>CAWUFW010007967.1:0-600000 GCA_963921515.1 Calotriton arnoldi
GGACCTGCTGAAGATAGACTACAGCAACAGCCAACAGACCGGCAGTGGCCCTCCTGCCAAGCCAATATACCTCAGGCCCTGGGAGGAGAAGGTGCGGGCCATCCTTCCGCCAGTGAGCGTATATGGACTAGAGAACATCCCAGAGCCTGGTGAGTACACAACAAATGTACACAATAAACTGCCACAAAACACACACATCACTGTCAAGGGGAGAGTCAAACCATGCACACATAGCAATTACACAGCAACTAGAACAGAATCATCCCAAAATGTGTATGTCAGTCAGATAAACACAACACATGCCATCAAAAAAGTCACATCCAACTGTGCCAACACATGTACAAACACAACCACAACTACAGCTAGGCAGTGGCACAAATAGAACTAACACACACATCCACACATGTAGCCACCACAACAACACCAACACACAGTGAAGACCACTCAAAGGAAGGAATTCTGTGTATGCTGGCCAAGTCAGTGTAGCCAATAGCATCATGGGAGTCGCAGTCACACATATTGCTCCCCCCACAACTGTCCCATCAACACCACCCTGAACCATGCTCACATCACAGGGAGTGGAGAAGGACTCACAAGATGGCTGACACTGGCTACTGCTGTGGGGAGCACAAGGCCCTGCTGCCAACTGTGCACCAACAAACAGCAGGACACCACTGACTGACATCCTGAGAGACAACTTACACTCCCTGCAATGCAAGCACGTTCCATGTTGGGCTATCTGGCTGGCTGGGTGGGAAGGGGGACTTGCAGCACTGACTATAGTCACCAGCACCTCCCCTCACACCCCCCAACACAAACTCCACAGTACCCACCTGGTAGAATGCAATGCCCTCCATCCTAACACAAGATCCCACAAAGCACCACCACCCTGGGTTATGTTGTGTGAAGCACAGGGACACTCTTGGGACTCTTAGCCAAACAACTGCCAGGACAACACTCCCAGCCATCCTGTCAGCACAGCCAGCCCACCCCACAGGGAAGCAGAGTCAAAAGGAAGGAAGCATGGGCATGCTGGGAAGGGGGTGGAGGCAATAGCATGATGGGAGACGTAGTCACAAACATAGCTCACCCCCACAACTGTCCCATCAACACCACCCTGAACCATGCTCACATCACAGGGAGTGGAGAAGGACTCACAAGATGGCTGACACTGGCTACTGCTGTGGGAGCACAAGGCCCTGCTGCCAACTGTGCACCAACAAACAGCAGGACACCACTGACTGACATCCTGAGAGACAACTTACACTCCCTGCAATGCAAGCACGTTCCATGGTGGGATAACTGACTGGGTGGGTGGGTGGGTGGGAAGGAGGTCTGGCTGTCAACCAAACACAATCAATGCAGACCATGTTCACACCCCAGAGAATACATAGAAATGCCCAAATAATGCAGGACAATGTGCCACACCAATATCAACCCCTGACTGTGACGACTTAGGACAATACAATGTACAGGCCCGCACCCCGAGGCACAGTCACAACTGTCAGGTGTGTCAACCACTGATGCCTGCAGAAACATGACATACATTGTTTGTGTCTCCCAAAAACAGGTGATGATAGGGACACAGCAGCAGACGCTGAGGAGTCCCAGTCCCAGGCTCAAGAGGATGCCGAGCTCACTGGCGTCGTACAGCCTCTGTCCTCCTCGGACGATGAAGAACAACCTGGCACATCCGGTGCAAGTCAACATGCTGCACCAGCAGGACCACCAGCTGCAGCACCAGCAGGTCCACCAGCTGCACCCCCTGCACCCACCCCTCCAACGACTGTCACCACGAATACCATCCCTGCCGACATGGACAGAATAAGGAACAACACCAGCGCAGTGACCCTGGACCAACCTGGGGCCATGGACACCACCACCACCACCAACCCCCAAGGTGGACCAGGGTTATCTGTGCGTGCAACTGCACACACTGCACATGTCAGCAGGGGTGGTGGGAGGGGTGGGAGACAGAGGTCGCTGCTTGCAGACGTTGCTGGTGTGCATGAAGACCCACAACTGGTACGCATAGCTGATGCGTACCAGTCCAGCACCGGAGAGCTCAGCCAGGTAGTGGGGCTCCTCAGAGACATTAAACAGCAGCAGGCTGCCCATCATGCCCGCTTGGACTCCCACATGTCCCAAGTGGAGTCACACATGTCACGTGTGGACTCCCACATGTCACGTGTGGACTCCCACATGACCCGCGTGGAGTCCAAGTGGGATGTACTACATGAGATGACGGCGGTGCACAGGGACATTTTACAATGCCTCCGCCAGATGAACAGCAACCAGTCCACACCTCCCTGTGTGCCAACAACATCTGGTACCGAACAAACTGCAACTGCCACAGGGAGGGAGGAGGACTCTGGCGGAGAGTCCCCTGCACCGCAGCAGCCTGCACTTGAGGGCCCCCCCCAAGAAGAGGGGTCGTCCGAGGAGGGGAAAGTGAGAGGCTGATGGCCAAGCGCAACTCCCAGGAAGCCTGAACCTGTTCTGGATTTTCGCCTTTGTGCACAGACTGTTCACCCTGTTGATGGCAACACTACTCCCACACATTGCATGGGGAGTATAAGTTGGAACAATGTGTCAGACAACAGTGGCCCCGATACTGGGGATCCTGTCTACCTGGACTTTCTATTCATCTAGGAACTTGGGATTGCAAGATTCATGTACAGCACAATCCATCCTATGCACTATTATCACAATAAACACACTAATACACCATACTTGCCTCTGTCGTGATTCCAACGTGGGTGCTGTTATGGGGATGATGAACTGCAAAATTACACAGTGTATGCGAACTGCAACAGCAAGGACAACACAGGCATGTGAGTACAGGCAACGTGACACATATGAGGGAGACACACCACCAGGGCTACACAACACATACACACCTAGGCCATCTGACTCATTGCCTACACTGATGTTGCCAGGGAAGACGGTGCAATGCACAGACACCACACCCATTCCCAGTTGTAGTCAAGTAGCCCACAGGTGCAGTAAGCAAATGGCAGTCAAATGTGTGACCACAGACAACGCACATCACAAAGTGAAGCACAGGTTTATTACACAGTTGCAACATGCTGTAACCACTACAGATGCAAGGTAATCCCACCTGGCAGCGGGCACACAGTCAACAACTGTAGACTGAAGGAAGTCCATGGGTGTGGCGCACATCACCTGTAGGGACACAACAGCTACCAGCCTGGATGTGCAATCACGTCGTCGGTGGACACAGTTCACCAAACGAATCTGAAAGTACCCTGTGAAGGACAGAAATGACACACAGTCAAAAGCAATGCAGTACAGGACAGAACAGCAAAACTCATGCACAATACATGTTACAAGATACCCACCCAGAACCAAGTTAGCATGTCAACACTGTTGGGGAGTACAGCCCACCTGTCACCACACATCGCAACACACATCCTGTCAAGTAGCCCATGGACACACTCCAACAGCACCAGAGCACCACCCACACATCATGCCAACTCACATCATTCACATGACACCTCAGGATACTCACATTCAGCTAAAGAAGTTGGTGATGAGCTGTGTGCGGACATCACCATCACCATCATCATCATCATCGTCACTGGCATCGTGGTCCAGGCCAGGATCCTCCACAGGTGGCGGATGTTGGTCATCGTCATCCTGGATGAGAGGCAACTCCTTCCGCACTGCCAGGTTGTGGAGCATGCAGCAGACGATGATAATCTTGCACACTTTCGCAGGGGCATATGGGAGGGACCCTCCGGTCTTGTCCAGGCAGCGGAAGCGGCTCTTCAGGAGACCAAAGGTCCGCTCAATCACTCTCCTGGTCCGACCATGTGCCTCATTGTAGCGCATCTGGGCAGGTGTCACAGGGTTCCTGAGGGGTGTCAGCAACCACGGCATGTTGGGGTATCCCGAGTCACCTACGGACAGACAAGTGCACATCAGCTGACTTGGAAAAGTGGGCGGAATACTACAGATCAGATCACACACAATGGCACAAAGTCAGTACACACCGACAAGCCAGGCACGCTGGTTCTGCATCTGTGCCATCAACCTGGGGATGCGACTACTCCTCATCACAAAGGCATCGTGTGCTGAACCAGGGAAACGGGCACACACGTGTGTGATGGTCATGTCTGCAAGACACACCACCAGTGCATTGACCGAGTGGTAGTGCTTGCGGTTCCTGTAGGCCTGCTCCTGGGCCTGTGGTGGTACCAAAGCCACATGTGTCCCATCAATGGAGCCAATGACATGCGGCATCCTCCCCAGGGCATAAAAGTCACTCTTCACGTCAGTGAGTCGTCGCAGTCTAGGGAAATAGATGTACCGGTTCAGGAAGAGCAACATTGCCGCCAAAACATCGCGGAGCACACGGCTGAACATGGTCTGTGACATCCCACCAGCAGACGCCACAGTATGTTGGAAGGTACCGGTGGCAAAGAAGTGTAGGGCTGCCATCACCTTCACCTTGGGGGTCAGCGCTGTAGGATACGGCCGGCCAGGCTGCAAATGTGGGGACAACTGCACTGCCAAATCCTCAATCAGCTGCCTGGTGAAGCGGTACCGTCGGATGCTGTCCCGTTCCACCATCGTTGCCAGGTCTGGGAATGGCCGATGGACAGCAGGAGCCCTGCAGTGCAGAGGAGAAGTAAGCAAGATCGTCAGTCACCCCACATATGCGGCATTGAACACACTCAAGATCCCAACATACATCATCATGAGGCACAACTACATGAAGTGTGCAGTACCGGAACGACATTTATGGTACATACATGGCCAACATCTGTCAACACGGTCCTACAGGTGGCATCAATTTGTCCCTGTTTGGCCCATTGGATATCATGATGCTGTGTCACAGTCACCCCCAGTGACATGTGAGGACAGATGTGCCCCAGGCACCACAGCTCAACGACAGGCACATTCCCAGGGACCCTGTAATGCCACATGGACACTGGCATCACCTGGAGTATCATGTGTACACCACAACAAAACAAACATGACCCCCACAGGTAGTGGCCACACTTGCCATGGCAGGAGAGCCATGGACGTCTGTGACACACACGCACAACATCAGAGTCCATGCACACACAACGTGGATGTGGAGACTGTCTCCCATTGTGCACATGAAATCAGAGACATTGTAAACACTACATGCACAAAGACTGTGGAGGGCCATCACTATTGTGCCACTGGGACACCCTGGCTCAAACATACCGTCCCACATGGGACTCACGGGGTATGTGACATGACATACACAAACACCACTGTGAAATGTGACCATGGCACATGCACAGATATGAACAGTTGCACATCACAGTGGTCACGTACACGTAACACCCATGATCCTGTCCCCATGAACACGTGCACAGCCTGGGGGTGGCTGCCCACAGGTGACACCCACAGGACAACATGTACACCAACATACACACAATAGGAAATGCAGCCTTACATGCCTTATGATAAGGTTTGGACAGGCTGTCGTGATGTAGGTGTGCCCCTCACTCCCTGGGAGCTATCTGTGGCTGGCATATGTCCATCTGAGACAGGCATGCTGACATATGCCAGTCACATGTACAGTGATGCGTTGTACTGCAATGGACCGATCGGTGCCTCCGGCCGGCCCATTGCATTCAATGTGTGCGGGTACGCGTTGTACCCCTGTGCGCGTTGAACAGCAATGGACCGATCGGTGCCTCCGGCCGGCCCATTGCTTTCAATGTGTCGTGGTACGCGTTGTACCCCTGTGCGCGTTGAACAGCAATGGACCGATCGGTGCCTCCGGCCGGCCCATTGCTTTCAATGTGTGCGGGTACGCGTTGTACCCCTGTGCGCGTTGAACAGCAATGGACCGATCGGTGCCTCCGGCCGGCCCATTGCATTCAATGTGTGCGGGTACGCGTTGTACCCCTGTGCGCGTTGAACAGCAATGGACCGATCGGTGCCTCCGGCCGGCCCATTGCATTCAATGTGTGCGGGTACGCGTTGTACCCCTGTGCGCGTTGAACAGCAATGGACCGATCGGTGCCTCCGGCCGGCCCATTGCTTTCAATGTGTGCGGGTACGCGTTGTACCCCTGTGCGCGTTGAACAGCAATGGACCGATCGGTGCCTCCGGCCGGCCCATTGCATTCAATGTGTGCGGGTACGCGTTGTACCCCTGTGCGCGTTGTACTGCAATGGACCGATCGGTGCCTCCGGCCGGCCCATTGCATTCAATGTGTCGGGTACGCGTTGTACCCCTGTGCGCGTTGAACAGCAATGGACCGATCGGTGCCTCCGGCCGGCCCATTGCTTTCAATGTGTGCGGGTACGCGTTGTACCCCTGTGCGCGTTGAACAGCAATGGACCGATCGGTGCGCACCCATTGACAATGGGCTTGCCTGGCAACGGACGCGTTTTGAATATTCGAACGAGTCGGTTGCTGGAAAATCAGTTGGTCACCCACAACAATGTTGCAAAATCATGTATGTCATGAAGTTGAAGATTTGAAGGATGCTGTGGGCGTGTTTTGGTGCTGCTATTCCATGGATTGGCCAGATTCAGAAGATGCAAACGACTTGGACCTATCACTTTGGACACAAGGGACAGTATCTGCCTCTCCAGCACATATATATTGCTGCATGTTCCCCTGAGAGCCCACTTGCCTGCACTACATGCTCCAGGACGACATCTGCCACTGCACTGCTGCTGTCTCTGCCCCTCTGGACCCTGCAATGGCACGTACTGTGGAGAGAGCCCCAGCCTTCAGCCTTGAAGAGAACCAGGCCCTGCTGGACAGCCTACTTCCACAGTACAGCAAGCTGTATGGGACACCAGGGGAGCAGGTGAGTGTTCTGTGCACTGCCTTTCTGAATGTGCATTTTGTCTGACTAGCAAGGCTGAGAGTCAGCACACCACTGGCTAGCAGGCTCACTGAGTAGTTGTCACCCCCATAGTGTGTAGTGACTTGCACTGGACAGGTATGGTGCAGTGACAGTGCTTCTGAACAGGGTTTTACTCCCATGCTATGATACCATGTAGTGACTTCTGGAAAACTGTCCATGGGCAGCCGTGCACTGCCTGGGTACACCAAGTGCCCCTGTGATTGCGACATGTATATGCAACTGTGTCATGCACGGATATGTTGCATGTGTAGTAATGTCCTTATCACTTTGTCATCCTGACAGGCTTCTGCCCATCGGAAGCATGAGATCTGGAAGGACATCGTCCGGGCTGTCCGGTCCGTGGGGGTCTACAAGCGCCGGATCCGCAACTGCCAAAAGAGGTGGCAGGACCTTCGGGGCTGGACCCGGAGGATTGCACGGGTCCAGCTGAAGCTGTCGCCTCCTCGCAGGAGGGGCGGAACACGGACCCTGACCCCCACATGCTCAGGATCCTGGCGGTGGTCTTTCCAGACCTGGATGGGCAGCTGAAGGCCAGAGAGCAGCAAGGAGGGGTGAGTCAAAGACTGCACTGTGTACTCTGTCTAACATGTTATGTGCCCTCCTCGGGCCAGGTTGAACTGCCACAGTACAGCAGTCATGTTGTCCAGGAGCCATGTCCCTCTATTGTGCACTGCCCACTCCTCATCTGATACCCAGGTGTGGCCCTTACATGCAGGGAATTCTGTCACTTAGGACTGTGTCCTTGCAGTTTGCTTGACTCAAGGTGGGAGACAGCATCTGTTTCCCTGACTCTGTGGTGGGCATCATGGGTGGGTCCATTGCTTACACAATGCCTGTATTCTGACATGTAGGGTAGTGTCACAGGTCTCCCATATGTCCAATAGGTATGACCTGGACAGATGAGGGTTAAGAGGATGTGTTGTGGGGGGATGTACATGTGCACTTGTGCAGCTCCAGGACTTGCATTCCCCATGACCTACTATTGTGACACAGTGCAGAGTGTTGTTGTCTGGCTGCAAAGTCATACATCACTGAGACAGTGATGTATGACTTTGCAGTCATGCCTCCGCCATGGCATGTGTCTACTGATTGGTGATCCTGCAGGGGAGTGACATGTGCTACATGCACACCATAGTGGCGCTGGCTATCAGGACATGGGTGCATCATGGTGTCTGTCGCTGGTATGCATCACATGCATTTCCTATTTGACTCTGGGCATCCCTTACATCCGTAAACCTGTACTGACTCAGTGGCAAGAGCTGTGATGTGTCCACACCGTGTCCTCTGCACTGTCCAACTACTGTGTACTTGGTGCATGTGTCAACACTGGGGTGTTGCAATCCAACAGACACCAGACAGATGGGTGCAAGGCCATGTGGGATGTGAGTGCCATGCTTGGCATCAGACTGACAATTGACTTCTCCTGTTCAATTAGTGCACTTTTAGCAATGTACAACTAATGATGCCAGGGCTTGCTCTGTGATGTGCTGTGCTCACAGTGGTGTGTGCGTTATGTGCAGGTGACTGATGTCTGTCTGTTTCCCCATTGTTTGCAGATACATCCACGGCCACGGAAGGGGACAGCTCCACGGACCAGGAGGAGCCGGAGAGCCAGACTGGGTCAGCAGCCGAGGAGTGGTCGGAGGGACCCAGTGGCACGGAGGGCGAGGGGAGCCACACCGAGGAGTCCTCAGCAGCATCCACCTCAGCTGAGGACCAGAGCAACTCGGAGGATGACTCCCTTGTGGAGGCGGGTGTCAGCAGCCACCACACCCCAGCTAGTGTTGCTGTCCCCGCCACCACCAGCACCACCACCGCCCTCCCATTGGCTCCCATTCCCCAGGTCCGTGGAGGCTCCCATGTCCGGGAGCGTGTCTCCTTTGGGCCAGGCACCGCACCCCTGCCCCTGTGTCCCCTGCTGCCCTGAGTGAGGAGTCTGTGTACCTCCTTCGCCAGCTCCATGTAGGGCAGACAGCCATGCTGAGTGTCCTCCATGCGCACACCGCGCTGTTGACTCAGCTGGTGTCGTTCATGGAGGGCATCTCATCGGGCATGTCTGACCTACAGAGGGGCAATAGGTCCATGGACTCCTCCCTGACGGCAGCAGTGTCCCTCCTCAAACGGTCCCTCACCCCTCCTGCCTTTGCTCCATCCACACTCCCCAGCACCTTACCCATCCCAGGCACACACACACTGGCACACACCAGCACACACACATCCAGCACACTGACACACACGCCAATGACAAAACGCACACGCAAGCACATTCAGGGGACTGAAGCCAGACTCACAGGGGATGGGGCCCTGGAACACACACACGCATCCACATGCACTGCGCAGTCCTCAGTTCCCTCTCCCTCCAAAGCACCCTCCCTTGCCTCACCTGCAACCCCAAAGTCACAGCAGCTCTTCCTCTGTGACCTCGGCCTCTTCCCCACCGATGAAGCTGCTCCAGCATCCCGGGGGAAGAGGAAGCCCACCCACACGGAGCAGAGTGCCCCTCGCCCCCGGACACCCTCCCCCAGGCGCAGACGGACTGAGGCCCCCACCCGCAAGTCCCCCGGAGTGCTAAGAGCAAGACCCCGCCACCGCCCTGCAGCTCAGGCACAAGGTCTCCGTCCTCCATCCCTCAGGCCCCCACTGCACAGGTGCCCCCACCACACCCTGCCCCAGGTTCCCCCACCCACAGATATACCATCCCCAAGATGCTCCGGCCTTCTCCCCCTGCCACTTGCTCTCCCAGCACCACACCCCCGCTGCGCTTGTCTGTGCCACTGATGTGGTGAGGGTGTCCTCCCCTCTGTCCAACCCACCTTGCCTGTTCCCCATTCTCCTCCCCTGGAGGTAGGCACTGCAGTGGAGTCCACTACCGCCCTGTCTGACTTGGGCACTGCAGTGGCGGACCTGTCCACCCCATCTGCAGGGTCCACTGCAGTTGTGCCGGCACCCACGACATCTGTGTCATGCCCCCCAGTTGTGCCGGCACACACCATGTCAGACACCTCCACTGCAGTTGTCAGTGGCTCTCCAGCACCCACCACCCCTTCCCTGACTCCCCCTGGTGAGCCCTGATCCTGTCCCTGCGGTGCCTGGCCTGCCCCCGGTTGCCCCTCCTAGTGGATTGTCCCTGGTATTGTGCAGGCATGCGTAGGGTGACATCTGCCAGTGTCACCCTGTTTGAACTTTGACAATGGACTGGCCATTGGCCTTTGCTCTTTTTCAGGACTTCGTTTGGCCTCAACACATATGCTGAATAAAGCAACTTTCTTTTCTCTAGTGCTCATGCTTCAGATGTACATGTTGTTGGTGCAGCTAACCATGCCCTTGCTGCAGTGATGGTGATATCTGGTCTCATGATTATGAAGTGTTACTGTGCAGGAACCCATGTGGTCCAGGGGGAATGTGTCCTATCATGTGGTGTATCCATGTCATCAATAGCAGCATCTGAGGGTGTCATGTGTTCAGTATTTGGCAATGGGTTTCCTACTTACATTGGCAATTTCACATCTGTGGCTTCCACCCCTGCACATCTGTTGTGCCTGCCATCGTTGCATTTGTCTACTTCCCTGACCGTGTTGCCATCTCCAGTGGACATGCAGGTTTGGGCATCAATGGGGAGGGACTCATCCGTGTAGTCAGTGCAACATTGCTATACAAGTGTGTTGGATCTGTGCTGATGATTCCGTTGGCACATCCATGACCAGGCTGATGTGATGGGAGCCCTCATTTGGTGCTAATTGTTGATTGTGTGACCAAGTGCTCAGCTGACATGATGGGGCCCTACTGAGGCAACATATGGCACAGCTTTCCTCACACAGGAGTGGAGTCCCCTCATGGCAGTGTGTACACGTGTGACATTGCCTGCGCCCAAGGTGTGTGTTGTATGTGCATGTCTGTGTGTTCACTTCCATTCATCTGCGCATGCTGTGATCCCTAGTGTTGTACCTGTTTGTGATGCTTGCTGACTTGAGCTATGTTCCCCCAAAGTCTTCTCCCTGTGTTCTCTGTGATGTGGGTGCATGGCACATTACTGGTCATCAGGGTGTCACCCATAGGTGTGTTTGCTGTCAGGGCAGAGTTTGTGTGCTGACGCAGATGGGTCACAGTCAGGTTTCCCTTTGGCACTTGTTGTTTGCCCCTGTCATGTGATTTCCAGTTTGTGTTATCTTTCAGTGATTGTGACACGTTGTGTGTGTGACTGCTGGCACTCCTTAGGGTCCGGGCTGCAATGTTGGTTGTTGTCTATGTGTGTTCTTTGTGGGTGACCTTGGTTTCTTCATTGGTGTGTGACTGTGGCTGGGATCCCATTGGTCGGTGTGGTATTGCCGTCATGTCCATGTACAGCGTAGTGTGCAGTGTGTCAGACATTCAGGAGTCTTGTTGAGTGTCCATGTGTGATGTGTTTCTACACCTTGGTTCCCACCCACCACCCTGGAATAGTAATGGGTGCATGTGCAATGTCACCAGTGCATGTGTACTTCACTGCTGCACATTGTTGGAGGTCGAGGGTGTGGTGTTGAGTGTGTGCAGATGAGAGTTGTTGCCCGGCTAGTCCCCTGCCTCCATGTTGGCCTTGGCTTACTGGCCATGCTGATTGATTTGTGCTTGTGTAGGTGTGATGGTAGTTAGTTGCTCAGGACACCTGACTGTGGTTCACAGTGTGAACGACATTTAGCTTTGTCATCACAGTGGTATTATTCTTCAGCCCAGGGTCACCACATTGTGGGGGCCCTGGGGGTGGTGCTGTGGTGTGTCTGTGACTTGCTGTGTCAGTTGTTGTTCCTACGTGCCTGTGTGACATGTGTGTTTTGTGCTCCCTCTCACCTGTCAATGCCTGCTTGCCCACATAGGGGATTTGGATCCATGAGTTACCTTAGTGTGGCAGTGTATGCACATCTGTATGATTGGTATTCAGCTCTCCTCATGTGTTGTGTTGTTGCCTGGGGACAATGGCACCCCCACCCCTCACCTGCTGTGTATGATGACAGTGTTGGTCTGCCTGTTTGTGTTTGTGCATCTGCACCACTGCATTGGCATATCTTGGGTGTGCCATTGGCTGTATGTTGTTTGGTGTGTTTCCCCTGCTGTCCCTGGGACTCCTAGGTCATCGGTCAGCACAGTGATCATGGTTTGTGTGTCCCATTGCTGCCATGGTATGGTATCTGTTCACCTCACATCTGCTGTCTCCACAGGGTATCTGCATTTGTGTGCCCATTGGTGCAAATATGTGGTTCTGCATTCTGATGGTCACTTCTGTCATTGTGTCATTGATGACTGTTGACGGTCTCAGCCACCATGGGTGTTGTTTGTCTGCACATGGCCAAAGGAATGTTTCATTTGCACTGCAGTATTTGGCTCCCCCAATTTATGTTGCAATGGGACACATACACTACTTTGCCACAGATGAGTTTTTGGTTCTGTGACCAGGAATGATCCATGCAGTTTGGCAGTTGCAGCTCTTTCTTTGTCAACAATTACCTTTTGGTCACTGTGATGATGAGGGTGTAGACCCCATTGCCACAATGGTCAAAATGTGCTTCAGCTATGGACCCCACACTTGCCTTTTGGTCACTGTGATGATGGGGGTTTAGACCCCATTGCCACAATGGTCAAACTGTGCTTCAGCTATGGACCCCACACTTACCTTTTGGTCACTGTGATGATGGGGGTTTAGGCCCCATTGCCACAATGGTCAAAATGTGCTTCAGCTATGGACCCCACACTTGCCTTTTGGTCACTGTGATGATGGGGGTTTAGGCCCCATTGCCACAATGGTCATGGGCTGCTTGCATTGTGGGTGCCACACACATATATGTGTGGCACATGTGCTAGGGGGTCACATTGTATGTTCAATGTCATGTTCGGTGTTGTAGGCATTTGACACAGCCTGCTCACACGCTTGTCATGGTGGTGGGGGGATGTCTTAATCTTGCATTCCCTAGGTTGTGGTGTGCTTGTTGTGTCATGCATTGTCCATCCTATGAGTGGGGGTGGTAGTAGTGGTAGGCATCCAGCCCCCTGGCTAAGGGTGGTAGTAGTGGTGGGCATCCTGCCCCCTGGGTGAGGTGGTAGTAGTGGTAGGCATCCTGCCCCCTGGCTGAGGGTGGTAGTAGTGGTGGGCATCCAGCCCCCCTGGCTAAGGGTGGTGGTAGGCATCCAGCCCCCTGGCTAAGGGTGGTAGTAGTGGTGGGCATCCTGCCCCCTGGCTAAGGGTGGTAGTGGTGGGCATCTGGCACCCCCTGGCTAAGGGTGGTAGTAGTGGTGGGCATCCTGCCCCCCTGGGTGAGGGTGGTAGTAGTGGTGGGCATCCTGCCCCCCTGGGTGAGGGTGGTAGTAGTGGTAGGCATCCAGCCCCCTGGCTAAGGGTGGTAGTAGTGGTGGGCATCCTGCCCCCTGGGTGAGGGTGGTAGTAGTGGTAGGCATCCTGCCCCCTGGTTGAGGGTGGTAGTAGTGGTAGGCATCCAGCCCCCTGGCTAAGGGTGGTGGTAGGCATCCAGCCCCCCTGGCTAAGGGTGGTAGTAGTGGTGGGCATCCTGCCCCCTGGCTAAGGGTGGTAGTGGTGGGCATCTGGCACCCCTGGCTAAGGGTGGTAGTAGTGGTGGGCATCCTGCCCCCTGGGTGAGGGTGGTAGTAGTGGTAGGCATCCTGCCCCCTGGTTGAGGGTGGTAGTAGTGGTAGGCATCCAGCCCCCCTGGCTAAGGGTGGTGGTAGGCATCCAGCCCCCCTGGCTAAGGGTGGTAGTAGTGGTGGGCATCCTGCCCCCCTGGGTGAGGGTGGTAGTAGTGGTAGGCATCCTGCCCCCTGGTTGAGGGTGGTAGTAGTGGTAGGCATCCAGCCCCCTGGCTAAGGGTGGTAGTAGTGGTGGGCATCCTGCCCCCTGGGTGAGGGTGGTAGTAGTGGTAGGCATCCTGCCCCCTGGTTGAGGGTGGTAGTAGTGGTAGGCATCCAGCCCCCCTGGCTAAGGGTGGTGGTAGGCATCCAGCCCCCTGGCTAAGGGTGGTAGTAGTGGTGGGCATCCTGCCCCCTGGCTAAGGGTGGTAGTAGTGGTGGGCATCCTGCCCCCTGGCTAAGGGTGGTAGTGGTGGGCATCCTGGCACCCCTGGGTGAGGGTGGTAGTAGTGGTAGGCATCCAGCCCCCCTGGCTAAGGGTGGTAGTAGTGGTGGGCATCCTGCCCCCTGGGTGAGGGTGGTAGTAGTGGTGGGCATCCTGCCCCCTGGGTGAGGGTGGTAGTAGTGGTAGGCATCCTGCCCCCCTGGGTGAGGGTGGTAGTAGTGGTAGGCATCCTGCCCCCTGGGTGAGGGTGGTAGTAGTGGTAGGCATCCAGCCCCCTGGCTAAGGGTGGTAGTAGTGGTGGGCATCCTGCCCCCTGGCTAAGGGTGGTAGTGGTGGGCATCTGGCACCCCCTGGCTAAGGGTGGTAGTAGTGGTGGGCATCCTGCCCCCCTGGGTGAGGGTGGTAGTAGTGGTGGGCATCCTGCCCCCTGGGTGAGGGTGGTAGTAGTGGTAGGCATCCTGCCCCCTGGCTAAGGGTGGTAGTAGTGGTGGGCATCCTGCCCCCTGGGTGAGGGTGGTAGTAGTGGTGGGCATCCTGCCCCCCTGGGTGAGGGTGGTAGTAGTGGTAGGCATCCTGCCCCCCTGGTTGAGGGTGGTAGTAGTGGTAGGCATCCAGCCCCCCTGGCTAAGGGTGGTAGTAGTGGTGGGCATCCTGCCCCCCTGGGTGAGGGTGGTAGTAGTGGTAGGCATCCTGCCCCCTGGGTGAGGGTGGTAGTAGTGGTAGGCATCCAGCCCCCTGGCTAAGGGTGGTAGTAGTGGTGGGCATCCTGCCCCCCTGGCTAAGGGTGGTAGTGGTGGGCATCTGGCACCCCCTGGGTGAGGGTGGTAGTAGTGGTAGGCATCCAGCCCCCCTGGCTAAGGGTGGTAGTAGTGGTGGGCATCCTGCCCCCTGGCTAAGGGTGGTAGTAGTGGTGGGCATCCTGCCCCCTGGGTGAGGGTGGTAGTAGTGGTGGGCATCCTGCCCCCCTGGGTGAGGGTGGTAGTAGTGGTAGGCATCCTGCCCCCCTGGGTGAGGGTGGTAGTAGTGGTAGGCATCCTGCCCCCCTGGTTGAGGGTGGTAGTAGTGGTAGGCATCCAGCCCCCTGGCTAAGGGTGGTGGTAGGCATCCAGCCCCCTGGCTAAGGGTGGTAGTAGTGGTGGGCATCCTGCCCCCCTGGGTGAGGGTGGTAGTAGTGGTGGGCATCCTGCCCCCCTGGGTGAGGGTGGTAGTAGTGGTGGGCATCCTGCCCCCTGGGTGAGGGTGGTAGTAGTGGTAGGCATCCTGCCCCCTGGCTAAGGGTGGTAGTAGTGGTGGGCATCCTGCCCCCTGGGTGAGGGTGGTAGTAGTGGTGGGCATCCTGCCCCCCTGGGTGAGGGTGGTAGTAGTGGTAGGCATCCTGCCCCCTGGGTGAGGGTGGTAGTAGTGGTAGGCATCCTGCCCCCTGGCTGAGGGTGGTAGTAGTGGTAGGCATCCAGCCCCCTGGCTAAGGGTGGTGGTAGGCATCCAGCCCCCTGGCTAAGGGTGGTAGTAGTGGTGGGCATCCTGCCCCCCTGGGTGAGGGTGGTAGTAGTGGTAGGCATCCTGCCCCCCTGGTTGAGGGTGGTAGTAGTGGTAGGCATCCAGCCCCCTGGCTAAGGGTGGTAGTAGTGGTGGGCATCCTGCCCCCCTGGGTGAGGGTGGTAGTAGTGGTAGGCATCCTGCCCCCTGGGTGAGGGTGGTAGTAGTGGTAGGCATCCAGCCCCCTGGCTAAGGGTGGTAGTAGTGGTAGGCATCCTGCCCCCTGGGTGGGGGTGGTAGTAGTGGTAGGCATCCAGCCCCCTGGCTAAGGGTGGTAGTAGTGGTGGGCATCCAGCCCCCTGGCTAAGGGTGGTGGTAGGCATCCAGCCCCCTGGCTAAGGGTGGTAGTAGTGGTGGGCATCCTGCCCCCCTGGGTGAGGGTGGTAGTAGTGGTAGGCATCCTGCCCCCTGGTTGAGGGTGGTTGTGGTGGTTGGCATCCAGCCCCCTGGGTTGGGGTGGTGGCGCGCATTCAGGCCCCTGTGTGCATATGTGGCATTGGTGATGGGCATCCCGCCCCTATGGTGCTGCTGTTGCTGGTGTAAGTATATTCAGATTCCCAGTGTATGTGTGTGATGTGTCGTGTACGTGTTGTATGTGTTTTGTGGTTGGTGTCTGACTTACCTTCTGCGCCGTACGCGTCCGTGCCTGTTCCGGTAGTAGATGTAGAATATTGGTATGATCGGGACGAAGGGATTCATGGTTGGTTCGTGTCGTTCGTCCTTCTCGTTGCTTCGCGTCGTCCTCGTCGCTTGGCTTCGTCCTCGTCGCTTCGCGTCGTCCTCGTCGGTGCTGTGTTCGTCTCGTAGCCGTGGATCGTGTTGTGGCGCGATTCGGAGCTTATGTGCGCCTCTCCCGGATGCTTTGACGTGCCGTGCGTAGCGACGGGTTCGGCGCGTACGGAAAGCGCATCGTACTTGTCCGGCCGGACGGGGCTGCATTTTCCCTTCCGTGCGACTCGATTCGGCGTTTCCGGATTCGCCTCGGTCGGAGAACAGGACCTGGTTTGGGTGAGTACGGCTCGGCCGGGATTTTTGCTGTTGTGCGCATCGTACTTGCTCGTTCGGTGTACTGTACGGATCGGTCGGGAAACTGGCTTTCGCATGGCTTTTTTCCCGACCGAATAGTATTGGGTGCGCCTCCGACCGAGATCGGAATCGGCCCCTTTGACTATTAAAGCAACTCTTGTTGTGATGATGTGAGGAGGATGTCTATGGGAAATACCAGGAAGATAAATCTCTGGCAAAATCTGGTGAAAGGTGTTTGTTGAGGAAGGTTATGACACATGCTCACTTTTGTTAGTGTTGATTTGTGTCATATGTATGGTTTCATAGCTAATTTATTTGTTTTGGTCTGTTTTAGTTACCTTCACCATGGCATCTTCATTTGAATATTTCAGAGTTGTGATATTATCCGGTATATGATGCTGTTTGTACTTATGAAGTGGACAGGGATTGTTCCTGGGAATGTCTGTCACAGACTTTGGGTGTACAAAACCTGTACCAAGACAGCTTGCACAGCAATAAGATGGAAGTTAAGAGGGTTCTGTTTTAACTTGTTCCTTGTGGTGTGGTGTGGTGGTCCAAAATGTGTGCCATCATATGCTCCAACACAATGTTGTGTTGGGCCCAAATCATGCTATTCTGCCTTCACATTGGCTAAATCCTCATTGTGTATCAACTGTATGTAGCTGTTGGTGTGTCTCCTCATTGTAGGCCAAAGTGCTTGTGGCACATTACTGACATTTGTTTGTGACATTCCATGAGATGCAGCAACACTAGATTGGAGTGACCCTGTGATCCGAAACTGCTGTACTGCCATGTGTCTGTTTATGTTGATGTGGGATTCCTTTTGTGAGGTAGGTGATATGGCTCCAGCTGATGATATAGACCTATTTTTATGTTTCCTATTCTATAGGAAATTGTCTGATGTGTACCCTCCTTCCATGTTGTTAAGGTTTGCACCTGAAAACGTGATCACTGACACAGAATATTTGAGTCATGTATGATTTGCTATGTTTCTGACATCATTTCAGCCAATGATTGGTACAATGGAATAACATTGTTATAAGACCAGGCACTTGTATATATGTGTTGGTGTGACATGGTTGTGATTCTGAGTTAAACATTAGTTACATTCAACATATCCATGCTTACACAAGTAGCTTGTTTTGGCATTGTAAAGTTCACATGGGAGTAAATATATATTGCTAGATGTCAGATACTACAGGGAGCAATGAGTTTGTGACTTGTGTATTTATTACAGTGAACAAGGAGAAAATAAACAATGTACAAAAACAAGCAGGGAAAACCAAAAGTGAAGAAGTCAGTCATGGTGAATGAAGCCATAGTTGTAGATGCCAAATTGTCCACAAATAGTCCACAAAGTGAATGTGTTGCACACACTGGAGGAAATTAGGTGTGAGTTTTTTTTACTGGCGGTGGTGAGTGTCTTGCCATCCACACCTCCTGGATTTTTGGGTAGATGTCCCCTCCTGCTGGGGAGAGGGGGATCCGCTGCTGCTGAGACAGGGGCATCTGCAGACAAGTCTGCCTCTGACAGGGCCTCCCTTCTTGTGGCAGCCGCAGATATCGATGGCCCGGATGTAGTTGGACCACAGGAAGAGGTAGATTGTGGTGGAAAAGCCCTGCAGGGGTGGCCCTAATGTCCTGAAGCACCCTAATGAGCTGGCCCATGTTGGTGTTGTGGGTGGCCAGCTCCTGGTGTATGTCCCTCTGCAGCTGCTTCATCTCCCGGATTTCCGTTAGTACCTGGAACATCATACCTTTGGAGTCCTGATAGGCTCCCAAGCCTTGGTCGATGGTGGCCTGGTTGTGAGTGGCCCCAATGGGCTCATCTGGGGGCCCACAGTTAACCTCCCACGAACCTTATCACCACAGGCCTGTGCCCTTGGCCCAGGCTGTAGCCTCCCACTAGGTCCTTTTTCCTCAGTGACTGAGTTGGTGATTGTCACCTCAGAATCCAGGACTGGGGGCACAAGATGTTAGTGACTGTGCTAGGTACACAGGTTGGGGGGGCAGGGGTTGGCTGAGTTGTTGCAGCTGGGGTGGGAGATGTTGTTGTGGGCACAGTGAGACCCACTGTTGCCAAATGCCCAGGATGACCAAATGTGCCAGGAAGGTCATCCACATCCACATCTCCAGGAGTGCTGTCATCACTGAGGGCTTGATCCTGGATGGAGCAGGCGTCTGTTTGGTGGCCAAGCTCTGACTAGGTGCTGTGCCAGATCGGCCTGTTGAGAAATAGAGAACATTGTTATTGTTGGAAATGTGGTATCTACATCCACATCCTTTGTGTCACAGCAAGTAGAGACCTAGGAATAAACAAAATAGCTAGAGATTACTATTGTGATCTATTTTTGTGGTATTGAACTTGTTTACAAGACATTTGGAGACTATTCAATACATGTAGTAGAATTGAGCAGCTCATTAGATGTGCTGATATGTTACATTTTGGATTAAGGAATGAACTAGACATCTCCCAAACATTTAAGCCAACACAGTGTAGAAGTAACATGTATTTGCCATTCCAAGGCCTTGTTGTGTACAATACAGGTGAACACACAACTTGGTTGTATATTTAGCATTAGTCATCATGTGAGCCGTGCAGAATCAATGAGTCACCTGCCACTTCTAATCAGCTGAGTTACCTTCATGCCTTACATATATTTGAGGTACACACTTGGTATGGTGTCACTCATGCCATCAATAGTTTCAGTTGACATGTTTCTGAGTAGATCATTGTATGTAGATTGCTCAGTCCATGAGAATTGGAAAACAGTTGTAACATGGCTGACAAGTGAGAATGGGAAAACAATACTATTGCTTCTTGTTTTCTGCTACAAAAACAGGGCCTCATGATATTTGTAGTCATTTATATCTCGACTTCCCCACACTTGACAAATGGGTAACTCCATGAGAGGTGAACATCAATTGTAACGTGGCTGACAAGTGAGAATGGGCAAACAACACCATTGCAGCTTGTTTAGAGTTACAGAAACAGGGCCTTATGGTAGTTGTAGTCATTTCAATCTCTACTTCCCAACACATGACAAATAGTTAGTGTAACATACCTGTTGCCAAAATGCAGTTCGGCTGGACCGTGCATTTACATATTAACACATATCATGGGTCCTGGGATGATAATTTAACAGTAATAAAATACAGAAAGCATTGCAACATGTAGAATGTAATGGAGATTGATACATGTGATTTTATATGCAACAATACACATTGAAACTGAAATCAAACATTTCTGATACTTTGAGTACTGCATGTTAGGGAAGTAGATAGATTAGCAAAAGCTGAGATAAGGGCATACAGGACATTGAAGCTTTGTGACAGTTAGTGAGGTGTAATTTACCAGACTCTACTCCCCAGCTTTTCCTGTAAAGCCCTCAGAATGCAGGATGGCGTAGACCTTCTCCTCCCACGGAAAGTGTTGTAACAGGGCACTGGGAGGACAACAGCCAATCTTCTAGGCCTCCAGGTGATGCTTGGAGGCCAGGGAATGGACCTTCACCCTCAGGTCATGCCACACCTCTTCCTAATTTCCTGCTGTGTGCACAGGGTGGTACCTACAGCATTCACTTTGTCAACTATCTTGGTCCACATTTCCATTTTCCTACTGGGAGGAGTGTGTTGGACTTGGGCTCCGAACAGTTGTGGCTCTACTCTTATGATTTCATTCACCGTGACTGACAACTGAGCCTCTGAAAAACGTGGATTTTTTTGTGCGTAACATAACTAGAAATTAAAGTGGGTGACAATGACTAGCAACAAAATACCAAGAGATATTTGTGAAAAGTAAAAAAAAAAGTGTGTAGAGGTGTTAAATGGGATAGTGGAAAAAAGGGAAGCCTTAAGTGACCAAATTTGCTGCTCTGTCTTGCTGAGCTGCAGTGTAGAGGCAAAGGGTCATGGTCTGGGATGGGGTGTGCTTTATAGTGTGATTTACAGGTGTGTCCACTTGGCCAATGGCCATCAGCTGTGTAGTTTTTGAATCCATCCAATGGGCACTGCTGTGGTGCTTTGCTATGAGAGTACTGCGTCTGTCTACCACCGTTGGGGAACCGCTCCTAAGGGACTGCCAGTAGAACTTTGTTTTCGGAATCGACTCGGCGGGATACCGCCGCCCTGATGGCATCGGAGTATGCATCGCCAACATTGCAGACTGCCACGGCCCAGGTCAGCTCTTCGGGCTGCATGCATCGTAATACTGTAAGACCGCCGGCGCAGCGGCCTTCTTGGGACCACCACCGTGGTGGTACAGTGGTCGAACCGTCAAACTCATATAAGGCCCTTAGTCCTCTGTCCTGAACTTAAAAAAATTATATAAGGGGGCAGCATAGGGATATCCTGCCCCCCTAGGCCCCATGGGGGGACCAGAGGGACCCCCGGGCCAAAATAATAAACAAATCTGCAAACTTTCATCAAAAATCACTGATAACATCATCCAACCTTCTTTTGTACACATTACTTGTGATCTAGTATGGCATTAGAGGCCTGAAAGAAAGTCCAGAATATCTCAGAATAATATGAAGCATCATTAATTCCATCACAGATACATACAGATAGGTGTAGCATACATGTATTATGTGCAACATTGACCCTATACCATACACTTCACGGGTAGCATAGTTCACATTAACAATCAACCACAGATATATGGGAAACCCTCATTGCACACAGTGTTCAATATGTTTACAACTATTCAGAGAAAACCAAGAGCCATACGTGCAAACCATTTTGTCGGTCTGGCCGTTTCTGACCGCAAAAATGCCCTTTCTAATGTACAAAGAACAAATTGCGATTCAGGAACACGTTATTGAATCGTAATTTGGAACTGCACATACATACCGATTCGGTATTTGGAAGGGGTGTGTTAAGGGAAATATAGCATTTTACAACGCATGCTATTACATCGCTTACTATTACAACACGGTCGTTACAACGACCGTGTTGTTAGTACGCAATACCTTTACATCGCAAGTCATTACAACAATTTGCTGTAGGGGGCGCGCTGGACTTAGGAATAGTATTATTTACTATTCCTACTCCAGTTTGCGCAACAGCAGGGAAGGTGTTGGATTTCATATCCAATACCTTAGCGCCCCCTACAGCAAGTCGTTCTAATGACTTGCGATGTAAAGGTATTGCGTACTAACAACACAGTTGTTGTAACGACCGTGTTGTAAAAGCACTGCATTGTAACAACAGCGTTGTAAACGCTGTTTCCCGTTAAGGGCGTCCCTTCCAAATACAGAATCACAGTATTATGTGTGAACTGCGGATGCAAAACATTCCTTTTTTACCCACACCTCAAGGGTCCCTTTGTGAATGTTGCAACAAATATTTTTGAAGAGCATCTAGTAGTCCAATGGACCACTGCCTACTCTTTAAAAATGAAACTTAAAATTTCATTTTCTTTTTTTTTTTAAACACATCCAATTTTCCTTTAAGAAAAACAGGCTGCATTAAAAAAAAAGATTGCTTTAATAAAAGCAATCACAGACATGGTGGTCTGCTAATTCCAGCAGGCCACCATCCCTGTGATGACTGCTATTCCCAATGGGTAGAAAATTGAGACCTACCTCATTAATATTCATGAGGTAGGTTGATTTGC
Source organism: Calotriton arnoldi (assembly GCA_963921515.1). Taxonomy (NCBI): domain Eukaryota; kingdom Metazoa; phylum Chordata; class Amphibia; order Caudata; family Salamandridae; genus Calotriton; species Calotriton arnoldi. Next base: position 22,123 of record CAWUFW010007967.1, read on the forward strand.
AACCCTAGGAATCACTAAATGAAACTAAAAGAGTTTCATACATTAAAGATAGCGATTTACTAATTGTGATTTACAGAGTTTCGCAATTAGGAAATCGCTATCCCAAAAATCTGTGGATATGGCCCCAAGTCCCTCAAGATACTGAACATCTGTTCCAAAATGAATGCCCTACTACGACAGCTTTTATCTGTATCAAACCCCTCAAAGTCACCAAACCTACATTGAGGGATGAAGTTGATATGTTGATATAAGTAGTAAAGTGGGTACCTTAAATAGTGTTTACTCTATGGGCAGAGTTTAAGCTGTACCAGCCTGTTTGTGAACAGGCAAACTGTCATGAGAAAAACACCACAGATTATTAGAAAGTATCTACTAAGAACAATGTACACTCTATGTAACACTTGTCAAAAAAGACACTATTCATTTAAAATAACCAAGGTCTGAAGGTACTAAAGATCATACTACCTGCAGCCTTCATACTGTGGTGAAAACTTTACAGATAGCTCATCTTCTGAAGCAAAGTAAGCAAGTGTACATAGGTTTGTACCTGGTGCACATATTCTTCTATATTATGCAGAAATTGTCATGCTGACATGATTCTGTCTAATAATTCAAGACTGCTTACAATACTTAGTTTTGACTATGTAGAATCTTTGCCTGTTGAAACCTTTTCTGCAGAACTAAAACACGTGTTTGGAACATACTAGACACAGGTCATCAACTGTTATCTGTACACAGAGTTACTCTTCAACACAAAGATTTACAACATGTTCAATACCTTTACACAATTATGAGGCATTAGAAGCACATGCGTTTTGTGAACACTTACACCCATTAGCTGGACACAGGCTGTATAAAATTAGGTAGAAAAGTATTATGTTAGCTACCTGCCACTATGTAAACTATAAAACAAACTAACACACTCATTCGATGATGTAATCAGTGATGTCATCAATGATGTCATTTGAGATGTCATGAGTGATGTCATAAATGATGTCATAGAACGTCATGAGTTATGTAATATATGAGGTCATGAGCAGTGCATGGTGGGGCGCAAGTTATAGTTAGCCGTGCTAACTACAACTGGTGAATTTCTGTGGTTTGTTTTAGTTCAAAATGTTAATGTTGTTACTGATATATTAGCCTACCTATGACGTTACTTTAACCTTTGATTTTTCAGTGATTATATATATACATTCATTTATATTTTTACCAAAGAAAGGCTGCACTCCTTGCTTTTGGAAATGTTTTGCTTTTAATCCATATCTTTCTGGTAATGCATATAAACAAAATACAATACTTTTTGATGGGGTCTTGCTCTTATATCACTTCCATCATCAATTAAATTGAAATAAATAGAATCCAGAACCCCGTATATTTGCAAATTTATAAGTATGTAATTTTGTCAAACAAAACATAGTGCCTGATTACGATGGTGGTGGGACCGCCACCGTCAGGCCGTCAGTGGCGGTGCCACCACCATCAGACCCTGCAGGACCGCCCGCCATATTACGATGGCAGGCGGATGGTGGGCAGACGGAGAGACCGACTGCCACGCATCCGACGGGCTCAACGAGCATGTCGGACCATCAGAGGGACTGCAATTCCTACAATAGGGATCACAATGTCCCTTTCCGCCGGTTGTTTCATGGCGGTTAACCATGAAAAGGCAGGCGGAAAGTGACTTTGGGTGCCCCTAGCGGGCCCCCCTTCCCACCTGGTCTTCCGGTATGGGGTCTGGGCGGCATCTATGGTGCCCCCTAAACATCCTTGCACTGTGTGGCAGGCACCGCATGGTGCCTGCCACAGGGTGCAGGAATGTTAACAAACATGGCTCTTAGCAGTGAGGCTTGTGCTGCAGCCCTTTTTCAGGCCACAGCACAAGCCTCAATGCTAGGAGGCATGTTTCTGACCACCTCCATGGCGGTTGGATCGTAATTTCCCTGTCAGGGCCATCGACTCGCTGTCGGCCGGTCCCGTTCCCTACAGGATGGCGGTCGGATGCTTGTCCAACCACCATCATAATCAGCCCCAAAGTCATTTATTCCACTGTTTGCATGTTTTTTTCACTAATTTGCGTCTTTGTTCAGTATGGGAAAGTAATAAGCACAAAGGAGACACATTATATTGTACTATAGTTATGTGAAGGGTAAAGACCAGGGACTACGTCTACCTATAGTGTGGGTAAACCTACTGTGAGCCAGATCTCTAATCCCACATAGAACAATGTTGAAATTGGAAGTTAGGGGGGACAGTTTCCATTTAAGAAACTAAAATTTATTTAGATTTAAAAAGTTCTCCTAAGTAAATCCTGAATATGCCTGTGTAAATCCTGTTTATGCCTAGTAAAGCCTGAATATGCCAACATGTGTTTCGCCCTCTAATTGTGCGCAGGCCTAGGACTTTTTCAAGGCCAAAATTTTATATTTCGGTAAAAGGTGAAAGCTAATAATTTGATAGTAATCCAGAACCAGTGCTGTCTCTGCGGTCTGCAGTGAGTCTGTATACATAATATTTTTCAATTTTATATTAAATAATGCATATATTTATGGATTTATTTTTAAAAACAAAAAAATTTAATATTTAAAAACATTTTTTTTCAATTTCTATAAAGTAGTATATTTGGATTTGTTTTGATGTTTAAATTAAAAATATGTCATTATTTTAATGAAATTTTTATAATTGTAAAAAAGTTATAAATTAAAAAATATTTTGAAAATGTAAGATTCCCAAAAATTATTCGCAAAAATGTTATAATGAAAATATAAGAAATAATTTTAAAAAATATAGATAATTTTGTTATTTTAATTCTATCTAATTGTATTTTTAAAAGTTTATGAAAATTAGGAAATACTTATAAAAATATTGTGATTTTTATTAATAAATAAAATAGAAATATTACATTTTTAAGTAAAAATTTTTTATACAAAGGTTAGTAGGTTAAATTAGTGCATTTTAATATAATATTTTTTGTTAATTTTGTGATTTACTGAAATGTGAGAACGTTTTGTATTAATGTTGTATTTTACAAATTGATTTTATAATTTAATAGGTAAAAAGTTTTCATTTGAACTGGATTTATAATATTTGATTTTTTTAGTGTCTAACGTCTTCCTTCAAATTAGAATAGATTTGAGATAAATGTCACCCCTTTATTGTCCAACACCTTCCTCAATTTGGTTTAGGTTGAAGTGGGAATAGTAAATGTCACCCCTTTAGTACAATACCTTCCCCATGATGGTTAATTTGGAGTTGAAATAGTAAATGTCACCCCTTTAATATCCAAGATTATCTCCAAATGTAGTATAAAAAAGATGTCACATATATTTTTTACATTTAAATGTTTTAAAATTTTTAGTTTATTGTACAGTTTTACATTTTAACAAATATATTTTTAAAGTATAAATAAAAGCAATTGTAAAGTGAAGTAAAATAAAACAATTTAAAATTTTTAACTGTAAAAAAACTGAAGTAAATCAGATTTAATATATTTGTATAATGTACATTTTCAAATGTTATTTTTCATTGATTACAATTTTTAATCACTTATTAACTTTTTTGAAATCCATTTGTTAACATTATTTTAACATATTCATTATTAACATATATTAAGTAATTGTATATATTCTATACTCGGATGCATGTTTAAAAGTTGTGTATAGTGTTATTTGTGCATTTTTGGTATATTTAGATGTGTTTTTGATAGCATTTTGCCCTGTTGTGTCATTATGCATTTTTTAAAAATATTATATTAATGTACGAATGTTTTATGTTAACAAAGGTGATGTTATTTATATTTTGATGATTAAATGTTATGTATGTGTATTTGGGTCTGTCATGTATTATGCAGGTGGGTCTTTCATGTTTCTTTTACAGGTTTTTGTCTACAAATGATTTCTATGGGAATTTGGAGTTTATGTTTTTTTTTAGGGATATCTGTTTTGGTTTATTATAAACTGATGGTTCTTACCTAGATCTTTCAGTTTTTTTTGCGAGTTTCCTGAAGGGGTTCTTTTTTTAATATACCTTTTTGGGGTTTTATGGAACCTACAGACTTTGTATTGCTTCAAGGGATTTTGATTGGATTGTTTATATTTTTGCATTTTTTGGGGGCTTTTTGGATTCATTTTCTTCTCTTTTTTGTGGATTACTATTTTTTGTTATATGGAGATAGAGAAAGATCTGTAACTACTTAACAGTAAGGCTCATTTCTTACTTTTTTGTGGATGTGATATTATATTGTTTATGCTATCTGTATGTCATTATTATGTGGAAATGTTTGGATTATGTGTTGTATTTATTTGATGTTATGTATTAAATTTGATTTTAAATTGGTTGGTTGATTATTGTAACATTTTGTTTTAAATAGTTAATATACATACTTTTTTATTATATCAGTGCTTATTAACTTTGTTATTTATATAATTGCTTTGCTGATGTAATACAATATTTATATTCATATTCAAAAAAGAAAAAGGATTTGGTTTGTTGGTTTAGAGTTTGTTGTAGTTTTTGAGGTTTTTGGTAGGTTGATATTTAATTTATAGTATGCCTTTGGCTGTCATTTCTAAGTAATGTAGTCCTTTGTTATTTATGAAGAGTTTGGCTTTAATTTACAGCATGTCATACATACCTTTAATTTGTTTGCTGCATTTAGGGCCAATTTGGGTAACAGATTGCTATATTCTTAGTTTTTGGTAGCTATGCTCTTTTTGTAATGCTTTGATAAATCTGTATAATGTAGGTTGATTTCTGCCTAGTGTGGTTTAGAAGGCATTGTGGCATTCTTCAACTGCATTGTTTGTTTTAGCTTCCTGTGCAAGGTGCTGTCATAGACATTCTATCTTGGTATCTGGTATTTGGCTTGGCATCTTTGTCCTGACCGATGCACTCTGCCAAGCCAAGTATCTTCGAAATAGTCCATTAGGGGACTAAGTTTGTCTTCATTTTGTTAGTAGAAAGGGCCTTCTATTAGTAAGCTATAGTGGTTGGCTACCTCTGTGACAAGTACGTAGGCTAGTGCTATAATTTTTTTATTTCGAAAGCAAATTGGCTGTTAGTGGAGTATTCTACACTGAGTGCTGCATTTGATGTGTGTGTTAATTTGGAATAAAATCAGTTTCTGAGCCCTGAAGTATTTCCTCCAGAATTGGTATTTGCATGCTATTCTGTTCCTTTGAGAAACTGTCTTTAGATTGCCGTTGCTCCAAAATTATTGAAGATAATTACATCTCTTCCACTGCCAGTTTACCTCCAGAAATTTGGAGATTCTTCCATGGTTACCACTGCTGTCAGTTTTTACCACAAATGAGATGTTATGAAGCTAATTTTGATCCCTGTTACCTACAGTATTCTTGTGCTATTTTTGGAGGTATTTTCCTCCAGGATGGAGTTAGCAATATTATTTTACTTCACGAACAAGGATTGGGATAATTTAAGCTGGGTAAACTAGTTATATCTTTTCTGCTTGTGGGTTTTATTGCAGAATACACGTTTTTCAGATCTGCACTAGAGCAGATTTATTAATCATCTTTTTACATCTTGGAAAGTTTATGAAGTAAAAGATTTTGAAGTGTTTAAAGTTATGTAGGATTGTGTGAAATGTGTAAAATAAATTTTCTGAAAAATTACATGAAACTATGCGTAAGTACACAAAATGCAAGACTGGCATTTGACGATATATTTTAGCACAAAATGTGTCCTTGAATCCATTGTGGATAGAAGGTCGCATTTCATGCAAAAAAAGCACAAAAAACATAAACGCCACATACAGCAGCCACTTGCGTTATGATTGTTCAAGTTGTTCCATGTGCTTGCTCTAACTTTTTGTATGGGGTGTTACTTAATTACTCCAGATGGGGTAATTGAGTCATTTTGGGAATTTTGCTTAACAGAAAATTACTCCCACGTAGTAAAAATGTTACCTGGGCCTAAAGTTGCTTTAACAAAAAGAGAATTGGAAAAATCTTACCTGACTGTTCATTTTCTGTACGCTTCAGGGTGGTATTAATTCCATCTAGTCCTTCCAGAGTAGGAGAGTCCATAGTAGCTAAATCATTCAATTCAACATTAGCAAGGTTAAACTCTAAGAAATGCCCATGACCTGTTCCTTTAACATGCAGCTTTGCCTTGCTATAATCTTTGCATACTTTCTTGCTCAGTTAATGCCATCTCTTTTTAATATCAGTTACAAGAGGTTTGATAATGTAAATGGCATTTTTCTTTTGCAGGACACTCTCCCAATAGTCTCCCAAATACCATTTTTAGTGTGCAGAGATGTACAATGGGACTGTGCACCAAATAAAATATGATCGTTTGCCATGACTGAGGCAACAACCCATTTCAAACATTGTTCCGAAAAAATGTGTTTTTCTTTTTCTGCATACATTTGCACTGGCCATGTTTGCTAATGGGTTACCTTGTTATCAGATCTGCCAAACTAATCCTCTGAACAGAAAGCTTTTTCTGCACCAAGCCTTTCCAGCAACCATTTTTGAATAAATTATTAAACGTTCAAAGGCCTGATTATCTGTCAGTACATATAAATGTACACATCAGTGAAACACTTTGCCTTTACCTCCAGAAAATCCCATTTCACAACTTTCTGACACATTTGCAACAATTTCTGATGGTTGCTTGGCAAGCACTTTTAAATTATCGACAGAACAGCAGCTTCCTACCGAGGACTCAGTTGAAACAGGCTTATATATAACATTACAGTAGCTAATCTGTCAAACTAGAAATGGAGCTATTTAATTGCACTACACATTGAACAAAATTGGCACCTTAGTGTAGATGTTTGGAGGTGTTACCATATACTTTGATTAAAGTGATAGTAACAACCTTGTATGGCTGTGTGAGGGTATATATTTTAGGATTGTTTGAATCATGGCTTGTTCAAACTGTGTAATTATTTTTTGGGTTAGTACTTTTTTGTTGTTTTATATAGTTTAGGAGTTCATATTAGGTGCTGCTTTGTTTGTTTGGTAGTAAAGCATATATGAAAGGGATATTGGTGTTTTGATATTCACCATGTATGGTGTATATCTCAGTGAATGGTTTAGGAGGCATTTTGAAGGTCCCATCTATCATCCAGGTTTGACATTCAGTAAGTTGTTTGCTGTAGAGGAGAATAGGATTTGTTTTTCGTTATTTAGATTGTCATGTAAAAGGAAGGGTTCCAGATTATGTGGAATTGTTGAAAATTCAGGTATGTGTATGTCTTAGGATGTTCTAGGGGCAGGTGGGGTATCGCTGGTGGCTCTTTTAATGCATGCAATTAAATATTTTAAAGTGGAGAGAGGTGGTAGTTGGCCTATTATGTGAATGAGGACTCTGGGTAATATGTCTTTTAAGAATTTTGCTTGTAGGGCCCTGGTAGCCAGTGCTTGCCTTGCTTATATCTTGTAAGATTTCTCTAACTTCTATTTCTGTCACATTTGGGAGATGGTTGTGCATTTTTACATTAACTACAAGATTACCTTTTGTAGTTGCCCTCCCGTAGCATGCATTCGCTTGATATTTAGTATATCTCCAGTTTATAGTTTCTGTTGAATCACTTTCTTGACTGTAGGAGTAGCCCATGTGATTTAATAATTGCATTCCTTTCTGGGATGTGATCAATTTGGTGGCTTCTATCATTGTATCTGTAAGAAGTATAAATATATATTATAATTTAACTTTTACATGATTGTTATTAAAATGTTTAAAAAAAATGAAGTTACTTGTTATTTGTTTACTTACCTGTATGTTTTTTTAGATGTATTGCACATTTTTGCAGTTTTACTTTTGAGCTTGTTTTAATGTGGAGCAGGTGCTTACTTTTTCGCTGAAAGAGAAAAAAAGTTAGATTAATTAATAATGGTATTTTGTTGCAAGTTTGTCGAGGTTTGAGAAGTTAGGATTATTTTCAGTCGTTGTTTGGGAGAGTTTTTCATTATGCATACTTTATTATATATTCTTGGGACTTTGTTATAGCTGATATTTTCGGGCAGTTTGTTGGTTTGGAAGTTGGCTTTATTTTCTTTTAGGCAGTCTATGTAAAAGATAAAAGTTACAGAGTGTGTTACTATTTATTCATTAAATAAATTTCATAGTTTAATTACAGTTACATTTTAGTTTAAATATAAGTATTACTTGAATATGTAGTTGTTGAGATGTATTTTTTCTTTGTTAAGTGTTTGTTGTGTAACTGGATGAGTTTCCTCTTCTTGTGGCTTTTGTCATTTTGGAGCATTTAGTTGTTTGAATTAGTGTGCCTTATATGTTGTCAGTTTAATTGTTTGTTTGATTATATTGGTTAAAGTTGTTTATCGTTTTATTTTATTGGTTGGTTTAGTATAGTTTAAATTTTTTTCATCAGTTGAGTTCTTGTTTGGTAAACGTTAACTTATGTTTTATTTTTGTAGTATAACATATAGTTTGTTTTATTTATATATGAATTTAATTATATATATATATATTAATTTATATTTATGTTTGTGCTTAAATGTTTATAGTAAAAATAATATAGTTAATATTAATGCTTTTGGTGATTTTATTGTATGTGTTTTAGGTATATGACTTTGTTTGGGGTGCATGCTTAATTTTTGGTTGATGTACTATATTTTTATTTAATTATAGATGTTTTGTTAGCAGCTTTAGGTTTATTTGAAGTAATTGTTTTATGATACAATTGTTTTTTGGGTGTAATTTTAAGGATTTATTAGTTATGTTGGCGATAATATTGTAGTCGATATTGTGTGAATCGATATTTTTGACATGTTACATGTTTATTTATATGTGATGATATTTGTGTTTCTGATATTTTTGTCATTGATATATGTAAAACTTGGTTTGATATTAGTGAGTTTTATAGTTAGGTATATGGAGTCAATATTTTTGTTCTCAATATTTAATTTCCAGTGTTTGTGTATATCGATATTTGTTGGATCGATATTATGTCAGTGATCTGAAAATATTAGGTCATTTGTATGTTGAACCCTTGTTTTTCCTAGCTATATGCGCGGAAAGCATCTGCATTACAGAAAATCTGAATGGTTAGAAATTTGTGAAACTTCCCTAAAAACGTTTTACCTTTTTACTCAATTGTAAAACATTTTCAACTGGAAGTCTTCCATTCAAGCACAGGCACATTTTGAGGAAATGAGGGTATTGTGTCTTCTTTCAAGCACTTTCTGCATACACATGGCTAATTCAGATGCAAGTTTTCAATGAGCACATAAGCGTGGGAACAGCATTGCAGATGTTTGAGAGTGCAAACAAACCAATAGTGTTCAGTTGTTCGCCTCATTTGCATTTCATTTTTCTACCAATGCTCCCCAAACACTTTTGTAACAATTCCCATGACTATTTTTTGGGTGCCATTTAAAGATAAGGAAAAAACTGCAGATTCAGTAGAATATCTGCATGCATAAATTATACTTATGCATGTATTCCTAGCTTTGTGAATCTCTTGTTAATTTTAACTGTAGCTTTTGCACAGATTAGGCTTTAATCAATCTGACCCAAAATGAACATTCAGCTAGACTTTACATGGTCACCAAATGTGCCCTTCCTTCCAAACTGAAACATCTGAAAAGTTAATCCAAGCACTGATTGAAGCAATATAAAGCAGATACACCTTATTTAGATGTTTGTCTTTAAAATAATATCCTCACAAACTGTAGGTGCACCCTTAAATCATGTTGCAAATGATGGGTAATACAGGATTTCCAAGGCATGTTCCAGCAATAATGCTAGGTATTATTCTGGATATTACTTATATTGCATGTTCTCTCTGCTCCTCAGTGCTACTCAATGACTAGCAGCCTGTGACAATTGTTTTAGTCAAATCACCAGGCAGCTCATATGCACTGAAGAGAGTAATTTGCTCCAGCTGCAATCGGTTACAGGCAGTGCCTACAAGGCCCTCTTGCTACCTACTGGGTGGCAAGAAAATGGCCACCATATTTACAAAGGATGTGTTTTGTTAAAAAAATCTTAGGAATGTTGAAACTGTATATGTTCAAATTGTTTATTTCACTAACTGGAGTAAATCAGTACACATGAAGATTGTCTTAAATTGATTTGCTTTATAAAAAATGTTTTCAACCAACATGTTTGATGTGTTTTTTTTGTCTTAGCAAAGAAAAACAAATCACACTCAATAAAAATTAAGGCATTGGTTGAAGAAATTGAAATGCTGCTCCTGGGTTAGTCACTACCTCTAAATTCCAGTACTACTTCCGTACTGGGATTTTGAGGTATAATTAAAGCATATGGTATAGTATAAAAGGCCAGATTGAGGACAGAGCTACTGTCTGACTATGTATGAATATTAGAACTAACTTCGCAGCACAATTCTTTATATTAATGTTTCAAGTTAATACCAAATTTTGTTTTCAGGATTCGTGATCTTGCTGTCTCTCGCTGACTCTATCTCTTTCTCTCTCTCTCGTTCTTACCCTTTCTCTATCTCTGTACTTTTATCTTAATTTCTCTCTCCAAACCTGGATTTCTTTTTTTTTTCTCAGAAACACTCTACAATTCTCATAGAATCACAAGAAAATCCAAGAATGTTTTATTGTAATAAAATAAAACATGGACTCTTTGGTCATCTCAGCACTGTGCTGCACACGCTTCTCTCATTAGAACCACTGGAGAAAAGACAATCAATGTCCAGTTAAATGTTGAAAAGTGTCCCCTGTCCTATGGGCCGGCTGCTTGAGAATTACATTATTAGTCACTTCACTTCTCGATTACTTTGTGGCAGTCCATGAGGGTTCAAACTGGTGGGATATTAAACTCTTCCCTAACTTACAGTGGTTCAGCACAGAAAGTGAGCACAACAAATTCCTCTATCACTAGGACAAGCCCACTGGTACCCATACTCCACACCCCCACATAACCTGTGCATCACTACCTCAGGGAAAACTATGCCTCTACTCTCCCCAACCTGTAACTGCTTCCCTCTTCTACCTCAGAACGTAGCGTTAAAAAATTCTACTGTATATATTTTGTTTACATCTTTTATATTCTGTTACTTTGTATTTTTATTTACAATTACGTAACCCGTGTAATTGCTGCTATTTTGTTTACATATCCCATTGTATATCGTTTATTCTTTTTTATCGTTACTATGTATTTTTATGTACACTATATTCCTTGTGTTATTCCATCGTACTTACTCTGCAAAGTGCTCGGACACCTTTGGGTCATGTTCGCACTATATAAAATTCCTTACATAAATACATTTATAAAAAAATCTTTTGTAGGATAATTCATGGAGGAACAGTTGTTCTTGAGAAACTTTAGTGAAATTTGGGTTAAATGATCAATTTTATTGCACAATTCAAATGAACTAACATTAATTTTACAGACAGTACTGTATGAGTAGTTGTAAGAAAATGGGTTATTATATGGGGGGATGTGATCCCTTCCCAGGTAAAAAATCCAAAATCTTATTAGATCCAACACACAAGTTCAATAAATAAACCTGGGATGTGTTTCATGGTTGCTATTGCACACAGTAGACAGGCTTAGCTTACGCAAAAGTGTGTAAAGTATTTAGCAGTACTAGAACAATAAAAAAGTCCATACATAACACAATTAAAATTCTACAACCAAATTCTAAAAATAGAGAAAATATAATTTATAAAAATTGACACAAAAATAATAAATTCAAAATAGATAGAACCGGAGATATTATTATTTTTTTTTTTAATTAGGCTTACAATCGACAAGAAAAAGTGATATGCCAAAAAGAAGTCATTGTTCATGGCTGACAGGGAACTAGGTGTGATTTAATGCCGACCACAATAGAGCAAAAGTCGGATACCTCAAGCAGGTCATCGCTGTCAAAGTTTTTACCTTCTGACTTAATCTCTTTTTATGGAAGTCACAACCCTTCATCGGGACAAGGTTGCGGGCTGTGTCTGTCAAAATCCTTACCAGTGGATGAATGCGGCTCCTGGGCCCTTTCGAACCAATGAGAAAAAAGTTCCCAGGAGAAACTCTTCCCACCTTTGCAGTACATCCTGTTTGCCTTACTGCAAACTATCCCACAGTGCACTAGTCTGAGTAAAATCCATTATGACAACACCCGGCTGCCCCCGGAGCTTTCTGGTGCCAGAAACAGGGGTGTGTTTTGGGAAACAAGGAGCCCCACCAAACTGGTTCTAGGACCAGCTTCTCCTCCCACTTGTCTGGTGCCAAGCTGACTGCAGTTGGATGAAGGAACAAAGGCTTCCCTTAACCAGGCCTCTATTTATACTTAACTGTGAATTGGCATGCCTCACCCTGGCCCTTTCCACTTAATGAAGTGCCTTGATCCTCCCAAGCTGCCTTTCCTGAGCTGAAAGCTATGATATACTTCATGCCAAGGTCTTCCTGCCAAAAGGCCTGAGCAATTTTCACACCTCATTTAAGGGGAAGCGCTGACAGCGGCCAGCTGTTAGCAGGCTTATACTAATTAGCCTACTAGTGATTTAGGCAGAAAAAAATCTAACTATGTAAAAGTTACTTTTCCTACATATTAGTTAATCATCCGCCTTTACCAGTCAATTGGATCTTTATTAAATATTACAAATTGTAATTTAATCATTCCAGTATTTTATCTCAAAACCGAATTTAGGGGCCCATTATGATAACGGGCGGATTGCCACCGCCCGCTATTTTCCTCCGCCCGCCACACATTTTCCCCCCGCCATATTAGTATGGCGGGGGTACCGCGGCGGATGGGAAGACCGTCCGCCGCTTTTCCGCCTGGTCCACAAGTCGACCGGGCGGAAAAGGTTTTAATATGGTGGCGGTGTCTGTTAGACACCGCCATCCATATTAGGATACGTTCGGGGATGTGCCTTTCCGTGGCGGCAACGCCGCCACGGAAAGGCATGTGGTCTTTTCTATTGGGGGCCCATAGCGGGCCCCCAGGAAGTTGGGGGGTGGGGGGTGCACATGGGGGGTACCTATGGTACCCCCCTGCATATGTATGCACAAGGTGGCAGGCACCGCGCGGTGCCTGTCACGTTGTGCATACATATGCACGACGTGCATTCCCAGCATTGTGGCGGGCGGTGCTGTGAACACCACCCGCCACAATGCTGGGAATGGTGGATGCTACCGCCACGGTGGCAGTGGCATCCTAATCGCCTGTGCGGGACCGCCGCACCACTGGCGGCTGGTCCCAGCACCGCTAGGGTGGCGGGCGGACGAAAGTCCGCCCGTCATCCTAATGGGCCCCTTAGTTTGTCTCAAAGAAGAGCTAAAGACCATTACAGAGAAATAGGCTCTGGAAGATAGTCACTGTAGGTGCATTCCAACAGTAAATTCTTACATGTACCACTTTGAAATACTAAGCTCCACATCTTGTGGACTAGAAGACCCACTCAGGGGTATCTTAGTTAATATTTAAAAGTAGGGTTCCTGCCAGTCAAAAAGGGTTAGTCTGACTGGTTTGCATACATTTTTAAAAGGTGTATCAATCAGGCTACACAGGTAGACCCAAGACCATATTTCCTTTGTCAGCCCAGTGGATGCCACAACATGCACTGCAGTCCAAAAGGACATTTAATTTTCCATGCTGTTGGTGGATTTTCCTGCACCATATACTCTTGGCTCATTTAAAAGTTAACTGTTCCAATTGGGGATTATCCAGTTCTATCATGCTTTAAGGGTCAGAGCATATAAACTATGGGAATGGACAGCAGGGCCCCAGTTTTCAGCATTCAGAAACCAGCAATACCAGTCAGCAAAATGGAGTGAATAGGCAAAAAGAGGGATTTTCTCACAGTAATCATGACATTTTCCAATAATTCATGATCTGTTGCATTATTTCGAGACTCCACCAGATTGTATGAACAGAAAGTTGGTTCCGTGCCTGTCCTGGAAGTTAATTAAAAAATAGGACCAAATGGTGCATTTTATGGCATGATTTCAGTATGAAATTGGTAAAATGGATTTGGTGGCCGTTTTGTAATGTTGTGTGACATCCGATAATTTTTCTTAATTATTAAGTATCTTTCTTCACTTCTGCCTTCCACTTCTATGCATTTGCACACCTTGAACAATGCATATAGGTTCTCTGTCATAAAATAAGACAGTAAATGTATGTGAAGGGGCGGGATTGAAAAACTAGAAGATTTACAAAACTCAGAATCACGCACATTACACTATAGAGCTATCCTTAGGGTTAGTGAGACATTGCATGCTTAGCCTGTGTAGAGCTAAAACTTAAATTGCAGAGAGCCCTCTTTAAATGTGCATGCAGCAGTCATAACCCTTTTAAAGCACCAATGGCATAGACTCGGGTCCCTGACAGCAGTTACTGTATTGGCAATATTGCCTATTATATTTTACTGCTGTGCAAACTTGCAAAGTCCTACACCAAAATTTACCACGGCTGAGCTTCGGTATTCGCTCAGTGCTCAGCGGTGTTTTACGGTGCAAACGTGGTTCAAATGGCAGTCTTCATCAACTTTTTCTGCACAAAACAGATTTTACTATGAAAGTTGAAGTGACTGCAGCACCAAAACTCTTTGGGGCCCATTAGGATGACGGGCGGACTTTCGTCCGCCCGCCACCCTAGCGGTGCTGGGACCGGCCGTCAGTGGTGCGGCGGTCCCGCACAGGCGATTAGGATGCCACCACCACCGTGGCGGTAGCATCCTCCATTCCCAGCATTGTGGCGGGCGGGGCTCACAGCACCGCCCGCCACAATGCTGGGAATGCACTGTGTGCATCGTCATGCACAAGGTGACAGGCACCGCGAGGTGCCTGCCACCATGTCCATGACAATGCAGGGGGGGTGCACCCCCCACCCCCCAATACCCTGGGGGCCCGCAACGGGCCCCCGAAAGCAAACTCTGCATGGTTTTTCATGGCGGGGTCTCCGCCATGGAAAGCCCTGCACCGCTGCTCATGGTAATATGGATGGCGGTATCTAGCAGACACCGCCACCATATCCAGCCCCTTTTCCGCCCGGTCGACTGGTAGACTGGCGGTAAACCGGCGGACGGTCTTTCCGTCCGCCGGGGTCCCCCCCGCCATCGTAATATGGCGGGGGAGAAACGGAGTGCGGGCGGTGGGAAATAGCGGGCGGATCGCCACCGCCATACGGGCGGTGGCGATCCGCCCGCTATCCAAATGACCCCCTTTGTTCGGTGTAACCTCTGATAATGCATTCAGAGTGGGAATTTCTGGACTTGAACAGTGGAAACACCTATTAATGGTCATCCATGCCCACTATAATTATGTGTGATATTGTAAAGGAGCAACCATGTAAAGTGTGTTAAAAATTGTGCCGATTAAGAGGTGAAACTTTTAATGCAGATGCTACATTTTGAGCAATTATTTATGCAACCGATAAGAATACAAGAAAATGCCCCCCAACCAAAAAAGTCTCACCATAGGTTTTAAAATACAAACAGAGCCTGTGTCTACCATAAAAGTCCAGGAATGAACCAGGAGAAAGCTGCACAGAGTAGGGGTGACACTGTTTGAGAAACTTGTGGAAAAGAGTAAACAAGGGTACAGGCTTAGCATGGTCATTACATTGAGAATCCTTAAAGAAATTACTCCCGCAGGTAGGGTGCATGTGATAGTAGCTCAAGTTAAATTGCTTGTGGTACTTCTTCAAGTGGCATCAGGCTCCATTCAGAGCACATGTGCTAAAGTTTCTGGGGTACCACAAAGAATATTCTTTGTATTATTGCCACATGTGATGGAGGCAATCCTGTCCATCAGACCACAGCACCTCAGAACCCCCATACTTGGCCCCATTAATTAGGAAGCCATGCCACAGCCAACTTTCCCCATGCCCTGGGTGCACGAACATCACATTGGTTCCATTTTCTGTCATAGCAAATCTTCATAACTTGGCACACAGGTACAGAAATCACAAACGCACACACCAAACAAATGTAAGCCAACTGGTGCCAAATACGCTTTCACTCATGTAGTAGCCAAGCATCTTGCCGGTACACACCTTGAAAGAGGTGTGTACAGGCAAGCACTAGTGGTAAATATGTTTAAAACACAGGGATAGCAACACCTATGAGAAAATGGCATAAAAGCATATGGAATGTGTACTATTTTCCATACTCAAGGGACCAGGGTGCTGCTTTGAGACTGTGGCTAATGACACCCTTTGCAAGTCCATAAACCTCAACCTAAGAAGCCTACAACAGGATACACAAGAGTTCAGTTGGCATCACTTTTCTTGCAGCATGCAAAAACAACATTTCATTGTTTGATTGACACCTGCTTGGAGGGTTGGAGACATTTTTCCTCTGGAGAAAAGCACCTGAAATACAAATATTTTAACTTTTTCACCATTTCATGCTTTTAGGCTGCTTATTTTTGTTTCCTTTTTAATAAGCATTTATAATAGCTCAGCATGCCTGTTATAGCGTTACTAGGCCCAACAAAATCACTCAAGGGACTTCCTATTTATTTTCTCCTCTCAATGATTCATACCACTCTCTCATGTTCCTCCAATGGATCTTGCTTAGTGCAGAGAGGGTTTGGATATAAAGAGTTTCAGCAGTCATCCAATGAGGACCAGAATTGGATAACTGAACTAAAACTAGAAATTAGGCTCATGTAGATTACCCTCAACACAATACTATAAAGATAGGAAATTATCACAGCCAGCCCAAATCTCCTGAAGAAACGTATGCGAGCCAATACCATCCACACTAAGGAGCCGATTACGATGTCGTTAGGAAACATTCCCAAAAGAATTGGTCCCAGAATAGTTTCCAAACGAATCTGGTCGTGTGACTCCGGACAATCGATTACGATGCTTCCCAACATCGTTCGGTCGGACTCGCATTGACTTCAATGGGAGCCTGTGTTCCGAACGAGAACACAGATTCCCATTGAAAAAAGAGGTGGTTGTGGACAACCTTGCACCCTGTGGCGGGCACCCCATGGTGCCTGCCACATTGTGCATGGTTGGGAAGAGGGGTCCCTTGGGTATCTCAACGGGTCCCATTCTGATGTCTCTGGGTAAAGGGGGGCCCGCAACGGGGCCCCAAAGTCAGATTCCGGTAGCTGTTTCGTTTTGGGCAAACCGAATCGGAACGTCTGTCCAAATCGGTCATCGTAAACACTTGTCTGCAAACCGTGTCCATAGAGCTATACGAATCGAATCTGAAAGACTCGGGCTGTCCGGATTCGGTCTGCTCTAACGGTTTCCGGGCATCGTAATCTGTCGTTGGAAAATCTGTATGATTCGGTAGGAAACAAGGGTTCCGAATTAGTTTCTGCAATACTGAATCCCATCCGGAGACTTTCCTAATGACATCGTAATCGGCCCCTAAGAGTTCAGTCAAACTAAATCAAGTTAAAGACAGGTTAGTCGAATTCTAATAATATTGAAATAAGATACCAAAGCTCAAAGGTTCAGGAAGGGACATGAACATGCCAGTTCAAGCAGTCTCCCAGAAAGGAAGAGACCACTCCGCACACAAAGGGGCCGATTCCGATTCGGGCCGGAAATCTCTCCGACCGAGCCGGACTCGGAGAGATTTCCGACCGAATCGGACTCTGGCAGCCCGACCGAACGAGTACGATGCGCACGTATGCCATCGGACTCGAGTCGGTCGGACTCCCATTGAAGTCAATGGGAGCTGGTCGTACAACGCGTACGCGGGCTCCCATTGACTCAATGGGTGCGAGGCGGTCAAGGGCGCCCCCTACAGCGTGTACGCGGCGAAGCGACTCACGCCGTACACGCACAGGTAGGGGGGACCCATGGGTCTCCCCTGTGTGCGACTCGCGTGGCTACGCGTACAGGGGGGTCCGACGCGGACCCCCAAAGTACGGCTCCGACTGCTCTTTGGAGCCGGAGTGCGCGGCTCGGTCGGACTGCTCGCGGCGCGCATCGTACTCACCCGGCCGGGGAACGTCTCCATTGCGCGGTGCGAGTCGAGTCCGAGCGAGTCAGTCGGTGCGGTTCGACCCGGGAATGAGTCGGTCGGAGCGGTCGGGACGCCCGGACGAGTCGGTCGGCGAATTCGCATCGTACTCGCTCGCCCGGACGCGCGTACGATTCGGTCGGGAAATAGGGCTCCAAATCGGATCCGGTTAAGCCGAATCCGATTCGGAGCCCTACCGGCCGAGATCGGAATCGGCCCCAAAGCGTATGCGCCAGTTCATATAGGAAACCAAGTGATTCCGCTTCAGGCAAAACAAGATTAGCCAAGGAAAGTTTTGCCAAGATTCTATCACCATTAAGAGCACTAACTCCAGTCAGGCATCGAGGACAAGAACAATAAATCTCTCTCTCTGTTAAATCGGCCAATATTATACACTTGAAGTTGCGGGGATGACACCTCCTCGAATCATCTCATCTGGTCAGACCACTCAGTCCATTGGTCAGTTCATTTAGGATGAGTGTCAGCGATATAAAGAAGACACAAAATGCGGAGAAAAAGGTGAGACTAGTACGCAGTCCTTAAACAATCCAATATGTGAAACGTTGGAACAATGCTCCTTTAGCAAGAACACATAACTGAGTTCAAAAGGACAGCTTCTCAGGCAGCTAGCAAGGATTGCATCAAAAATTGTAGCAAAATATGTTGTACAATACATCAGAACCCAGGAAAGGAGACACTGTTTCAAACTATTTTGTTATATTGAGGAATTCTCTCACGAGCAATAGATTCAGTGAGTCAAGAAACTTCAGATATGCAGTTTGGCATACATTAAATCATGCTACTATAATATATAGAATTAGTTAGCATACATTCATGAGAAATGTAAAGATGTAATGATATTTTAGTATGACTTTGGTGTACTTGAAATCATTTAGTATTGGTTACAAATAACATGTGTCAGTATGACAGACTTCTGCCTTTCGAATGTAGTAATGTGTAACTATATTTTAAAATACATTTTTAGGTGATTCCTTATTGATGCAATATATTAGTGCATTTACGAAATACAATCTGTGAAAGTTTCATGATGGCATCATTAATTAGAAATGTGTTTTACCTACTTTTCCTTTGGCATTTCGGTGCACACGTTTACACATAAAAGGTACATTTATTTTGAATTCATCATCATATTCAGGTTAAACTTTGATGATTAACTAATTCTTTTTAGTTATACACATGTAGGAATATAAAATATAATTAGAAATAAACTCCATAACGAAAGAGTTCACCATTTACACATTTCTAGCACACGTTAAATGAAATAGTACTTTGTACATTAGAAAATCACAATCTATATTATTTATACAGATAATATCATCTAAGCTACACATTTCTGCATGGTTCTACAATGCAGTAACTAAAATTCTCTTGTTGTGTTATGTTCTTGAACGTGTAGTTAGTGCACGTTTATTAATTTTCTTTCAGAAATTGTCATTATCGAGTTTCTCATGCCATTAAAACCTTGAATGTAATTTCCTCTCCAGCAATTCCCCCTTTGATGGTGAATCAATCAATCACACTCTTATCTTTATCCCATCTGATGTCACTTTACAGTTCTGTTGTCCTCATCAGCTTTAACCTAGACTGTTCTAGAGCTTTCATTTTGTCATAATAACAGCATAGTCTACCTTCCAATTCTATCTCATCTCTCTTTCTCTTCACTCCCCATGTCTCTTTCTTTGTTTTTATGTGTCTGTAGATTTTGATAGCAATAATTAGTACTCGCACGCAAGCAGCAATGGTTAGTACTGGTTTTAATATTTGTCCACTAACCCACTTCCCAGATTAGTAAACCATTTTTCCATTGCCAAAAATCCTTTGCCAATTGACTCCCATGCACCATCAGCTTTTAACCCATTCAAATCTTTTTCTAGATGCGTAGTGTCAATAATGTATCCTTTCAAATCCTAACTTTTATCAGGGATAGAGGTACAACATTCATTGTTGAACCTTCAGCATTCGTGTCTGAACCTTACAATGTCTAAGTCAGGCTAGAAGGTTTGTGAATTCAGTATCCTTAAAAACCCCCCTTCAATTTAAGAGGAAAACGCTGTCCAGACTGAAGAAGTACAAAAAGAATTTCAAGATGGCCGCAAAGAAGTAGAACACAGTGCAGCGTTCTAGTGTTGCAACTGTGGAAACAAGTTTAGAGTGTCCAAAGGAGTCTCCTTTAGAATCTCGCACTTCACCTGAGATTCCTGAGGAGAAGGAACCTTTTCCTGCTCTCGGTGCGAAAGATAGTTAGGGTAGAGCGTTGCGTGATTGCTCGACGTTTAGTTTTGTCGCGCTCGATTGTTGAGTTACCTGGAAGCGTGAGTCAAGTAAGGTTTCTGTTATCAATTTGAAGACCTGAGTTAGCCTGAGCTTCATCTCAGTGTCTGAATATTGGAGTATGCGCAGTGTAAAAGATTTTGGAGTGTTTCTGGGAATTCACTGCGTGTGCACATCTGTTTTGTGAAGCGCGTTAGTGTTCAGTTATCTAATACTGAACATGCGCATAATTTAGTTAGTGTCTTCACTGCTTAGTCTGCTGCGCGTGCGCAGTTGAATACATGTCTTGACTAGTGTTCAACTTGAATACGCGCTATTCAAAAATATAAATAGTTGTGAACTGGGTAGTTTTATCGCGCGTCTGCACACGCGTTCCTCCTCCAATCCAGCTGAGTTTCTTTTTAAGCACAATAAGAGACATTAGATTTTAAGAGTCTACACAGGATGTCATATGGTTCAGTTTCTCCTTGCAACGCAGCTTAGTTTTAATTTCACTTACCTGATTAGTTGCGAGTAGTTCAGGAATCTCTGGGTGTCCCTTGTTTCACTAGCGAGTTAGTCTCTGAACAATCCAAAGAAAGAGAGCACAAAGGGGATTAGTGCATTATCATTCATTATTGAAAATACAGTAGTTATCTAAATATTATAAGAGTTACATTGGCTTCATTTACATACAAAAAGAATACAGAAGAGAGGCAAGAGTCAAGAGAATACTGGGTATGTAAGGAATTAAATGTAAATATTAGAGAATATTAAAAAGTCAAAGGGCATAGAGTAAATGAAGTGAGTTGTACTTGTTTTCTTGCAGTTCTTCGCCCATTTACAAGCGCACCGAAGATAAGGCAAGAGAGTAAGAGTGTGCAAGAAGCCTGGGAGAAGAATTAAGGAAGACTTGGCTGTCTCTTCTCTGTCCCCATCCCCTTTCCCCCCTTTGAGTTTTCTTGTCGTTCAAGTTAAATATTGACGACCGGAAAGTTGGAGAGGGGCATTGGGTTCAAGCGTCATTCTACTCCAGTGCATGTTGTGGTGAGCTTGTGACAATTCGACAGACTCCATCCTACTTTGTGAGAAGGACATCTAATGCAAGTCGGTTTTGGAGCACCATAGATCTCATAGCAATCATTTCAGTGACTATGGCTAGGAATCCTCCCGCACTATCAGTTGACAATCTATTGACTACAGTCGAAAGTTTTCAAATTTTGTGAGAATTTAGTATCACCCCAACTGATGGCATTATCACACCGAATATGTCTCCAATGATTTCAGCAGCACTAGTACCCCTTTTTAGTCTGGTATGTTTTACTTCATTGGTTTTATCAGATTAATCCATGTGATACATTTTTGGAAAAACTATTCCCATGTAACAGGATCTATACTATTTCTTAGGCAGCCTATAATAGGCATTTCTTTCACAACTGTAGTAAATCTATGGAAACGCAGCATCTACACCTCCCAAATATAATCCCCAACCACCTACAAATTGGAAAGTGTGGTCACATTTACTGGAACCAACAAAGTTGTTACTGTATTCTGTTTTGCACCATAATATGCATAGCTTTCCTCTGTGTTGCCAGTCTAAAGCAATTGCAGCTTGCATTCGTGTCTGTTTATGCTCAGGTTCTCTAAGAGCCCTGGTAGAATTTTCGTGTGATTTGCAACTTTACCCATGATATCCCTACGTCTATCCTCAATTGAGTCTATGAATTACTTTTCTACTCTATGTAAGAGGTATGTTAAATTATGTAGATGTGCATATGCAATGTCTAAGCTTTGAGTGGGTTTGAGAAATTCTCCCATCATTTCAGCAGTCTGAGTATCAGGCACAGGTTTTAAATGCTTTGATATAGGCACTTCCAAAAAATTAGATCATAATTAGAATAATAATATTGAATTTGTCCTTTGCAATAAAACAAGCTAGCTAGTACACTGCAAGAAATTCCATATATAGCAGGCAAGTGATGATAAGTCACTCCCTCTGAAACTGAAGTAGGTGACTGTAAGCAGACAACAATTTCAGGCATCCATAGTTTCTACTTATTCATACAAGAGTTTAGTAAAAAAGCATTCAATGAAAAATCGCTAGTAGACTGATCTTTATGTAAAGTCTTGTCAACTGACATGCTTAGTCCATTGTTATCATTCTCTACTGAGGATTGAGGAACAGAAGTAGGTTTAGTCTTTTCTAAATACACATGATGAGGCAAATTTAGAATTATGATAAATATGACAAGAATTATAGAAAATGCGGCAAGAAAAAATGCGCATACACGTTTGTGTTTCAACGATACCGGATTTGGATCCATAACTTCTATATAACCAGGTCTCAAGGCTTTGTTAAAATATGGATTAGATGTCAGTAGCGTTGCAGCAGAAATGAAAATTAGGAGCTTGCTTTAGTTGTGTTAGCTTCTCTTTATCACAGTTCGTATTCTTTTTTGACTTTTATTGTTCAGTTCATATATAATATAAATGCTTATTCTTCTGTCTTCTTTGTGTCAATTTCAATTTTTTTTTTTGTTTGCAAAGTTCAGTGTGAATGTAACAGTCTCTCAAGGTGGTTCGTAGGAGCTTGGATTATTAAGCAAATAGGCATGATATACTTTTTCCCAATCGTTTGATGCCAAATAAATCCACTCTGGTGTTGCATATTTGCGATTTGGTACTTTTGCTCTGTTGAACCTTCTCACTGATGGCCCCTCCTCCTCACTGTTGCTTTGTTCTGACTGACTAGAGGCTTTTGCAATTGTTTGTGGTACTCACTCGGTGTTCAGTCACAATGCGTCTCAATCTGTCTGTTCTTTTGGGCCAACAGTCTTCATTTACCACTTGAGTTTCAGATTCACTGTTCCTGTCATTAGGGTCAATATCTCGCTTAGTCAACTCTTTCTCTCATGACCCTTCTGTGCTCACAAAACCTGACTTTCTCGGACCCTCCTCTGGATCAGTGATATGAGTCCCAGTAGCTGGAGCCCCCTCTACAGTTTGGCTAACCTGATATAACCTGATACGGCTGTCTCACTGTACCTACCGGCACATCCGACACAGACACTGTGTTTTCAAGGGGACATGGAACTTGGTGAGTGTGGACAGCGTGTACCCAATTTGGAAGACCATCACATTTGACTGCAGTTGTGGTTACCAGGATCACATGAAATCGCCCACGCAAACGAGGTTCCAGGCATGACTTGCGTACGTGCTTCTTTACCAGGACCCAGTCACCAGTACTAAGGTTGTGGCACTGCTCCTGTTTAGATGAAGTTGCAGCTTTCCCAACTTGCTGAGACACAGAACATTTCACATCAGCCAATCCTGTGCAATAATCGAGCACCAAATCTTCTGTAATATTGACCAATTTGTTCGCCGGAACTGTAGGCTGTCTCATAGCCCTCCCTGTAATTATATCATGTGGGGACAGTCCCATTTGTCTGTCTGTGTTACTCCTCAAACTCATCAACACAAGAGGCAAAGCATCAGGCCATCTCAGAGATGTTGAAGCATGCACTTTTGCCAACCTGGACTTTAATGTTCCATTCACTTGCTCCACTATGCCAGAGGCTTCTGGGCGGTAAGCACAATGTAGTTTCTGATCAATCTGTAATGCTGCACATAACATCTTTAGGACGTCATTATTAAAATGTGTCCCTCGGTCTGATTCCAAAGAAGTCAGAAATCCAAAACACGGTATATACTCCCTTAGTAGCAACTTGGCCACTGTCAATCTGTCATTTCTTCGTGTGGAGTAAGCTTCCACCAATCATGAGAACATACATACAATTACAAGAATGTACCTCAGACAATTGCAAAGAGGCATCTCAATGAAATCATTTTCCATCCTATTAAACGGTCCTCCAGATCTTCCTAAATGACTCATTACAACTGGTGTCCTTTTGCCTACATTTTGTTGTTGACACACTACCCACCGATGACGCACGGTTTCTGCTACACCTCTGAATCGGGGATTGAACCATGTCTGGCAAAAGAGATGCATCATAGCTTCCTTTCCAACGTGTGCAGGACCATGCTAGTGGTGTGCCATAGGTGGCATCAAACTATCTGGTAGTACTGGTCTCCCATCAGTGTATACCCATACCTAATCTTCTTGTCTTTTTGTACAACCTGCTCTTACCCATCTCTGTCTCTCTAGTTCTAGTACCTCATCCTGCAATGCCTTCCCTTCCTCCCAGGTTTCTACAGTTGACAACAACAGTCTACAGTCAGTGACATCAGAATTCTCTCGAAGGGGATCTCCATAGAAGGTGTAAGAATTTAGAGCGCAATAGCGTGCAGTCTCATCCACATAGCAGTTGCCGAATGTGAGATAATCATTGCCCTGCCATTTGGCACAACACTTCACCACTGCAATTTGGGCAGGCAGTTCTAATAACAGCAAAAGGTTCCTCACGCTTTCCCCATTGCAAATGGGGGATCCTGATGAAGTCATGAACCCACGCTGTGACCACAACTGCCTGAAGGCATGTATGACGCCAAATCCGTACTGACTATCGGTGAAGATGGTAACTCTCAATTTGTCAGATAAATTGCAGGCTTGAGACAAGGCAACCAACATGGCTACTTGTGCAGAGTATACACCCCGCAACCAATAAGCTGCAATCCCCACTGCAACCGTACATACAGAATACACAGCTTTCAGACTTCCCTCTGCATCACACAAACAGGATCCATCCATGAACAACATATAATCAGATTCAGGCACCGGAGTACCTAAGATATCCACCTAGACTTAGTGCACAACTCAGTCACATCCAGGCAATAATGATCTGCATCTTCAACCACAATTTCATTTCCAGGCAAGGGCATTAATGTTGCAGGATTCAGACTCGTACATCTCATCAGAGTCACATTTTCCACTTCCAAAATAACCTGTTCATACTTTGTGAGACGGCTGCTAGTGAGATGTGTTCGAGTACGAGTAAGCAAGATTTCGACAGAATATGGAACATGCACTCTCAACGTATGTCCCATCACAATGCTCTCACTCTGTTCAAAGCTCACACATGTTGCAGCAACAGCTTTAAGGCATCCAGGCAAATCAGCAGCTGAGGATTAGGAGTAGCTGAAAGGTATGCCACAGGTCTACGCGCAGTACCAAGCATTTGAGCAAGCGCTGACAATGCACAACCTTCGCGGTCACAGCAAAACAAAGTGACACTTTTATTGTAGTTGTGCATTCCCAAAGCTGGAGCTCAACAAAGACTCTCTCACAGTTCAGTAAAAGAGCACATACACTCATCATGCCAGGGCACTGGATCTGGCACATCTTTGTGGGTAAGCCTTTGAAGAGGCTTTACTGTCAAAGAGAAATTACTCCATTGTCTACAATAACCAACCATTCCCAGAAACATGCGGACTTCCTTTTGTGTGCTAGGTGGATTTATCTTTAGAATCACAGTGATTCTATCTTGTGACACCTTTCTGGCTCCTTTCTCAATGTTAAGTCCTGGATATAAAACATCCCTCTTGCAGAACTGCAATTTGGTTGGTGACACTTAGGGGTCGATTCCGATCCCGGTCGGAGGCGCACCTAATACCATTCGGCCGGGAAAAAAGCCAGGCGAATGCCTGTTTCCCGACCGATTCGCACATACGTCCGAACGAGCAAGTACGATGCGCACAACTGCCCAAATCCCGACCCAGTCGTACTCACCCAATACAGGTCCTCTTCTCCGACCGAGGCGGATCCGGAAACGCAAAATCGAGTCGCACGGAAGCCAAAATGCAGCCCCGTCCGGCCGGACAAGTACGATGCGCTTTCCGTACGCGCCGAACCCGTCGCTACGCACGGCACGTCAAAGCATCCGGGAGAGGCGCACATAAGCTCCGATTCGCGCCACAAGACGATCCACGGCTACGAGGCGAACACGCCAGCGACGAGGACGAGGCGAAGCAAAGAGAAAGACGAACGAGACGAACCAACCATGAATCCCATCGTGCCGATCCTACCAATATTCTACATCTATTACCGGAACAGGCACGGACGCGTACGGCGCAGAAGGTAAGTCAGACACCAACAACAAAAACAAACTACACGTACCCGACATATCACACACACACACAGAGGGATGCAGAAATTACTTACACCAGCAACAGCAGCACCATAGGGGCGGGATGGCCATCACCAATGCCACAAATACACATAGGGGCCTGGATGCCCACCACCACTACCACACCTACTCAGGGGGTGCCAGATGCCTACCACTACTACCACCTCTACCCATGGGGGGCTGGATGCCTACCACCACTACCACCCCTACTCAGGGGGTGCCAGATACCTACCACTACCACCACCCCTACCCATGGGGTGCTAGATGCCTGTCACTACTACCACCTCTACCCATGGGGGGCTGGATGCCCACCACCACTACCACCCCTACTCAGGGGGTGCCAGATGCCTACCACTACTACCACCTCCACCCATGGGGGGCTGGAGGCCTACCACCACTACCACCCCTACTCAGGGGGTGCCAGATGCCTACCACTACTACCACCTCTACCCATGGGGGGCTGGATGCCCACCACCACTACCACCCCTACCCATGGGGTGCCAGATGCCTGTCACTACTACCACCTCTACCCATGGGGGGCTGGATGCCCACCACCACTACCACCCCTACTCAGGGGGTGCCAGATGCCTACCACTACTACCACCTCTACCCATGGGAGGCTGGATGCCCACCACCACTACCACCCCTACTCATGTGGTGCCAGATGCCTGTCACTACTACCACCTCTACCCATGGGGGGCTGGATGCCCACCACCACTACCACCCCTACCCATGGGGTGCCAGATGCCTGTCACTACTACCACCTCTACCCATGGGGGGCTGGATGCCCACCACCACCACCACCCCTACCCATGGGGTACCAGATGCCTGTCACTACTACCACCTCTACCCATGGGGGCTGGATGCCCACCACCACCACCACCCCTACTCAGGGGGTGCCAGATGCCTACCACTACTACCACCTCTACCCATGGGGGGCTGGATGCCTGTCACTACTACCACCTCTACCCATGGGTGGCTGGATGCCTACCACCACTACCACCTCAACTCGGGGGTGCCAGATGCCTACCACTACTACCACCTCTACTCATGGGGGGCTGGATGCCCACCACCACTACCACCCCTACCCATGGGGTGCCAGATGCCTGTCACTACTACCACCTCTACCCATGGGGGGCTGGATGCCCACCACCACCACCACCCCTACCCATGGGGTGCCAGATGCCTACCACTACTACCACCTCTACCCATGGGGGGCTGGATGCCTGTCACTACTACCACCTCTACCCATGGGGGGCTGGATGCATACCACCACTACCACCTCTACTCAGGGGGTGCCAGATGCCTACCACTACTACCACCTCTACCCATGGGGGGCTGGATGCCTACCACCACTACCACCTCTACTCAGGGGGTGCCAGATGCCTGTCACTACTACCACCTCTACCCATGGGGGGCTGGATGCCCACCACCACTACCACCCCTACCCATGGGGTGCCAGATGCCTGTCACTACTACCACCTCTACCCATGGGGGCTGGATGCCCACCACCACTACCACCCCTACTCAGGGGTGCCAGATGCCTACCACTACTACCACCTCTACCCATGGGGGGCTGGATGCCTGTCACTACTACCACCTCTACCCATGGGGGGCTGGATGCCCACCACCACCACCACCCCTACCCATGGGGTGCCAGATGCCTGTCACTACTACCACCTCTACCCATGGGGGCTGGATGCCCACCACCACTACCACCCCTACTCAGGGGGTGCCAGATGCCTACCACTACTACCACCTCTACCCATGGGGGGCTGGATGCCTGTCACTACTACCACCTCTACCCATGGGGGCTGGATGCCCACCACCACCACCACCCCTACCCATGGGGTGCCAGATGCCTGTCACTACTACCACCTCTACCCATGGGGGGCTGGATGCCCACCACCACTACCACCCCTACTCAGGGGGTGCCAGATGCCTACCACTACTACCACCTCTACCCATGGGGGGCTGGATGCCTACCACCATTACCACCTCTACTCAGGGGGTGCCAGATGCCTGTCACTACTACCAGCTCTACCCATGGGGGGCTGGATGCCCACCACCACTACCACCCCTACCCATGGGGTGCCAGATGCCTGTCACTACTACCACCTCTACCCATGGGGGGCTGGATGCCCACCACCACTACCACCCCTACTCAGGGGTGCCAGATGCCTACCACTACTACCACCTCTACCCATGGGGGCTGGATGCCTGTCACTACTACCACCTCTACCCATGGGGGCTGGATGCCCACCACCACCACCACCCCTACCCATGGGGTGCCAGATGCCTGTCACTACTACCACCTCTACCCATGGGGGGCTGGATGCCCACCACCACTACCACCCCTACTCAGGGGGTGCCAGATGCCTACCACTACTACCACCTCTACCCATGGGGGGCTGGATGCCTGTCACTACTACCACCTCTACCCATGGGGGGCTGGATGCCCACCACCACCACCACCCCTACCCATGGGGTGCCAGATGCCTGTCACTACTACCACCTCTACCCATGGGGGGCTGGATGCCCACCACCACTACCACCCCTACTCAGGGGGTGCCAGATGCCTACCACTACTACCACCTCTACCCATGGGGGGCTGGATGCCTGTCACTACTACCACCTCTACCCATGGGGGGCTGGATGCCCACCACCACTACCACCCCTACTCAGGGGGTGCCAGATGCCTACCACTACTACCACCTCTACCCATGGGGGCTGGATGCCCACCACCACTACCACCCCTACTCATGTGGTGCCAGATGCCTGTCACTACTAACACCTCTACCCATGGGGGGCTGGATGACCACCACCACCACCACCCCTACCCATGGGGTGCCAGATGCCTGTCACTACTACCACCTCTACCCATGGGGGGCTGGATGCCCATCATCACTACCACCCCTACTCAGGGGGTGCCAGATGCCTACCACTACTACCACCTCTACCCATGGGGGGCTGGATGCCTGTCACTACTACCACCTCTACCCATGGGTGGCTGGATGCCTACCACCACTACCACCTCAACTCAGGGGGTGCCAGATGCCTACCACTACTACCACCTCTACCCATGGGGGGCTGGATGCCCACCACCACTACCACCCCTACCCATGGGGTGCCAGATGCCTGTCACTACTACCACCTCTACCCATGGGGGCTGGATGCCCACCACCACCACCACCCCTACCCATGGGGTGCCAGATGCCTACCACTACTACCACCTCTACCCATGGGGGGCTGGATGCCTGTCACTACTACCACCTCTACCCATGGGGGGCTGGATGCCTACCACCACTACCACCTCTACTCAGGGGGTGCCAGATGCCTACCACTACTAACACCTCTACCCATGGGGGGTTGGATGCCTACCACCACTACCACCTCTACTCAGGGGGTGCCAGATGCCTACCACTACTACCACCTCTACCCATGGGGGCTGGATGCCTACCACCACTACCACCCCCACCCACAGGATGGCTAATGCATGACACAACAAGCACACACCAACATAAGGAATGCAACAAAAGACATCCCCCCAACACCATGACAAGCGTGTGTAGACTGTGTCAAATGCCTACAACACTGAACATGACTTTGAACATACAATGTGACCCCCTATCACATGTGTCACACATAAATGTGTGTGGCCCCCACAATGCAAGCAGACCATGACCACTGTGGCAATGGGGTCTAAGCCCCCATCAGCACAGTGACCAAAAGGTAAGTGTTGGGTCCATAGCTGAAGCACATTTTGCACATTGTGGCAATGGGGTCTAAGCCCCCATTATCACAGTGACCAAAAGGTAAGTGTGGGGTCCATAGCTGAAGCACCTTTTGAACATTGTGGGAATGGGGTCTAAACCCCCATCATCACAGTGACCAAAAGGTAAGTGTGGGGTCCATAGCTGAAGCACCTTTTGAACATTGTGGCAATGATGTCTAAACCCCCATCATCACAGTGACCAAAAGGTAAGTGTGGGGTCCATAGCTGAAGCACCTTTTGAACATTGTGGCAATGGGGTCTAAGCCCCCATCATCACAGTGACCAAAAGGTAAGTGTGGGGTCCATAGCTGAAGCACCTTTTGAACATTGTGGCAATGGGGTCTAAACCCCCATCATCACAGTGACCAAAAGGTAAGTGTGGGGTCCATAGCTGAAGCACCTTTTGAACATTTTGGCAATGGGGTCAAAGACCCCATCATCACAGTGACCAAAAGGTAAGTGTTGACATAGAAAAAGCTGCAACTGCCAAACTGCATGGATGATTCCTGGTCACAGAACAACAAACACATCAGTGGCAAAGTAGTGCCCGTGTCCCATAGCAACATAGATTTGGTGAGGCAAACAGTGCAGTGCAAATTAGACATACCTTTGGCCATGTGCAGACAAACATCACCCATGGGGGCTGACACTGTCAACATCCATCAATTACACAATGACAGAAGTGACCATCATAATGCAGACCCACATATTCGCACCAATGGGCACACAAATGTAGATACCCTGTGGAGACTGTAGATGTGAGGTGAACAAATAACATACCATGCAAGCAATGGGACACACAAACAATGATCATTGTGCTGACTGATGACCTAGGAGTACCAGGGACAGCAGGTCAAACCCACCAAACAACATACAGCCAATAGCACACTAAAGATATGCCAATGCAGTGGTGCACATGCACAAACAGGCAGACCCACACTGCACAACAAACACAACAGGTGAGGGGGGTGCCAGTGTCCCCAGGCAACCACACAACACATGATGAGGCCTGAATACCAATTACACAGATGCACATACAGTGCCACACAAAAGTAACTCATGGATCCAAATCCCCTATGTGGGCAATCAGGCATTGTTAGATGAGAGGGAGCACAAATTGCACATGTCACACAAGCATGTAGGAACTGCAACTAACACAGCAAGAGTCAGACCCACCACAGCACTACCCCCAGGGACCCCATATTGTGCTGACACTAGCCTGCATGATAATCCCACTGTGATGACAATGTCAGATGTCGTTCACACTGTGAAACCCAGCCATGTGTCCTGAGCAACTAACTACCATCACACCTACACAAGCTCCAACCAATCAGCACGGCCTGCCAGCCAAGGCCAATATGGAGGTAGGGGTCTGGCCGTGCAACAACTCACTTCTGCACACACTCAACACCACACACCCTGATCTCCACCAATGTGCAGCAGTGAAGCTCACATGGACAGGTGACATTGCACATGCACCCATGACAATACCAGGGGTGGTGGTGGGAACCAAGGTGCAGAAACCCATCACACATGGCCAGTCAACAAGACTTGCCAATGTCTGACACACAGCACAGTATGCTGTACATGGGCATGATGTGAAATCCACCACAATCAATGGGATCCTGGCCATAGTCACACACCAATGAAGAAGCCAAGGTGACACACGAAGAACACACGTACACAACTACCAACATTGCAGCTCTGACCCTGAGGAGTGGCAGCAGTCACACACACAACGTGTCACAATCACTGTAAGCTAACACAAACTGTAAATCACATTACTCGTGTAGACAACAAGTGCCAAGGGTAATCCTGAATGTGTCCCATCTGCGTCTGCCCACATCCCCAGCACTGACAACAAAGACAACCTGGGATGACAACCTCATGAACATTAGTTTGCCATGCACCCACATCACAGAGAAACCAGGTCCAAGATGCTGGATGAACACAGAACAACTCAGCAAGCATCACAAACAGGAACATCCCTAGGGACACAGCCTGTGTAGGAAAAGGGAAGGGAACATGCACAGACATGCTTACACAACACAGGCCCACGCAATGTCACCAGATTACACACTGCCATGAGGGCACAACACTCCTGTGGAAGGTCCGCTGTGCCAATCCTTGTCTGTGCACGACCCAAACATGTCAGCAGAACACTCCGTCAGTGAGTCAACAACCACAACACACAGAAGGCTCTGCACACATCAGCCTGGTTACGGGGTGTCACGTCAGTCATCTGCACACACACCAAACATGTGTCAAGCAAGTTGCACTGTATGCACAGATGAGTCCTTCGACATTGATGTGCAAAACTGCATGTCCAGTGGAGCTGGGCACACAGTCAGGGAAATAGGAACATTGAACAGTGCTAAGCCCACCAGATGTGCATCAGTGTAAGACAAAGATGTTCATTTACAAATGCAAAAAGGACATCCCTGTGTCAAATGCTGAACATTACACCCTCAGACTGTAGCAAAGGATGCCATAGATCCAGAATACAACAGGACACATGTTCCATGGACCACATGGAGTCCATCACTGCAACACTTCATCGCCCTGATGTGAACACTATTACAACTGCAAATGCAGGATGCTACTCATCCACATCATGCACATCAAAAGAAAACCCAAAAGTAAACAAAAATATGCTTTATTCAGCAAATGTCAGGGTGAAAACGGAAGTCCAAAAGAAACTAAGGCCAATGGCCAGTCCAAAATAACAGTACCAACGGGGTGAGAAGTGACAACTGGTCACAATTGCTTGCCTGCAATGGCACGTTTGGGGGACATCCCCCTTGGAGGGGCATACAAGGGGCAGGCCAGGCACCGCAGGGACAGGATCAGGGGATGGCAGAGTGAGGCAGTGAAGGGGTGGTGGGTGCAGGAGTGTCACCGGCAACTGCAGTGGAGGTGTCTGACTCAGGGGGGCCGGCACCACCGTGGTGCACAAGTCAGTTGGTGTGGGTGCCGCAACCACTGCAGTGGGCTGGACTGATGTAGTGGACTGGGTACCCACTGCAGTGCCCGAGTCAGACGTGGTGGTTGTGGACTCCACTGCAGTGCATGACTCCAAGGAAGTGGAAGGGTGGGCAGATGAGGTGGGCAGGACAGAGGGGGGACCCGGTCACAACAACAGTGCCACTAACAGGCAGAGCGTCTGGGTTGGGGGTGGAAGAGCAAGTGGCAGGGGGGGAGGGCCTAAGCAGTCTGGGGATGCGGTATCGGTGTGTGGGGGAACCTGGGGCAGGGTGTGCTGGGGGAACCTGTGCAGTGGTGGCCTGGGGGATGGAGGAGAGAGACTGGGCGCTGGAGCTGCGTGGTGGTGGTGGTGGGGTCTTGCTCTTCCTGCTCCGGGGGACTTCCTAATGGGCTCCTGTGTCTGCCTGCGCCTGGGGGAGGGTGTCCGGGGGCGAGGGGCACTCCTCTCTGTGTGGGTGGACTTCCTCTTCCCCTGGTGTGCTGGGTCAGCAGGAATGGTGGGGAAGAGTCCGAGGTCACACAGGAAGACCTGCTGTGTATGTGTGGTAGCAGGCGAGGCAAGGGAACGGGTCTTGGAGGGAGAGGATTTGGAGGACTGCGGAGTGAATGTGGATGCCTGCATGTGTGTGTGTTCCCCATCCCCTGTGTCTGTGGTATCAGTCCCCTGAGGATGCTTGTGTGCACGTTTTGCCTTACTCTTGGGTGTGTCTGTGGTGCTTGTGTCTGTGTGTATGGATGACTGTGCAGGTGTGCATGTGCTTTGGACAGGTAGGGGGCAGGAAGTGTGGATGGGGCAGAGGTGGGAGGGGTGAGGGACTGTTGGAGGAGGGACACTGCTGCCGTCAGGGAGGAGTCCATGGACCTATTGCTCCTCTGTAGGGCAGACATACCCGTCGAGATGCCCTCCATGAACGACACCAGCTGTGTCAACAGAGTGGTGTGTGCATGGAGGACACTCAGCATTGCTGTCTGCCCTACATGGAGCTGCCGAAGGAGGTACACAGACTCCTCACTCAGGGCAGCAGGGGACACAGGGGCAGGGGCTGCGGTGCCTGGCACGAAGGAGACACGCTCCCGAGCACGGGAGCCTCCACGGACCTCAGGAATGGGAGCCGATGGGAGGGCGGTGGTGGTGGTGGTGGTGGCGGGGCCAGACAGACTTGCTGGCCTTTGGTGGCTGCCGAGACCCGCCTCCACAAGGGAGTCATCCTCCGAGCTGCTGTGGTCCCCAGCTGAGGTGGATGGTGCTGAGGACTCCTCGGTGTGGCTCCCCTCGCCCTCCGTGCCACTGGGTCCCTCTGACCACTCGTCCGATGCTGACCCAGTCTGGCTCCGCTGCTCCTCCTGGTCCGTGGAGCTGTCCCCTCCTGTGGCCGTGGATGTATCTGCAAACAATTAGGGAAACAGACAAACATCAGTCACCTGCACTGACCGCACACACCACAGTAAGTACAGCACAATACAGAGCAAGTCCTGGCATCCTTAGTTGAACATTGCCTAAAGTCCTCACACAGATTCGGGGAAGCCAATTGTCAGTCTGATGGTCAACCATGGGACTCACACCCCTCCTGCCCTTGCACCCATCTGTCTGGTGCCTGTCTGATGGTAAGACCCCAGTGTGGACACATGCACCACCTACACAGTTGTTGGACATTGCAGGGAACACGGTGAAGCATGTGAACATGCACACATCACATCTCTTGCCACTGAGTCAGTGCAGGTGTCCGGATAAAGGGATGGCCAGATTCTAATTAGAAATGCATGTGATGCATACCAGCACCAGACACCATGATGCACCCATGTCCGGATAGTCAATGCCACAATGGGGTGCATGTTGCACATGTACCTCCCCTGCAGGATCAGTCCCAGGAAGTTGAATGCCATGACACAGGAATGCATGCAAAGTCATACATTACTGTCTCAAGTCACATGGCCATGGCAGCCAGACAACAACAGTCTGCACTGTGTCACAACCCGAGGGCATGGGGAATGCAAGTAATGTGACTGACAAGTGCACATGTCCATCCCCCAGAAACCACATCATCTGTACTACTATTTGACCACGTCATGCCAACTGGACATATGGGGGACATGAAACACAACTCCCTGAACATGAGCACCTCACAGTGTGCTGTGAATGAAAATACAGCTTCCTGAAAGTCACAGTCGCAAACACCTGTCTGCACAGTCAAGTGATCAGACACCTATAAGTCACAGAAGTATCGTCTATCATGGTCACATCTCAGATGGCATGCTGAGCCCCAAACGTTGAACATACCAGTAGTCCTGACAACGAAGACACAGCACAATGAGACAGAGGCAGACACCTGAGGGTACATTTCACTGACCACGACATGCCAGATGATACACAGGAGTGGGAGTACAGAGTGTATTGTATGCACTGGAGTAGGCATGACTGTCCAGCTCCACCTGTAAGAGGGATGAGTCCTGGACAGTAGGCAGGTGGCTAAGCATGTGTGACACACTGGATACACATACTCCTGAGGCCCAAATATTGTTCACACCAGCAGCATGGGTGTGTGCCACATTCCCCAGGGACATGTGGTGAGTCAGAGCAGCAAGCGGACCACATATCAAAGTTACACGCAGATCAGATGTCAGAACTTAGGCACTGTGTAGGCAATTGACCCACCCATGAATCGCACAACATAGTCACGGGAACAAATGCTGTCCCCCACCTTGAGCAAAGCAAAATGCAATGACACAGTCCCCAAATGACACAGTTTCCTGACTATAAGGGCCACACATATGCGTATCAGAGGAGAAGTGGGCATGTAACAAATGAGGGACATGGGTCCTGGACCACATGACTGATGTACTGTGGAAGTTTAACCAGGCCAGAGGAGGGCACATGGCATGTCAGACAAAGTGCACAGTGCAGTCATGGACTCACCCCCTCCTTGCTGCTGTCTGTCCCTCAGCTGCCCATCCAGGTCAGGGAAGACCACCGCCAGGATCCGGAGCATGTGGGGGGTCAGGGTCCGGTGTCCGCCCCTCCTGCGAGGAGGCGACAGCTTCAGCTGGACCCTTGCGATCCTCCGGGTCCAGCCACGAAGGTCCTGCCACCTCTTTTGGCAGTTGCGGATCCTGCGCCTGTAGACCCCCACGGATCTTACTTTCCGGGCGATGGTCAGCCAGATGTCCTGCTTCTGGTGGGCATCAACCTGTGAGGATGACAAAGTGAAAAGGCCATTACTACACATGCAACATATCCGTGCATCACACAGTTGGATATACATGTCTCAATTACAGGGGCATATGATGTACACAGGCAGTGCAACAATGGCTATGAACAGTTTGCCAGCAGTCACTACATGGTATCATTGCATGGGAAGTAAACCTAGTTGGAATGCACTGTTACTGCACTGTACCAGTTCAGTGCATGTAACTACACACTTTGGGGTGTGACAACTACTCAGTGGGCATGCTAGCCAGTGGTGTGCACACTGAAAGTCCTGCTAGTCAGACAACATGCACAATTAGTGATGCAGTGGACAGCACACTCACCTGCTCCCCTGGTTTCCCATACAGCTTGCTGTACTGTGGAAGGAGGCTGTCCAGCAGGGCCTGGTTCTCCTCAAGGCTGAAGGCTGGGGCTCTCTCCACAGTACGTGCCATTGCAGGAGCCAGAGGATGCATAAACAGCAGCAGTGTTGGTGGCAGATGTCGTCCTGGAGCATGTAGTGCAGGCAAGTGAGCTCTCAGGGGAACAGCCAGCATTATATGTGTGCTGCAGAGGCAGATACTGTCCCATGTGTCCAAAGTGATAGGTCCAAGTCGTTTGCATCTTCTAAATCTGACCAATCCATGGTATAGCAGCACTAATACACGCCCACAGCATCCTTCAAATCTTCAACTTCATGACACCCATGATTTTGCAACATTGTTGTGGCTGGCCAACTGAATTCACTGCATCAGACTCGTTGGAGCTTCGAAACGCGTCCGTTGCCATGCCAGGCCCCAGCCAATGTGTGCGCACCGATCGGTCCATTGCTGTTCAACGCGTACCAGGCATACAACGCGTACCCGCTCACATACGATGCAATGGGCCGGCCGGGCACACCGATCGGTCCATTGCTGTTCAACGCGTACCAGGCATACAACGCGTACCCGCTCACATTGAATGCAATGGGCCGGCCGGGCACACCGATCGGTCCATTGCTGTTCAACGCGTACCAGGCATACAACGCGTACCCGCTCACATACGATGCAATGGGCCGGCCGGGCACACCGATCGGTCCATTGCTGTTCAACGCGTACCAGGCATACAACGCGTACCCGCTCACATACGATGCAATGGGCCGGCCGGGCACACCGATCGGTCCATTGCTGTTCAACGTGTACCAGGCATACAACGCGTACCCGCTCACATTGAATGCAATGGGCCGGCCGGGCACACCGATCGGTCCATTGCTGTTCAACGCGTACCAGGCATACAACGCGTACCCGCTCACATACGATGCAATGGGCCGGCCGGGCACACCGATCGGTCCATTGCTGTTCAACGTGTACCAGGCATACAACGCGTACCCGCTCACATACGATGCAATGGGCCGGCCGGGTACACCGATCGGTCCATTGCTGTTCAACGCGTACCAGGCATACAACGCGTACCCGCTCACATTGTATGCAATGGCCAATGTGTGCGCACCGATCGGTCCATTGATGTACAACGCGTATTGCGAATACAACGCGTACCCGCTCACATTGTATGCAATGGCCAATGTGTGCGCACCGATCGGTCCATTGCTGTACAACACGTATTGCGAATACAATGCGTACCCGCTCACATTGTATGCAATGGCCAATGTGTGCGCACCGATCGGTCCATTGCTGTACAACGCGTCCCTGGACAAGTCACTGGCATATGTCACCATGCCTGTCACAGGTGAACATATGCCAGCCACATCTACTTCCCAGGGAGTGAGGGGCACACCTACAACACCACAGCCTGTCCACACTGTATCCTAAGGCATGTAAGGCTGCATTACCTATTCCGTGTATGGGGGTGAACATGTTGTTCTGTGGGTGTCACTTCGGGGCAGCCACTCCCAGGCAGTGCACGTGTTCATGGGAACAGGATCCTTGGTGTGTCGTGCACATGACCACTGTGATGTGCAACTGTTCATTCCTGAGCATGTGGCATGGTCACATTTCATGGTGGTGTATGTGTATGTCATGTCACATACCCCTGAGTCCCATGTGGGACGGTATGTACGTCCCAGGGTGACCCATTGGCACAATAGTGATGGTCCTCCACAGTCTGTGTGCATGTTGTGTTTACAATGTCTCTGATTCCATGTGCACAATGGGAGACAGTCTCCACATCCACGTTGTTTGTGCATGAACTTTGATGTTGTGCATGTGTGTGTCACAGAAGTCCATGTCTGTCCTGATGAGGCAACAGGGACCACTACCTGTGGGGGTCATGGTTATTTTGCTGTGGTGTATTCATGATGCACCATGTCATGCCAGTGTCCATGTGGCAATACAGAATCCCTGGGAATCTACCTGTCGATGAGCTGTGATGCCTGGGGCACATCTGTCCACACATGTCACTGTGGGGTGTGTTTGGAACGTGGCAACAGTAGTTGGGAACTGTGACACGGCCTCATGATATCCCATGGTACAACATGGGACTTGTTGATGCCACTTGTTGATCTGTGATGTTAAATGTTGGCCATGTAGGTGCCATACATGTCCTTACGGAACTGCACACATCATGTACTTGTGTCTCATAATGATGTATCATGTGATATTGTGTATGGTCAATGCCACATATGTGGGGTGACTGACATTCTTTCTTTCTTCACCTATGCACTGCAGGGCACCAGCTGTCCATAGACCATTCCCTGACCTTGCGTCCATGGTGGAACGGGACTGCATCCGACGGTACCGCTTCACCAGGCCGCTGATTGAGGAATTGACGATGCGCTTGGCCCCACATTTGCAACCTGGCCGGACATACCCCACAGCGCTGACCCCCATGGTGAAGGTGATGGCAGCCCTACACTTTTTTGCCACCGGTACCTTTCAACACATTGTGGCGTCTGCTGGTGGGATGTCACAGACCATGTTCAGCCGTGTGCTTCGCGATGTTTTGGAGGCTATGTTGAGATACCTGAACCACTACATCTATTTCCCTAAACCTTATCAACTCACTGACGTGAAGAGTGACTTCTATGCCCTGGGGAGGATGCCGCATGTCATTGGCTCCATTGATGGGACACATGTGGCTTTGATACCACCACAGGCACATGAGCAGGCATACAGGAACCACAAACATTACCATTCGGTCAATGCACTGGTGGTATGTCTTGCTGATAGGAGCATCTCACACGTGTGTGCCCGTTTCCCCGGTTCTGCACACGATGCCTACGTGATGAGGAGTAGTCGCATCCCGAGGATGATGTCACAGATGCGGAACCAGCGTGCCTGGCTTGTCGGTGTGTACTGACTTTGTTCCATTGTGTGTGTTCTGCGATGTAGTATTCCACCCTCTTTTCCAAATCAGCTAATGTGCAATTGTCCATATGTAGGTGACTCTGGATACCCTAACATGCTGTGGTTGCTGACGCCCCTCAGGAACCCTGTGACACCAGCCCAGATGCGCTACAATGAGGCACATGGTCGGACCAGGAGAGTGATTGAGCGGACATTTGGTCTCCTGAAGAGCCGCTTCCGCTGCCTGGACAAGACAGGAGGGGCCCTCCCATATGCCCCAGCAAAGGTGTGCAAGATTGTTATCGTCTGCTGCATGCTACACAACCTGGCTGTGCAGAAGGAGTTGCCTCTCATCCTGGATGACGATGATCAACATCCGCCACCTGTGGAGGATCCTGGACTGGACCACGATGCCAGTGATGATGATGATGATGATGGTGATGTCCGCACACAGCTCATCACCAACTTCTTCAGCTGAATGTGAGTATCCGGAGATGTAATGTCAGTGATGTGAGTATGCATGATATGTGTTGGTGGTGCTCTGGTGCTGTTTGAGTGTGGCCATGTGCTACATGACAGTATGCGTGTAGCGATGTGTCCTTACAGGTAGTCTGTACTCCCCAACAGTGTTGACATGCTAACTTGGTTCTGGGTGGGTATCTTGTGACATGTATTGGGCATGAGTATTGCAGTTCTGTCCTGTTCTTCAGTGCTTTTGACTGTGTGTCATTTCTGTCCTTCACAGGGTACTGTAAATAACAAAGAAGACGTCCTCTGGGATTTGTTTAAAGATTTGTGCACACCTAATCACACTTAACCAAACCAGCTGCATCCACACCACAATTATTCATAAAGGACACCGCCAACCTAGTGGCTACAGTAAATTGGCACAGATATTCATACAAGGTCAATAGTGTTTGCCATTTACTAAGTTCATTTATTGCAGTTAGTATAAAAAACAGAAAAAAACGTAATTAAAAACATTTGTATTAAACAATAATCACACACAATTAATTCCAAATTAAAAACAATTAATCACAAAAATCACAGTTAAAATCTATTACCCAAAAGAGAAAAACACGAGAGATAACCCAGACAGTTATCTTTGTCTTTAGTGGCCACACCCCAGAATTATAATCATGTGCACACGCCCTGATATCTTGAAACCATCAATATCTAGGGTGCTTGTCCGTACAGCTGGGTATATGGCAACAACAACGACGCGTTTCGAAGGCTTTATCTTATTCCACCTTCTTTATCAAGACAGAAATTAGAACCTCTCGTTTCTTGTAAATATTTCGGTGGGTGATCGTTAAAACCCTCTCTAGCCACAAATATCGTGCTCCAAGGCGTTGTCACCGATAAAATAAATGAATTTTTTTGTACACTTATGAAAAAGGATGATGTTTGTGGTTCTCGAATGTCACCACTACTCCCTTTGGCACTCCATTGGTCTATCCTTAATGTTTCAATTTCTTCTTCAAAAGGGTGCAGACTCCTAATTTCTGTTTTTAATTTCAGTGCCAGGATATTTTACCTAGAGGGAATCTTGTGCCTTCATACGATTCCTCCCACTTCTATACGTATAAGAGCATCATCCAATTCAGCTCTCTATCATTCTTAGTACCGGCGGTTCCTCGATCCGTCCTGGCCTTGGAGCACGATATTTGTGGCTAGAGAGGGTTTTAACGATCACCCACCGAAATATTTACAAGAAACGAGAGGTTTTAATTTCTGTCTTGATAAAGAAGGTGGAATAAGATAAAGCCTTTGAAACGCGTCGACGCATTGTTGTTGTTGCCATATACCCAGCTGTACGGACAAGCACCCTAGATATTGATGGTTTGAAGATATCAGGGCGTGTGCACATGATTATAATTCTGGGGTGTGGCCACTAAAGACAAAGATAACTGTCTGGGTTATCTCTCGTGTTTTTTCTTTTTGGGTAATAGATTTTAACTGTGATTTTTGTGATTAATTGTTTTTAATTTGGAATTAATTGTGTGTGATTATTGTTTAATACAAATGTTTTTAATTACGTTTTTTTCTGTTTTTTTATACTAACTGCAATAAATGAACTTAGTAAATGGCAAACACTATTGACCTTGT
Source organism: Calotriton arnoldi (assembly GCA_963921515.1). Taxonomy (NCBI): domain Eukaryota; kingdom Metazoa; phylum Chordata; class Amphibia; order Caudata; family Salamandridae; genus Calotriton; species Calotriton arnoldi. Next base: position 63,711 of record CAWUFW010007967.1, read on the forward strand.
ATGAATATCTGTGCCAATTTACTGTAGCCACTAGGTTGGCGGTGTCCTTTATGAATAATTGTGGTGTGGATGCAGCTGGATTGGTTAAGTGTGATTAGGTGTGCACAAATCTTTAAACAAATCCCAGAGGACGTCTTCTTTGTTATTTACAGTTTTACCCTAGTCCTTTGGGCGATTAAGGGTTCCTCTCCTTTTCTGAAATAATCTTCACAGGGTACTTTCAGAGTTGTTTGGTCAACTGTGATCCCCCAACACCGTGATTGAACTTCCAGGGTGGTAGCTGTCGTGTCCCTACAGGTGATGTGTGCCACACCCATGGACTTCCTTCCTTCTACACTTGTTGACTGTGTGCCCACTGCCAGGAGGGATTACCTTGCATCTGTAGTGGTTACAACATGTTTCAAATGTGTAATAAACCTGTGCTTCACTTTGTGATGTGCGTTGTCTGTGGTCACAGATCTGACTGACATTTGCTTACTGCACCAGTGGGCTAGTTGACAAAGACTGTGAATAGGTGTTGTGTCTGTGCATTGCACCGTATTTCCTGGCAACATCAGTGTAGGCGATGAGTCAGGTGGCCTTGGTGTGTATATGTCGTGTAGCCCTGGTGGTGTGTCTCCCTCATATGTGTCACGTTGCCATGACTCACATGCCTGTGTTGTACTTGCTGTAGCAGTTAGCATGCACAGTGTAATTTCGCAGGTCATCATCTCCATGACAGAAACCACGTTGGAATCACAACAGAGGAAGGTATGGTGTATTAGTGTGTTTATTGTCATACATGTGTGAGTATAGTGCACAGGATGGTGGGTGCTGTACATTGTGATTGTAATCCAAAGTTCCTAGATGATTTGGAAGTCCTGGTAGCAGAAGTGTCCTGAGTAAAGTCCACAGTCATCTGATACATTGGTCCAACTTGTACTCCCCATGTCATGTGGGGGAGTTGTGTTGCATTCCACAGGGTGAACAATTTGCGCACAAAGGTGATTATCCAGAACAGGTTTTGGCTTCCTGGGGGTTGCGCATGGCCATCGGCCTCTCAGTTGCCCTTCCTCGGACGACCCCTCTTCTTTGGGGGGGGGACCCTCAAGTGCAGGCTGCTGCGATGCAAGGGACTCTCCGCCAGAGTCATCCTCCCTCCCGGTGGCAGTTGAAGTTGTTTCAGCACCAGATGTTGTGGGCACACAGGGAGGTGTTGACGTGTTGCTGCTCATCTGGCGGAGGCATTGTAATATGTCCCTATGCACCGCTGTCATCTCTTGCAGTGTGTCCCACTTGGACTCCATGCGGGACATGTGTAAGTCCAAGCGTGCATGATGGGCAGCCTGCTGCTGTCGTATGTCCCTGAGGATCCCCACTACCTGGCTGAACTCTCCGGTGCTGGTCTGGTACGCATCGGCTAAGGGTACCAGTTGTGGGTCATCATGCAGTCCAGACCCCTCTGCGAGCAGCGACCTATGTTGACCACCCCTCCCACCACCCCTGGCGACACGTGCAGTACCTGAGGTGGCACGCACAGGTGACCCTGGGACCCCTTGGGGGTTGTTGGTGGTGTTGGTGTCCATAGCCCCACGTTGGTCCAGGGTCCGTGTGCTGGTGGTGGTGGTGGTCCTTGGTCTGTCCGTGTCGGCAGGGGTGGTTTGTGTGTTGTCAGTCGTTGGAGGGGTGGGTGCAGGGGGTGCAGCTGGTGGTTCTGCTGGTGCTGCATGATGACTCGCTCCGGAGGTGCCAGGTAGGTCTTCGTCATCCGAGGAGGGCAGAGGCTGTTCCACACCAGTGAGCTCCGTTTCCCCTGGATCCTGGGACAGGGACTCCTCAGCGTCTGCTGCTGTGTCCCCATCATCACCTGTTTTTGGGAGACACACACAATGTATGTTATGTTTCTGCAGGCATCAATGGTTGACACACCTGACAGTTGTGACTGTACCTCTGGATGCGGGCCTGTACATTGCATTGTCCTAAGTTGTCACAGTCAGAGGTTGATATTGGTGTAGCACATTGTCCTGCATACTTTGAGCATTTCAATTTGAATGTTGGGGTGTGTACATGGTCTGCATTGGTTGTATTTGGTTGACATCCGGCCCTCCTTCTCCCCCAGCCCAGTTATCCCACCATGAAGCATGCCACCCTTGCAGTGCGTTCAGGTTGACTCTCAGGATGTCAGTGAGTGGTGCCCTGCTGTTGGTTGGTGCCCAGTTCCCAGCAGGGCCTTGTGCTCCCCACAGCAGTAGCCAGTGTCAGCCATCTTGTCAGTTCTTTGCCACTCCCTGTGATGTGCGCATGGTTCAGGGTGGTGTTGATGGGACAGTTGTGGGGGTGACCAATATCTGTGACTGCCACTCCCATCATGCTATTGCCTCCACCCCCCTTCCCAGCAAGCCCATGCTTCCTTCCTTTTGACTCTGCTTCCCTGTGGGGTTGTGTGCCTGTGCTGACAAGATGGCTGACAGTGTTATCCTGGGGTTAGTTTTGCTACAAGTCCAATGTGTGTCCCTGTGCTTCACACAGCATGACCCAGGGTTGTGGTTCTTTGTGGGATATTTGATTAGAGTGTGAGGCAATGCATTCTCCCAAGTGAGTTGTGTGGAGTTTGTGTTAGGGGTGTGTGTGAGTGGAGCTGCTGGTAACTATGGTCAGTGCTGTCAGTCCTTCCCACCCAGCCAGATATCCCACCATGGAACGTGCTTCCATTGCAGGGAGTGTAAGTTGTCTTTCAGGATGTCAGTCAGTGGTGTCCTGCTGTTGGTTGGTGCCCAGTTCCCAGCAGGGCCTTGTGCTCCCCACAGCAGTACCCAGTGTCAGCCATCTTGTCAGTTCTTTTCCACTCCCTGTGATGTGCGCATGGTTCAGGGTGGTGTTGATGGGACAGTTGTGGGGGTGAACAATATCTGTGACTACCACTCCCATCATGCTATTGCCTCCACCCCCTTCCCAGCATGCCCATACTTCCTTCATTTTGAGTGTACTTCACTGTGTGTGAGTGTGACAGCAATGGCAAGATGGCTGACAGTGGTGTCCTGCTGTTGGTTGGTGCCCAGTTCCCAGCAGGGCCTTGTGCTCCCCACAACATAGCACCAGTGTCAGACATCTTTGATGTGGCTTTTCACTACCTGGTAGGTGTGCATGCTTTAGTGTGAGCTTGCTGGGCCATGCGGGTGGGGGATGTTGGGCTGTGACTACCACTCCCATCATGCTATTGCCTCCACCCCCTTCCCAGCATGCCCATGCTTCCTTCCTTTTGACTCTGCTTCCCTGTGGAGTTGTGTGCCTGTGCTGACAAGATGGCTGACAGTGTTATCCTGGGGTTAGTTTTGCTACAAGTCCCATGTGTGTCCCTGTGCTTCACACAGCATGACCCAGGGTTGTGGTTCTTTGTGGGATATTTGATTAGAGTGTGAGGCAATGCATTCTCCCAGGTGAGTTGTGTGGAGTTTGTGTTAGGGGTGTGTGTGAGAAAAGCTGCTGGTAACTATGGTCAGAGCTGTCAGTCCTCCTTCCCACCAAGCCAGATATCCCACCATGGAACGTGCTTCCATTGCAGGGAGTGCAAGTTGTCTTTCAGGATGTCAGTCAGTGGTGTCCTGCTGTTGGTTGGTGCCCGGTTCCCAGCAGGGCCTTGTGCTCCCCACAGCAGTACCCAGTGCCAGCCATCTTGTCAGTTCTTTGCCACTCCCTGTGATGTGCGCATGGTTCAGGGTGGTGTTGATGGGACAGTTGTGAGGGTGAACAATATCTGTGACTACCACTCCCATCATGCTATTGCCTCCACCCCCTTCCCAGCATGCCCATACTTCCTTCATTTTGAGTGTACTTCACTGTGTGTGAGTGTGACAGCAATGGCAAGATGGCTGACAGTGGTGTCCTGCTGTTGGTTGGTGCCCAGTTCCCAGCAGGGCCTTGTGCTCCCCACAACATAGCACCAGTGTCAGACATCTTTGATGTGGCTTTTCACTACCTGGTAGGTGTGCATGCTTTAGTGTGAGCTTGCTGGGCCATGCGGGTGGGGGATGTTGGGCTGTGACTACCACTCCCATCATGCTATTGCCTCCACCCCCTTCCCAGCATGCCCATGCTTCCTTCCTTTGACTCTGCTTCCCTGTGGGGTTGTGTGCCTGTGCTGACAAGATGGCTGACAGTGTTATCCTGGGGTTAGTTTTGCTACAAGTCCCATGTGTGTCCCTGTGCTTCACACAGCATGACCCAGGGTTGTGGTTCTTTGTGGGATATTTGATTAGAGTGTGAGGCAATGCATTCTCCCAGGTGAGTTGTGTGGAGTTTGTGTTAGGGGTGTGTGTGAGAAAAGCTGCTGGTAACTATGGTCAGAGCTGTCAGTCCTCCTTCCCACCAAGCCAGATATCCCACCATGGAACGTGCTTCCATTGCAGGGAGTGCAAGTTGTCTTTCAGGATGTCAGTCAGTGGTGTCCTGCTGTTGGTTGGTGCCCGGTTCCCAGCAGGGCCTTGTGCTCCCCACAGCAGTACCCAGTGCCAGCCATCTTGTCAGTTCTTTGCCACTCCCTGTGATGTGCGCATGGTTCAGGGTGGTGTTGATGGGACAGTTGTGAGGGTGAACAATATCTGTGACTACCACTCCCATCATGCTATTGCCTCCACCCCCTTCCCAGCATGCCCATACTTCCTTCATTTTGAGTGTACTTCACTGTGTGTGAGTGTGACAGCAATGGCAAGATGGCTGACAGTGGTGTCCTGCTGTTGGTTGGTGCCCAGTTCCCAGCAGGGCCTTGTGCTCCCCACAACATAGCACCAGTGTCAGACATCTTTGATGTGGCTTTTCACTACCTGGTAGGTGTGCATGCTTTAGTGTGAGCTTGCTGGGCCATGCGGGTGGGGGATGTTGGGCTGTGACTACCACTCCCATCATGCTATTGCCTCCACCCCCTTCCCAGCATGCCCATGCTTCCTTCCTTTTGACTCTGCTTCCCTGTGGGGTTGTGTGCCTGTGCTGACAAGATGGCTGACAGTGTTATCCTGGGGTTAGTTTTGCTACAAGTCCCATGTGTGTCCCTGTGCTTCACACAGCATGACCCAGGGTTGTGGTTCTTTGTGGGATATTTGATTAGAGTGTGAGGCAATGCATTCTCCCAGGTGAGTTGTGTGGAGTTTGTGTTAGGGGTGTGTGTGAGTGGAGCTGCTGGTAACTATGGTCAGTGCTGTCAGTCCTCCTTCCCACCCAGCCAGATTTTCCACCATGGAACGTGCTTCCGTTGCAGGGAGTGCAAGTTGTCTTTCAGGATGTCAGTCAGTGGTGTCCTGCTGTTGGTTGGTGCACAGTTGCCAGCAGGACCTTGTGCTCCCCACAGCAGTAGCCAGTGTCAGCCATCTTGTCAGTTGTTTTCGACTCCCTGTGATGTGAGCATGGTTCATGGTGGTGTTGATGTGCGCATTGTGAGGGTGGGCAATATCTGTGACTACGACTCCCATGATGCTATTGGCTACACTGACTTGCCCAGCATACACAGGATTCCTTCCTTTCAGTGGGCTTCACTGTGAGGTGGTGTTGTAGTGGTGGCTACATGTCTGGATGTGTTTGTTAGTTATATTTGTGCCACTGCCTAGCTGTAGTTGTAGTTGTGTTTGTACATGTGATGACACAGTTACATATCACTATGAGATGGCATGTGTTGTGTTTATCTGACTGACATACACATTTTGGGATGATTATGTTTTGGTTGGTGTGTATTTGCTAAGGGTGCATGGTTTGACTCTCCCTTGACAGTGATGTGTGTGTATTGTCGCACAATATTGTGTACATTTGTTGTGTACTCACCAGGCTCTGGGATGTTTTCTAGTCCATATACGCTCACTGGTGGTAGGATGGCCCGCACCTTCTCCTCCAAGGGCCTGAGGTATACTGGTTTGGCAGGAGGGCCACTGCCGGTGTGTTGGCTCAAGAGGTAGTCCTTCTTCAACAGGTCCCTGACCCTCCTGCGCACGTCATACCACCTGTTCTGGATGTCTCCCTTTGTGCGCAAACATGGTGATTGTGCGTTCACCCTGTCGACAATCCTCTCCCACATCTTGGTTTTCTGTGACATGGGTGTCTGTTGGACCAGTGTTCCAAACAGCTGTGGCTCTACCCTGAGGATCTCATCTACCAGGACTTCCAATTCACTATCTAGGAACTTTTGATTCTTCTTTGGGGGCATGGTGATGGGTGGTGATGGTGAGTGATGTGTGTGTTGGTGTGCAAGTGAGGGTGTGTGACTGTGTGTTTTGCTGGGTGTATGTGAGGGTGCTATTTGTTGAGGTGCTGCTGGTGTGTGGCTTGTGTGATGGATGAGCTGTGAATGTGTGTGTGGTTGCTATCTGTTGGTGTTGAGTGCTGGCAGGTAATTTGAATTTGCAAAGGATCCTGGTAGGGATTTGTGTCTTTTATATGGGTGGAGTTGTGGGTGTGTCTTTGTTCCCTGTTTCCCCCCCCCCAGTATTTATTGGCTTTGTAATTGCTTGTTTGGCCTTTTTTTGTGTGTTTTTCCCTTTGTACTTTTTGTGCATGTAGGAGGCGTTCTTGTGACCGAGTCGGACCCTGCAGTTGTCTCGTGCGAGCTTCTCCGAGTCGTTCACGCTGTGTTTGTGCTGTTTTCTATGCTGCGTACGCTTCGGAAGCGGTGTATTGGGTTGCTTCGGCTCGCAGTTTTGTATGCGTGTTGGTCGTACGGCTTGGGCTCCGTGCGACTCGGTCGTGTTTTCCACGCGTTGCATCGTACTTGGCGGGTAGGAGTTTGCGGGTACGTTTCGTTCGGGATTCTTCCTGGTGCGTGTCGGTCGGTTCGATTCGCGTGGTTTTCCGGCCGGATAGCTGTTTTCCACGCGGCTCGGTCGTTCGGCTTGTGTTTTGTACGAGTCGGTCGGATTTTGCACGCTTCTCATCGTACTTTGCGGGTCGGGCTGCACCGGTACGTGTCGGTCGGAATGAATTCCGGCTCCGAGTCGGTCGGTACGGTTTCCGGCCCGAATCGGAATCGGCCCCTTAATGTCCATTCTCTGACAAATGATTCAGTAATTCAATGGTATCGCATACGCAAGCCTCCTGTGTACTTGACGCGAACAGCAAGTTATCAATGTACTGGACGGGGACAGAGTGATTAGGCATCACTAATGACTCCAGGTTCTTTTACAAGATCTGGTTAAAAATTGAGGGGCTCTCAGTATACCCTTGAGGGACTCTGCACCATGCCAAGACACCATGCAACAAAATAGAAAAGAAGACATGACACATATCAATGATAGAAAAACATTCAGCTTCACATGGAATTCAGAAAAGAATCACTGCTGGATTTGGTACAACAGGACAGCATGGAACCACAATCTGGTTAACCCATCGCAAGTCCTGAACTATCTGATACTTTCCATTGGGTTTCTGCAGACCCATGATAGGAGAGTTACATGGACTACCCATGATTTCCTTTAGAATTCCCTGCTCAATCAGTGATTCAATTAGTGGTCTAATCCCTGCAATTGTTTCTGGACTCAGATTGTACTGAGAAATTTAAGGAAATTCAGCATTGGGCTTCACAGTAATCCATACTGGAGCCACTCATCATTAGTATGGAATTCGATTCCCTTTGGTGTGTAATAAATTGAGCAATTGAGCTTGCACAGCAGGACTCTTCCCAACAGATTTACCGGACTTGAATCGCACACCACAAATTTGTGCAAATCCTCAAAGGACCCAATTTGAACTGGTATAGTTTTACATTAATCGATTTGACATTCCTACAACTTGGATTCTTTCTTCCGAGAGGGGTAGGTTTGGAACTTCTGCTGTTCTCACAGTAGAACAGGTAGTACCAGTGTCAACCAGAATGAGATAGAAGACCCATTTACATTGCCATCCACATAGGGACCACTCTGGTCTACCTCTAAGGATGTGCCAAGCACGCATTCCTCCTCCTTCTTCAGGCACCATCATTGGGACATATCTGAATCTGTATCGTAGATCTGGATCAGATATTGTTGGGCTACATCTGCTTGAGCAGTTGTGTGAAATCCTTGGTTTTAGTTGTATTTCTGAACCTGACCATTCATTTGCGGCATCGGGGCTTGGGGCATATTTGGATTCTGATTTCTCTGCCTAGTAGTTTGCTAACCCTGTACCATGTTATTTCCTTGTGTTTGTGCATTCCCAACCTGTTGACCCTGTCTATTCACCTGATTAAGAGGGTTGAATCGACACTCGAGCTTCCAATCCCAAATCTGCCGCAAATGTGACATGGATTAGTCTTTTTCATCATCTCAATTGAAACACCTCTCCCTCTACCCTGTGGTGGCATACAGCTGTTCACCTCCACCTACTCCTTGCATCCCAGGATTCGACTGATAATCTCCCTGTACCATATTTGTGAAGTTCATCTCCACAATACTTGGCATATCGGAGTATTTTGTCTATTGGCTTGCTTTGCCAGCAAATCAAATGTTGCTCTATCATGTTGCTTATTTCGGGTCTCAACCCATCAACAAACTTGTAGATGAAATGTCCCATATCCTTCTCTGACACATTTTCCATTCTACTGCAGTGTTTAAATGCCTACAACAACCGATCATAATAGGCATGCACTGTTTCTTTCAACTCCTGTGTTGTCCTGTCAATCTTCACCCAATCAATCTCCTTAGGAGAGATTTTTCCTTTTAAATAGGTAATGGCTTGATTGTACTTTTTCATTATCTCAGGTGATGGTGAAACAGTGCACGGATGTCTAGTTGGTTCAGTTTCAGGCCAGTCTACAGCAATTTTACATTCCGCTCACAAATCATCTGGAACTACAATATCAAACAGAGTATCCAAATCCTTCAACAGAACCTTCGAAACTTTCACAAATCTTTCAACTTGCTTGTACCATTTAACAGATTTTCTCTCAATCTCGGAAAGTCATTTGTAAAGGACAGTATATCTGGTCTTGTCCATGGAATATTTACATACTCTCCTCCAGGTACCTCTCTCATAGGAAACGTCTTTATTACCTCACCTCCATCATCTTCAAAAACTGAGAACCTTGGCATTTGGATTTTCATTACTCACCTCTTTTTAGCCAATCTTCCTTCCAATTTTTCCAATTCTCCCCATTTCCTAAGCGTAGTTAACAACTCTTTGATCTGTAATCTCATTCCCAGTGGTCTCATATTCTTAATGTCTCTGTCACTGAAATCTAATATATATGATTTCTGTAGTGCCTTTGATTTTTGTATATCTACCCTACACTTCTTCTCCAATTCAGACAGTTTCTCATGTCTATTTCGAGCGTGTCTGGTGATGTCTTTACATACGAACAATAATTTGTTATCCTGATAAGTAGCCATCCTAGCGGGGCTTATAGTTCCCATTATCATTTCCTCTAGTTCTACCTTGAGTTTTGCTACATCTAAAGTCTTGGCGTTACTAGTTTTTGAAGCAGTGGTTTCTTGAGTCCCTGCACTCCTATCATATAAAGCGCGAGCTATCTTCAATCATCAAGTTCCCTAGGTGTAGGGCCTATCTGTCTTTCTGGGGTACTCCCAAGCAAATCTTCACTTTGTCCTTCTGCACCTGTAACAGGAGTGGATGGTAAAGAGGCACATCAGAATCTGGGGATCCTAACTGAAGAAATCTTCCTGCATGTTTTGGGATTCCCGTCGTGGGGTTTCCAGGCCATTTCCAGATTTCCCAGCTGAAGTGGTTTGTTGAGCAGTATCTATATTTGAACCTGCATTTGTTCTACTAGGGATGTTATCTGAAGTCTGAATCAGTGATTCTTGATTTGTCTGTCCTGATCTCGGCTCTGCAGTAATAGGGCCTGAACCACTTATCCCAGTAGGGACTGCTAAGGTAGGTGTGTTTTGTCCTCTACTCCCAGATTGGTATAATGGGATCACAGGACCTATTGTTACTGTAATGCCCAGAGCATCCGGAGCATTTAGGGCAGTCTGATTATTTGTTTCAGATCTTCCTGCAGTATTGTTTACAGGTAGGAAAAGATTGTGTGAATTTGGACTTATTGGCATGGCAGTTGGATTTGGAGTTTTTCTACCATAAGAGTTTGCTATACTCTGGGAATGTTCCTCATCATAGGGCGGTGGACGATTTAATACTTAATTAAGAATTTGTCATCAATCTCATTCGCACTCTCGTCAGACTGTGTCAGTGTCTGTGAATCCTCAATGTGTTTTTTCTTTTCCTTACATTTCTTCCCTTCTTCTTTCTCTGCAACCAATACAGGATACATACGAGTTCTGTCAGCTATGTCTGTTCTCCAAGCTTTCTGTTGTGCATCTCATCTAGCCTTGACGTATTGATTTAAAGTGTTTTTGTATCTTCCCTGAAATTTTTGTTTCTCGTTCTGATGCACTATGTGTTCCCATACACTAAGGGCTTCGAATTGTATAGGTCTCGGAGTTGGTTTGATCTCATATACATGCCTTCATAAGTTCTCACGAATTTGAATGTTAAATGTTCCATACTGTGGAAAAGCTAAAAGTCCATCTTTCTCAGTGTAGTTTATCCAGTTCTCAAGCCATGTGCATGTGTTATATCCTCTATCTTGTGTCATGTATAAAGCTGGTGTACCCTCAGTTGGTATTGGCACCCCTTCTCTTGTCGGCACGGGTACATCTCCCTGCATCAAATTCTTTAAATTTTTCAAAATCTTCATAGTTTCTCAAAATTCAATATTTTCCTTCACAAATAACCTGTTTGATAATTCTGAGATACACTTCCTTGTTTAGTTTCAAGTAACCAATACAAGCGCATCTTCTCTATGACGTGGTCAACCTATCCCAGCACAGTGTTACATCAACCGACCAATATCAGCACGGCACTCTGTGATGTCACCTTACTCCTTGCAGCAACTACTCCTCCTTCACAATCCTCCATGCGCACATCCTCACCAATCTAGCTCTATGGAAAACGCTCTCTAAGTGAAATTTCGACCAGCGCGATCTCATTCTAATCGTTACAATTGTTCCCTGTGCACTGAGAACAATGGTAGACGGTATTTCCTCAACTTCACAAACAGAAAGTACCCTTCACTTAGTGGTACTGCCAACAATGTCTCATGCACAGACCTTCAAAACCACAGCCGACAGTTTTACTCAATATTTGCCACACTGAGACCACCCGTGGGTATATATCCCAGGATCTTAGGCCACTTCGGACCCGATAACAACTTCAACTTTATTGCACAAAGTGCATTACCCAAATACAAATTCTGTGTACTTCGCATAACCTTACACAGCCATATTACCGCAATCTAAGCTTAAGCAATAGCAACGGACAACCCTATTAATACCCACACCACTGTTTTGTTGTCTTCATCATATTCATCCAATACTGGCACTTGGCCACCTTCAACTGAACATAGAGCTTTGGATTCGGTCTAATTTTTAGTCAAAGTCTTAATAGGGGTCTCAGTAGAAATCCCCCTTATATCCTAACTTCATCAGACAGAAAACCAACCTACACTCTACCAGAATTGTAGCGTTACTAGGCCCATCAAAATCACTCAAGTGACTTTCTGTTCATTTCCTTCTCTTAATGATTCATGCCACTTTCTCTTGGCCCTCCAAAGGATCTTGGTTAGTGCCGAAATGGGTTGGATATAAAGGGTTTCAACAGTCATCCAATGAGGATCAGGAATTGGGTAACTGAACTACAAACTAGAAATTAGGCTCATGTAGATTACCGTCGACACAACACTATAAAGATAGAAAATTATCACTGCTAGCCCAAATATCCTGAAGAAACGTAGGCGAGCCAATACCATACAAATTAACAGTTCAGTCAACGCTATACAGGATAAAAGCATTAGTATTTGATGTTCCGAGATCTCTCTAATATGATCTCTTCTAGTCATTAGGCACCTCAAGTTAGGAATGCACATTCATTTGGAGAGTAACAAATAACGATAACTGAGTCAGTAAAGTAATTTAGTTTAGTTTATCAAATTTAAGGTACACAAGTGCATTAATAAATCAAGTTAAAGACAGGTTAGTCGAATTCTAATAATACTGAAATAAGATACCAAAGCTCAAAGGTTCAGGAAGGGATATGAAAATGCCTGTTCAAGCAGTCTCCCAGATAGGAAGAGTCCACTCAGCACAAACAGCGTATGCGTCATTTCGTAAAGGAAGCCGGGTGAGTCTGCAACTGACAAATCAAGATTTGGCCAGGAAAGTTACACCTAGAATCCGTTAACCATTAAGAGCACTAACTCCAGTCAGGCATCGAGGACAAAAGCAATAAATCTCTCTCTCTGTTAAATCGGCCAATATTATATTCTTAAAGTTGCGGGGGTGACACCTCCTGGAATCACCTCTTCTGGTCAGACCACTCAGTAAATGGTCAGTTCATATAGGATGAGTGTCAGGCGACATAAAGAAGACACAAAATACGGAGAAATAGGTGGGACTAGTACGCAGTCCTTAAGCAATCCAATATGTGAAACGTTGGAACAAGGCTCCTTTAGCAAGAACACATAAGCCAGTTCAAGAGGACAGTTTCCCAGGCAGCTGGCTAGGACTGTATAAACAATTGTAGCAAAATATCTTGTACAGTAAATGAGAACTCAGGAAGGAGACACTGTTTCATACTATTTTGTTATATTGAGGTATTCTCTCATGAACAATAGAGTCAGCAAGTCAAGAAACTTCACATATGCAGTTTGGCCTACATTAAATCTTGCAATATATAGAATTATTAAGCATACATTCATAAGAAATATAAAGATGTCATGGTTCTAGTATGACTTTGATGCACTTGAAATCATTTAGTATTGGTTACAAATAACATGTGTCAGTATGACAGACTTCTGCCTTTCGAATGTAGTAACGTGCAACTATATTTTAAAATACATTTTTTGGTAATTCATTATAGATGCAATATATTAGTACATATACGAAATACAATCTGTGAAAATTTCATTAAGGCATCATTAATTAGAAATGTGTGACACCTACTTTTCTTTTAGCATTTCGGTGCACACGTTTACTCATAAAAGGTACATTTAGTTTGAATTCATCATCATATTCAGGTTAAATCTTGATGATTAAATAATTCTTTTTAGTTATACACATGTATGAATGATAATAAAATATAATTAGAGATAAACTCCATAACGTGAGAGTACACCATTTACACATTTCTAGCACATGTTAAATGAAATAGTAATTTGTTCTTCAGAAAATCACAATCTGTATTATTTATATGAATAATATCATCTAGGCTACGCTTTTTCTGCATGCTTTTATGATGCAGTAGCTAAAAATCTCTTCTTGTGTCAAGTTCTTGAACCTGTAGTTGGTGTACGTTTATTAATTTTCTTTCAGGAATTGTCATTATCGAGTTTCTCATGTTTGTTTGAATGTAATTTCCTCTCCAACATGCCTATAATTTTCATTGTGTGCTCCCATTTCAATCAGAGCTCTCCACATGTCAGATCTCGTTTCTTCTCACGTGAATGGTTTTCATTTCGTGACCAATGTCCTTTTCTCATCATAGTTGCAGCTTCCTATTAGTATGCGCTACATAACGGTTTTCGTTATCTCTCATCATACGAATTGGAAAGAACCTGAGACCCTTTTATGGGTTGCACCAGATCCCCCAATTCTTTGGGGTTTTAAAAAGGCTTTTTACCAGCACCAGCAGCACTAGCCTCAGGAGCTAGGGCCAGGACTCCAGAACCCAGGACCGGGAGCTGAGGATGACCAGGATCCCAGATAGGAAAGTAGATCCCTGCCCAGCATATCCATCAACAATCAGCCCAGCACCACAATTCAGACCAGCTCCTCTAACCCCCTAGTCTCCTTCCTAAGAGGAGCAGAGGACCAGAAGTCAAGAACAGGACATCTGGACAAGGCCACAGAACAAGAAGCTTAGGACGTGGAGCCACAAACGGTGGGCACAGGAAACGTTTCAAGCAGACCGGCCTGCTGCCAGACTGCAGCAGCCATCTCAGCTTTTCTTCTCTTTCTCACCTCCCTCTCTTTCCAATTTACAATCCATCTCGCTCTATTTCTCCTCAATGAATCCAGGTCCTTCCTCCTCTAGCAATCTCTCTCCTTTTTCCCCTTTATAGGAGCCCAGGACTTGGAACTCCTGGAATGAGAACTTTGCCCTGGAGGCCAATTCGCAGCCAGCCATACAGCAGCCAGCCAGGTTCTCTTCTCCATCTCTCCTTCTCTTTCTTCTAGCATCTAGTCGCTTCTCTCCTCCACCTTCCACACTATTTCCTTTTCTCTCCTCATTAATCATATTGTTTCAAGATGAATGCCTTCCCCTTTGGACGTGCTTTCACCACCTCGGCAACTACAATGGCCACTAGTACTATTGCAGTGGCTACTAGACATGATTGCCATCACCTCCATCACCACTTTGTTCTTTTCTTGCCCTGTGACTTTATCTTCACTGGCAGCTTTCTGGCTAACAATGACCGATGCTTCTATCTCTTCCTAGGAAGTACCGGCATCACCATCACAGAAGGAGGGGGAGATGAACATCTCATAAATGTTGCTGTTCATCGACCTTGGCTTGCTAGATCCATGACTTGTTGCAATGCATGTGACGCTAAAGCCATATTTCCCACTGCCATTCATCATCTTCACGGTCAGCAGTGATGGTGCATTGATCACCATGCTCAGCTCCCATTAAGCAAGTGGAGAAGGGCGGCAAAAGTCAGAACAGTAGCACCTGCATCATCATTGGCAGCATCACCAACAGAGGTACCAGAAGCGGCAGCAGCAAAGTCATTTCAGTCTGCATGAGGGCATATATTTTAGTCCCTGCAGCCTCCCAACCTACCAAAACTAATACCTAATGCAAAGGAAAGAAATCTACCTATTTAGATGAAATCCCCTCACTGGCTTCCTGCGTTGTGCCCTGGAGTGTTGACTGTACTGTAGTATCCACCCAGTGCTTCTTCAGCTTTTGCTGCCCTGGGCCCGGTTCTCCTCGAGTGAAGAGCATTGGACTGTGACCCAGCTGAACCCTGGCCTGCTTTTTAAGGGCTGCAAATGGGCACAAAATCACCACCTAGACACAGGTGACCAAGATGTTTATGTTATGTTAAGATCTGAAGCCGACCTGCCTCAGAAATGGCCAACAAAACATGAAAACAATGAAAGGAATAATAAAAGTTCAAAGCCATCCAGTACCTGAATCACGAACTGCCCAAGATATGAAAGCATAATGCAAAAAATGAAGTAAAGGTATGGTTGTGAAATAATAATTGCAGAGAAATGCCATCTGAGCTTTGAATAGAATTTTTAACACTGTAAGAAAAAGAGAAATGCGTGTGAAGAAAAGAACATACTCAGAAAGCTTTTTCATTTGGTTTCCCGGGCAAAAATTCCTTGCATAACTGTATGAAATCCAATTTGTGTGAAAATGCTCCAGTCATATTTCACTTGTTTCACATTTCACTAGAATATTTCTTCCAGGTTTAATGGTTATGGATAAGCCTGGACAGAACTCCACAAAATGTCAATGGGATGATTCTTCTCAGGTGGGGCTCCTACAGTCAAAATTACCTTTCACCACAAAACAGCTCTTTCACTCTTTGACCTCCCTGATGCTTAGGAAAATGCCAGACCGTAATTCATATTGGAATTGGTCAAGCTTCAAACAGGCTTAGCCAGACTTGGACCACAAAGGACCCAGTCATTTCTCAACAAATAAAGCCAGTAAGGATCAAATCAGCCAAATCATTAGCAAGGTCAGATTCCTGCAGTGCTCCGCAAGAATCACCTCTCCTATGTCTTCTCTCCAATGTTTATGTAAACCCGATACTTTAATTGTGCCTGTGTTTGGCATTGGCACTTATTACTTGTTACCTACCCCTGACCAGTAATTCCTAAAAAAAAAGTTTCCTGAAATGGCTCATGGCCTGTTCCTCCAGGCCCACTCACGCTCAGGCAGGAAAGTGCAGGAGAGACATGCAGTAGTAGCCTAGTGAGAGATAATGTCATGATGGGGACCCGGTGACCCACCCTGGCTGGTCCCATAACCTATAAGCACTCATTCATTCCATTATTAGCAGCATGGCCTTTCCATCACTGTGCCTTTCCCAGTACTGGTTAATCAAGCTACATAAACAGCCTAGCTGAGGTGGGACATTAGACATGTGCAGTGCAGCATTCCCTGCCCTCAGACGAGGCATGTGTGTTAGATGCAAAATAGAAGGCTTCAGCTCACTCAGCCGATGCTCGATGGACAATAATCCCTTCTTTAGCAGGCATCTTAATCCTGTGCTACTGCATCCAACCAACTGAAGATACCTAAACTGCAGCTCTTTGACCTGCCTCGAAGGCTTGAAAGTCGAAGCACAGGTGAGACTTTTATGTATTTTTGTAGCAGAAGCTCCGGGACACTGCAGAGAACACAAAACGTCAGCTCCCGAGTAACCCTGGAGAGAGAGAGAGACAGGTCGGTTACATTTATGAGAAGCGAAAGATTACAATAGGTAACTTTATTTATATTTTTTCTATCTAGACGTTCACTAAAATGCACTCCTTTTTATGAGAACTGCTGTTGGGGAGCTTGAGAGGAATGACGATCTATCATTAAATCAAGGGTCTCAAATTGTGCTTATTTTTCTTGTCAACTAGGTCTCATTTTGGCTAATGTTTGTCACTGAAGATAGCTAAAGTTGCAATTTGACTTTTAAACTTGCAGCACACGTTTTCAACTCAAAAATTCAAACACAGGCACCCTTCACTTTCAGTTTCCAGGATGCCGGAAGTGTACCATTTGAGGGCAGGGGTCACTCTAACAACTTGGCACTGAATGCAGTGGCAACAGTTGACATTGCTGGCAGTGTTCGGTGGCCTCTTATGAAAGGTTTGGGCCCTGGCACTTATCTTTTTGCAAATTCAGCAACTTGTACACTTCCTCTCAGAGCTCCTCCATCAAGTACTACTTTAAATTCCAAATGTGCGTTGATGATACAAAGATCCAATCTGGAGACATTACACTTGCAGAAAAGGGACAGACTAGGAATGCTATGAAAATTGTAAACTTCCCTTGTGTGAATCTGTAACTTCCGTGAATCAAGCAAACCTCATACCTCTACACTAGGCTTAGGCTTGGGCATAGAGAGAGTCAAGGTTTTTTGTGTCTCGAATAACACAAAAACACCGAAAGAGGTGGATTGTCTGTTGGGTCGAACTGATCTCTTTTGCGACAATTATATTAAGGAGAAAGAGTTAATATTATAGAATAAAAAATGAAGAATTGTCTTTTTAGGTATAATCCAACAACATTGATGGCACTCCATCAATATGACCGTTCCAGAGATTACCACTGAAGAGAAGATAACTGCATCATTAAAATAAATACAATATATTTTAAGTGGATTTCAAGGAGGTATCATATAATTATGGGTTATGATTTTGTTAAATAATAACTATTAAAATATGTTTACAGTTAAATATTTAATTTAATTTTAAATACGTTAATTTCAATTAATTAATGGTTAGGGCAAATTATTTAATGTAATTGAAATTATAAAACAATACTTCTATTAAATGTGATTGTCATTGTTAGAAATGCAGGTCTCTGGTTGGCAGAGGTATGCACATTGTCCGAGTAGGGACCCTTCTTCTAGTCAGGGTAAGGGGGTTACACACTTTAGATAGTTCCTACTCACCCCCTTGGTAGCTTAGCACAAGCAGACAGGCTTATCCCAAAGGCAGTGTGTAAAGTATTTGCAACCCAAACACACAGTAACACGGTGAAAACGCCATATAAGAGACACCACACCAGTTTAGAAAAATAGGTAATATTTATCTAATCTCGACAAGACCAAAAACGGAAATTATCCAACATACACTGTGCACCAACAAAAGAAATATCAATTGCAAAAAGGGGGTCTGTTCAAAGCAGTAGGGACCCGTTCATAGGGAAAAAAGCATAGGGTTACTCACTCTGAAGATTGTTATGCGGTCCCCGGGCTGTTCACGGCGGCCCCACAACTCCTGTGGCTGCTCCTCTTAGTTGAGCCACAAGAGCTCCTCTGCTCCGCTGATGCAGGGCCCTAGATCAGGCGACAGGAGCAGCGGCGTGTCTCAGCCTCCCGTTCCTCTCAAAAGCAAGAACAAATGATGCTCCCTGCCATGCCCTTTGTAACGGGATCTTCGGGTGGTGCTGAGGTGAGGTACATGGCTGCCGTCCCTCACAGCGTCCGAGCCAATGACGACGCCTCGGTCCTTCACCCTGGCAGCGTCAAACTCTCTCTGTGGAAGATGAGGCAGGTGGGGCTGGGCTCCCTCTTCTGCCCACAAGGCCGGAGTGCGCACCCTTGGTCCCCAGAGTGCCGGAGGCAGGCCGCACTTCCGTACGCGGTGGTTCCTTGGCAACACAGGGACGCCCTCAGAAATCTTCTGTTTGGCAATGCAGTGCCGCACTTAGGAATCTTCCGTGCGCTGGGCTGCATTGTCGAATGGGGCTTGTTTTCATTGTTCCATAGCCTTTCTTACTCAGCCCAAGCTCGCATCACACTTGCGGCGGTTGTCTGGCAACATGGGGGAGAAACCCGCTCTGCGATCCTGAACGCGCCAGCTGTGCCGACGACAGTCACTCTTCTCTCAAAGTCCCCCAGCTTCCTGACACGGCACTCGTTTCTACAGTGCCTTAGCTCCTGTCACGGCACATGTTATGTTTCTACAGTGCTTTGAGTGCTGGCAGCCGGAGAGGGAAAGCAGACCCAGCAGAGTGCGTGATAGATTTTCAAGATGAGCACGTGAAAGACTTTGTTGTTCCTGAGTATTCCACAACATGAGGCAAGCACACATAAGCCCTTGGAGATGTTCTATCAAGTACGATGCCACAGCAGGGCAAAAAGTGTCAGTCCTTTTTCTCTGCCAACAGACAGAAACAGCAACTGCAGGCCAACCCACCCCTAACACAAGAAAGGGTAGCGCTCCTCGCACAGCTCTTCAGCTCTTCTTTTTGGCAGGGTCCTCCTGTTTTCAGAAGTGAGCTAAAGTCCTGGGGTTTTAGGTCCAATACTTATACCCCATTTTCTCATTGTAGTCTTTGTTTCAGAGTACCTGAGCTCAGTACAAACCAGTTCTGTCCTCCATGGTCCAGCTTGACCACAGGGGATGTAGATGGCATTGTGCAGAGGAGACACTGCTTATTCAGGTGCTAGTGAAAGCTCCTCCCACCACTCTAAATGCAAAATGGTCTATTCAGCCTGGCTATAAGTCACCCAGGAAAGGCAGGACACACCTCAACCCCCCTTGTGACTGTCTAGAGTGAATGCACATCCCCAGCTCCTGTCACTCCAAAACCAGAAGGTGAATACACAAACAGGCAGAGTCACACAGCATGGTAAAGAAAGAAAATGCCCACTTTCTAAAAGTGGCATTTTCAAACACTTTTACTAAAAGGTGTGTTATTAAATTCTGAGTTCAGAGAGCCTAAACTCCATTTCTCTATCTTTTCCCATTGGAAAGTTACACTTGTAAGATGTTCCAAAGCAGCTCCCATGTTAACCTATGGGACGGACAGCCTTTCAATAGTAAAAACGAAATGCACAGTATTTCACTATCGGGACATGCAAAACAAACCAGCACATGTGCTACCTTCACATACACTGCACCCTGCCCATGGTGGTACCTTGGGCCTACCTGAGGGGTGCCTTACATGTAAGAAAAGGGAAGGTTAGGGCCCAGCAAGTGGGTGCACTTGCAAGGTCGACATGGCAGTTTAAAACTGCGCGTGCAGACCATGCAGTGACAGGTGTGAGACATATTTGAAAGGCTACTGGTGTGGGTGGCACAATCAGTGCTGCAGACCCACTAGTAGCTTTTGATTCACAGGCCCTGGGCACACACAGTGCACATTACTAGGGCCTTACCAGTAAATCAAATATGCCAATCATGGATAACCAATCACAATCACAATTTACAGGGAGAGCATATGCATTTTAGCACTGATCAGCAGTGGTAAAGTACCCAGAGTCCTAACACCAACAAAAATAGTTCAGAAAAATAGTAAGCAAAAGGCAAAAAGTTTGTGAATAATCTGCAAAAAGGGCCAGGTCTAACAGTCATTTCGGATGAGATTTGGAGTAAGGGTTACTTTGATATGAACTAATACATCAATAATTTACAACATACACATTTGGACAAGGTTGATATATTTAAGGCTGTGGTAAGGTTTTTAAAAAAAATAAATTTTATAGTAATTAAGGGTTACTGTTAGAACTAAGGTTAGGTTAAGAACAATTATTTATTAAATCAAAATTAAATTAATTGAAGGACAGTGTTAGTATTCTTGCCAGGTTAAGGAAAAATGTCATTTGATCAAAATGAGTTGGGGTTATGGTTAGGTGAAGGAGAAAGGTTTTATTTCCTTTAATTTAAATTCATTATGGGACAGAGTTTGGGTAAACATCAGAGTTATGGTAGCATTATTAACATTGAATTGGTATAGGGTAGTGATACAATTAAGGATGTAAAAAAGACAGGTCCTCCCTGGACCGGAACAAGCATCCTGGGACCAGTTTCAGGGCATCACCCTTCATCAGCCAGGCTAGCTTAAATCCAGTGGTGTAGTGAGCATGGGACTCACGACAGGGCATACCCTTCCCACTTAGGGCGACATATGCAAAAGAAACAATTGATGGATGGAATGCTGGACAATGCAAACATTCACCCCCAGTCGCAAGGATCTGGGTTTAATCCATCATTCTTTTGCTCACCACACCACCCCAGTTTGGACCCAGTCATATGCAAATCAGTCTTGACCCTCTTCCTTGTGGGAATAGTCCAGCCCGAACTGCCAAGCAGGTCCTCCCTGGACTAGAAACAAGCATCCTGGGACCGGTTTCAGGGCACCACTCTTCATCAGCCAGGCGAGTGCGATAGAAAAATGCAGTTCGCTGTGATTTGCGGTGCCGGATGCTTGTCCGCACTGTGCAATCATCACGAACGGCACCATGCACATCACAAGCGGGCGCTGCTTTCCTTTCTGCCGCTCGAGTAGATTTTTACTCGAGCTGCAGCTTTCTCAACGTGAACGGACAGTTTCTCAATGTGAGCCGTCGCGAGCATACGCGACCACTCGCAATGAGAAATCTGACCCCCCGCGTTGAGAAATCTCGCCGGGAAGTTGATTTTCCACGCTCTTGCTCACCAACTTGATGTTGACGAACGCGAGCGAGGAAAAAAACTCTGCTCCGCGTAACGCGGAGTACGAAAAGCTCCGCAAACTCGGTGAGCAGAGAGGAGTTTACCGCCCAAGGTTAATCACAACAGTAATGCGTAATTACTGAAGTTACACCAATTACTCTGGCATAACTAAAATTTCTCCCACACCTAATTTTGATGTTGCATTACTTAGGGCTCAATTACGATGTTGGCAGTAATACAACTGCTGTTGTTTTTCGGCGGTACAACCGCCCACTTCCTTGGCTGTCCGACCGCCCATTTATGAAGATGACGGCAAGACCGCCTCAAGACTGCCGCCACTGCTGACACTCAGTCCTCCTGCAGCGGCGGGATGGTGGTGGGACCACCAACATCATAATCGGGCCCTTTGTCTTTCACTGAAATTACCTCAGCCATCTTCAAAAGACCTAGAATGATGCTGCTGAGCTACAATGGAGACCGCAAATGTATGGCCACATCACTCCAACTATCTATATATTTTACTGACTCCAAATTAAAGGCCAGATTATGATGACGGTGGGACCGCCACCGACAGCCCGTCGGTGGTGGTCCACCGTCATTGTAATACTGATTACTGCCCGCCACATTAGGATGGCAGGCGGATGGTTGGTGGTCGGAGAGACTGACCGCCATGGATCCGACAGGCTCAAGGAGCCCGTCGGTCCGTTGGAGGGACTTGTATCCCTACAACAGTGGCGGTGCCTGCCATGTACGGCCGTAGGGATTACAATGTCCCTTCCCACCGGCCGTTTCATGGTGGTTTACCCGCCATGAAAAGGCAGGCGGAAAGGGACATTGGGGGCCCATAGCGGGATTGCCTTCCTCCCTGGCCCTTCGACATGGCCCCTGGGGGGCACCTATGGTTCCCCCCAACAAATACCTGCATCAATGTGGTAGGCACCTCATGGTGGCTGCCACATAGTGCAGAGATATGCACGGGTGCATATTTTGTACTGTGGTGTACGCTGCAGCCCGCAGCACCTTCCGCAATACAAAATATACACTTTGCGACTGCCTTGAACGCGGTCGCATCGTGATTCAGGGTGCGGCACCGCCGACAGCTTGTCGGGCGGTTCCGTTTCCCACCAGGATGTCCGACCACTATCCTAATCATTCTCTGAGTCCTGAATAACCCTTACAGCTTTCTTTATAGAAGCAAGAATTTCACAACCTTTAAAGACCTCTTGGGGTGGGAATCCCTGGATACTGTCCTCCATGTATTATAATAGCTGGTTATGGTGATGTCTTTGCATGTTTTCAAACATATGATTTACATGAATGGAACGTAATGTTTCTTTTCTTTACAATGGGAGCACATTTATTAAAGCATATCTCCTTTTTACTATGAAAATTTCATTCACATAGTGCCTTCAAACTGCATTTAGTACTCTATGGACCTCATTACAAGCTGGTCGTTTAATTGTGCTACCGCAAATATCACAGTATATGTTTTGTGATAAATATCGGCAGGTCTAACCTACCAATATTTATCAGGTGATAAATGCCTGGTATTTACCAGAACATGTGGATTTTGGTGCAGTAAGCAATAAAATCCGCTTGGTACTCCCCAAAAACTCATAAATGTGAGGTATTTAACAAACCTGATAAATTCTGATATGGATAAGTCAGATTTTAACCGAAGCAATAAATAGTACACAAATTACCGGGCTACTCGTAATGAGGTCGTATGTCTGCCCTACTCTCCTCCTTAAGGGTTCCTGCCTTTAGTCCAACTCAGATAAAGGGCTTGAGGTAACTTACTTAACAGTTAGCTCCACATGAGTCTCCCCGCTCTGTCACGCTCACTCCCTCACACTCACCCATGAAGATCAAAATGCACTTACCTTTTACTTACTGTAATCGATCTTTTGTGCTCTCATCTGTTATCTTGGGGATATTGATGAGATAGTCCTCTACCTTTCATGGTGATCATCTCTTGTACAGATGAAAACCTCTGCTGTGGAACAGTCCACTCACCCTTCTTAAAGATAGCAGAGTCAAGGCTCTATATGAATGGAACCCATTTATAGTGGAATGTACCACAGTGCGGGCTCTTTGTGCTGTGACTGGCATTACAGATGCTTTGGCATCCTGCACTCTGTAATAATGATAGGGGTGTGCAAATGCAGGGCCTAGCAGACGATGTGTACACAAGGAGATTACAAACGTCCATATTATAACCTTCCAAAATCATGAATCAAAATTCACCCCTTGCGGACATGTTTTTTTTTTAATTGCTTAGTTGCATAGAAGTCCCTTTAGTGCTTGAAGGACTTTCATAAAATTGATTTCTTGAATCTAGCCTTTTAGCTGATATCTATAAGGCTGAAATATGAACCCCTCGCTGTTGAAAGTGTTCCTTTTCTCGCCCTTAACTAATGATCAGGGGAAAGAGTGTATTCACAGTTCTCCACGGCTGCCTTTTCCATAATTAAATACTGCTAATAATAAAGCTTTTCAGACTTCGGACACCAGCAGAGCAGAGGTACAGTTTGCTTTATTTCATTTAGCGAGCTCAGCAATTAGCTCGCAATGACCTAGAACACAGCAGTGATACATAAGACGTCTTTATATATTGTTTATTTCCGAGCAGTCCGCTCATGACATTTACATTTTGCTGATTGCAAACAATCTTTTAGCTTCCTTCGAAGGGTTCCTTAAGTAATTGCACTCAGCAATTAAAAGCAGTTCATTGTTCCTACTTGAGAAGGTTACTTAGGCTGTGACGAACTGCGCTGTTAAT
This sequence comes from Calotriton arnoldi, assembly GCA_963921515.1. Taxonomy (NCBI): domain Eukaryota; kingdom Metazoa; phylum Chordata; class Amphibia; order Caudata; family Salamandridae; genus Calotriton; species Calotriton arnoldi. The sequence goes on from CAWUFW010007967.1 coordinate 87,615, forward strand.
TTCTATTCCACTTTCATCAATAGGGCGAAAAATGACGCAATCAATATATGTGAATTTAAATACAGCAACTGTTGTGAATGTAGAAAATATTTGCATGGGAAGGGTGGGTACCATCTAGAAGAGAAAGGCAGGCCCAGCTCTTCCCAGAGCAGTAATCTTAAAACAAGCACAAGTAATATCGAGCAAAAAAGGGTTTCTCCCGGTATAATTTGTTTTCATTGCAATATCATTTTTGCGATTTGTTACTATAAGTTTTAAAACCATGCTTACAAGATCTTCCTATCGCTTTATGGTGCTCAATCAGAGCACGAGGCAAAGTTAATATGTGCAGTAACGCAATTACTGCACATTGGTGCTGGAACAATTTTCAGATTGGGGTGCTGCCATCGATGTTACACAAAGTAAGTCATAGGGATTGTGAACTTTCCAAGCGTCACTCAAAGAGCAAGTGTAGCAAATGAGCTACTCCCATTAATCAGAAGCGCGGTAAGGGTGTGGTATATAGTCAGTTGTGCATTTTGGACCACACTGTTGCAAATATATAACTATAGCATTATATGGTAGTGCACTGTCATTTCCAGATAACACATTGTCCAATGAAATGGCCATTACACTTTCACAGACATGCATTTGTACTGATATAATACTATATAGCGTACAAATGACAATGGGCCTTATTTCGATGTAGAGGTTTACATTCCGGCCGCTGAATTATAATGTCGGCTGTCGGAATGTAAACCGGCCGTGCAAACCGACCAGCTTCTGACGGGCTCAAGGAGCCCGTCGACCAGTCGTAAACCACTCATATTCGCTTAAGGACGGCATTTCCACCGTCGGGATTATGATGTTGGTTTCCGACAGCCTTTCCATGTCGGCCTTTGCGACATGGAAAGGCTGTTGGAAAGCGACTTTGGGCGCCCCCTTCTCCCCTGACCCTACGGTTGTGGCCATGGGGGGCACCCCCTTCACATCCCTGCACCATGTGGCAGGCCCTGTGAGGTGACTGCCACACGGTGGAGGGATGTGCAAAAACTTCCATTTTACAATGGGAGCTTGTGCTGCGGGTGGTTTAGGACCGCCGCACAAGCTCCCATTGTATAATGGAAGTTTGCGACCGCACCATGTGTGGTCGCATCCTAACTGCGGTGTCGGGACCGCCGCCCGGAGGTCGGTCGGTTCCGCATTTGCGGCGATGTCGGTCGGAGGTAACTCCGACTGACATCTCAATGAGGCCCTAATTGTGGAAATCTGCTTTTAGCGACTACTTATTATTTGCAGATCACTAATTAAAGCATCTTAATTTGTTTTGATCATATGAAAAATTTGTATTTCCATCGCACTTCAGAATAACAAAAAAGTGCCTAATGTGTACTTCCTTAACTGCTGATATATTTTGAAATATGTGTACTGTACTTTTGTTGTGCTAGAAAATAGTGACATCCTACAGCCTTTCCTTTCATAATCTTTATACTCCAGCAAGATTGTCACATCGTTTACTTTACAAAATCCTCTCACTTTGTAGTGAGACCGAAAAGTAAACACCAATCTCCATGTTAAATGAAAAAGCATTGATATGTCAGAAGGGATAGCCTGTCCTTTGCCCTTTGGCTTTGAATGCCCAGCAATGTAACAAGCTAAAGACAACATTTCTCATTCACCTTCTGAACTCTAGCATGGTTATTCCTGGGGGTGCTACAGCACTCGCACATGCCTACTTTCAGAGCCTATGTTCCCACTCACATTACTTTTTGTGCATACTTCCAGCATGTAAGAAAGCCTAAATATGTGTTGAGGAATTTACTCAATTACACAGTTCAACTTCGTAATGCCACACAAACATTATGCTCCATTACCACCAACAAAAGCTTGTTGTCAACCTGCATTATGCTTAAAATGTTCCCTAAATAGTTCAGAATCAGGAGATAAGATTCAGCAGAAAGAGTAACCTAGAAATTCTGCTACTACTTGTTTTCATTCAATCATGTTGTACATCTGCTGAATGTTGTCAGATTTCCCATTCCACCCACCATGCAGCTCTCTCACTTCTTTTATAGATATGAGAACTGCCAAGTTATAGACGGAACAGTCTCAGATAGCTTTGAAGGATGAACCTCTAGGTCGTGGCTCATCCACCAAAGAGCTTTCATCACTTAGGATGGACATTCCGGCACTGGCTTTTCCTGTTAATGACTGCCAAGCAAGCCTTTATAGATGCAAACAAGAACGCATATTGGGAAAGCCAATAGGTCTAGCGTTAGCATGCTGCTGCAATGGTTATTATTTTATAACACTTTTTGTATTGCAAGCATATGCCATAGAAAGAGAAAGAACAACCGACCACTGCCTAAACATGGTCACCATATGCTTGCAATAAAACAGTGTTAACAAATAAGCAAGCTTCCAGTGATACCGTGCATTCTACTGTTTTTTGTGTGCAGAAGACAAGAAAGAATCATCACTCAATCATGCATTCAAACTGTAGGAAGCTATAACTTCATAATGCCTCTTAAACACCTTATAACAGCAACTTTAAAAAGAAGACAGGGAATAAATCATCATCTTCTTGGACACCTAAAGAACAGTCAAAATAAATAGCCATTTTTTAAAGATAATATACAAAAATAAAATTAAAAAAACACACTTCAAAGAGCTTTGTCTCTGAAGAAAAAGGAGCAATTATTAAGCAGAAGTAAACAACGTGTTCAAGCTTTGTGCAGTACCTCAAATCGAAGGGAGCAGATGGGCAAGGTGGGCTAACCCATTGTCTTATGCTGTATGATGTATGATGTGATGGGCCGAATAAAAACTGTAAATGGCAATTCAGCAGACCAGTGGATGAAGCCTGCTGACCCACAAACACCTTGGTGTAAATTTATGACACATTTATTTGGGGGAAAACAATAAACTGGCGAGATTAATAAAGCTGTTCCAAGTGCCAGACCTAAAAAACAGAAACAATTCTGACACACAGAGAGAAAACTTCTTATTTGTTTTCCAAAGAGTCCCACTTTATGGCCACTATATGGCAGCCTGATCAACTTTTGCAGTTCTGCTGGTGGGAGCACACTCAGTGAAAAGTCCCTGCTAAAGCAAGAAGGGTAGTCCAAATTTGGTAGGCAGACTGCTGCAGAGCTGGTCCAGTACTTTTCTTGTATTTTTCAATTTTAGAAATGTAATTACCATAAATACAAATTGTGGGCTTGCCATGGAAGAAAAAATGTTTGTGGAAGAATTGCAGATGCAAAAAATCACTGATATGCAGTTGTACAAGATGACCCTCATTTCGACAGTAAGGTAAAATAGGGAAATTTTGCACTGTGCCTAGTTATTTTAATATCTTAAAAAGGAAAGGGGCAAGGGAGCCTACAAGGTACACTCAATATCAGTGGTGGCTAGTGGCATGTGAAAGTGGTGTGGCGAAGAACAGCAGGTCTCAGGGCTTACGGCAACAACTTAGTAGCCCTGCGCCCACCCCCGTCAAGTGCTAAGAGTGTTCTTTCAGGGACAGAGAAAGGGTAGAAGCCATGAACATGCATTAGACCACTTGGGACGGAAACATCACTTCAATAATAATAACCGTTTATTTAGCACATCACACACAGAATTATTCAATGGCACTTGCATAATATGTGACGACATTTAACTGATTCAAGGGTATTCGTTGAACACACTCTCCTCTGAGGCAATATAGCTCTGTATTATCATGCACCGGCTGACCAGATTTGTGTGTGAGTAGACTCTGATGGTGGATGGTTTGGACCCAGTGAAAGCGTGCTGTCTTTCATCCACATGATCAGGGTGAAAACACAATACGTTTTTAGTCTGGTTATAGCAGAACATATTTAGTCCTTAAAGATTGGCTGGACGTTCCAGAAGTAGTATTGTGTGTTGTGTCGGCATAGCTCTCTGTATTTGTATTTCAGCTCACAGAGCTAGTTAATCATCTGTGTGTTTTTTTTAATGCGGCCATTTTGTAGAAGGGTATATTTGGGGGATGAACTAAATAAAAACAAAAGTACTTATGTTTCACGTGCAGGGAAGACCCTGGAGTCATGGAACCACCATCCGGTTGCTGTCTTCATGGAAGACATTCCACTGTTCAAACAAGGCGCACGGAGCCTGACTCGGAAGTGACGGGCCAATGAACCCAAATCAGTCTTGGAGCTGCTCTCATGCCGTTTCCAGTATGAGAGTAGCGCCATGATTGTTTGGAGCAGGCTAACACAGAGCTCCTTTCAGGCTAGGAGCCTGTGTCTGCAGTCAGCCCAGCTGTTTTACAGCTGGTATTGGTGTGGGCTGAAGTGCGCATGTCAGGTTGGCCGTTGCAAGATGCTGGCCAATCCGACATGCGCCCTTTAGGCAAGCTATTCCTGCTGCCAAGCAGCTGCAGGAATGGCCCCACCCCGAGCCCGAGACATGGCACGCACTTCACGAAAATGGTCATGTACATTGACCATTTTATTGAAAAAAAATATTTTTTTGCTCAGCTGCTACGCTCGCAGCAGGTGGGGCGACGCTCCTCTGCCCTAAAGGAGGAACTGTTGCTGCTCAATATATCGGAAAATAAAGTACTCTGTAAACAGGAATGTGCCACAATTATATCACATTTTTACCCAGAAAATGAAGGGGAAACAGGGAATAGGAAAAAAACACCCAGCTCATCTAGATTGTGTAGTAATGTCATATCTGTGTATACAGGGAACTTAGGGGCATATTAGCAAGACCGGCGATAAAATTATCGCCGTTTTAGCGGCAGGAAACTGCCGCTAAAGCGGCGATAATGGGCTTGCTAATATGCGTTATAGAATTCAATAGAAGCCCAGGTTAGATGTGCAGGACATCTAACCTGGGCTTCTATTGGAATTCCATAACGCATATTAGCAAGCCCATTATCGCCGTTTTAGCGGCAGTTTCCTGCCGCTAAAGCGGCGATAATTTTAACGTGGGTCTTGCTAATATGCTCCTTAATTTTATGACTTTGTAATTTTACAGTGAAGTAACACACAGGTTAATGGCTTAAATATTGCTCTATTCACCATATAATTGCTAAATTATGACACAGTTAAGAGTTCCCAGAGTTCCCTTCCTCACTGCTAAACTTGGATATGCCAACAAAAAAACGTTTTTGGTATCTGTTCAATAATCAAGAATTGTTCACTTTTGCTACTGAAACTACAAACATCAGTCAATTCTCTCCAGTCACTTACTGAAACAGATGCTGTATAAAAACAGCAAATCAACTAATGTTTACCTGCAAATGGATTTTATGAGCTCCTGCGCAATGACAGTTAATCCTATCTAATAAAGCTATCTTTAATGCAGAAATGTTATGGCCCTCACACAGAACTGTCCTAATGACCTACTGGTAATCAATATTATCCTTAGACCAAACTGTCCTCATCATAGTCATTATTTACAAGGTGTTTCTCACCTCTAGACAGGAGAAACATTTCTGCAAGTATGCTGTTAGTGCACCCCACTCAAGCATGTGGGTGCCATAAATGGCTAACATATGCAGAATTCTTCCAAACATTACAAAGCATAATCAAAGGTCATGTAAAACATTGGGGTGAGAGTCACACTCAAGTGATAAATGCAATTCTTCTCAGGGTGAACCACAAAAGTAAATAAATAAGTCACTAAATAAACGTGTGCTTAGCCTTCAGGTAGCCTTGCACAAAGGCAGTCAGGATTATCTTAGAGGCAATGTGTACTTGCTGTTTGCCACAAAGAGCAGGCCGCCTTCGAAACTTCTTGTTGGCACGAAACGCAGTGATCTGTGCTGAGAGAGGGAGCCTGCTTGCAGTTGCAGAGAGTCTGAAACTTCTGGATTTTCACCTGGAGTTCAGTTTTGAAGCAGGAGGAGTACACTCTAATGCCAGCCAAGGGTCCAGGACCTGGGGGCCACCTCTTGGGAATCAGGATTCATTCCAGCAGAGGCCATCAGTAGGGCTCAGGCAGGTCCAGTTGGTGCTGGTCAGCTGGGCAGATGCAGGAAAACCTCTGGAAGCTTATTTTGTCCCTTTAGCTCAAGCACGAGGTCAACCATCTGACCCTTGGAGTCACTTCTAGGCTTCCTGGGTTCAAAGAAAGCAGGTCCAGTCTACCTTTTTCAGACAGCAGGGCAGTTTTTCTTCAGAATCTTCCACAGAGCCAGGAGTGTTCTTGTAGGAGAGTAGGATCTGCCTCTTATGTTGCCCCCACTTTTTTTTTTGATGTTTACACTGGTTTCTGGCTATAGTCTGGCTGGGCCCCTGCTAATCAGGGCCCCAGCCTCTCTGTTCTCTCTAAACGACTTGGAGTGCACTCTAGGTGCACTAGTGATTGGATACTGTGGTACCTTATGAGTCCCTAGTATATGGTACCTTAGGTACCAAGGGCATAGGTACTTCACAAGCCTACCAGGGGCTGAAGCATGTATTATGCCACCCCTGGGAAGCAGACTAAATCTGACACCACAGGCCTGCTACTGCAGCCTGGGTGAGGTGGTGCTAGCACTCCTCACTGAGATATAGGTCCCCTATATCTCTCCTGCACACACATATGAACCTATCAGTCACCCCTAAGGCAGGCCCTATCAATCCTGAGGGCAGGGTGCTTGGCTTCTATGTGAGGGGGTGCCTCTGCCTGAGCAGGGCCCCTCTGCAGCTCTCAGAGTCCATTCTCTGGTGCTGTTTGTGGATGCGGTTAAACCATATACTTTTAAGTGCATTATATCCTCGCGGTAAAATGCTAACTTTGGAATGGCTGCATCGAAACATGTCGTGTTTGGTGTCAAACATCTTGGAATACTACCCCCCCGCCAGTCCTGGCGGCGGGGGTAGCATTCCACCCTTCTAGAGGGATAGACATGTACCTACTGTGGAAACGCGGTAGAATCCTGCAGAGCCCTGGCATCACAAAATGGATGCCACCAGTCACAGACACTGGGCTGCCCTCCTGCTGATGACCAACACTCGCAGTGGAGGAAGCCCAACAATAGATATCCTGTCCCAAGGGGGTGTGACCACCTTCCAGACAGGGTTTAGTGTATTGGGGCTGGGTGGGTGCACTCTTAGAGTGCTTTGAAGTCCTGCACTGGGGGAGCAGAAGGCTCCTCTGTGCATATGCCAGTTCAAACCGGCTCAGGGGCTACCTGTCCCTGCTCTGGTGCGAAACTGGACAAAGGGAAGTGGGTGTAGCCACCCACTCCCCTGACCCTCCCATAGGTAGGGTCATAGAGCTAGTCCCTCCCTTTCTTTTAGTATAAGAGGGGGAACCTGTGCAGAGCACCCTAGATTTCCCTGGACGACGCTCTGAAGAAGAATCCCAGACCTTCGACGTTCCACTACCTTTGGAAGACTGAAGAATCTCCCTTGGAGTCAAGGAGTGACTCCCTGCTTGGCAGGCACCAAAAACTACAAACGACGGTCGCAAACTACGCCGCTCCCGCCGGAGTCCGAAGTCCCTGCAGCCCAAGAAGTGGATTTCCTGACTTCTCAAAGGCCATCGTGAGTCCCCAGCGGAGCTGAGGCCAGTGGACCCCAAGAGTAACGAGGAACCGCGACCCCTGGGTACCGTGCACTATTGTCGAGTGCAACCCCTTCACAATGTTCCACGAACTTGTGCTTTGGACCACATGTGGTCCCAGCCTCCAGCAGGAATCCCTCCTAAGATCAGAGGCCTACCATGTCCCAAGTGACCGTGGGCCCCTGTGAGCGGATCCTCCCAAGGTGTCTTCGCGATCCCTTTCCAGCCGGCTTGTGGGTCCCCAGAAGACTTTCTAAAGAAACCAAAGGGCTCCCCTGGTTGCTCCAGGCCTGCCCTGATTTACCCTTGCTGGGTGAGTCCCACAGACCTTGCTGGTCTGCGCCAATGCCTCTTCACACTTTCCCCGAGACTTGCTGTTACCAAGGCTTGTTGGCTCCGATCGAGTAGCCAACACCGTAGTAAGCTGCAGACATTGTGGGACACGCCGAATCCAGCACCTGGTTGTCGTCGACGCCTCCTGGACCTCGTGGCTGAAGAGTCAAGGCAACTGCGAACGACCTGAATCTTGCGACGACGGTGGGCATCCATCTTCCTTGCCCCGAGTCACTGCCAAGTGACTTTGAACACTGTCCCCTCTGCTTTCAGGTCTTCCATCTTCTGAATCCAGGCTTGGATTCCTCCGGACACTTCTCCTGTCGCCGCAAGCAGCAAGTCTTCACTGGCTCCCATTGAAAACGACGCCGCGACCCGACACCAAAGAACACCTATGCACCCGGCTCCCCTGGGTGAGGTAACTTCAGCACTACGGTGCTCCTGTGGGTGTGGGCCCTAGAACTACTTACCCTGTAAGTGACTTGCTTGTAGCTTCCCTAGAAGTGTCCTAAAACTCTAACTTTCTAAGTGCGACAATTGCGCTGACTCGTACAGGGTTCGTGTCTGTGTTAGACACACCGTGTCCATCTCCTTTGCAACACTATCTAAAACTGTATCCTTCGACTCGTACTGAGTCCGATCGGTGTTCGCCTCGAACACACAAAGGGCCTGTAACTCTGAGATCTCCATTGCACTGACTCGCACAAGGTTCGCGTCTGTGTTAGACACAACGCGTCCATCTCCCTTGCATCTCTATCTGTGACCGCGTCCTTCGACTCGTACAAGGACCGATCGGTGTGTTCACCTCGAACACACAAGGGACCTTTAACATTGATATCTCAATCGCGTCTGAGTGCATAGACTCGTACAGGATTCGCACCGGTGCCAGGTCACCGCGTCCGTCCCCTGTGGGTCTCCTACAACTACCGGGGTGGTTCTTGGGGGTCCCTCGATTCTAGATGCCCTAGACCTAGGTCTAGCTCACTAAGATTGTGATATTCGATTGTGCTAAACTTATTCTGATAATATTTGACTTGTACATATGTTCCTGACCTCTAATCTCATAAAGAGATTAGTAGAGAGTGTTTATTAATAAATACATATATATTTGATATATATACCTGTGTGGTGTCTTTTCATTTGGTGATTCAGGAGATTGTGTGGTAAAACAAGTTGCTTTACATTCCTTCAAGACTTAGCCTGAAGGCTGCTCTCCACAGCTACCACTAGGATAGCTTTCTATAAAGGTTGTCTTAAACCTATCTACCATAAGAGTCGAATTGTTCTGGTGCAAGGTGTCCACTTTAATTAGTGAACAGCATATACCAGGCCAACTTCTCACATTGGTGGGCAGCGTGTGGGATTCCAGCTTGCTATTGTTTTACCAGAAAATCTCTATTTGAATTACTAACTGAAAACCACTATAGGTACTTAAGGTACATATAAAGTCAAGCTTAGTATCAATAAGTTCTACTGAACTTAGAGCTGTGTGCCAAGGGATAGCACACCCTTTCTACAGCTCAAGCTAGTATCAGTAGGCCACAAACTAGTGTACGTAGTACAACACTGCACAACACTAGAATGTCCTTAAAGGGTGGAACCAGTGGATCCACTCAGCCTCAGTATAAGGACATGGCTTTCTCTGACTTGAGAGCCATGTGTATTGAAAGACACCTGAGGCTAGGACAGAGTCCCTCAACCCTACACCTGATAGATCTGCTGACAGCAGATGATCTTAGATTGGCTCTAGGAGCTAATGGGTCTGAATCAGTGGGTGGGTCAATTACAGTATCTGGGTCAGATGATGAAAATCCGAATGACCAGGACTCTGTGATTGAAGGGCCAGGCCTCAAGGGGCCTGAAAAGGACAGAGGAATTCTCCCTAAGAGAACTGACAGAGTGGATGAGAGGCATAGGTCCCCTTCCAGGGAATCTGAGCACTCTTATCACTCTGGCAGAGAATTTGTCCACCAGAGGAACTCATACTTTCCCATAAGAGAGACCTCCTCTGAAAGAATGTGCAAACTGCTGCAGTATGAGGAAGCAAGAGTTGCCCTCAGAACCAAGCAGTAGGCACTGGATAGAGAAGCCCTGGAAATCCAGAGAGCTTCTAGACGAGAAGGGTTAGAACCCCTTGGTGGCAGCAACAGTGTCCCTAGAGGCAGAGAATCTATTCCAGACCATAGGAACCTGAGCAAGGTTGTTCCTCCCTACCAGAGTGGGGATGATATCCACAAGTGGATAACTGCTATGGAGAGGGCCTGTAGAGTACAGCAGGTCCCCCAAAAGCAGTGGGCAGCAATCTTGTGGCTCTCCTTTTCAGATAATGGTAGAGACAAGCTCCTCACTGCTAGAGAAGAGGATGCTGATGATTATGAAGTCCTGAAGAGTGCACTGATAGATGGGTTTGACTTAACCACTGAACAGTACAGGTTGAAGTTCAGAGACACCCAGAAGGCACAGACTCAGGACTGGACTGACTTTGTTGATTGTGCAACCAAGGCTCTGGAGGGTTGGCTGGTTGGCAGTAGGGTTACTGATTTCAAGGGATTGTATAATCTGATGATGAGAGAACAGATCCTTAATAATTGCCAGAACCAGTTGTTGCATCAGTACCTGGTGGACTCGGATCTGACCTCTCCCCAAGAATTGGGAAAGAAGGCAGACAAATGGGTCAGAACCAGGGTGAGGCAGAAACCCCAGAACCAAGGGGTGACACCAAGAAGCAAGATCCTAAGGGCTCTGAGAAAGGTGGGGATAAGTCAAAAGACCAGAGGTCTTCACAAGGGCCCCAAAAATCTGCATCTGGTGGGGAGTCACAATCCAACAAGGGAAAAGGCCAAAAGAAGCCCTGGTGCAAATTCTGTAAACAGAAAGGGCACTGGACTTCTGACTGTAACAAGTCCAAAGACCAAACCACCACCACTCCTGCCCCTAAGGCAACTGTTCCCCCTAGTTCAGCTACTAGTGGAGGTGGTACTCAGAATAAGGGTGCAGTAGGGTTGACCCTGGGTTCTGAAGTGGACTCTGACCTAGTCAGAGTGCCCACTCAGGCAATGCTGATTTGTGAGGGAGACCTTAATATGTCCTTCCTAGTGAGTCCCAGTAATCTGGGCAAATACAAACAGCAGCCTGTAATAAATGGCAAACAGGCTTTGGCATTTAGGGACACAGGTGCTAGTGTCACCATGGTGGCAGAGGATCTTGTGGACCCTGGACAGATCATCCTGGGCGAAATGTACCAGGTGACCAATGCAAGCAACGTCAGGACCAACCATAGTCTGGCAGTTGTGAATTTCTCCTGGGGAGGGGTAACTGGCCTCAAGAAGGTTGTGGTCAGTGCAGACCTCCCTGTCGAATGTCTATTGGGCAATGATCTAGAGACTTCAGCCTGGTCTGAAGTAGAGTTATGGACTCATGCTGAGATGTTCAGCATCCCTGCAGAGGTATTTGCTGTGACAAGGTCACAAGCAAGAATGCATGACACTGAACCAGCTCTGGATCCTGGAACAATGGACCAGATGCTTCCCAAGAGGAGGAGCAGTAGGGTAAAGGCAATGCCTTCCCCTCTGTGTCAGATCACAGATTCACTCCCAGAGGGAGGTGAAGCAGATCTTGAAGAAGGAACTGCCCCAGAGGGACTTGAGCCTGATCAGGTTGAGTTCTTGGGGGCAGGGGGCCCTTCTAGGGAAGATCTGAGTAAGGAGCAACAGTGCTGCCCCTCTCTTGAACCCCTCAGACAGCAGGCTGCTGCTGAGGCTGCTGGGAGTGCTAGTGGGTTCCATAAAGTTTATTGGGATGAGGGGCTCCTATATTCTGAAGGTAGATACCCAGCCCCTGGAGCCACCAGGAGGTTGGTAATACCTCAGAAGTTTAGGGGTTCCTCTTGACCCTAGCACATGACATCCCTTTAGCAGGACACTTGGGCCAAAACAAGACCTGGGACAGGCTTGTTCCACATTTTCATTGGCCACATATGTCAGAGGACACAACGGAGTTTTGTCGCTCCTGTGTCACATGCCAAGCCAGTGGTAAGGCAGGTGGCACAACAAAGACCCCCTGATACCACTACCGGTGGTGGGGGTACCCTTTGAAAGGGTAGGGATTGACATTGTTGGTCCCCTTGACCCTCAAACTGCATCTGGGCACAGGTTTATCCTGGTGGTAGTGGATCATGCCACCAGGTACCCAGAAGCAATTCCCCTGAGGACCACCACAGCCCCTGTGGTGGCAAGAGCCCTCATTGGAGTCTTCTCCAGAGTGGGTTTTCCAAAGGAGGTCATTTCTGACAGAGGTACCAACTTCATGTCAGGATATCTAAAAGCAATGTGGAAGGAGTGTGGTGTAACTTACAAGTTCACCACCCCTATCACCCACAATGCAATGGTTTAGTTGAACGCTTCAACAAAACCTTGAAAGGAATGATTAAAGGACTCCCAGAGAAGCTTAGGCGGAAATGGGACCTTCTTCTTCCTTGCCTGTTGTTTGCATACAGAGAGGTTCCACAGAAGGGGGTTGGTTACAGCCCATTTGAGCTTCTGTTTGGGCATCCTGTGAGAGGTCCACTGTGTTTGGTAAAAGAGGGCTGGGAGTTACCTCTCAAGCCCCCAAACAAGATGTGATGGACTATGTACTTGGTCTCCGCTCCCGGATGGCAGAGTACATGAAAAAGGCAACCAAAAACCTGGAGGCCAGCCAAGAATTGCAAAAAGCTTGGCATGACCAAAGGCTGTGCTGACTGTATACCAGCCAGGACAGAAAGTGTGGGTGTTGGAGCCTGTGGCCCCAGCAGCCCTCCAGGACAAGTGGAGTGGCCCCCATACAATAGTTGAACAAAAGGGAGAAGTCACCTACCTGGTGAATCTTGGAACTCCCAGGAGCCCCCTGAGGGTGCTCCATGTCAGCAGATTAAAGCCATATGTTGACAGGGCTGACATGGGCTTGCTCATGGCAACTGATGAGGACCAGGAGGAGGAGAGTGACCCTCTCCCTGACCTGCTCTCTCAGAACCCTGATGATGGGTCAGTAGATGGTGTTGCTTTGGCAAGCAGCCTCACCGACCATCAGCAAACTGAGTGCAGACAAGTTCTGCAACAGTTTAGACATATGTTTAGCCTGACCCCTAGTCAGACTTCCTGGTGCACCCACGAGGTGGACACTGGAGACAGTCTGCCTGTCAAGAATAAAATCTACAGGCAACCTGACCATGTCAGGGACTGTATCAGGACTGAAGTCCAGAAAATGTTGGAGCTAGGTGTAATTGTGCCTTCAGATAGCCCTTGGGCTAGTCCAGTAGTCCTGGTACCCAAGCCTCATACCCAGGGTGGTAAGAAATAAATTAGGTTTTGTGTAGACTACAGAGGCCTCAATGCAGTCACTAGGACTGATGCCTATCCCATACCAAGGGCAGATGAGCTGATTGATACTTTGGCCTCAGCCAAGTATCTAAGCACGTTTGACCTGACAGCTGGCTACTGTCAGATCAGGTTAGCTGATGATGCAAGAGCCAAAACAGTATTTTCGACCCCTGGTGGGCACTACCACTTTGTGGTAATGCCCTTTGGATTGAAAAATGCACCTGCCACTTTCCAGAGGTTGGTGAATAAAGTTCTGACAGGGATGGAAACTTATTGCTCAGCTTATCTAGATGATATTGCTGTCTTTAGTTCCTCCTGGCAGGATCACCTGGTCCACCTCAGGAATGTTTTGGAGGCCCTGCAAAAGCAGGCCTCACTATCAAGGCCACTAAGTGCCAGATAGGGCAGAGTCAGGTTGTGTACCTGGGCCACCTTGTAGGTGGAGGCCAGGTTCAGCCTTTACAGAGCAAAATCCAGACCATAATGGAATGGGTTGCTCCAACCACCCAGACACAGGTGAGAGCCTTCTTAGGCCTGTCTGGGTACTATAGGAGGTTTGTCAAGGGATATGGATCTATAGTGACCCCCTTGAATGATCTGACCTCAAAGAAAATGCCAAAAAAGGTTCAGTGGACAGCTAGCTGTCAGAAGGCATTTGAAGACCTAAAGCAGGCCATGTGCACTGCCCCCATCTTACAGAGTCCAGACTACACCAAAAAGTTCATTGTCCAAACAGATGCTTCTGAGCTGGGTGTGGGAGCTGTACTGTCGCAACTGAATGATGAAGGTCAAGACCAGCCAGTAGCTTTTATTAGCAGAAGGCTGACCCCTAGAGAGAAACGTTGGTCAGCTATAGAGAGGGAGGCCTTTGCTGTGGTATGGGCCCTGAAGAAGCTGAGGCCATACTTGTTTGGTACTCACTTCATAGTTCAGACTGACCACAAGCCCCTCCTATGGCTTAAACAAATGAAAGGAGAAAACCCCAAACTTTTGAGGTGGTCCATTTCCCTACAGGGGATGGACTATACAGTGGAACATAGACCTGGGACCAACATGCCAATGCAGATGGACTCTCAAGGTATTTCCACTTTGAACACGAAGACTCAACTGGTCAAGGTTAGTTTAGTGTCCCTGCGTTTGGGGGGGGGGTTGTGTAGGAGAGTAGGATCTGCCTCTTATGTTGCCCCCACTTTTTTTTTTTATGTTTACACTGGTTTCTGGCTATAGTCTGGCTGGGCCCCTGCTAATCAGGGCCCCAGCCTCTCTGTTCTCTCTAAACGACTTGGAGTGCACTCTAGGTGCACTAGTGATTGGATACTGTGGTACCTTATGAGTCCCTAGTATATGGTACCTTAGGTACCAAGGGCATAGGTACTTCACAGGCCTACCAGGGGCTGAAGCATGTATTATGCCACCCCTGGGAAGCAGACTAAATCTGACACCACAGGCCTGCTACTGCAGCCTGGGTGAGGTGGTGCTAGCACTCCTCACTGAGATATAGGTCCCCTATATCTCTCCTGCACACACATATGAACCTATCAGTCACCCCTAAGGCAGGCCCTATCAATCCTGAGGGCAGGGTGCTTGGCTTCTATGTGAGGGGGTGCCTCTGCCTGAGCAGGGCCCCTCTGCAGCTCTCAGAGTCCATTCTCTGGTGCTGTTTGTGGATGCGGTTAAACCATATACTTTTAAGTGCATTATATCCTCGCGGTAAAATGCTAACTTTGGAATGGCTGCATCGAAACATGTCATGTTTGGTGTCAAACATCTTGGAATACTACCCCCCCCGCCAGTCCTGGCGGCGGGGGTAGCATTCCACCCTTCTAGAGGGATAGACATGTACCTACTGTGGAAACGCGGTAGAATCCTGCAGAGCCGTGGCATCACAAAATGGATGCCACCAGTCACAGACACTGGGCTGCCCTCCTGCTGATGACCAACACTCGCAGTGGAGGAAGCCCAACAATAGATATCCTGTCCCAAGGGGGTGTGACCACCTTCCAGACAGGGTTTAGTGTATTGGGGCTGGGTGGGTGCACTCTTAGAGTGCTTTGAAGTCCTGCACTGGGGGAGCAGAAGGCTCCTCTGTGCATATGCCAGTTCAAACCGGCTCAGGGGCTACCTGTCCCTGCTCTGGCGCGAAACTGGACAAAGGGAAGTGGGTGTAGCCACCCACTCCCCTGACCCTCCCATAGGTAGGGTCATAGAGCTAGTCCCTCCCTTTCTTTTAGTATAAGAGGGGGAACCTGTGCAGAGCACCCTAGATTTCCCTGGACGACGCTCTGAAGAATAATCCCGGACCTTCGACGTTCCACTACCTTTGGAAGACTGAAGAATCTCCCTTGGAGTCAAGGAGTGACTCCCCTGCTTGGCAGGCACCAAAAACTACAAACGACGGTCGCAAACTACGCTGCTCCCGCCAGAGTCCGAAGTCCCTGCAGCCCAAGAAGTAGATTTCCTAACTTCTCAAAGGTCATAGTGAGTGCCCAGCGAAGCTGAGGCCAGTGGACCCCAAGAGTAGTGAGGAACTGCGACCCCTGCGTACCGTGCACTATTGTCGAGTGCAACCCCTTCACAACATTCCACGAACTTGTGCTTTGGACCACGTGTGGTCCCATCCTCCAGCAAGAATCCCTCCTAAGATCAGAGGCCTACCACGTCCCGAGTGACCGTGGGCCCCTGTGAGCAGATCCTCCTGAGGCATCTTTGCGATCCCTTGCCAGCCGGCTTGTGGGTCCCCAGAAGACTTTCTAAAGAAACCAAAGGGCTCCCCTGGTTGCTCCAGGCCTGCCCTAACTTACCCTCGCTGGGTGAGTCCCACAGACCTTGCTGGTCTGCGCCATTGCCTCTTCACACTTTCCCCAAGACTTGCTGTTACCAAGGCTTGTTGGCTCCGATCGAGTCGCCAAGACTGCAGTAAGCTGCAGACATCTTGGGACACGCCGAATCCAGCTCCTGGTTATCGTCGACACCTCCTGGACCTCGTGGCTGAAGAGTCAAGGCAACTGCGAATGACCTGAATCTTGCAACGACGGTGGGCATCCATCTTCCTTGCCCCGAGTCACTGCCAAGTGACTTTGAACACTGTCCCCTCTGCTTTCAGGTCTTCCATCTTCTGAATCCAGGCTTGGATTCCTCCGGACACTTCTCCTGTCGCCGCAAGCAGCAAGTCTTCACTGGCTCCCATTGAAAACGACGCCGCGACCCGACACCAAAGAACACCTATGCACCCGGCTCCCCTGGGTGAGGTAACTTCAGCACTACAGTGCTCCTGTGGGTGTGCGCCCTAGAACTACTTACCCTGTAAGTGACTTGCTTGTAGCTTCCCTAGAAGTGTCCTAAAACTCTAACTTTCTAAGTGCGACAATTGCGCTGACTCGTACAGGGTTCGCGTCTGTGTTAGACACACCGCGTCCATCTCCTTTGCAACACTATCTAAAACTGTATCCTTCGACTCGTACTGAGTCCGATCGGTGTTCGCCTCGAACACACAAAGGGCCTGTAACTCTGATATCTCCATTGCACTGACTCGCACAAGGTTCGCGTCTGTGTTAGACACAGCGCGTCCATCTCCCTTGCATCTCTATCTGTGTCCGCGTCCTTCGACTCGTACAAGGACCGATCGGTGTGTTCACCTCGAACACGCAAGGGACCTTTAACATTGATATCTCAATCGCGTCTGAGTGCATAGACTCGTACAGGATTCGCACCGGTGCCAGGTCACCGCGTCCGTCCCCTGTGGGTCTCCTACAACTACCTGGGGTGGTTCTTGGGGGTCCCTCGATTCTAGATGCCCTAGACCTAGGTCTAGCTCACTAAGATTGTGATATTCGATTGTGCTAAACTTATTCTGATAATATTTGACTTGTACATATGTTCCTGACCTCTAATCTCATAAAGAGATTAGTAGAGAGTGTTTATTAATAAATACATATATATTTGATATATATACCTGTGTGGTGTCTTTTCATTTGGTGATTCAGGAGATTGTGTGGTAAAACAAGCTGCTTTACATTCCTTCAAGACTTAGCCTGAAGGCTGCTCTCCAAAACTACCACTAGGATAGCTTTCTATAAAGGTTGTCTTAAACCTATCTACCATAAGAGTCGAATTGTTCTGGTGCAAGGTGTCCACTTTAATTAGTGAACAGCATATACCAGGCCAACTTCTCACAGTTCTGATGAAAGTTTCTGATGGGGCTATTCCTGAAAATGTCAGCTTTGTCTAACCTTCCCACTTTCCTGGGTCTAGCTCCAAACTGCCTAGGGTAACAAAGGGTAGGCAGGCCTAGGTCTGAGCTGTAATTGTCAGTGGTTGGTCACGCAGCCTTAGAAGCCAGAAAGATGGTAGGCACAGCCCTCAGGCTACACTTTGAAGCTCAGGAAGGGCTGAGTACAACCCCCAGGCCATCCAGCTCAGAAGAGGAATGCCTTACCCTACATTCAAAACCCTTTTGTCCCCATGTCTGGAAGGAATGCACAACGCACCACAGGAGAGCCATTTGTAGTCAAGTGGCCCTGGCAGAAAGTCACATTTAGTTTAGAGAGGAAAATGGCAACTGTCAAAAAGTCTGGTTGTTGCCGATTGTGGAGGCTTTGACGGGAAAGATTTCCTCCCCATTTTTGGTCCCATTCACCTTATTGGGCCATTTTCTGAGTTATATGCAAGTATTCTTCAGTT
This sequence comes from Calotriton arnoldi, assembly GCA_963921515.1. Taxonomy (NCBI): domain Eukaryota; kingdom Metazoa; phylum Chordata; class Amphibia; order Caudata; family Salamandridae; genus Calotriton; species Calotriton arnoldi. The sequence continues at coordinate 105,494 of CAWUFW010007967.1, forward strand.
CGGGCTAATCCGACAATGTGGGATCCATTGTAACGGTATGTTTGTTTCATTACAGACAAGTGGTTCTTTTGACTACAAATTACGGGGGCCCTGATAGGGTAGGTTTCCTCCATGCCTTGTGGTCCTTTAAATAGTTTGAGCCCTTTTTCTCGAAATTGAGTTCTTAAGCCCGGGCCATCTCTTCACTGATGTCTCTTGGCCACTGTCACATATTGGATTCCTACCAACTGGAGACAGTTCCATGGCATCCACTTGATTCAATCAACTTCTTCTTGACCTATGCATACTTGTGCAGTAATTCCCAGCATTATTGTGGTCATTTTATCTCTACCTTATCTTGATGATGACCTTTGACTAAGATACGGGTCAAAACATCATTGACAAATTCACTGGCTGAGAGAATCTTTCATTAATGACGTTTTAAGTGCACTGATCCCTTTGTTCCTTCCTGGACTTTGAAATAAAAAAACCTTAGAATCTGCACATACTGTGCTGTTTTTTCTGCTTTTCCTTGATTTTATTGTGATCACCATTTTTGTGCTATTTGCACAAATTCTTGAGCACTATGTGTTCACTTGACCCTGAGCACCCATTTTAATATTGTGCTGCTTAAAAATAAATTTTGATACGAAAAGGATTGTTCCGGTCATATCCTCTCTCTTTTTTGTGACCTGTGGCACCATATGATACAATCTAGGTATTGTAAAAATTATGAAGTGTAATCACAATTGATACCTGATTGGACATTGTTGTATGTTGTTGTTTGACACCCCTGCCCTCTTAGGTCTACAGGTATCTCCTTTGATTCTTTCAGAAACTTTTTTAAAGTGCCATTTTCAGAACAGTAACTTAAAATCGGACTATACTATTAAAGAGGATTTTAAATTACATTTCAAATGAGTAGAAGAAGAATTTCTCCATCTGTTCCCAAATTAAAGTTATCACTTATTAGGTGTAATAATATAATCCGATGTTAGTCTATAAGAGAGCTAGCCTTGCTATAGTGAAAAAAGAGTTAGCAGTTTTTCACTGTCAAGTCATGCAAAACTTAAGTATACCTGTCCTACTTTTTAAATACCATGCACCATGCCCTATGAGCCTTTAGAGCCTACCTTAAGGGTGACATAAGTATTGATAAGGAAGGTTTAGTCCTGGCAAAAGGTTTATTTTGCTAGGTCAACATGGCAGTTCAAAACTGCATTACAGCATGCTGTGGTAGTCCCGAGATATGTTTTACAGTGCTACTTCAGTGGTAGACACACTGTGTGCTGCAGCCCACTTGTAAGCATTTACTTTACTGGCCCTGGGTACATGTAGTACCATATACGAGGTACTTACAAGTAAATTAAATGTGCTAATTGGATGTAAATAAACTTTACCATGTTTAAGGGAGAGAGCAGAAGCAATTCACCACTGTTTTTTCAGTGATAAAGTGTGAAGAGTCCTAATGAGAAGTTCAGCAAAAATACGGGAACGAAGACAAACAAAAAGTCTGGGGGCATGCCATGCCAAAGACCCCAGGTCTAAAAGGCCAGCAATCACGAGTGGGTTGGAGGATCGTAATGACTGTAATGAGGACAATTAGGACTAAAGACAATGAAGATTATCAGCAAGTTATAAAGACAGCCCTACATCCACTATCCTCATTGTGGTAATGTTTATGAGAAGTGCCAAAGCTAGTTGGTCTTCAATAGTATCAAATGATAATCAGCATGCAATGTACCAGTTAATATTACAAAGGGATGCATTTATCAGTGGTCTGAATCAAAACCTTTTTCTTCAAAAGACAAATAATAAATATAACAATGAGCAAACTTGAAACAATCTTCGAAAGAAGCATACTGAACATGATAATGGTGGACACAGGTTTGCTGGGAGGCTCAAGTGGCTGCTCTATCATTTTCAGAAGTAGAAACTCCCTGAATCCTTTTGAATAGAGTCAGAAAGAGGAGTTCCAGAAAAGAATATACCAAAGAGACAGTAGCTCTGATCCAGTGGCTTATTGAAAGAGAAAAACTGAATTTAGTTCTATCAAAATAGGTCGAAATTGCCCACCTTAAATCCAAGAAATGAAGAGAAACATCTTCTTGAGAAGAAAGAGAGGAAAAAAGGAAAATAAAATAATTTCCTGATCCCCATGGGCCATCGATGCTACTTTCAGGTAAAAATGAGGATTATGTTTCAGAATAATAGTATCTTCCAGAATCCTGAGTAAAAGTATCCTACATAACAAAACCCCAAGCTCTTCAATTCTATTTGTATAAGTTAATGCCACCCAAAAAGAGTTTTCATGTTCAAAAACTTTAAATCAACAGTATCAAGAGGCTAAAAGGAACATGCTAGAAGGATTTCAGAACTAGTTGTAAGTCTCAATGTGGAAGAAAGGGTTGCACCAAAGGTTTAATAATTGAAGAAATGCTCAAAGTTCTAGGAGCAAGAACTCCATCTGTCCCAAGGCCTCCCCAAGATTCACAAAATACTCTCATCACGGCACAACTTGTACCAGAGGGCTCCCTGCTTTCGTGGGAAAACCTGAGGAGCATTACAGACAATGAAATATCTAAATTTAAATACTTACAAATAAAGAGCTGGAGTCAGGCGGTTGGCACAACTGTTGGTTTCTCTAACGAACTGGAGACAACCCTGAGGAAGAAAATCGGGAAAAAGAAAGAGGTGGTGAACTTATATTGGCTTCTGGTAGACCTGGCAGACGGCGACTTCAATCTCCCATCGGAATTGTGGGGGGAGTGCTTGCCGGGATCCAGCACGGAAGAAATATGGCAAGTATCCTATAACTTTTTATACTGCACAGTTCAAGCTGCAAACCTAAGGAGAAATCACATCTTTTGTCTCCACAGGGTATACTGGTCTCCCTTAAAACTTTCCAAGTTTGTGAAGGGCCCTATTCCGTGTTGTCCGAAATGCCATCAGGAAAAAGCGGATGATGAGCATATGTTTTTAAGTTGCCCAATGTTACATCACTTTTGGGTCTCTGTAACTAGAGCTATGGAATCCTTGTTTGGTTTTGATATTCAGGTGAGCATAATCCTGGTATTTTTTGGGATCTTTCCAAATTATGAATTATTATCTTTAGAGGAAAATAAGTTATGTTTCTATTTAATCTTACTTGCACGGAGAGAAATTTGTAAGTGCTGGATCAAAAATACACCTCCGACATTTTTAGATTGGTTAACTTCTATTAAGTATATGATGAAGCTAGACAGGGCCGCATGGAAAAAGAAAAGTAAGAAAAAGGATTTCTGGTTGCCTTGTGTGGATTGGCTCGATATTTGCAATACTAGGGGTAATATAGTCCTATGATTATGCCTCTACACTGGGATACTTTACCCCTCTGGTTTGTTCTGTGGGCTACCCGAAGAGAGGAACAGAACAGACTGAATACGGGAAAGAAAGGTTCTGTGTAAAGTGCATCCATTTAGATACAGAGCTCTCATGTCGGTGCCAAACAAATGGGGGGGCCGCAGAGAAACCTAAACGGCTCTGGGTAAATCTAATGGCGAATGAGGACAACAACAAAAAAATACTCTCATCACTGCTCATTGAGTCTTTAACTTAAAGCTGCTAAATTACTCTTACATCATTCAAAGAGAAATCGAAGCATAGAAGACACATCTCATTGAACCAGAGATAAATACTTTGACAAGCACCAACTTTAGAATTAATCCCAATGACTACAGTCCACCTTCAAGGTGGAGGGATGCCTAGATCTTTGAATTACTTCAGCCAGACCTCTGTTCTGTAGCCTAACCCTCTAAACCTCCTTTCCAATGGGAATAGGTACTGAAGAGGGAGACACCCTGTGACCCAAAGAGGAAAGCATATAAGAGGAATTCTCTAGGGCAGAGAGACAGACATAGCCTGAGGGAGAACAAATCATGTTCTGTGAGGCCTGAAGTGCAGAAATACTATCACACCTGCTGCCTCCTCCTGAATTTGTAGCGGAAGTCAAGGGATAAGAAAGGCATAGAGAAGATGACACTGCCCAAGAACCGTTGCAAAAGAAACAATTGAACCTGCAGAAGGAAAAAGAGAATCTAAAAAGTTATACATTCTCTATGGAGGCAAATATATCCAGGAAAAAATGAAAGACAGGTGGTTGCTGAAATGGATTTCTTAAAGGTTTGGAAAGTAGGCCTCCAAGACTTGTTCACTGGACTAGTAATACACATGAGACTTTGTGTAACTGAAACCCCAGCCATAGACTGTAGGAATGTGAGACTGGGCCAGTAATGAAATTAGAACAGTTCTCTTAATGCTGCTCCCTCAACAGGAAGGAACATAAGGCCACATGCATAAAGCTAAGGAATAGCAATTCCTTAATTGCGATTCTTAAGGAATCGCTATTAAGGAATCGCTATTCCTTATGCATGTAGGTTTCGCTAAAATATTAGCGATTCCTACACATTCCTTAATTGCGAATCGCAAATTGCGATTCGCAATTAAGGAAAGCCTTCCCATTCATTCCTATGGGCCTAGAGGCCCATAGGAATGAATGGGACAGCATTCGCAATTTGCGATTACCAAATAGGTAATCGCAAATTGCGCATGCACTCTCAAGGGTGCAAGGGGCCAAAAGGCCACCCTGATGCACCCCCAACAAAGGTAAGTATGCACATGTGGTGCACACACATATGCCCTAAGGGCATGTGTATGCACCACATTGCACTTTGAAAAATGCATGTTTGTGCATTTTTCAAAGGAATCGCAACTTACCATCAACTTTAAGTTGATGGTAATTTGCGATTCCAATTTGCGAAAACACAATTTGCGAATGCATAATGCATCGCAATTAGGGAATCGCAATTTGCGATTCCCTAACTGCATTCGTAAAATAGGTAATCGCAAAAATTGCGATTACCTGTTTTGCAAAAGCCTTTGGGCTTGATGCATCACAAATAGCATTTTACCGGTCGCAAACGGGCCGATTCTGTGAATTGGCCCGTTTGCGACCGGTAAAATGCTTGATGCCTGTGCCCCATAATCCCTAAGTGTGTTTGAAAGTCTGCTCCAATGAGAATTCTGTCTTGAGATGGGATCAGCTGACATTTTAGCAGATTGAGGAGCAGACCGTAGTGAGCTAGACATTTCTAAAGAACTTCCAGACATTTCCCAGGCTCATCTGGCAGTGGGGCATGATTTCACCTGTGGTTCAGGTAAGTAAACATAGCCAAATCTGAAGATGTAACAGAACAATTAGAAGGACCCATCATCTTAGTGAAAACAGAATCTTAGAAGTTTCTAATGACAAACAGCAATGGTAATCTGGAAATAAGTGTCCATACGATATTTTTGTAGTCAAGAAGGCTTGCTCTGGAATTCATTTCTGAAGAGACTCATCTTGAGAGGAATTTTCCATCTGAAATTGTTAACATTCATCTATTTGATTATCAATTTGACTAATCCTGACACTTTTTGTACTAGAAACACGGTGGAGTAAACTTCAAACTTGGGATGTGCATAATTTGTATAATTTTGGGGCGGGGATTCTGAAAAAGTCTCCAAAAATGATGTAAAATTTCAAGTAATTAAGTGAAATGCATTTTCGTCTTCTCATGTTCAAAAATGAAGGTGGAGATGTATTTGGCACTAAGTATTGTGTGACATTGTGGGTGATAGGAAGTACAGGAGTGGCCAATTTGACAAGGGTCTGGCACACCTGCCTCCAGTGTGCTCCTGTCTGCCTCTTTCCCAGCCCAACCTACTCCAGTTTGACCGTTGCCTCCCCATCTGTGCTACTTTTTTATGTTAGTTCCTGTTGTGATTGATATCATTTTTTCCACTATTATGTCACCTTCCCCTCATGATGACAGTAGGTGGGAGGCCCAATTTCGGTGTTTTTTCCTGTTGTGGGGCCTGACTATTTCATGTGTCTGAGAAGCCCTTGTCACTCCCCTGGCGACAGGCACCTCTGAGGGTGACTTGCAATGCAAATTTGTTTTTCCCAGCTCAAAACTCTCGAGTCAGAGCCAAATCGAGAGTTTTAAGATGGCTGGAAAAAGTTTTTAGAGCCCTTATCCAACAGTCTGTAGTACTTTCAGAATGTTCTGTCATGATGGTCTCTACATAATATCTAGTAGTTCTACATCTTCTTTGTTAGTTCTACTCTGTCGTAGGAGGAGCTGTGTGTTCTGAGAATGTTCAGGTTCTAGTGTGGTCGGTTGATGGGTCAGTTACTGCTGAACTTAGTGGTGGATGGACCTGCCAGCTGTGTAGCCTCTAAAATAACTCTTTCAACTTACCGTGACTCTGGCGTCATTACTACAGAATTTATGGCAACGAATTGGCTACACAGCAGAACCCTTGCATGGATTTTGTTTCAATTTTCCAGGTCTGATTTTCCCTCATGCTGTGAGCCCTCAAGCGTGACCAGCCTCCGTCTCGACTGATACTTGTGAATGTTTGTCTGCCTCCTGGCTCATGGTTCACCGCTTCGTTCCTGCACAGGAGCGCCGCATGGATTGTGCTTTGTTCAATTATTTTCTCTCCATTACTACGGAGGTCTCCAGATTCAACATTGCGGAAGTTATACATCTCTGCTACTTTCATTTTCGTGGATTCGGATTTATTGGGAGTGAACCAACTTGGGAGCAGAGTCGTTCACCTCAACATCTTCGCTACCTTCATTTTCGTCGACTCTGATTTAGTGGGAGTGCTTTCAATTTGGGAGCAGAGTCGTTCGTCTTGCGCCCGAGCCCAGCGCTTGTCTTTAGCGCATGCGCTGTTGTCCTGAGAACTGACTGCCACATGTAGCCGCCTCGTGACTGACGCCGCACCTGTACCCATACGCCCTTAGCTACAGTTGCTAAGAGCCCTCCCCTACTGCTGACTGATGTTGGAAGCCTCAATTGCTCCATGTAACTATAACAGCTCCGTTGTCTGCTGCATCGGCCAGGCATCTTTTGACATCAGATCTGTCTTGATAAGGTCGTGAGTATTGCGAGTCTGGATGATTCGCACACCTTTGTTATTTATACCCTTCACCGCATTAGATTTTATTTGGACGTTGGTTTATTAGCTAAACGTGGGTTTCAATTAAACACTTTGAACGCAGCAGGACATCTAAACCTGGTGGATCACAGTGATTCACCCACTTTTAGAACTTTAACAATATACTGTCTGCTGAATTTACAGTTTAAGTCTGGTTATAATTTTTTGTCATAGTGTTTGCTGATTTACAGTTTACGTCTGCTTGCATATGTTATTTGGTCACATTTTTCACTGCATTTCTTCCTTTTGATGATGTTTATATACCTTAGTGTATCCTCATCATAACCTGTTGCGATACAGTGTGTATGACCATTCTACACTTTGTTGTTTATCAGCATGTGTACGATGCAAGCGGTCACTCCTCCTCCAGTATTTCTAGACACTCCTGGTGAACCTCTGTTAAGTGGGAGGTATGGTTTGATGCTTATGAAACCTATTTGGGGCCATTGGTGCTCTAAGATTTAGTGAGGAAAAGGAAGAAGTGTTTATTACTCCATTTGTTAGGTTTTGAGGGCAGAGCCATTTTCAAACATTTGCCTGACCCACTGCATGATGATGCTGAGAATGTTAATGAATATCAGTAAAGTGTACGTAAACTTAAAATCAGATTTGATAGAGGAGACGTTGATGCATATGTGTCTGTTTGGCGGAGATTAGCATCTGTTTATATATTTGAAAACTTCACTGATCAACTTATTAAGGAGCAGTTCATTTGCCAATGCAAAGATAAGCAGATTAGACAAAAACTTCTTGCTATGGGGAACCCTTAGATGAGACTATCAAAGTGGACAAAAGCATTGAGATTTCACAAGTTTCATTGAAAGAACTGGATGACAAGCCTTGTGAGAGTTTCAATGTGGTTGTGGGAGTGTGTAAATCCAATCAAAAATTTGTCAGAAATAACAGTTCCACAAGCACCAGGAATAAGGTAGATAATAGTTGTTCCAACAGTATGTGTTTTCGATGTGGTAATTCCCCACACCCCAGAGGGTGTAGATGTCCCGCTGCAAACGTCACGTGCAATTTTTGCAAAAAGATGGGACATTTTGCAAAGGTGTGCCTTAAGAGAAAATCCCAAAAGAAAACCATTGCATGTGTGGTAGAGTCTGAAGAAGAGTCTGACTTGGAAGTTATTTTTGTGATCAGGGATGAGCATAATTTCCCCCAAAGCATGGTGAATGACCCAGTTGCGGGGATCCTTCTTGCTGTGTTGATCCTATGGTTGAGGTGTGTGCTGGGGACAAAGTACTCAAACTATTAGTTGATTCTGGTGCCAGAATCACTATGATAACTCAGAAATTGTTTGTGGGGACATGGGGTGACAGAGAATTAAAGCCTATTGATCAGTCTCCTGTCTCTTATGAAGGGCGCAATATAGAACTTCTGGGTTTTATTGAGGATGTACTGATGTTCAAAGGGAGAAGGATCAGAAGCAAAATTTATGTTGCTGTCAAGGGACTTAACATTCTTGGATGGTTCCATCAGGGATTATTTGGCATGGTACTCAGGCCAGGTGCTAAATAGCAGGTGTTGTTAGTTACTTGTGAAGAAGAGGGGGTGAAATAGAAGGAGGATTTTCCTTCTGTTTTTGGTGATACCCGTGGCAAGATTTGTGGTTTCAAACATAAGATTATTGTGAAATTATGGTGCCATCCCTGTCAAGGACAAACTTAGAGGTGTTCCCTTCAGTGTGAGGGAATATCTCAACAAAGAACTCAGAAGTTTGCGCCACAAGGGCATTATAGAACCCACTGAATAATCTTTGTGGTTGTCTCCCTTGGTTGTTGCTTGCAAGAGGTGTGGGCAGTTGCAAGTCTGTGTGGATTTGAGGGCACTCAGCAAAGTGATTTGGGTTGACTCGCACCCTTTGCCCAAAATCAATGACCTATCTGCTTGTGTCAAAGGTGCGCAAGTATTCTGCAAGCTTGATTTGGCCAGTGCCTATCACCAGATAGAATTACATCCTGACTCGCGTCCTCTCACTACTTTTCGATCTCCCCAATGGACAATTCAATATCGTCAGATGCCATTTGGTTTGGTGTCCGCCACCACAGTATTTCAATGGGTGATGCAGAATCTGTTAAGAAGTGTTGAAGGAGTACTTGTTTTTCAAGACGACTTGTTGATTCATGCCAAAGATAATTTTTCGCATGATGTGGTTCTTCGTACGGTACTCAGTTTATTTGAAAAAAAATTGTGTGGTTCTCAAGACTGAGAAGTGCAAATTTTTGTGTAGGGAAATAGAATATCTTGGTCATTTGATATCACAGGAGGGAATAAGGCCTAGACAGGGTCTTATTGAAGCTATTTCTAATGCTCCCATCCCTAAGGACAAGACTGGTGTTAAGTCCTTGCTTGGTCTGTGTGAGTATTACTCGAGCTTCAATCAGCAAGTTACTCAAGAAGGGGATCAAATTTGAGTGGTCTGAGGAGTGTAATGATGCCGTTGATAAGGTTAAATCCAGTATAGACAACAGCGAGGATCTCGAACCTTTTGATCCTGACTTACCATGCTGTATTGCTGTTGATGCTAGCCAGGTGGGATTGGGAGCGATTCTTACACAAAGTTGTGGGGACAAAGAGAATACTGTTGCATTTGCGTCAAGGGTGCTAAGGAGTGCAGAGATCCAATACTCTGTTATCGAGAAGGAATTGTTGGCTTGTCTGTGGGCGATAGAGAACTATATGTTTGGGGTAAGCGGTTCAAGCTACTTACTGATCACAAACCGTTAGTTTCTATTTTGGATTCAGGCACCAGTAAGTGTTGTAGCCCTAGGTTAACGAGGATCGTTAGCAAGTTGTTGCAATACCAGCTTGATGTGTTTTACATTTGAGGGGGAAAAAACGGAAGAGCAGACTTTCTTTCTCGCTTTCCACAAAACAAAGATGAGAGAGAAGAGATAGATTTCAAGGAGTTGTGTGATGAAGATGCTGAAGATTGTTTTGTGACTGCTATGGGCATTCCTGATCTTAATGTAGGTTCTGAGGAAGACTGGAGGAGGGCTTTTAGAGATGACACTGTACTTCAACAAGTGTGTGAGCTGGTCAGGGAAGGTTGGCCTAGAGAAAAGGGGCTGACCCCCTTCTGCAACCGTACTGCAAGGTCGAATCTGAAATTTCCCTAGAGGATGGTATATTATTATACTCTGATAAACTAATTCCACCTCAGTTTATCAGACAAGTTATCATCAAGAAAATCATGAAGGGCATTTGGGAGCGACACTCACTAAGGGGCCGATTATGATCTCGTTAGGAAAGCATTCCTACCGACTCAGGTTAGGAATGATTTCTGTGCGAATCGCACTCCGAGAGTTTGACCAACTGAGTACAATGTGTCTGTATGTGTACGGACTTGGTTCGGTTGGACTCCCATTGAATTCAATGGGAGCTTGTGTACCCAATGTAAACACAGGCTCCCATTGAAAAAAGGGATGGGTGGGGAAAAGCGTGCACCCTGTGGCGGGCACCCCATGGTGCCCATCTCACTGTGCATGCATGGAAAGGGGGACCCATGGGTACTCCTTTCGACTAACTCGAAGGGCCCCGGGTGAAGGTGGGCCGGCTATGGCCCCCCAAAGTCCAATTCCCTCAGCCGTTTCGTCTTGGCAAATCAAGTTGGGATGGCTGTCACGATCAGGCATCGTACTCGCTCGTTCGGAAGCCGTCCCCATTGAGCTGCACGAATCGGCTCCGAACGAGTCGGACTGACTGATTCGGGTTCGGAACCGATTCGGTCAGCGCGGATGGCTTCCTCACATGGTACTTGATCGTTCGGAAAGGGGGACGATTTGTTCATAAACATATGCTCCGAATCGGATTTGCTTTTTCCGGGTCCCGTTTGGAACCTTTCCTAACGATATCGTTATCAGCCCCTAAATGTCAAATACGTGAAGACTTTTGTTGGCCCAGTATGGATGCGGAAATAAATGAATTGGTGCAAAATTGTTGTGTGACACCTCCCTTATTGTCTGTTGAGTGTCCCTCTGGTCGTTGGGTCAAATTAGGGATTGACATGATGGGCCCTTTTGAGTCTCTACCGGGTGGGTACAGATATGTTTTAGTCCTCATGGACTATGCATCTATATGGCCAGAAATAAAAATGGTCAGAGAAGTCAATGCTGCGAGTGTGGTTGCGTTTTTGAGAGAGGTTTGCATGAGAGAAGGGTTTCCTGAGGTCCTCGTCTCGGATAATGGAACTCAGTTCAGCAGGTGTGAGTTCGAAACATTTCTGGTTTCGTGTGGGGTGAAGCATTTGAAGAGTTCTTTATATCACCCACAAACTAATGAACTTGTGGAAAGGATGAATTGTGTGGTGGGTGAGTGCATCAGATGGGCGTTGGTTGGAAATCATGATGTTGTTAAGTCTTTGGAAAGCATGTTGTGGTTCTATAGGACTATGCCACATTCTGCCATTAAAGTTTCACTGTTTGAACTTTTAAGAGAAAGAAGAGTGAATACTAGTTTTAGACCTGGTTGGATGAGTAAATGGCTCAAATCAGAATCTAATGTGGTGAAACTTATGGACATAGTCAAGAAAAATATGTTACAGACCTAAAACAAGCAGAATACTTGGTATGATAGGAAGAAAAGTGCTAAGATGGTTCCTCTGGAAGTGGGGGATGTAGTTCGCATCAGGTCTCCTGTTCATGTCAAGTAAGAGAAAGGTAAATACAGTGCACCTGCTAGGGTTGTGAAGATTGGTGGTAATGCTGTTCAATTGGAAAGTGGTCATTGGTGGAATCTTGCCAGGATTGACAAAGCAAGAACCAAAGATTATGGAAATGTTGTCAAGGACGGGAGTGGGAGTTCGTCTAATGACTGTGCGGGTTGTCAAATGTCTGATTTACCCAGGATTGGCGAACTTAGGAGAAGCTCTAGAGTTATAGTCACTCCTAGGAGGTTCCGTGAGTGACCCTTTGTTCATTGTATTTTTGTGTTTTTGGTTCATTTGTTTATTTCTATTTTTATTTTTACTTTTGTTTTGCTTTGCAGAAGATGGGAAGGTATGTAGTACTTTTAGAATGTTCTGTTATGATGTTCTCTACATAATATCTAGTAGTTCTTCTTCTTCCTTGTTAGTTCTACCCTGTCATAGGAGGAGCTGTGTGTTCTGAGAATGTTTAGGTTCAAGTGGGGTTGGTTGATGGGTCAGTTACCGCTGGACTTGGTGGTGGATGGACCTGCCAGCTGTGTAGCCTCTAAAATAAATCTTTCAACTTACCGTTACTCTGGCTTCATTACTACACAGTCACATTTTATTTTAGTCTTGTCACAATTCAACATGTGATTGACAGGAATTGTGATTCATGACTCTTGAGTTAAAAAAGCAGAGAGACACAAAAGTTTCAACTCTTTAAAGCCCACTTGCAGGAGTGGCTAGTTTATTTATGAATGTGATCACAGGCGGTAATCATATTAAGAGAGGTAAGCACCAACTAAGTGTGTGGCGGGAGCGCACGATTGTGAAGCTATGCAGCAAGTTCCTAGACAAAATGTGTAATAAAAAAAAAACTGTATCATGACACTCAGAGTCATTCCTCAAGCATAGGACAATCAAGACCTAGGGGGACTCTATTCAATGCCAGTCTTCCTTTCACTCTGCCCTTCCTACTTTGTCGTAGGTCAGGGTGAGGTCAGTCAGCTTTACTGACCCCGCCATGACCTTTAATGAGGTAGATGTAAGAAGAGGTAGGGTCAAAGGAGTGCTGTCACTTATTCTGGAAGTTCAGTGATTCGATTGCCTGTCAAGTGCAGGGTGCAGATATGAGCTGAAAGCTGTGTGCATGTATGATGTCACATCACACAGTACTTTCGTACGAGCACCAGCACATGTGCTTGCTCTGCACCATGGCTGGCTGTCATCACCTTTTTTTGTTCAGCTTGGCAGTTTTTTTTCAATTTTATGTAGCACGAACTTGACCCGAAGGTATCAGAGTGCTTTACGTGAGCACCAGTTGCATTACAGATGGACACATTGATGTTTAGGCACGGGAAGATTAATTGATTTGCCCAGAATCAGAAGAGGAGCAGCTTCAGAGAGTGCTGTGAATCTGTGTGTGAGTGCATATATGAAAGTGAGTGCATGTGTTTGAGAATGGGAGCGCCCAGCAATGAGAAAGAATTCTTCATTGTCTCAATGGAAGTTGAATAAATAAAATCATCTTTCAATGTATTGAAATATTTTATTATTGAAAAGTCAAGAAGAATTTTTTTTACCTAGGTGTTTAATTCTAGAACCAGAAATGGGAACGATTGTCTGTGCAAATATGAAGCATTCCACGCTATTCTTCCGGTACCGTGGCTCACACAGAGATCTGCATGAATGGGAGCCTGCACACCCTGATAATCCATGACTTTAAACCAACTCCTCCAACTGCAAGGTATGGCGTGCAACACCTGAATCGCGCTCTTCCCATGCGCGTAGAATAATGCAAAAACAATACAATGAACACTTTGTTCAATTGTTACAGGGTGCACAGCCGCGAATTCGCGCCACTACCTACGTGGCTCAATAGTGAAACATTTTGAACATTTTAAACTCCATTTTCTCTATTTTATCCACAATTAATCAATGCTTTATCCATATTTATCGAAATTCAAACAATTTGCGCCGTAGGTATTCGAAACTTCCTTGTTTAATTCACATTGTAATGTTCAACAATAATGACACTCCAAGATTGAATGTTCCTCAAATTGTGACATCATACAGATCATCCCCAATGCATTTCGAGTCCATTCTCTTCTTCAGGGGTCACTGTAAAATATTTAAAAAGAACGACCCATTACAACCAGAATGATAGAATCAAAACTCCCCCTGGTTAAACACACCTCATGATATTTATAATATCCGTGAACCAAGTGCTACCGCTATCCAACTGAAAATATTGCAAAAACTGATGACTAAAAATGATTGCTGAAGCTTTGCCCATCCATTCCCTCCCTAAACTCAAATCCCACTTAATAACTTAAAACGACCATTTTAAACATACCAAATATATGTGCACAAAGAAACTCTCACACTGCCAAATCTGCCGAACATGCCCCTCTGTCGACATCATTCTAGTGAATCACTGACCCCACCCAACCCCTTTAAACGTCAGTCTAATTAGTACCACGTGACCCCGAACTTTTTTAGAAAGGAAATAAACAAAATACGGAGCTCGTCTCCCACCCACACAAAACAAAACGTGAAGAATGCTGCAATAAAAAATGAAATGCACGTGCAAACCTAGTCGCACGTCAAATTGAATGAATACATTAATAAATAGTTGTCCATGAACGAATTAAATAAATACACAAGGTGTCTGCCAAAGTTCATCATTAGATCCAGTTCTTCGTGGAAGTTCGAATACCAAAGTCCAACGTGTCAAAATGCAGGGATTCCGACACGTTGGACTTTGGTATTCGAACTTCCACGAAGAACTGGATCTAATGATGAACTTTGCAGACACCTTGTGTATTTATTTAATTCGTTCATGGACAACTATTTATTAATTTATTCATTCAATTTGACGTGCGACTAGGTTTGCACGTGCATTTCATTTTTTATTGCAGCATTCTTCACGTTTTGTTTTGTGGTGGGAGACGAGCTCCGTATTTTGTTTATTTCCTTTCTAAAAAGTTCGGGGTCACGTGGTACTAATTAGACTGACGTTTAAAGGGGTTGGGTGGGTCAGTGATTCACTAGAATGATGTCGACAGAGGGGCATGTTCGGCAGATTTGGGGTGTGAGAGTCTTTGTGCACATATATTTGGTATGTTTAAAATGGTCGTTTTAAGTTATTAAGTGGGATTTGAGTTTAGGGAGGGATGGATGGGCAAAGCTTCAGCAATCATTTTTAGTCATCGGTTTTGCAATATTTTCAGTTGGATAGCGGTAGCACTTGGTTCACGGATATTATAAATATCATGAGGTGTGTTTAACCAGGGGAGTTTTGATTCTATCATTCTGGTTGTAATGGGTCAGTTCTTTTAAATATTTTACAGTGACCCCTGAAGAAGAGAATGACTTGAAATGCATTGGAGATGATCTGTATGATGTCACAATTTGAGGAACATTCAATCTTGGAGTGTCATTATTGTTGAACATTACAATGTGAATTAAACAAGGAAGTTTCGAATAACTACGGCGCAAATTGTTTGAATTTCGATAAATATGGATAAAGCATTGATTAATTGTGGATAAAATAGAGAAAATGGAGTTTAAAATGTTCAAAATGTTTCACTATTGAGCCACGTAGGTAGTGGCGCGAATTCGCGGCTGTGCACCCTGTAACAATTGAACAAAGTGTTCATTGTATTGTTTTCACACAGAGATCTACCAGTGTGCCACAACAGTGGCCCACAGATTTCCACTAAAGTATTCGTATTTCAGTACTGATTCTGAACAAGTGAGCACTGCTGTAGCAACCTATCATACAGTGCAGATCTCCCATTTGTTGTTCAAGTACTGAGAGACCCTTGCACATCCCTGGTAATCCACCTCATTCATACACCCTACACCTCTCCTTGCAGGCCTGCTACTGACTGTTTTTCATGCACAGCACTGCCAATGCATATCACTCAAAAATGCGATTCCTTTACTCCTTCATGCTGACTCCAAATGCAGCTCTGCTAGTGTACCTCAACCGAGAACTCTAATTCAGCACTCCTTAAGCTCCTCTATCATGAGCTGCATATTCTGTACCACAGCACAGCTCTCACGTCCCTTGTCGCTCCAGTACAAGGTCGTGCACATAGCTCTGCACTCATGCCCTGCTGTCCTGACAGTAGGCAGCACTAGCCATAATAGAAGGTGATGGAGTGAAGTTTGTAAAATGCATCCTCATGAAATTAAGTAACCCCGTAATAATGTATTGACTGCATGAACTAACCAACTCTGAATGCACACATTTACACGAGGGCCAAACGCATTTTACATAATATACTAAACCATGTTGGCATGAGTACGTATTAACTGTTTGCGCTTTGAAAAACCGTACTAATGCATGTTTATGCTATGTTGTACATTGCACATTTTGCATGTTGTGCATAGATAACGAAAAGGTTGCTTTAAATTAATAGTTATCGCTAGGATTTAATTAACACAGGGTATTAGTATGGTGGGAGGTAACCATAATGGGTTTTAATTCATGAATTAATATTCTTTTGTGTTTATTTACTTTAGTACGGGATTGGGCCTGCATGAAAATGGCCTCTCGTTTGAACCAACATGTGGTTGGCTTGGTCGGTATGGAGAGCGCATGCGCCAGGATAGGTTGCCTGCTTGCAGACTGCAGAGTGAACCAGCTGATGTAATCCGTGTGAAGGCCATGTTGACCTGTGTCCTATTGTTTACGTGCCAAGACGCGACAGCGACTGTGGGAACAGCCATCACTACGTGCAATTTGAATGTGAAGCGGATATCATAATGTACAAAAGTTGCAAAATGTATAATTATGAATGCTAGTGGTATACGAATGTATTGGTCTTAAATCCTTCCTTTGTTAGAACCGGTATAGGATGGATTTGTGAGGAGAACTGGATGAGGCGACCCTAGTATGATTTATGACAACCAATCACAGACCGAGTTTCTACTGATACTGCAACATTGTAAGATAGTGAGCTAGACAGTAGGGTATAATTGATATTTAGGGGTGTGTCAGAGAAGGGTCGGAGAGAGATCAGACGAACCTGAGGCAGTGTGGTCCGGTATAGCAGTGCAGTCCGGGGTGGCAGATCAGAGTGAAGAGACGATCAGGACGCACAGAGAAGCTCACCAAGCCAGAGATAGCAGACCAGCACAAAGCCAGAGAACGCATTAGGTACGAGAATGTTGCGGGAGTGCTTGGGAGGAGACTGCATCCGAGGAGAACTAGATCAAGGTAGATTGATTGGGAGATTAATTTTAGTTGTTAGTCTATGGCAAACTTAGCTGCATCTGTCCTGTTAACTTTGTCCTCTGAGCCTATCTCTGGGGACCTCTTGCCACAACCTCAGCCAAGGAAGTGGTTTTCCTGATTCTTTGGTGGGTATCACCCTCCTTGATTGCTTTAATTTTGCAATATATTTCTGCAAGTATTTATGCTGTACCTTCTCTTCCCCATTCCTATGCACGCTTTGATATCGATGCAAATGATTCATTTTGATTACATTGCTTGATAATTTGTTCTCTTATATGTAATCTTGTGTGTGCACTGACAATCTAAATTAAAAGCATTTAATAAGATAAAATCATTAACTGAAGAAGTGACTCTGTGGTTATTTAGTTAAATATTAAACTGTTTAGTAAATCATAGTCACCATCAACTCTTCAACTAATGGTCCATCGACCAAAGGAAGAAGACAGTTGAGATTACGAATAGTTAGAATTATATACAAATGTTATTAATGTGAAGCATAGTACTTAATAAAACTGACAAATTAAACCCCCCAAATCCAGCGCCTGTCCTCAGGGATCATTTATGGGTAATGTGTGATGGGCCCCGTTGTTTGGTAAAGCAATTTATGTGTGTTGAGATTTCCCTTGATCCCTGGTTCATGAATTAGGGGTTGCGCTGGATCAGTTTTTCTGGTAGCAGAATGATGGTTATTATTGATTAGTTTGGGGATTTATTGATTATTGATTATTGATTAAATGTTTAACATTCTATGTAAAGTGAGTTAGTATCGTGTTTTTATGTAGTCTTTGGAACACAGGTACAGAAGGGTATCTGCGAAGCCGGCAAAGTAAAAGTTAGCCTGAAATAAGGCAGAAGAAAAGTGTGGGAAGTGAAATCACACGGGAATAGGTGCATTGTCTGTTTAAATTAGTGATAACACTTATGTGTTATTTTAGGGACTATTTAGCGTGTATGTAGAAGAAGAGTGAGATAGCGAAGGGTCCACTTGTGAAACTTTGGCCTTATCCCCGGAAGAGTAGCGAGACCTCCTTTTCAATAAAAGGTCCTCTTGTGAAATTTTGGCCTTATCCCTAAAGAAGTAACAGGTCCCCTCCTAGCTTGGGTGAAGGGAAGGATAGCGGAATTGTTATACTTGCCCGTATTGAAAGGAATGTTCTTGAGAGTGAAAAACTATCTCTTTATTTAGTAAACAGACAGTGTAGTATTGTTTTATGTTGTGACTAATAAGTTATTGTAAAGAAAACGGACTTAGAAAAGTGCCGATAATTTTTGTAAAGGGAGGGTCAGCAGCAGGAGGAGAGGCTGACGTCACAAAAAGCTGCGCTGGCATTGGTCAGACTGTAAAGACAGAGTAAGCTCAGATTGGCTGGTTGGTGTGAGCCGCGCTGGTATTGGACAGGATAGCGGAGACGTAGAAAGCTCCGATTGGAAGAGTTAGAGTGTGTCGCGCTGACATTGGTCAGGTGTTTAAGGAAGCAAAGGAGTTCAATTGGTGAATTATAGTGGATTGTGTTGACAAAGATTTGCATCGAGTAAAGTTGTTGACAAGCAACAAAAATGTATTTTGAACAACCAAAACAGGAGAAATTGACTTTGTTTGGCAAAATTAAAAGATTCTTTAAAAAGGACAAACCAGTAATAACGAGAGAAGGAGTTCCTATCCCTCCACCAAAGACACCAGCGTCTTATATGATGTTAAAATATGGTTATCACACATGTATTTGGCTAGAAAATTGGGTAGGATATACGAAGAATGATGGTATGCTAGCTTTTCCAGAGCATGGTTCTTTTAATTTGGCAGTATTGCGTAATTTGAGAGAAAAGATGATGACATTAGACCCAAGACCTAGACCTACACAGTTTGAAGCACTAGTAGAATGGGAAGATGAACTGTATGAAAGAGAAAGACATAGAGGTGGTAGAGTTCATAGATTTATGTTTGGAAGATTTCATGATGAAAGACATGAAGACAGAATGAAGAGATGGAGAAATGGAGAGATAACTGAAGGATTGTATCCAGTTTTAATGGTAGGAGAGACTGCAGGAAACAAATGCAAGGAGAAAAGGAGACATTTAGAGCAATTTGGTTAAACGACCACCACCTTATCAGGAGAATTCAGCGATGGTGACACCAAATGCACCGTCAATGGAAACCCCAATGACACCTGAAACGACACCAGTTCCAACTGTAAGCGATGTAGAGCAGGAAGGAGAAGCAGAGTTTGCCATACAAACCAAAGAATTAGTTGAAAAATTGAATCAGATGAATATGAAAATAGACGCAATAACTGTGCCAGTAACTATAGGTCCAGCAATACATGTATTCGAAAATAGACTTGTCCATGAACCTTCCTTGACTGTCCCATTAAATTCTGCTATAACATCAGCTAGTAGTAGAATTAACGCCGTAAGTGTCCAAAGTGAACAGCCCACTACAGTTACTAGGTCAACACCTCCGACTAATCTAACAATAATTGAAACACCTGGGGAAATAATGCAGTTACAGCCCAAAAGAATAGAGTTGGATGAGATCCCCAGAAGTGAAGTTTCAATAGGTCCAACTACTGAAGAATTAGATGATTGGGTGAAAGGGTTACAAAGGAGAAAAACACAGCCACAGCCTATAGATGTATGTAAGTTGAGAGTAGATCTGGAAGAAATGATCATTGGGACCATAAGTCCAGACAGGCTAAAGACTTATCAAGATGATGAATTGATGTATCTGTGTAAGAGTATTACTTGGAAAGCGAAAAATCTACATGAAAGGTTAGTGGAAGCTGCAGAGGAGTTGGGAATGGACATAGGAAGATCAAAGGTGTTGCAGAAGACATATAGAGTGGATTTTACTGAAAAGGATATAGAAAATATGAATACGTCTGGTAGACGATTGCAGATAAAAGAGTTAATGGTTGTTTTGAGAAAATGGGGAGACGTGGAAAGATGGAAGGGTAGATGGATGAGGAAGAAAGAAGAATTGGCTGCTAAAGAAATACATTTACGTCCAGTAAGAGAAGTAGAAAATGTAGCTCTGGAATGTCCCATGAGAGAAGTTCCAGGAGGAGGTTATGTGCATGTTCCGTGGTCTAGACAGGATATATTGTCTTTTACCAATGAGTTTGCCAGGTTGAGAGAAAAGCCAGTGGAATGGTATAAACAAGTTGAGAGGTTCGTGAAAGTCTCGAAAGTATTGTTAAAGGATTTAGATGGATTATTTGAAATTGTTGTCCCTGCAGATTTATGGACTGAATGTAAGATTACAGTTGATTGGCCAAAAGATGAATATCCTAGGGATGCCAAAACAGGAGCACCTTCTGATGAGGTGATGAAAAAGTATCATCAGGTGATTACTTTCTTGAAAAGCAAAATTTCCCCTAAGGAAACTGATTGGGTAAAAATTGATAGAACAACCCAAGAGCCGAAAGAATCTGTGCATGCATATTATGAGAGGTTATTATAAGTTTTTAAGCAGTATAGTGGTTTTGAGAATATTGGAGACAAAGATATGGGTCATTTTGTGTATAGGTTTGTGTATGGATTAAGACCTGAGATTAGTCAGATGATACAGCAGCACATGTTGTTTTGGCAGGCCAAAACGATCGATGAGATTTTGAGGTATGCGAAATATTGCAGCGATGACATTGAGTCTTGCCATCGCAAATTAAAAGAAAAGATGACGTGGGCGCAAGTAAAGGTAGCAGAGCAGCAAGAAACTCAGTTGAATTCTCAGTCTATAAACCAAATGGGAGGAGTTAGTCAGAATGCTCAAAGACCCAGTGGAGGTAGAGGACAAATGAGCAGAGAAGAGGCGAAAAAGAAATTTCCTTGTCATGGGTGCGGAAAGTATGGACACTGGAAGAATGAGTGTAGATCAGTGCAGAAGACTAATGGAGGAAATCAAATTTTAACCCCTCAGGTGCAGAGTGAGGTAGGTGTGCAACAGACACCGCAGCAGCAGGTAGTTACTACCCAATATCAGGTCCCGCAACCACCGTTACCACATAATGTAAATGCTCAAAGATACAGTGCGGATACAGGGTTCCACGGAGGAGACCAGGTTGGTAAAAATACTAACACAAATGTGATTCCCCAATTTTGGATGCAATGTGATGGAAGTGATGTTGAGTCGAATCAATGACGGTGCCTGAGGGGGGAGGAAGAGTGCGTGCTTGGCGCTACTCTAGAGGTAGATCAGTCAGGTCCATTTGTTGATGGAAAAGTAGAAGGTAATGATATCACCTTTCTTGTGGACACTGGTGCTACCAGTTCTACTGTGAGAGCAGCAGAAATTCCAAACCTACCCCTCTCGGGAGAAACTATCCAGGTAGTAGGAGTCTCAAATAAACAGATAAATACTCCAGTTACTAAACCAATCGAAGTGCATATTGGCCCCTTTAAAGACATGCATCGGTTTGTAGTGTGTGACTCGAGTCCAGTGAATTTGTTAGGAAGAGATTTGCTAAGCAAGATGAATTGCACAATTTACTGCACACCGGATGGTATTGCATTTCAGACACCTGATGAGGATGTCGCGTTTAAAATGGTGCTAGCAAAGCAAGGAACAGAAGGGAATGAGTTATTTTTGCTTCTTACAGACAAAAGTGTGCCTGAAGAATTGATGAAGGTAGTGAATTCAGAGGTGTGGGATTTCACAGGACAGGAGATTGGGTTGATGAAGAAGGAGGATCCGATTAGAATTACAGTGAAAGATGGTGTTGACTATCCAAATACACCACAGTATAAAATGAAGCCAGAAGTTATAGCAGGAATAACTCCTGTAATTGATCAAATGATTGAACAAGGAATTTTAAAAGAAATAATGAGTAGTCCTTGTAATTCACCTATTATGGGATTGAAAAAGCCAAATGGAACCTATAGAATAGTACAAGATTTGAGAAAGGTAAACAAAATTGTTGTGCCTTGTTGTCCAGTTGTGCCAAACCCAACAGTGATTCTCTACCAAATCCCACATGATGCGGAGTGGTATACCGTGATAGATTTGTGTCATGCATTCTTTTCGATTCCCCTGCATCCAGATAGCCAGTATTTATTTGCTTTCCGGTTTGGAGATCGTGTTTTGGCATGGTGCCGAGTTCCTCAAGGCTATACTGAGAGTCCTTCAATTTTTAATCAGATATTGAAAAAGTGTCTGGAAGATTTGAAAATGTCTGAAGAGTATGTTTTGGTTCAGTACATTGAGGACCTACTGGTGGCATCAAAGACTCGAGAAGCCTGTGTTGCAGATACAGTTGCGTTACTGAACCATTTGGCAGAAGGTGGACATAAAGTGTCCCCAGCGAAATTACAATTCTGCCAGCGAGAAGTCCAATACTTAGGTCACAAGATTGAGAAGGGAGTCAGAAAGGTAACATCAGAGCGTATTCGAGTGATTAAGGACATGAAACCACCAACAACACAAAGAGAAGTGCGCATGTTTTTGGGAGTGGTTGGATATTGCAGACAGTGGATCAGTGGATTTTCACTGATGGCAAAACCTCTACAGAGGTTGACGAAGAATGATGTGAAAGGCCCAGTTAAATTGGATGAAGAAAGTATGGATGCTTTTGTTAAACTGAAAGACAGTCTGTGTCAGGCTCCGGCATTGGGAATGCCTGATTATTCAAAGGATTTTGCATTGTATTGCAGTGAAAGAGATGGGTGTGCACTTGCAGTTTTAACTCAAAGGCATGGAATGTCAAGGCGACCTGTGGCATATTTTTCAGCTACTTTAGATTCAGTGGCTGCCGCATTACCTGGATGTTTGAAAGCAGTAGCTGCTACTTGTGTGAGTCTGGAACAGAGTGAAGGGATCATAATGGGTCATCCTGTGAGAGTGTATGTGCCACATTCAGTTGAGATCCTTTTAACAAGAACACGGACTCAGCACCTCACCTATAGTCGGCTGACTAGGTATGAGAGAGTGATTCTGGGTGCAGAAAATGTGACAATAGTGAGATGTACAAATGTGAATCCTTCTACTCTATTGCCAGATGTTTGGGATGAAGAAGTAAAGGATGAAGCTGAACATGATTGTTTGGATGTGACTGAATTTTGTACCAAACCCCGTCCTGATATTAAAGATGTTCCTCTTGAGGAATCTGATTGTGTGATGTTTGTTGATGGTTCTTGTTTGCGAACTGGAACAGGTGTGTTGAGTTCTGCTTATGCCGTCTGTACTGTAGCGGCAATCCTGGAAGCATCCTGTCTAAAAGGGGTAAAATCTGCACAAGTTGCTGAATTGATAGCTCTAATTCAAGCCTGTAAATTGGGAAAAAGTCAGAAAGTGACTATAATTACTGATAGTCAATATGGCTTTGGCATTGTGCATGATTTTGGAGAATTATGGATGCAGAGGGGATTCCTAACCTCTTCGGGGTCCCCCATCAGGAATAGTCAATTTGTAAAGGAATTGCTGGAAGCATTACAATTGCCAAAACGAATTGCAGTGGTCAAATGTGCCGCACATAAGTCAGGAGATGATTATGTGACTCAAGGCAACAGATTTGCTGACCAAGTAGCACAATATTGTGCAAAGAATGAGACTTCCATAAATCGGGGAAAAGCAAAAGAACATACGGTTTGTCAACTTATGTTTACTAACACCATTGAAACATGGGATGAAGTGAGACAATTGCAGGAAGAGGCAGGTGATGAAGAGAGACAGGAATGGGAAAAGGCAGGATGTAGGAGACGAGAAGATGATGATGTATGGGTATACATTGATGGAAGACCAGTCATGCCAGAAAGTTTACTTTCTCATATGGCAAGGATGTACCATGGAATGACACATATTGGCCGAGATGCCATGGTCAGATCATTCAAACAAACGTGGTTTAATACCCAGTTCAGGACTATTGCAGAGAGCCTTTGTCAGAGATGCTTGACGTGCCAACAGCAAAACCCAGGAAGAAAGACAACAGTTAGTCTGGGAACAATAGGGAGGGCCGGAGGTCCTTTTACCAGACTACAACTCGATTTTATTGAGTTGCCTGCATGTAACAAGCTCAAATATGTGTTAGTAATTGTGTGTTTGTTTTCCCGTTGGGTAGAAGCTTATCCAACGAGGAGGAATGACAGCCTGACGGTGGCAAAACCTTTGTTGAGGGAATACATTCCTAGATGTGGTTTTCCAGTCACTATGGAAGCAGATAGAGGAACACACTTCACTAGTGAAACAATCAAACTGATTTGTGAGGCATTGAGCATTCAACCAAAACTTCATTGTGCTTATCGTCCAGAGGCTTCTGGAATAGTAGAGCAGATAAATGGCACAGTCAAGAGCAGGTTAGGGAAAGTGTGTAGATCCACAGCACTGAAATGGCCTGACGCTTTACCCCTAGTTTTGATGAGTCTCAGAAGCATTCCTGACAAAAAGACAGGATTGAGTCCACATGAGATCTTGATGGGAAGAGCAATGAGACAAGCATTTGTACCTGCCAACAAATTGATAAATATATCTGATGATCTCATCCTTGACTATTGCAAAGGATTGGCTGATGTAGTATGTTCTGTGTTTCATCAGGTTGGAGCTGACGCAACCACAACACAGCAGACTCAAGCGCATGATCTGAGCCCTGGTGAGTGGGTTCACGTGAAAAGGCACAGAAGAAAAACTTGCCTAGAGCCCCGCTGGGAAGGACCCTATCAGGTCATATTGGTGACGACTACAGCAGTAAAGTGTGCTGGCTTACCAAATTGGATCCATGCTAGCCACACTCAGCGAGTCCCAAATCCATTTGAACCACGAATAGAGCGGCATCTGGAGATCTCAAGTCCGAGCTCTGAATCAGAGGTTGAAGTACAAGAAATTGGTGAGGCTAGAGCAATAGACTCTGAAACTGGTGAACATAAACTGAAGGACTCTGAAGAGCGGCTTGATGAGGAATTGCTTAGCACAAGTCAAGTAAAGTGGGTACCAGCTACTGGGACTGAAGAAACTGCTGTTGAACAAGAAGAAAGACAACTCCTCAATAGAGAGGGAAAGAATAGAAAAGAAATAGGTGAAAGAAATACAGAAGAAGAAAAAGAAGAGGAAGAAGAAAGCAAACTCAAAGTAGGTGCAAAGAAACGAAGGTACGAATTGAACAAGGAAGAAGAAGAAGTACAATCAAAAAGGGCAAAGACAGATGATCATTGGCCAAGTGGAGTTAAAAGACTGAAATACAGGGTGGTAAAAGGAGGACCCGAGAGCAGGCCAGAACAGATAAAGGAAGTTTCAGGTGAAATAGAACAATGAGAGTCGGATGACGAATCAGTGCTGCGACCAAAGAGAGTGAGAAAACCAAACAAAAAGTTCAAGTCACCTGACTGGATTTACATAGTGTTGGAAGAGATTGAAGAAGAAGATTTAAACAAAGAAAGAAACAGCACTGACAGCGAGCAAGAAGAAAAGAGTGATTTAAATCCACCTTAAGAGACTGTAAACAAATTAAGGTGTCACGTTAACAACTGAAGAAAAGTTTCTGAAGACGTCCTGGAAATTTGGATTAGTTAAAATAAAAGAAGGGGTAAAGAAGAAAGCTTTGGAAGTGTGGGATCACACTACATTTTTATTTTTAAATTTTTCGTAGAATATTTTTGAGATAGATTTAGAAAATCCATTTAGAATTTTATAAGGATTAACATTACTATGGCAGATACACAAGTAACAAGACCTAGATGTAGTTTTATGCGTAGGTGTTATAAAGCTTGTTTATGTTTATTTGGTATACTGATAGTATTTTGGATAATATTAACAATTATAATACCTTTACATTTGATTAAAGAAGATACATCTCGTCCTAATAACTTGACAGGTCCAAGGGTAGACACTGACATTGGGCAAATTCCTGTTACTCACTTGAAACAGATAGATGCTAGTAGTTTGCATCATGATAGATTAGTCACTAATTTTTCCTTGAATGTTTTCACTAAATTACTCTACGAATATGTGGAAACAATGGATGTGAGGGACTGTTATGTATGTATACAGTTACCATTGTCTGTTTCAGAAGGTGTGACCTATCATCACCTTCCTTTGACTTATGGTGTGACCTGTAGTGTCTTATCAAGTTTATTGTATAGAACAGGTAAACTAGATTATTATTATTCCAATGTAGATACAATCTTTTCTAAAGTCCCCGTAATACCTGAGTTGAATAAGATAGCACATGCAAATGTCATGGGAGATTTTTTCCTGACAACAAAGCCTTTAGATATAGCGTACGCTAATAAAAATAATCTTACATGTAAATTGAAAGAGGAAGAGAAAATCTTTTTGGAGATGGTGGAAGAAAGAAGGGCTAAGTTTCAGAGAAAAGCTGTTGAAGAGAAATTGAAAACACCACCATGGGTTTTCAGAGAAGGCAACTATGACAAAGGCGAGACTTATGCTGCAATGGCTCTGGATTGGTCGCAGAAGGGAAAATTATGCTTACGTAGGGAAAAGACTAACTTCAACAATTATTTCATCGGTTCCAGTGAATGTGAAGATACCTATAAAATTATTGGGGGTTGGGGATTAAAGGAGGAACTGACCCCGTCTTGCCAGGCATATATTATGTCTGTGGGAGGAAAGCTTATTATCGGCTGCCAGATCACTGGTATGGAACTTGTTTTCTTGGGATTCTCTTTCCAAAAGTCTACCATGTAGACAAAAGTACAAATGGAATCGATGAAGTAAAACAAGGACTAAACCGTGTAAAAAGAGAACGTTTTCCAGAAATTGTAGGCAATATATTTGGAGCATTGATACCTGGAGTTGGGGTTACACTGAATGCATACAAAATTCGACAATTATCCACAGTGGTTGATCGTTTATCAACGGATACTGCTGGAGGATTCTTGATGATTGACACTGAAATGATTGCCATGAGATCTATGGTTATGCAAAATCGACTTGCCCTTGATATATTGTTGGCAAAAGAGGGTGGAGTCTGTGGAATGCTGAAAGTTCAACATTGTTGTACTTACATTCCAGACAAAAGTAAGAATTTGGAAGGATACATTCAGAATATCACTGATTTGCATAAAAAGGTAACCCAATTAGAGGTTGACGGTGTCTGGGAGAGACTAAGTAAGAGTTTCTCTACTATAAGCAATTGTTTTTCTTCTATAGGTAGTTCCTTAGTAGGAAAAATAATAGTACCAATAGTTTCTGTAGCTACTATGATACTCATGATACGAATGACCTATGTTTGTGTGAAGAAAAGTCGCAAAGGAAAGAAAGAAAGGAAATTAAGTAAGGAACGTAAAGAAAGGGAAAGAGAGATAGATGAGATAGAATTGGAAGGTTTTAAAGAAAAATTGTACAAAAAATGTAAAGAGCAAGGGCCAAAAGACAAAATAACAGCTATATAACTTGAAAAACCGTATGTTTAGGGATTTTATGATGGTAAAACCATTAAAGGGGGGATGGATGGAGTGAGGTTTGTAAAATACATCCTCATGAAATTAAGTAACCCCATAATAATGTATTGACTGCATGAACTAACCAACTCTGAATGCACACATTTACACAAGGGGCAAACGCATTTTACATAATATACTAAACCATGTTGGCATGAGTACGTATTAACTGTTTGCGCTTTGAAAAACCGTACTAATGCATGTTTATGCTATGTTGTACATTGCACATTTTGCATGTTGTGCATAAATAAAGAAAAGGTTGCTTTAAATTAATAGCTCTCGCTAGGATTTAATTAACACAGGGTATTAGTATGGTGGGAGGTAACCATAATGGGTTTTAATTCATGAATTAATGTTCTTTTGTGTTTATTTACTTTAGTACGGGATTGGGCCTGCATGAAAATGGCCTCTCGTTTGAACCAACATGTGGTTGGCTTGGTCGGTATGGAGAGCGCATGCGCCAGGATGGGTTGCCTGCAGAGTGTACCAGCTGATGTAATCCGTGTGAAGGCCATGTTGACCTGTGTCCTATTGTTTATGTGCCAAGACGCGACAGCGACTGTGGGAACAGCCATCACTACGTGCAATTTGAATGTGAAGCGGATATCATAATGTACAAAAGTTGCAAAATGTATAATTATGAATGCTAGTGGTATACGAATGTATTGGTCTTAAATCCTTCCTTTGTTAGAACCGGTATAGGATGGATTTGTGAGGAGAACTGGATGAGGCGACCCTAGTATGATTTATGACAACCAATCACAGACCAGGTTTCTACTGATACTGCAACATTGTAAGATAGTGAGCAAGACAGTAGGGTATAATTGATATCCCAATTAGGGGTGTGTCAGAGAAGGGTCGGAGAGAGATCAGATGAACCTGAGGCAGTGCGGTCCGGTATAGCAGTGCAGTCCGGGGTGGCAGATCAGAGTGAAGAGACGATCAGGACGCACAGAGAAGTGCACCAAGACAGAGTTAGCAGACCAGCACAAAGCCAGAGAACGCATTAGGTACGAGAACGTTGCGGGAGTGCTTGGGAGGAGACTGCGTCCGAGGAGAACTAGATCAAGGTAGATTGATTGGGAGATTAATTTTAGTTGTTAGTCTATGGCAAACTTAGCTACATCTGTCCTGTTAACTTTGTCCTCTGAGCCTATCTCTGGGGACCTCTTGCCACAACCTCGGCCAAGGAAGTGGTTTTCCTGATTCTTTGGTGGGTATCACCCTCCTTGATTGCTTTAATTTTGCAATATATTTCTGCAAGTATTTATGCTGTACCTTCTCTTCCCCATTCCTATGCACGCTTTGATATCGATGCAAATGATTCATTTTGATTACATTGCTTGATAATTTGTTCTCCTATATGTAATCTTGTGTGTGCACTGAAAATCTAAATTAAGAGCATTTAATTAGATAAAATCATTAACTGAAGAAGTGACTCTGTGGTTATTTAGTTAAATATTAAACTGTTTAGTTAATCATTGTCACCATCAACTCTTCAACTAATGGTCCATCGACCAAAGGAAGAAGACAGTTGAGATTATGAATAGTTAGAATTATATACAAATGTTATTAATGTGAAGCATAGTACTTAATAAAACTGACAAATTAAACCCCCCAAATCCAGCGCCTGTCCTCAGGGATCATTTATGGGTAATGTGTGATGGGCCCCGTTGTTTGGTAAAGCAATTTATGTGTGTTGAGATTTTCCTTGATCCTTGGTTCATGAATTAGGGGTTGCGCTGGATCAAAGGCAAACATTGAAACTAGCCCTATATTAATTTCCTCATCATTATAAATAAAAACAACGATTTCTATCTTGACAACGTGTGAAATATCTCTAAATGCACCCCCATGAAAATGTTCTTGTCACGTTTGCCATGTTTTACTTCACGTTGCATGGTATATGTGTCTCTATTTCCTATAGGAGTTTTCTTTTGTTTGATGTGTTTCTGCAGTTTTGTTTTTCATGCAACATGAGTCTTGCAAAGCACATCCTGCAGTGTGAGTCACCTCTAGGTGTCTGAGTGAGTTCAGCGTCTGGATTAGTGTTCGTGATGGGACACCACTGGAATTGAGGCTGAGGGCAGTATGGGTTTCTGACACTGCATGTCAGAAAGGTATTCTGAGTAAATGCTCAGTCAACCATTGGCCTCTCTGCAGAGTGATGCTCGCATGTATGGCAAATTTAATTGCAACTCTATGGGAAAGTGTGTGAAGGAGGTACACAGTAGTCGAAATAATGAGAGTGTCAAAGGAAAAGAATATGCAGTGCTGGTTTGTGTATGCATGCGTTTGAATGTTGAAGTGGGAGATAAGAAAGCAGAAGGAGAAAGGCAAAAGGCTGTGATGTGGAGGAAGTAGAAGAAGAGTGAAAATGAGGGTGAATGGACTTCAGAAAGAGATGTTTGGTGAAAAAGAGCATAAGTGGCCAAGGCAGAGAGAAATTTCAGTGGAAACTGGTATGAAGGGAAAAATGCAGGTTGTAACTCATTTATCTGATATTGAATAAAAACAAGCAAGCACAAATACACATTGGTAAATCGAAAGTCTAGCTCGTTTTAGGTGAGTCCCTTGTTGGGTGATGTATTGGGATGCACCAACAGAAAACATACAGAGAGGTACCCAAATACTGGTCAGGGGCCATGTAGTGTCAAGCACAGGATTCTGGTTCACATTTTTGAGTACTCCCATATTCCTAGATTCTTTAGTTTGGTCACACAACTTTTAGATACACCCCGTCCTCCCACGTTTTTTTCATTCCACGTAAGGTCCAGCCTGAAGGATTCCTCCTATTCTGGTATTTAAGTCACACAGCTCTTTCTGTACATCCACTCTCTGCATCTATGTAAAGCTGTGCTAATTACACGCACATTTTTGAAGATGACTCTGCTATTTCTGTGTTAAAGGCCTACACAAGCTCTGTCAGCACTCATTCCTTCTGATTTACAGTTCTAAACTCATTCCATTACTGACCATCATGCTGCTCTGCCAATGCACACATTGATCCTCAGAAACTTCCATCTCCCTTTCTACCCAAACTAGGACTGACTGGCTACTGTGGGAACACATCTCTAAATTGAATCACTATACTATGGGTGTTTGAGGACTCTGAGGTTTTAAAGGCTCTCTGTAATACTCTCTCAACCTGTCTTCCTTCTCTCTCCCTCTCCGGACGTCTGAACCACCCCTGTAAAATGATAAATATCAAGAGAGAATTCAACTAAGCCCTGGAAAGCTGTCCTGAATTGACCGAGTTTTCGCAAATGCAATAAAAAAAATAAAAGCACACCTTTGGACGAGGGAGCTTTTTTTCTCCCATTGTTCATTGTTGATTCGCAAATCCAGCAGTGGATTCGGAATCTTCTGTTTTCTTATTGGCTGTTTGTGCTCTTACAATTGGGATAGAAGGGAAGAGACTGGTTACTGGAGCAGTAGTTTTGTATGCTTATTCATATTTACATGTGCTTACAATGTCTTGTTTTTCTTTCCTCCTTTCATGACAACCAAAGAAGCTCAGAGGAGAGGAAAATGAAGGCCAATGGAAAAAAGAGGAGAACATGTTTTGCACTAGTGCCTCCACAACCACATCTGCTGCCTCAGTTCCTGCAAATAGTACGTTATGCTGTCTTATTCTTCCTGGACTTGACAAATGTTAATCTCACATTTCTGATATAATAAGGCCTTCTACACGTTTTCTTTGTTGCGTTTTTCTTAAATTTCCATTTCATCTGTTTTGATGTTTGTTAACCCTGCATTACTCCTTTTGTTTCCTTTTATATTCTCTTCTTATTTTTCTTACAATGTTTCCTCTTTCTGCTTTTGTTTTTTCCACTGTCCCAAAATTTGCCTTAATTTATAACTCTTCATTCACCACTTGTCCTTTCCTTATTGATTGGTTTCTTGATCTTCCCCTGCCCATTTGTCCCCAAGCAGTAGGTATCTGCTGGGCTAAATCTGCAGACGCTGGAGGCAATTACGGCAGCCTTTCACCACATGGGGGATCTGTAGGAAGATGAGGCAGTGTGTGAGAAATTCTCCCAGCCATTTGGTGAACATCTCAGTCACAGGACCACCCCGTCCCCCAAGAAGCCATTTACAACCCTCCTCCCCCAACACCCACCAGGGTCCTTTCAGGCATGAAGACCCTGGCCAAGGCCTAAAGGAACTGTGGGTCAGCATCAACAGGCTGGAGGAGTATTTGCTTCAGGGAGGGGGTGGGTTTCATTTGGTTGTGGTGCGAATGGTGTGAACTGCAGAAGAGACAGGTTAGTTTTGTATTTTGTTTGGCATTAGGGTAGGGGGTGGGTCCGTTGTAGGTGGTGTGGGTGGGATGAATTGGGGGAATTGTAGGTTAGCTTTGTGTTTTTCAGAGTATTGTGGGTGAGTCTGTTGTAGGTGGTGTGAGTACCTAGATTTCCGATTCTTTTAAATATATTGCTACTTTAAAACAAGTCTCTTACATGGTCCATTTTTAATCAGTAAAATAAATTGTACATCTACTGACAAACTCCCAGACCTGGCCCAACACAAACAACAAAGACCTTCCATCATCCTCTCAGTAACTCACTCTAGATGTGTTCCCTTGCCAGGACATTCCTAATGTGGCCCTTTGTCAAGCCCTCCATCTCCCTGCCAATGTCTCTTCTTTTTGACTTCTCACTTGTGCCACCTTTCGGTTAATAATAGCTGTGTAGTGCCTCCCTCATGTGAAGTAACCAGTAAGTAGCAGCACCCACGAATAAATGCCACATTCTGGCTCTCTCCCAAATCCAAAACTATCCCTCCTTCTCTTCCTCTTCACCTGAGAAGGAATGGTAGCTAACTACTTAACCTTTTAGTGGATGTTGTTGCCGGAGGTGTAGCTGCTATGATAGGCCCAAACAGGGAGGATGCTGTGAGAAAAGAGGTTTGCTACCTTGAGTTTAGCAGGCAAACAAGTACAGTATCCTGCAACATGAAAGAAGAATGAGGGCCTGATTTAGAGTTTGGTGTACAGGTTACTCTGTCACAAATGAGATGGAGTAATCTGTCTGTCAAACCCTTGATCCGTCCACTCAATATGAGTTTGAGAGACTCCGTTTTTCAATGGCAGTGATCCCACCGGTGAAGCACGTAGTCAAACTGCCAGATGGATTGGGGTTTGTCACAAGGCAGGCTTCAGATGACTCACCCTATCTAGCGAAACCCCAAGATGTAGGGACCATTTAAATGTGTTTTTCAAAAATGACCTCCCACTTTGGGAGTTTGTTTCTGAAGAAGAAAAAAAGGATTTTTGGTCGGCTGTGGGAAACATGGTGGATGGGCAACAAACGTTTTGTGCCTTCACAAGAACCACCATGGTGGCAACTCCTATGAAGGCAAGAGATCACCTCAAGGCTGGTTGTGTTCTGCAGTCTGGCTGAGGTGGTGGAGGAAATTACCTCCACCACCCTAACAGATTGGAGGGCTGCCCATCAAGTTCTAAGTTGTACATGAGTCATTCTAAATCCAGCACTGCATATTATACTAATACAAAGGTAGAGCAAATACTAAATGTAAGAAACCTATGTGATTTATGGTTACACCTTTATACAAGTCAGGTACACATTACCTAGCCTTAGGCTACAATTATCATTTGCAGCATTGAGATGTCCCATGGAAAGGCAGGGGGATATTATGTGTGGTATTTCAATGGTTTACCGTCCTTCTGTCGCGGTTTAGTGTCGCTTGCACCATATTCTCCCCACCAAGTGCATGATCTGTTGATGGCGTAAATAGATTAGTTTACAGTAGATCTTACAATTAGGGTGAAAAGGATTAGGCAATCAATTAAAAACTGGGCATGGGAAATTTGGGAGAAGGTGAGAAACACACACATATGGCATTTAGGAACTCACATAGGCATCACACTTCTGTCATTTAAAAAAGATGACTTTTAAGTCTGTGCAATTCAACCAGTATTTCACTCCCAAATTACTTACCAAAGGTACAGTGCCAAATTGGAGACACATACTTAGTTAAAAATAGTTTAGAATTAACAATGATGTGCATAAAATGTTGCAACTGCATTCTCACATTGTTCATCTTGGAAGCAGGGCTGAACCACAGAGTATAAGCACCTTATAGGGTCCATATAGAAGGGAAGACATATTGATTGAGCAAAGAAAAGAGAGGACAGTATTTGAGAGTTGCAGTAAATAGGGTGCATATGGTCTCTCATTAAGGAGCATTCGCTGATTTAAGGACCATTAACTAAATGCCAGTAAAATAACACTGACAGCTGCTTGTGTCCTAAATGATTGTACAGCCAAACAATAAAGAAATCAAGTTCAGCTTTACCCATCATATCTGCCAAGTTAGTCACTTAGGATTTGCCACTCAATCCTCTAGTCAGCGCTATTCTAAATAAACAACCTCTTTCCAGTCCATACAGGTTTGCCTGCCTAGGTATTTCTCTGAGTATTTTCACTTAGAAATAGATTGAATGGGGTCCTTTTCCTGAACGTTGTTGATTCGACATGCAAATTTTATTTTCTTTGAGAGAGACAGACTTGTTGAACAAGAAATAGAAAATAAACTTTCTTAACAGTCTAAGTAAATTGAGAGGTCTCAGAAGAACCAAGAGATGCTGGCATGCAGTTAACAAAAGGCTAATCAAGTAACACTCCCAGAGGCACATAGAAGCATACACCCAAAAAATCACCCAAAAATAAAAATGAGAAAGTTTACCTAAGCCCCTCTCATACATCACATTAATCATTTGCCATTTATTACTGAATCCAAGTCACTTGTTTCCCAACCAATGTGGTATGTGTCACTTTTTCCATGGAATCCACACATAAGCAATGCAGCAATTTTAATCTTCACTGACAGCCATCCATGGCAATGAAAGGTAAACAATTGAAGGTGTCTGTTTTTTCCAGAAATGCAAGAGGTTATTGAAGTCATATACATTATTGTTCATTGCAAAGTCTTTGGCTAAATCTCAGGTTGACCTAGGTGTCTTTGTCACCACTCAGTCACTAAATGAAAATGGCTGTGACTTCCTTTGTTATTTGTCTGTGTCTTCAACACTAGTCAATTTTAGTTTGTTTTATCTACATTTTTTAGCACACGAAATAAACATTTTAAATTCACAGCAGATATTTATGTTGTTCTATTACCATATTAGTTTTTCTTTTTAATCTAGTATGTAGAGTTCATATTCATAGTCAGGAACTTTGTCTGACGGACAATCCCTCCTTACTTTTGAGATGTCAGAGAAATCACCCCACATTCACTGTTGTGTCTCGTGGCACCTGATAATTTTAGAGGATGAAATGTTTATTCTTTTGATCACCATCAGTTTCTCTAAGTTTGAGGAAAGAGATTGGTCCTTCTGACCATGACAATTGCACCAGCTGCACTGAAAACCAGCTTAGTGGATGAACTGGGTACAGGACATGCTAGATCTTTTATTGCCAGGCTGCTGAGTCCTGGCCACTGATGTTTTTCCCACCCCAACTCATCAATGGCTCTTGGTCCATATAAAGTCTGTTCGGTCAGCCATGTAGTCTTGTTATATCTTCTGTTATTGTTGACCTTTGCACATTCTAAGTTTTCTACACCTGTGTGTTTGATGGAAGTCCTGGAATTGCCAAATTAAAACCTAGCACAGAGGTTTGATCATGTGATGCTGTTGGTGTTGATTTAGTAGCTGGTGTGTCTTGGAATGGTGAATGTTTTACCTGTGGTGGAATTTGTTGGTGCATCATACTTCTGGAGCCACCACCATGCTCTCTAGAGGTTTGTGAATGTAGCACTTCTATATCCTCAAAGTTGCAACCTTTTGTCTTCCATTTCAACCATTTTCTTGCAGATCCAATTCTTATAAATGGAGACGTCCAGGATTGAAAAAGGAATGAATGTAGATAGCCCATGTGCATATAGTGTATCCAGTATGGTAGTTTTGATTTACTTTTTGGACGACATGATTGTTACAGCTTGACATTTTATCCCGGTGAAAGATTGAGATGTTAACTAAACCATCTCCTTCTTCATTGTCACTGGTAAACATTCTTACACCTCACGCAAATGGCCTGCAGCAAGTGCAACAATGGGATGACTTGGCTCATGGTACAATCCTCCTTGCTGATTTCACATTTCAAAATCCAAAAAGGCCCCAGCATTATGACCAGGCTTTCTATCAGCCCACATTTGCCCGCCTCCATTGTCATGGCATTGGGTGTTGCATCCCCTTTCCTTTTTAGCACATAATCATTTGTAGACCGGTTATGCTCAAAAAGGCATTGTTGCATGCAGGTGCTAAAGCTCCATTTTAGTGGAACCTCCTGGATGTGGGCTTTTTTACAGGGACTCTGATAACACACTGAATGATGCTTAACTTCTGCCTGGCTTTGATGGAATGTGTGTAAATCCTGCAACAGATCACCAATATGTTGTGGACCATTTCTTCTATTTGAGGAAGTCCTACACAATTAGGTTGATACAAAGAGCTAAACATAGCACTTTAAAGTAGCCTTTATCTTCCATGGCTTTGACTTATTACTGCCACTGTCAGTGGTAACAAATCCAATGCTGAGACATCTTGTTTGAAGTCATAGACTTTAGTATTGAATTGTTCAAGAATGTTAGCAGCTATGAGTGCTTTCTTCATTTAGAACATTGCAAATCTTGTATGACAACTTATACCTCAAAATGGATCAGCAGCTAGCCTTTGCACAACCTCCTTGAGGAAGACCATGTGTGCAGTGATGCACATGTAGTCTGTAGCTTGACAAATGGTCCACACTTCTATAGAGTGTGATGGATGGACAGCACAGGGCACTTCTTCAATCTGTCAGCAACCAATCCTATCACTTTATGGTGCAGCAGAGTCACATCAACACTTGAAAAATAGGTCTGGCTTGGACCTTCCATTTTTGACAAAGGACCTCTATACATTTTAGAACCACTTTGACTCCCACCAAAGAAAAAGGGAGGGGGTCAATTGCTAACATTGTGGTCAGTTTCTCATTGTATAATGGATCAGCTGATGAGTTGATGGTACTGTGCATCCTTGCTGAACATAGCCTTGATTGTGAGTTGTGGTTTTTTTTGTTGATAATCCCACTTCAAGTCTTCTCCATGGAGGAAGCTTTCTTGGGTGCTTTGGGGTGATCCTTTTCCTTGTACCAAGCTGAGTGTGCTACTGGTAATGATTACATACCATGAGCAACAGGGCTACATTATTAACAGTATGCCTGGGCAGAATTTCGATTATTCTGAGTAATTTCGGTGATTTAACGGTACTCTTTGACACTGAATTACCTATAATTACTTGATTAAGTGGCCTCACATAATTAAGAGTAATGGGGCGTTTTTGCACTAAGAAATAGCGCTAAACACAGAATTACTCATCTTGCATAATTCAAGTGTAATCTCACTGAATTATTAAGCAATTCTGTGTGAGTACGCTACACGGAATTACCCAAGTTACGCCCACCCCTAATTAGCACCTCCTATCTGTTCAGATTCATCTCTCTTAGCAACAAGATGTTGTTCCAACAAGGTTGAATGTTGATTTATCATATGAGTCAATTGGCCTCCACTATCATAAAGTCCAACTGGCATCCCATGACTTTGCAGCAAACTGTGCTGTCTGCAATAAGGACCTCATTTGGCCTAAGTATGAAGTCCTATACAGGGAATGAGAGATTCCTTCTAGAACCAAAGCTAGAAAGTATGATAGAGCTAGGCTGGATTTGCTTTTCCTTAAGAAGGAAATTGATTGCAGTAGGGGTGTTGCTGCTGGTTTCAGACTCTGTAAAAAATAGAAGCAGGTATTGGTGCTACAAGAGTAGGATAAATAGAAGTGATTTAAACTTCCTGAGTGCTATTATCGACATGCACGATCACTCACTGCTAACTAAGCTTGTTGAAACCTTCCTTTTGCCTTGTCTCTATGGCAGGACTTGGGGGTACGCTCCAAGTCACTTTTACCTTAAGGTGGTTTGAGGAAGATGCTGAAGTGATCTTTCTTTTAATCAGAGGAGATGGTGAAGACAATGCATCTGATGTACGAGAGGTCACAACATCCTGCTGGGCAGCAAACTCAATGTCCTACTCAGCTCCTACCTCAGGAAGATCAGGTGTGGCAAACTCTTATTCCTCTTTACTTCCTGAAAATAATTGGTTTGTTAGGCCAATTCCATGTCAGACTCACTGATCTCAGCATTGATTACAGTCACTGCAGCACAGACAGATCTGTGCTTTGGCTTTAGTGGTGGTGGGACTGTTGTTGATCCTAGTGTAGTCCTCTTCCTGCCTACAAGAGAATACCTTATGCATGCCACGTTGCACACCTTGGAAGAAATGGCAAGAGGACTTATTGCCAGTGAGGATAAAAGATTTCTTCTAGTCACTTCCCATTTATTTTGGCAAAAGCGTTTTCCTTAGGTGCCATTTTCTTCACTTCCTGTTAGCACGAACAGTACTAATTAGCAAAGATGCATTTGGACTTAGTTGTCAGATAATTCACTGACCTCTCTCTCTCAATCTCATGGACACCACTCTTAAGGAAGCTATTGACACAAAACCATAAGCAACCTGGTACTAGCTCTCTCTTTTGAAGTGTATTACACACTGGCAGCCCTTAAGGACATCCTACACTCTGCAGCATGTCTCATCCAGGGTCTTAAGAAATATGATCACATCACCCCTATCCTAATGGAATTTCATTGCCTACCCTTGCCGACTGCATCATTTTTAAAACCAGGTGCATCATTTACAAATCCATCACGACCAGTATTCTACTTATCTTGCAGACAAGCTCACCATTTTTGGTGGTTTTCAGCACACCCACAGCCAGTATACCATGAGACTGCAGACTCAGAAGTGTAAAAAATAAATCAAATAAGGCCAGCAGGTTTTTTTCGTCTGTGCAACCAGGATCTGTAACTACATTCCCTATCAATCAGGAACTTCCCATTACTGCTGCAGTTTAGGAAAGAGTTGAAGATGCACATCTTTAAAGAACACTATATCAAAATGCGTTATTACTACACAAACCTGTCCTATATCTCATTGACATTAAACTGCTTGTCTTTGCCCTGTACAGCACTCCACTCCTTTTCTGTTATGTTCATTCTATAGAAATACCACATATATATGTACAACTCCATCTCACTTTAGTCCATCTGAATGCAATAAAAAAATAAGAGCGAAGACAGTCAGATTTGGCCATTCTAGTCAATACAAGTCATCATAACAATAACATATCCATGTGTAAACTTATAGATTTGTTAGAACGATCACAAATGTCAGTGAAAAACTTCAAAAATAATAAATATCTCTTTTCCCTCCAGGGCCAAGGGCAACCCTAGAGGAGGCAAGGGAAGGCTGGCAAAAATTTAATAAATTAACAAAAAATAATATTAACTATGTCTCAGATGACCCAATCATTGTGCCGAACATGTAGAAAAAAGTATAAAAATGTGAAATATTACCTGGCTTCTCTCCAGGGGCCATGGGATACTTATGGGAGCAGGGGAAGGGTTGACAGAAATCAATTATATTTCCTTAAAATAATAACCTTGCACTACAGACAGCAAAAGAGCAACGGCAATGTAAAAAATCAACGAAAATGAAAAATAATTACAGCACAGCAACATGGGAATTGGTAAACATTCTTTAAAATAAACCTTAATAATGACCATAACTCAAACAACTTTAGGGAACAATTATTCCTGCCAACACGTTTAACATTTGCAACAAATTAATCCACCATCTCACACAATTAATCAATCAATCAATCAGGGAATTGTAAGCGCGCTACTCACCCGTGAGGGTCTCAAGGCGCTGAGGGGGGGGTCCGCAGATCTGTTTAGCCAAAGAGCCAGGTCTTGAGGGTCTTCCTGAAGGTGTTCAGGGAGGGGAC
Source organism: Calotriton arnoldi (assembly GCA_963921515.1). Classification (NCBI taxonomy): domain Eukaryota; kingdom Metazoa; phylum Chordata; class Amphibia; order Caudata; family Salamandridae; genus Calotriton; species Calotriton arnoldi. The sequence continues at coordinate 144,665 of CAWUFW010007967.1, forward strand.
GTGTCTGATGTCTGCCGGTAGCTCGTTCCAGGTCTTGGCTGCAATGTGAGAGAAGGATCTTCCACCTGCTCTGGCTCTGTGGATGCGCGGGGTTTCGGCCAGTGCGAGGTTGGAAGATCGGAGGTTTTTTTTTTGGGTACGTGGAAGTTGATTCTGTCGTTGAGGTATTTGGGTCCGTTGTTGTGTAGGCATTTGTAGGCGTGAGTGAGGATTTTGAAAGTGACTCTTTTCTCCACGGGGAGCCAGTGGAGACTTCGTAGGTGTTGGCTGATGTGTTCGTGTCTGGGGATGCCGAGGACGAGTCTGGCGGCGGTGTTCTGTATTGTTTGGAGTTTGCGGAGTAGGGACTTGTTGATGCCGGCGTAGAGTGCATTTCCATTGTCCAGTCTGCTGGTGATGAGTGCGTGGGTGACTGTCTTCCTTGACTCAGGGGGGATCCACTTGAAGGTCTTGCGGAGGATGCGGAGGGTGTTGAAGCAGCTGGAGGTGACGGCGTTGACCTGTCGGTTCATGGTGAGTGATGAGTCGAGTACGATGCCGAGGTTCTTGGCGTGGTCTGAGGGGGTAGGTTGGCTTCCAAGGGCGGTCGGCCACCAGGTGCTGTCCCATGCAGAAGGGGTGGTACCGAGGACGAGGACTTCTGTCTTCTCGGCATTGAGCTTCAGGCAGCTGTTGGTCATCCAGACTGCGACGTCTTGCGACGTCTTGCATTCCTTTCTGGAAGTTGAGTTTGGCAGTGTTGGGGTCTTTGGTGAGGGAGAGGATGAGCTGGGTGTCGTCGGCGTAGGATGATGTTGAGGCCGTGTTGTCGGACGATGGCTGCGAGAGGGGCCATGTAGATGCTGAAGAGGGTGTCGCTCAGTGATGAACTCTGTGGGACTCCGCAGGTGATTTTCGTGGGGTCGGAGAGGAAGGGTGGGAGTCTGATCCTTTGGCTTCTTCCGGTGAGGAATAATCGGATCCAGTCCAGGGCTGTTCCTTGTATGCCTGCGTCGTGTAGTCTGGCGACTAGTGTACGGTGGGAGACGGTGTCAAAGGCCGCTGAGGGCTGCGGAGTGGCCTTGGTCCAGGAGGGTGCGGATGTCGTCTGTGGCGGCGAGTAGGGCGGTCTCTGTGCTGTGGTTGCTTCGGAATCCGGATTGGGATGGGTCGAGGACGGCGTTCTCTTCAATGAATCGTGTCAGTTTCCTGTTGACTGTTTTCTCTGCAACTTTGGCTGCGAAGGGGAGGAGCGAGATGGGCCGATAGTTCTTGAGGTCGGTGGGGTCAGCTGTGGGCTTCTTGAGCAGGGGTCTGACTTCTGCGCGCTTCCAGTCATCTGGGAAGGTGCCTGTTTTGAAGGTGGTGTTGATGGTGCGTTGTAGTTCGTGTGCGATGGCGGCCGCAGCTCTGTGGTAGATGTGAGGGGGGCAGGGGTCGGTGGGGGCCCCTGAGTGGATGCTTTTCATGGTCGAGGCGGTGTCTTCGGCCGTGATCAGTGTCCAGTTGGAGATGGTGGGCTGGCTGGTGTTTCTGGGGGGCGGGGGGACGTCTGTGGCACCTGGTGGATGGTCGATGAAGTTGTCATAGAGGTTTTTGATCTTGAGGTGGAAATAGGTTCCAAGCTTGTCGCAGAGGTCTTGGGATGGTGTGATGTCTGTGGCTTCGCTGCGTGGGTTGGTGAATTCCTGAATGACACTGAAAAGTTCCTTGGAGTTGGTGGAGTTGGCCAGGATTTTGTTGTGGATGAAGTTCCTCTTGGTGGCTCTGATCTGGTTATGGTAGTCCGTCAAGGCGTCCTTGTAGGTGGTGTGGTTTTCGGTTGTCTTGGTGTTTCTCCAGTTCTTCTCCAGGTGTCTGCAGGTGCGTCTGGCTTCTTGGAGAGCAGTGGTGAACCAGGCGGCTTTCCTGGGGCATTGTCTGTCGGGGTTGCGTAGCGGGGCGAGCTCGTCTGCGCAGTTGAAGATCCAGGTGTGGAGTTCTCTGGCTGCGTTGTTTGCGTCGTTTGCATCGGGTGCCCAGGTGTGGTTGTCTCGGGTGAGGGTGGAGATAAGTTACTTGTCGGTAACCTTGCTCCAGTTCCTTTGAGGTGGGCGTGGGGCTGGTTTGGGTGCCTTGGGTTTGTTGATGGCGAAGTGTATGCAGTGGTGGTTGGTCCATGGCGGCTGCGTTGTGTGGCTGAATTGGACGCTGTTTCCTGGCGCGAAGATGGGGTCGAGGGTGTGTCCTGCTCTGTGGGTCGGTGTGTTGACGAGTTGTTTAAGTCCGATTCTGGCGAGGTTGTCACAAAGGATAGTGGAGTTGGGGTCACTGGGGTTGTCGAGGTGGAAGTTCAGGTCTCCAATGAGTATGTAGTTTGCTGAGGCGATGGCGTGGGGTGCGATGAAGTCGGTGATGGTGGTGGCGAAGAGTGTTCGGGGGCCGGGGGGGTCTGTAGATGAGGGTTCCTCGGAGTGTGGCTTTGGGGCCGGTCTGGATCTGGAAGTGCAGGTGTTCGGCGGAGGGGAAGGTTTCGCTGGAGGTGGTGAGGCGGATGGGGGCTCTTGTGGGCGATGGCGAGGCCCCCTCCTGGGTGGTTGGGGCAGTCTTTCCTCTGGATCTTGTATACGTCTGGGATGGCGGACACATACAGTGGTGGACAAGCACATGGGGACAAAGCTGGCTAAGATGCAAGGAACATTTCTGGCTGCATGAAACTGGACTCCTGAAGCCAATCCCAAACTCAGGCATCAACAGTCATATGCAGATAAAGTAATCTAATTTGCTTGAAATCAAGGCCACCCAAAGGATAGTAAATTATCTCTTAGAATGTGAAAATTCCATTACAAACATCAACCTCCTACATCAGACTAAACTCCAACCAGTAACCCAGCACAGTATAGTCACAAATGTAGACATAAACAGACAGAAAAGGAGGAAATATAACCCTAGACTTCCACCATCCCAAATTGTCTTTTACCCCTACATTGTTATCCCTTAACCCTACATGGGTATGGCCTGCATACCATAGTCAAAACTCCAAACTATCCAGCAACAAACACATTTAAAAAAGCAAAAATAGTAGTACTTACTCTGTCTCAAGCATTTTCCAACATACTGCATTTGACTTGCTTGATTTTCATTAGAAGAATTTTAAAGATTAATTTTGCATTAAAAATGTTGCCTGAAAGGTCCACTTGGGAAACAATTCATTTAAAAATGGAATTGATTATTGGTGCCCAGTGTGAAAAAAATAGCTGCTCGCTTTTGGTAAAACCTTCTAGTATGGTTTCCATGTTACCACTATAGTTTTTTTTTATCTGAACAAAATCTCATTTACGCAACATGGCATAATGGCAAATCATTGGGCATTTCATGTCAGTTCTGTAACATGAAATACTTGAAAGTACGCAATGTTGCGTCGGTGCAAAGGAAATTTCACATGAGCTCAGTTGTTGACCACACAAATCCTCTTCTTATGCCATTGCCGAGATGGGTATCTGCTCTTGCATTTATTCACTAACTCAAACAATGAGTATTTCAACCATTCCATGACCTGTACACTCCTATCTATGTGGCAATACTACATCCACCCTGGTTAAATCAGAACAGATGGTTATTGCCAAATTTCCAAACAGGTCAAAATTGGAGTGATATGGCTATTCAAAAGCCTCCTCTTTCTCAAATGAGTTGATGAACGTGATCATATACTTATTAGATTTTTATTTCCACAAGCTATCACTTTATTTGCTAAAACAGAAGCTCTTGTGAAACATCCACTCCATGGTCTACATGGCATGGTAGCTGCCTCCTTTCCTTTTCTTTAAACCCCTGTACTTTGATCCTGGCAACACTGAACACATGGGGGTCTATTCACAGACCTGCATTTCATGGCATGTAAAATAGTACCACTCAAGTATCTCAAATTGCTCTCCACAAATCTATGGCCAGAGACCTTTGCCTCCTCAGCTCCTCTCTTTTCCTGTGTGGAGATCTCGACCACAGTGCAGCAATCACTGCACATGTAGGTGTACAAGTTTGTAGTAAATGTGGGAGGGACAGGGGTATTTGGAAAATATTGAATACTCACTGCTAAATGCGAGGAGTTTTGAGAAATTTAAGGTGGGGTTTATGGAGGAACATGCTATACAAACACACACCCACAAATGAGTAAGACCATTGCTATCCCAAAATGTTACTACTGCCCTACGGGTATCAAGACAGGCTTTAATATACTCCAGCCAAGCCTTAAAGTAAGTCAAGTTTGACCAGTGGCCAATCACTGATACTGTAATTCACCCCCAGAGAAAACAATTGAGGCAGGGAAATAAAATAAAACACCCACAGGATCTAATGACAAGTAAGATAATTGGGATTTTTTATTTTTTACATAGTATTTTTTATAATTTAAATTGATATATTTAAATGAAATAGTGATTCAATGCATATTTAATTTCATGAGTGAATGTGCTGTAATATTTTTTTTATTGTTTTTTTATTAGTTCTATATCAATAATAAATATTTACATCCATTATAGCATAATTAAAATGTATTGTTTCATTTTTGTAAAGAATAATAAACTTCAATAAATTTCACTATACGTTTCCATAGCGAGATCTCTTGAATTGTGGTAAATTTTGGTAGAAATCTCCACCTAAATTTGCAAGGTCATTAGCAGTAACTTTGCACTCATAAAACCTCTTGTAGGATGCTTGGCCTTCTGACTTGAGGGTGTGATGACATGTAAGCCTACTCCTAGATGTAAATCTACACAAATGTTGAATAACAAAAAGTATAGAGTTACACCTAGATGTGGTAGTAAATTAGTAAATATACATGAGTAAATATACATTTGTATATCTACCTTTATGAATAGGCCCAATCGTTTATCTAGGGGAAAACTTCACATCCCAGTTCTGAAATCGCTTTAACATCAGTGTAGGAAACCAGATTGTTAAGTCACAGGGAAGAAATTTCACTTTCTTCATGTGAGTTGTGAGCATGCTCCCCCTGCATCCAAATAATGTGATCCTAAAAAGGTAAATTAGTTTATTTATAGAACCCCTAACTAAACATTGACATCTTGGCTCTAGCAAACAAAGCTTTCCTCCGATAAATGCATGTGGTGCAAGTGCAACAACAAACCATAACAACAATATGGTTAGAACACATTGAACCTCAGGATGCCTAAATGTACAGGCTCTTACTGTGTAAAATGCCACAAAAATCAAGAAAATCAGATGCAGGGATCTAAACGTATTGCAAAAATAAAAACATTCTCCCAAAATAATTGGTAAGTAAAAATGGAATGTTAGTGTATGACATGTAGTAGTCCAAGATTTAAGCACACTTCATGACTGGCTCACTGGAAAATGGCTAGGTAAAGTTTGGTGTTTGGTCTTCAACATTTTTACCTTCAAAATTAGAAACATTTCTCTTGGTTGTAGATCTTTAGCAGGGCCATTCTGGAAGCTGTACCACAAAGGGCTTCAGAATCTGGATACATCTATTGACTGGCCCAACTATAACCTCAAAGTTCCCTAAAGAAAGCCTCCAAGTAGGAAAAACTGTAAGAAGCTGCTGAGATTATATAATTTTCATAAAGGTTTACAGTTCATTTCATTGCTTCAGAAAGGAAAATTTAATAAGATAAAATTTTGCAAAACTCTAATTGCTTTGGCTATTTGTTGTAAAAGATCTCCAAATCTTCACGACTGGTACCCCAGACTTTAGCTCATGAGTTCCAATCAAAGGGTGTCTCACGAAACTCCAGTGTAGGTTCATATTGGTCCTTGAGATTTCCCTGCAGGACTCTACTCTCCATTCAAAGGAGAACATTTCCACTGGTGCATACAGGAGAAATGTATAATGCTGAGTGGTCCACTGGTATTCGTCAGAGGCCACATCTTTCTCCTTCCTCAGGATATTCTGCATTTTTCAGCCACAGAAGTGAAATTCTGAAGGGGGAAGCAAGCTTCATTGGCAGGACTTGAATTGCTGTATCCGTGGGGCTCCGCAAGAGGCAAGCATCACTGCTCCTTGGAAAAGCTTGCTATCCTCATAGATTCGAAACAGAGCTTAAGGCAACATTTACCACTCACCACTCTCAGATAGGTAGAAATTCTTCAATACATCAAGTAGGAAAGTGTTCTTCTCAGTTTCTGATACAGGCAGCTCTCTGGTGAGAGTGTGACAAGCAAAGTTTTAAAGGGTAAAAAATCAACAATTAGCAAGAACCCATGAGTGAATAACATTACAATCCCAAAGCTTTCTGCTCCCTTGTGTTACAGCAGTGTGCCAAGTTCCTATTCTAGTGATATGCTGTATGGTAAAAAAAAACTACACCACAGTTCATATCATCACAGAATCTGTCATGGTGGTTTTCTTGTTCCCATGTGCTGAGTTCTCAAAGTCTGAATTCTCCAATTTATCAAATTCATATATATTGCTAATTTTGCATGTAAAATATTGTTTGTATAGCCAAAGGAACTGCATATTTTTTAGAATAAAACTTTAAAAAGTGTACTTTTATGTTATATAAAAATATATAATTAAACATTTAAATTCCAAAAGATGTATTTATCTTTCTTACCTCAAAAATAATAGTTTGTCACATCAGTCCTGCTTGGAAGGCCCTCAGCAGCTCTAGAACCATCCTGTCCTGGGGGAGGTGGAGTTTTAACCATATTTTCATCCTCATGTTCTGATTCTTCTGAAACTGTTTCTGATGATATACCTTTCATTATCACTATATTGTGCAACGTAGCACATGTGGCTAATATTTTGCAACATGTTGTAGAGTCATAGGCCAATGCATCAAGCACTCCCACTCTCATGCAGACACTGAAATCTTTCTTCAAGTAAACCAAATGTTTTTTCAGGAACAGATACAGTTTCTTTGTGTCCTTGATTGTAACAACTCTCTCTTCCTTTTTCTGAATGAAAGAAATGAGTTAAGCTACAAGTACAAAACAAATATGACTGCCACCTGTAAAAATATACATACATTTATGGACCTCTACAAACATTGTTTAATTTAGATAATTATCTAGTTTTCTTGAACATCTATCCTTACAAGCAACCATCCATCTCAACGCTCTCCTGTAGCTAGCTGGTTACATAAAGTGCGAAGTCTAAAAATGTATGAATCATTTGTACTTCCTGGAAAGTTTGCTAAAAGTTCCACGATAAGGCATGAGGCATTGCAAACCACCTGGATATGGAGTGGTGACTTTTGCCATTCCTATAAACGTGCTCTGTTTCTTAAGGTGACCAAATGAGGATATGTGTTCCATCCGCGTCTGTTTCTGTTGTTTCATGTGCTCATGGATGCAAATGTGCTGCTTGGCAGCCTCTTTCCACCTGCTCAAGTTGTGCTGCGTAAATGCCATTCCCTATTTCCACGGGTGAGACTTATAGCATTAGAAAATGAGCAGCATGAGACTACCACGTGGCAGCTTTAGTTTTTTCCCATTGCCACTCTGGGCTAATAATGCCTGTGTGACACTTAGAAAATACATTTCCAACAAGCATGAAGTAATATTCATCTGGGGAGTGACATCCAGTAGCAGGGCATAGGTCAGTTGAATAATGGTTAAAGTTTCCGGACTTTGCCCGACTTCATAAGGGAAGGGTTTCAATTTACCCATCCCTACTCTTCACTCTACCCAAGAAGCAAAAGATCAGAAAGGTATGAAGCTAAAACACGCAAGTAACAAATTTATAGAAAGAGAAACCAACTAAGTAAGCAAGAGTTAATGGAAAACTCATGGAGAAATAAAAAGGGAGAGGACAACTGAAAGAGGAAGGTTAATTGAGGGAGAGCATGTGAAATAGAAAGATTCACCAAGAGAAAGAGTATTAAAATGAAAAAGGGAACATGACATTAGAAGAACAAGAGAGTCTTAAAGGGAAAAAAAAGAGTAATCCATAGAAAGTAAAATGATGAGAGGCTGGAGGAGAGAAATAGAAAGAGAGAGAGTACACGAGAGGAGGACATGAAAAGTCCTTAATAAATAGAATGGGTAAAAAACTGAGGGGCATATTCTCAAGGACTTATCGCCGAGTTAGCGGCACTTTATCGCAGCCAAAGTGGCGATAGAGTTATTGCCCCATTCACAAGCTGGTGCTAACAGCAGATACCGCCAGTTATCCTGCGATAGCAGCCGCAAAAAACATCGCCACGGATGACACCGGCAACTAACGCTAATGAGATGCAGAGTAGGCGTTCCCGTGCAAAAAGCCGCGAAAACACCACTTCGCAACATTCTCAACGACCAGCCAGATCGGCGATAAGACCACAAAACATGCGATAAGGCGCGTTAGCAGCAGGGAATTAACACCTGCTCTTCCCTGGTATTAAGTCGGACGATAACATGCACCAGAAATGGGAGCCCAGCCCACAGCCACACCAGAAGAACAACAGATGCCATGGAGCCACTGATCACGCAGCCGGACACCCAAGAGGGCCACAACACCCACCACCCCCCACCACCCCCGGGGCCCTACCGGGGCCCTACCCCGGACAAAGATATTTCACATCAACTTTACGAAATTATGAACAAAACAATTCGCCTGATGTCGCACAAGTACAACAATCAACATTCATGTGTGGCCAGAAAAAGGAGAAACATTCATTCATCTTTGAATTTCCAAACAAATTATTTTATTCAAATGTAACTCAAAACAACTATTCGGAAGAGTCATGGCGGGTCGTCCCTGGACAATCTGTAAGACACAGCCTGCAAGACAAAATACAAGATAAGAAGGTGTGTCATGCGCTCATCAAAGGACAGAGAGAGAGAGAAAGAGAGAGAGAAAGAAAGGGAGAGAGAGAGAGTGAAAGAGAGGGAGAGAGAGAAAGGGGGAGAGAGGGAGAAGGAGAGAGAGAGTAACAGAGGAAAAGAGAGAGACAGTGAAAGGAAGAGAGGGAGAAGGAGAGAGAGAGCAACAGAGGAAGAGAGAGCGACAGTCAAAGGAAGAAAGGGAGAAGGAGAGAGAGAGTAACAGAGGAAGAGAGAAAGACAGTGAAAGGAAGAGAGGGAGAGGGAGAGAGAGAGAGAGTGCCGACACTGCGGACCCGGGCCTCACTGCTCACCTGCTGCCACCGGTGTGTCTCCAACCACGTGCCGGTATACACTGCAGTCCACCAGGTCCCTTATCTGAAACAGAGTCCAGATTTATGAATGGCAGAGTACAAATCATTGCACACGCCATCATCGCTTGGCCGCCCCTGCGCACACAGGCTGCTGCACCCCAGCCCCTCCCGCCGCCCAGCGGTGTTTGCCCGCCCCTGCGCACCAAGGCCTCACTGCTCACCTTCTGCCACCAGCGTGTCTCCAAGAGGGCCCACCACGTGCCGGTGCAAGCTCCAAGCCCGGGGTCCGTGACCTTGGTAGCCTCCACATCATGCAGCCCCGCCCCGCGGGCCACTAGGTCACACACGTGATTCTGGGTCTTGATTTCGCAATGGCAGAGATCATATCAGTGCACACGGCATCATCGCAGGCTGCACGCCCGCCCAGCAATATAGGTGCCACCAACTTTGTGAACCGCGAGGCAACGCCACATGGCGGTCGGCCCGCGCTGCCCGCTGGCTCAGGCCTACACTGCGGTCCAGGAGGGCTCACACAAATCCCTACCAGTCCGGACTGCCATGACGGCACATCATCGCAGGCTGCACACCCGCTCAGCACCTAAGGTGCCCCTACCTCAGTGCACCGTAAGTCACCGTCCCGTGGCGGTAGGCCCGTGCCAGCCGCAGTGTTTCCGGTGCCACCAACTCTGTGCAACGTAAGTCATGGACCCTTTCTGATTGAGTCCCGTGACATGCCAGGCGGACGCAGCCATGTCACCTCCGGCAGTGGGGAAGAACTGGGACACATAGCATCGTCGTCGTCCCCTTTATACGTAAGCCGGGTGGGCTGGCTCGACGTACGCCAGGCCAGCATAGGGGTGTGAACAATCATCCCTGGGCTCTGGGCGTGGTTCATTCCTGGGCTGGTTCAGGAAACCAACTGATGCGTGTGTCTCTGTTGCACACGCATCGCCACACGGTTCGCAATCGACAATGTTGCAATGTTGCATGCACCCGGCGGGCGGCCGCACACGAAGGGAATGTACAAGGAGCGCAAGGCCGCCCGGGCTCTTGGCTCATGCATGCCAACTGTTGTGTGTGTATCGCTATTGGTGCACCATAAGCCTAAGGCCTAGCCTCAATTGCAGCGCGAAAGCCACATCACATTTCCAGAATGCAAGCAGTAGTCAGACCAACATTAGGGATGAAAGCTCCTTTGTCTCAATACATGAGGCGGGAGGACACCTGCACCTCCGACCTTGGTCTTGCATGCGGCAGGCACCCCCTGAGAGAGATACCATAGCAGATGATGACGACTCCCACACTACGCACATCGCTAATGAAAGACCAACGTATCCACACCCCACACACAGAAGTCCCTGCTAGAGGTACCCCTGCATGGAATGCCCCTGACACTTACGTACACAACAACCCATAAGTCCAAACGTTGGACACACATACGGCTCATTGCTCCGAGCTATGGCATATCATCCACATAACTGCCGCAGGTCAGAAGAGTGCCGGTTCTACGAGAGCCACCAACGCAATGGCAGAACATCCCGGGCACATGCACAACCCCTGTCATGTGGAACTGTACTGTGCACGTATGCTGCATTTGTTGGGGGCACTGCCACTGGAAGTGTTGCGCATCAGTTACCGTCTGAGCTTCCGTCTTGCATACGTCACCTGCGTCCAGCCCTGGTTCCACTGTCGATCATGCATATTCGAGTGGCCCATGGATGTCTGCCTATCCAACACAACGGTAGCTGAACTGGATTATGACTTGTGTGTGCGCCCCTGTTGGCCCACGACCAGGAGTGTAACCATGATACCCGTTCATGGGATGCCTTGATATTTGCCGTATGTGCTGGCAGTTGGGCATGGGAGATTGCACAAGTCCTCGTGTGCAGTGACCACATCGAAGCGCTCTCCTATTGGGCTGTGTTGCGGATTGGTGAAACGGCGTGGACGAAGCACATCTGTCCGGACCAGTTAATGGATTGGCTCGCCCTCGTGCTCGTTGAATCCGACAACAACGTACTCTTGGAACTGATTGGCCAGGAAGCTGCGCTCGCATTCATGGACGAGTAACTACGTTCCTGCACCCACAACTGCTTGTAACCCAGAGCACATGCCCCAACATCTTGTTGCATCTTGGAGAAATGGTCACATATCCCACCACAACAGTGGACATGGCTGCATTCGCCTGGACTCAGAATGCATGTGCGTGCACCTACGCGTGTTGACACGCACCTGTGCAAGGTGAGGCAGTCCCATGGGCGGAGCTGCACAGCGTCGCTTGGCAAGGTTCCTAAATCTGACATACTGCTGGAGGGAGAGTACACACATGGCAATGTAGGACTACATGTGACCTTGTTGGACCCTTTCACCTACTCACTGTCAGCAGAGCAGACAGTCTGCGCAGTCCGGTGGTACAGCACTATGCAGATCCCATGGGCTGTGAGTCGTGTCCCCTGACACGGGGCAATGAGCATACGCTAAACATCACATGACTCGTCCAGCAAGGCAAGATGGGCTGAGACCGTTGCCATCCGTAATGATTGGTGTTCATTTTTGCCTCCCCATTTCTTGCACCTCTACATGTTCCCATGCTGCCTGTTAGTGTCTGAAGCATTGGTCTGCATGTTGTTGCCCTTGTCTTGCCCGTACTGACACGCACATGCTAAAGAAGTCTACGCCACTTCACTAGTGTTCAACTGTGATGAGCGTCGATTAGAATGACAAATCATGTGCCTCAATGAGCATTGTCCATACACAGGGAGGGACTGACTGACGCATTTCACTTAGGGGTGGGTCCCTATTGCCAACCCCACCTCTGTGAGCCAGACATTGTGGTTGGGATGGTTGCTGGTAGACCTGTGCTCTTACGTGTCTTCAGCAATGTGAGTATGGTGTCCACCTTCTTGCCATGTGGATCAATGTGATCCATCAAAACAGGCTGTGTCCACACAGTTGAGTGTGAGTAGGTATGCGAAGAGATGTCCTATTGTCACATGTTATGGGGGACACTACTTTAGGCCTGTGTTATGAGCACTGTTTCATCGAGCGCGCTAGTGCAGGCAACAGGCAGCGCGTTCCTTTCTTCAGCGGTACGTCGTCGGTGATGCCGGAAGTAGTGACAAAACTACAGTTCCAGTGAGGCTTTGCGGGGGCACGCAGGACGCAGCGAAGGACCGCCTTTATAGGAAGTAGCAGTGCTCGTTGATGCGTCGGAAATTCTTCATCCTCATCGCGTTCGGAATCCTGGCTTTCCTGAGTTACAGCAGAGGTCTGGTAAGAGTGCTTCAGCACCAACGCTCTGTATTCCCTGCCGCTTGTCCCCTTTTGACTATTGTCCTTCCTGTTCTCCGTTGGTGAGCTCTTGCTCGTGCGGAGGCAGCCTCATTGTACTTAAAGACCGGCTCCTGTTTGTAATATCCCGCCCTTGGAGTATCACGGTCTTTGAAGAGGGCGGCAGTGACTTTGGCCCTGAACTTCTTTCAATTGGTAGTGCCGTGGAGAACCTTGCCTGGGTTCAAAAGGCAGGAACTAAACTTAAGGGATATTAAGTATCCATTTTTGTGTTACTCCTTCATGTTGCTAGACACTGGATGCAATGGTGAATTAACCAGACTATGGATTGAGGCTGAGTGCCTTTGTTATTTTTCTTGGAGTTTCTCATATATATATTCTGGAGCAAGATATATATATCTATATACCTGTACCTGTATCATATAGTTATTTTTCTAACTCTATCTTAACAGGGGTAACCAGGAGCGGTATAGGACTACGCTCTATCCCTGTGACGCCTTATGGAGTTTAGAAAAGGGTAGGTTATATATAATTGTGTCATTGAGGAAATGCGAATGTGCATTGCCTAATGTCTGCATATTTACAGGTTGTGTTGCATTTTCATTGAATGGAGTTTTCTATGTTTCCACACAGTAGCCATACAGAAGTAATAGGTACTACTAAAACTAAGTCGCAGTCTCTTCACAAGCTACGCACGTACTTTGTTTTTGTTACAGGTATATGTGGTGGCCATATCTGAATCATTGTTGGTATTTGAGTGTGAATTCTAGGGAGATGTATAGGAGGTATTTATGAATGTTGTTGTCATTTCAGGTCTCCCTCCCTGCTGTTCCCTTCCTTTCCTTCCCTCGCTTGATCCTCCCACTGACCTGTGCCCGTACGGCGTTATAGGCTTGGGCAGATCAAGAGGTGGACCATTCTGTGCAACAAACCGATCCTGAGGACTCAATACAGTGACAGCCTGCTACCGGATTTGAAATTTTTACACACAGCCCCACTTAATACATGGACGTGGGGCTATGTTGGGGGTTTGCGAGATTGTTGTTCATGAGCAATGAGGCCACAGCTAGTTCACACCTTCACAGTCATCTAATTGGCCATGTGGGTCAGGGTCAAACATGCGCATTGATGTCATTTCCCAGGGTGTACCTTTTTGCGCAATCATTGTGCCTACATCCATCCATACTTTTATACCTGATTGGACATAGACATGACACATCTGTGTGATTTGGAATGTTTTATTCACATTCTGTGGAGTGTCGGAGCTGGAGCAGTACATGGCCATGCAAACGCCACATTACATGGTTGCCCAGTGGAGGGCCAACCAGAGTCCTTTGGGGAATGAGAATTTAATCGGAAGAGGAAGAGTTCAGTCCGCAGCCTGATTGCTGTGTCATTGGTAACCCGAGCAGATATGGCAGTCCATGTCGGGGTCCAGGTGAATGTCGCAGAGTGTTTCGGGGGACAGTGGAAGGTGTTGTTCCCGGGCATGATGCAGAGGGCTGAACCAAGCAGGAACAGGCCATGTGGCGGGGATGTATGCTACAACCTCCTTTCTCACACAGAGTCATTGCCATCCACATCTTAGTCCTCTGATATGTCTTCTGTGTCAGGTGTGTGTGGTGGTGTTATGGCTGCATCACTGTGTGCCACTGACACATCAGGGGGCGGAGGTGGTATGGCTGCATCACTGTGTGCCACTGACACATCAGGGGCAGAGGTGGTATGGCTGCATCACTGTGTGCCACTGACACATCAGGGGGCGTAGATGTGTGTGTCGAAGTTCCGGCAGCAGTCATCTGGGACAGGCTCTGTGGCAGCAATGGCAAGATGAGGTTCTGCAGGGCATGGAAGATCCCAGCTACATCTTGCTGGTGTACAGCCGTGGCAGCCATCCTTGCAGCCTGCATCCGCTCCATGTTGTCCATTGTCCTCCGCATCTGTGCCATCTCTGTGCTGTCATCGCTGGAGCCTGTCTGACTGGACAGTTCTTGTATCCGAGTAATGGCTACAGCGAGGTCAGCCAAGGATTGTTGTGGAGCATGGAACGGACTGTGGGTGTCCGTTAGGGACTGTGAGTGGTCCCTGATGGGACTCACCCACCCACGTATGGCATCAAGTTTGGCTGCCATGAGGTCGAAACCCACCCGCACCTGTTCAGCCAGCCCCCTCTGGCAGTCTAACACACGGCGTTGGAATGCCATGTGTCTTTCCGTGAGGTGCTGGGAGCCAGCCGTGGTGGTGGGTGCTTCCTGCTGTGTGGGCTGTGCAGGGGGTGGGGTCACCTCGATGCAGCTGGGCAGCCCTGCTCCTGGAGGTGTGGTGCGGAGGCTGTCCACGATCCGTTGGAGGGTGTCGGAGCAGATGGCCAGGGGGTCCTCCTCATCATCACTGAAGAGATGTCTGGTCTGCTCTGTAGGAGGTGTTGTTTGTCCCTCTGCAATGTCAAGGGGAGATGCAGGTTAACAGTGTGTTCCATGTATGTTGAGGCATTGTACATGTTTACATACAGAATGCATGACAATGTACATTGTGACTGTTTTGGATGAGCTGGCTATTTGATGGGAGACAGTGGACATTTCGACTACATGACAGATGTGAGGTTGCACTCGTACATTATCATCTCACAGTTTCTTGCAATGCCAGATGTGATTGGCCAGTTTCTACGCACAAGCGGCACCAGTTGTGTCCTCTGTTCTGTAGTGTAAGTGTTGCACTTTGTACCGCATTGTCGTCAATGTTGATGTGCTGTTATTGCTATGTGTGTGTGCTGCCTTTATTATCTTCAAAAGGGTGGGTACTTCTCTGTTTTTGTACTGCATTGTGGTAGAGTCGGCCTAGCAGCTCTGATTTAGCGGCCCCTTATCCATTTGAGGCGGTGTGCCTTTGACTTGTGTGCTTTTAAGGTGCTGAGATGTTGGCGACTTGGGTCATTTGTGCTCTTGGACGGTTTTTGTACTCTTGTGCATTGTTTATCTGCAGATGTGTTGTTGACGTCAGGGGTTGTATGTGCACGTGGATGTGTCAGAGTGTGACCTGCTTCTTTGAGGATGTGATCCACACTGGGCCACCTCAGTGTTGTGTCGTGCACCATGTAATGTATTTTGATTGCAGCCATGCTATTGGTCATGCAGTGTCACTTGCATTGTCGGTGTGGCTCACAGAGCCGCTGCTTTGCTGGATTCAGCACATGTGCATGGGTAGGTTGTGAGATTGGTGATAGGGAGGGGGGCCCCTTTGTGCACATAGTGGACGGGGGCCTACTTGGTGTTTCTATGTGTGCTGAAGTGTGCCAAGGGTATCAGGGACATGTTCCACAATCATTGTGGGTGTGCAGTGTGCTACACATGATTGTGCATGTGTGCCATTGTGCCCATCTTCCCCCGTCCCTGGTAGTTACTCACCCTGTTGCTGTTGGGTCAGGTCATATCGAGCTGTGTCCGGACCCCCAACTCCTTGCACCGTCTCCACACTGATGACTGTGGCCACCATTTCCTCCAGCTCATCCAGCTCCTCCTGTGACGCAGGGCTCCCACCTCCAGTCGCCGTTGCTGCCTTCCGGTTGGCAGCGAGTTTCTGCTTGGTTTGGCTATTCACATCATGCCAGCGCCTCTTGACCTCCTCCATTGACCTCCTCAACACTCCTACTGCATTGACGTTGTTCACGATCGACTGCCATATTTCCGTTTGTGTTGCCAATGACACAGTGGAGGTGACGAACAGTTGTTGGTAGTGTTCTATCACCTCCGTGACGATGATCCTGTTTTCCTGCGGACTGAACCCCGTCTTCCTCTTCCTCTTCTCCTTGCCCTTCCCCGACCCCGGGGTTCCTTGCTGGTCATCTGTGGGGCTTGTGGGGTTCGCGTTGTCCTCTGAACTCGGTCCAGGTGCATCCATGGTGCTACGCAGTTTGAATTGTTTTGTTTGTGTTTTTCGGTGCTTTTATAGTGCATTTTCCCGCATGACGCGTGGGAATTGCATGCCTGTCGCTGGTTATCGCTGATTTTTGTATCGCGATTTGGGGCATCGCACCTTTGTTCGCATTCGTGTTTCGCATTGTTTCAGCGTCGCGTTAATTTTAACTCGGTCATTTGGCGCGTTATCGTGAGACTATTGCATGGTGCCGCTGGGTTGGGAATACAACGTTAACACTGTGTTATTTTCCCGCGATGGGCTGCGATGTGCAAAGTTGCGTTAAGCTAATTTTGCGATGATTATCACACGTTCTTGAGAATATCCCCCTGAGATTTTTACTTGAGCCGTTTGGGTGGTACTCTGCCAACCGTTTCTGGTAACTACAGGACCCTGAGTGGCAAGTCAGAATTTTAGACATCCGGTCTTCTCTGACCTCATGTACAGATCCAAGCAGGATATCTGACAGCACTGAACTGGTTTCTGAAAGTGAGGGTTAGATCTATGTGGATCTGTGCAGTTCTCCCTAATCATTGGAGTAGAAATGCTTTACAACAGGAGAAAGTCCTGAATACCCAGCCTATTCTTGATGACGCCACCTGGCCTCCACAGACGAGAGTAGTCCGATGATGGCTCTTTTCTGTCCCTGACACCTCTATCACGTGATAGCATGAGATTCCTGGGGTAAGCCACAAAAAACAGAGTTGTTCCTCCCCACCCTCCCATCGACGAGGAGAAAGAAAGAAACCATAGGACCCAGCAGACAGTAAAGGAATTGTGTCCTTCTAATCCCTCAGGTAATCAGCTATCTGGGAAATGTACACGTTTGTGGATGTGTTTTAGACCTGGCATCTCTTGGCATGTTTCCCCTGTCTTTTTGCTTTCTGACCTCCCGGTTTTGACTCGGTTTTTGCTCATTTAGTGTCTCTGCGCACTTTCTCACTGCTGTTTAGTGTTAAAGTGCAAGTGCTCCTGTTGTAAATTGTTGTTATGGATTGGTGTTTCCATGATTGGCATATTAGATTTACTGGTAAGCCCCTAGTAAAGTGCACTGAGTGTGCCAGGGCCTGTAAATCAAATGCTACTAGTGGGCCTGCAGCACTGATTGTGCCACCCACATGAGTAGCCCTGAAAAGGTATCTCAGACCTGCCACTGCAGGGTCTGCGCGCAGTTTGTAAACTGCCATGTCAACCTGGCAAGTGCACCAACTTGCCATGCCCTAATCTTCCCTTTTCTTACACATAAGTCACCCCTAAGGTAGGCCCAAGGTACCCCTGTGGGCAAGGTGCTGTGTATGTTAAAGGTAGTAGGTCAAAATAAAACACCCTTTGGAGTATTTCTATAGCATACCAATAAGTCAAACAATCACACTCCGCATTCTTACATCTATCACACTGTTATCAGGGAGTCAGATATGGAGATGTTTATTAGGTATAAAGTAACGACACTCCTATAATATATGTTAAAGGTAGGACATGTACTGGTGTGTGTGACATGTCCTGGTGGTGATTTACAGTGTATGTCATTTTCCACCACTGCAAGGCTATCGGTCCCTTAGGAAAGAATGGGAGTTTTACTTTTAACATCTTATAAGCATAACTTCCCATTGGGACCAGATGGGTAAATGAAGTTTAGTATGCCTGGACTCAGAGTGTAACAATACATCTTTTAGTAAAGATGATTTTTATGTTCTGTGTTTGAAAATACTATTTGTAGAAAGTAGGTACTATTTTCTTTCTTAGCCATCCTGTGTACCTCTGCTGGGTTTGTGGATTGACTGTCTGGCTTTGGAGTGACAGGGGCCAGGGATGTGCATTCTCTTCAGACAGCCACTTGGGGTAGTCGAGGTGTGTCCTGCCTTTCCTAGAGGAGTCAGGGCTGGGCTGAATAGACCTGGGCTGCATCTAGAGTAGTGGTAGGAGATTTCCTTGCACCTGAATGGGCCTGGTCTGCCTTGAACAATGCTTTTCAAGGCAGACCTTGCCAGGAAGCTGGGCCAGAGAGGACAGAACTGGTTTGGAATAAGCACAGACACTCTCTGCCTGAGATAACAAAGGGATTTTGAGTATAACGCTGGAATCAGGAACCTGTCAAGAAGAGGAGCTGGGAGAGCTGCCAGGTGGAGTACAGCCCCTTTGCTGTGTTGTTGCTTTGTTGGGTTGGCCTGCAGTTGCTGCTTCTGCCTTGTGCAGTGAAAGGACTGGAATGAACTTTCTTTACTTGTGCTGAGTATCTCCAAGGGCTTGAAGTAGAGCTTGCCTCCTATTCTGAAGTCTCTGGGTACCGCTTCTGGAACCGCTGTTTCAGTTGCCACAGGGAAGGGAAACGCAACCGACACCGTCACTGGCTATGTGTCCTGACGGCACCGCAGAAGGCACCGTCCGCATCTCCCACCGCAACCCTGGTCTCACCGACGACGACGACCGCCGCCGCCACCACGAGCCGCTGCTTGCACCGTGACCTGTAGGCACCGCACTCCACACCGCCTCACTTCACTTTGCCATCCTGGTCTCACCGACGCTATCGCTGCTGCTGACTCCTCGTCCCTCGCAGCAGTTTGGGCCGACCGACGCCAGCTCCCGCTAACCGGCTCTGTCGCTTGTACCGCAACCTGCCATCAACGCATCGAGCACCACCTCGCCCTGCACCGTAAGCCTTGGTCTCGCCTGCGCCGGCTGGATGATCATCACCGAGCCGCTGCCTGCATGGCATCGTGAGGGCAGCACACCCTGCACCGCTTGCAAGAACCGGCTTGCACCCACGTGCCAGCTGCAACGAGAAAGGTACTGTTCACAAGTCTGTTGACGCTTTCGCTGGCCTGTACCGACTTAGTCGGCTGGAACTGTTAGACTGTGTTGTTTTCAGCATCGCGGTA
Source organism: Calotriton arnoldi (assembly GCA_963921515.1). NCBI lineage: Eukaryota > Metazoa > Chordata > Amphibia > Caudata > Salamandridae > Calotriton > Calotriton arnoldi. The sequence continues at coordinate 163,800 of CAWUFW010007967.1, forward strand.
GCCCCGGACGGAGCTACCGACTCGTAGGAACTGTGTTTTTTCAGATATTTCTGCACTTTTAAGGATATCTTGCAAAGTATATATTTTTAAGTACTGTTTGTTGGATTGTTATCGTTTTGGTCTTGTTTTGGATATATAAAAATATTGGATATTTTTCTAAACTGGTGTGGTATCCTTTTGTAGTGTTTTCACTGTATTACTGTTAGTTATGTACAAATGCTTTACACACTGCCTCTGAGATAAGCTTGACTGCTCAAGCCAAGCTACCAAGGGGGTGAGCAGGGGTTATTTTAGGAGTGTAACTCCCTTATCCTGGCTAGAAGGAAGGGTCCCTACTTGGACAAAGATGCAAACCATTGCCAACTAGAGACCCCCATTTCTAACAATGTGGGTTTGCGATTATTAGTTATGTACAGAACAGCAAGCATGAAGACAACTTTTTGTATGTAACTCTGTGTGAATTGTTTTCTTGAACTTAAAAAAATCAAATTAGCCATCAACAAATGGCAGCTTATCAACTGAGAAAATGCAACCTCCTCTCTTTCTTTGTATTCTTCAAAACGCCACAGCCAGGACTATTGTATGGACCATTCCCAGAAGCCTAAAGATATACAACGCTAATGTTACAGAAAATATTAAAAAGCAGTTAACTATCTGCAAGCAAAGGAGCTAAAATTGAGGGCATAGCTCTCATTAATACAACAGGTTCAGTGACACTGAGGCACAAAGTTCCAAGGGGCAATCGTACTCCATTTAGGGCTGAATTACAGCCCCAATCCGGAGGGCAAGGTGGTTCAGGTTTCTTGCTTGCTTTGCGGCCCGTGGCACCCTTGCTCTGCTTCTGATGATATTATGTGAGTTGTGTGTTGCAGCATGTACCGTGCCATCTTTAATGTAAAACACTTTTTATGAGGAAGTACTAATACAAAGATATAGCACTTCCGGGTGCCAGAGGAGGCTTTGGTAATGAAGTAGATTATTGTTTTTTAAAAACAAAAATTAAACACACTTTTAATATAAATTACATCGGACCAAAACTATTAACCTCTGCTTCAGTGACTATTCAATAACAAAAACAATATTCTTCATTCCTTTATTAATCTCACTGTGGGATCTCCCAGTAGAAAGGGTCACAATTAATTGATCGGTGCACCACTGGTTGTAAAAACCTGGACTTGTAGAGGGTTCCTACCTGAAGTATTGGGAAAAGTATAAATGCTTTAGTTGTCAGAGGTCACTGCAAAAATGCAAAATTAACCCCTGTTTCAGACGCATTTTGAGGAATTCTCAAAACAATTTCACACAAGGTGAAATGCTGCTTTGTTTTCCTCTGACTACCATTGAAAATGTTTAGGTCCTCAATGAAAATAGGCCAGGAATACCGAGACAGAATTCCATTACTCAGAATGACCAACACCTCCAGGTTCAATTAAGTCTGGGATACCGCAGTGCTTATACCCGGATCCTGGGAGAAACCATAGAAATTGGGAACTGGAATTACCATAACGGATTCCAGTGGTGAGTACCGTGTTCTGTGACGGCTTCCTATCCGGAAATGCCCCGGTTACTTACCAGTAATCTTCATTACTCTGAGTATTGTCTTCCTCGCCACCAGAGTTACGTAGTGAGCTTTAGCTCCACACCAGAACCCTCCAAAGCAATTTAGCATCCCATGTCTCCCATCCCTCCCCAACATGGCCGACCACTGTCACCCTTGACCCAGTATAAGGGGAGGGTCAACGTCACCCATCCTACTTCCTGTAGAACTACCAAGCCCCAAGAACCACATGAAGCTGATAGTCAAACAGGGAGGGAGGGATGGGAACTCATGTGGCGAGGAAGTAATGAAGATTACCAGTAAGTAACCGGGGCATTACCTCCTCGTAAGTCTTCCTCACCACCAGAGTTACGTAGTGAGCACATACCCAAGCCAAGCGGCTTCATGGAAACTCACAAGAAACTACAGACAACGGGATAAGGCAAAACAGGAGGCTGAAGCCAAAAAATAAAAACAGTTGGACAACAACCAAGAAGAAACACAGAAGGCGCAATGAACAAGAGCTGGATGAAGCAGCCCAAAGACCCTCCACAGCAAAGCCCCTCACAGAAAGACCACCCAACACCACCCAGTAGCGAACCAGGAACATGAGCGGGGAGGACCAGGAAGCGGCCCACAGAGATTCGCAGTAGAGATCCCCTGAATGAGGCCCAGGAGACAGACAGACCCCTGGTAGACCGACCTGGCACCCGGGCAGACACTGCAGAACCCGTGCAACCTAGGTCAGCAAGAGAGACAGCTGAGCCCAACCACCCAGGGTGGAGAGAGAAAGCAAATGACAAGATTGGACAGGACCAACAGTGACAAACAAGATGTCACAGCAGGAAAAAGCTGCAGTCTGTGCCAAATACAGCAACACCGCACGACGGACAACCAACAGCGAGAGAGCAGAATCCACCCTAGACTCAATGACCGGGGGGAAAGTAGGAAACACAACCTCCCGGGATCGGAGGACAACCGAGGAGACCGAAGGCAGAAGCCCAGGATCCGGATGCAACACAATACGGTCCGGCAGGACCCGCAAGAATGGAGGAGAGCGCTGAGAGGACCCCAGCTCCCCAAACCGACCCGCAGAAACAAAGGCCACCAAAAATACCACCGTCATGGGGAGGAACCAGAAGGCCACAGACCCAAGGGGCTCAAACAGACCCCCTGGAAGGGACCGCAACACCAACGGAAGAACCCAGGATGGCGCAAGACAAAATGCCCCAGGACGCTGCAGGAAACAACCCCGAAGCAACCCGGCCACCAAGGATCCAAACCGTCCAACAGAGGGATACGGAACGCCCGCAAGGCCTCCCACTGAGCCCGAAGAGTAGAAGGGGGCAGGCCCAAGGCAAAGCCATCAGAAAGGAAAGCTAACACCCCCATCGGGCCACAGAAACAGAGGTGAACCCCCACAGAAACACACAAATGAGAAAAAAGACCCCCATTGGTGCAAACAAGACAGAAAAGGAGCCGGGAGAGAAGAGTCTGAAGCAACACCAGCACCCCTAGGGAGCAAACCCGAGACAGAAGGCTCAATAAAACCAGAGCCAGGCCCGAGGATGAAGCCGATGCAGAACCCCCACATGAAGCGCAGGGCTCTGCAAAGGGCAAGCAAGATCCGAGGATGCCCAGCACCCCAGGACTGCCAATACCCTCAGCCGAGGAAACCAAGGGCGGTGAACCCTGCCGAGTATCACCAACAGAACAAATGCCCTGTCCAGTCCAATCAAGCACAGAACACCTGCAAACAAAGGAAACGGAGGAAAAGCGGAAAGCAGGGAGCCTGGCCAACGGAATGACAGTGCATCCAGCCACCCTGCCCCAGTGCACGGGAGGAGAGCACAGAAGCAAGGCAAGTGAGCAGTGAACTCAAAAGCAAATGGAGCCTCTGACCGGCACCCAAACCGAGCCAGCAACAGAAGGGACACTGCCACCCACAGGGAGACGGAAGCCAAGGGAGGAAAGACCCCGCCCAAGGGAACCGCCTTGCAGGTCACCTTCCCTGGGAGAAAAACAGCCCAGAGCGACAACACCGTAAACCCTGCCCAGGACAGAAGAACCTGTGCAAGGAACCAAAGGGAGCGAATCCAGCAACCCCACAGGTGAAGGAGGAAGCCCATCACCACCCGAGTGACCGCCCAGACTGAAACAGGAGGCCCTCAGAGGGCTGGGGCAAAGGCCAGACAAGCCAAAGGAATGGCCCACATATCCCAGAAGCTGGACCATCAACTTGCCTGCAGGTGATCCAACCGACCCTGCACAGACCGGGAAACATCAGGAGGGATTGGATACCACCAACCGCCAACCCAGATGGGACCGAACCTGTGGAGACACAACCAGCGGCAGAACGGAATCCATGGAACAAGGAGACCACTGGGACAAGAGAAGGTTCACCAATGGGAATAGATGAAGATAAGCCCAGGGAAGCACACCGACAGCCGCAGTCATCAACCCCTGCAACCGCAACCCCTGACAGACAGGGGAGTAAACCGAGGCCAGGAGACAACCCAGGTCCCCCCTCAAGGGCACCCTCCACCCTGCAGGAATGAACACCATCCCCTTGACCAAGTCCAGGGGACCCCCGATGAACACCAAGTCCAGGGTTGGAATCCAGTTGGGACTACATGTGGACGAACCGGAACCCATGACAGCCCAGGACCACATAGACCCACCGGTCAGGAAGAGACCACTTAGAGAAGAACAGCCAGTCAACAAGCTACGAGAATACCCGAAATCCTTTCCCTGTGGAGGATCCCGACCAAGGGGGCCAACCCCATCGCGAAGACCCATGGGGCAGAAGAAAAACCAAAGGGGAGTACCTGGAATCGGAAGAGCATGTTCCAAACACAATACTGGAGGTAAACATGAGACGAAGGGAGACAGGCACATGGAGGCAGGCAACCAGCAGATCCCAGGAAACCAACACATTCCCCTGAATCAGGAAGGGAAGAATATCCAGCAAGAGAGAAACAAACGCACCCTCTAGAAAATCCAACACTGGACAGAAGTCCCCAGAAACCGAACTCACCAGAAACCGGACAGAGGAAATTCCAAGACCCTACCGACAAACAGGAACTGGACGAAAGGCCCTGCACGAGAAGAGCCTGAATGCCTGCCAACTGTGCCTCCCAAGTAGGCGTGGCAGAAGACAGGTTTGTCAATGAAAGCCTCCAGAGGGAGGGAGTCGAAAACAACCAGGAACGGCCATGCACAATCCGCTTAGTCAACAGCACCCAGGCGTCCCAGGCAGTATCCCATCCAGGTACTAACCAGGCCTAACCATGGTTAACATCCGAGAACAGGTACCTTCTGGGTGGTATGGCAGTAGGCAGATCCCATGGAACCGAGACTGAGGCCACCCAGATTGCGATGAGAGGCAACAGACGCCCCCCTATCGGAGCCCCGACAGCAGGATAAGCAGGACTCGGACTCGGGGACAGAAGAAGCCTGCCGAGACCAGGAGACAGCAGAGAATGGGGTGGCACTGCCGTGAACCCCGTCCATGAAAGTTCAAGCCCCTGTAGGAGCAGAAGTGGAAGCAAAAGCCCACCTGGGACTGAACAAGCGGCCCAGGGAAGGACGGACCGGAGCCAACAGCCTCCCGCCCTCAGCAGACCTGTACACCATATCCTCCAAGGAGGAACCAAAGTCAGGAAAAGGGAACCAGCAATGCAGGGCCAAACATACCCAACAAAATCGTAGACACGGCCCGTGAACCACAAAAATGAAGGGCATACGACCAGTGCCACAAATGGAAACATAAGTGCAGAAACCCAGTATGGAGAGCACCTGTTTGCCCCCTAGAAGTGCAGACAATCTCCCATAAAATGCATTGCAGCAGAGCCAAAAAGGGAAGGAAATCTCCCTTCCAACAATAAAGAAGTGCAGGTACTCAGCACCAGACTAACTGCACAACGAAAGCACCGACTGAGACCACAAAAGGATCCTAGGCAAGAACCAGACCCCCATTGCGAGTCCGAAAAGGTCACACCAAAACACAAAAGTAGATTTAGTGAACCATTAGGAAAATGAGCAAGGCAGAAGGTGGAGGGAACGGGAAGTCACCACCAACTCGCTATGTAAAACGAGAAGAAACAAAGATATGTACCCACAATCGCACATACCAAGCAAAGAAAAGATACCAGTACCCCACAGAGGGTGTCTCCCTTCCAACACAACCGAATCACAAAAGGAAAACCGTACGGGACTGACAGTAACACATGGAGAGAAGCCGACTGTGGGCCGCAGGACCACCGCCAGCCATTCCCCCATGCTCACAACCCAGATAAAAAAACACGGCATGGACTTTCCAGCTTGGGAAAGATAATGTAAAGGCAGTGGCATGCTGTCCATAGAATGAGACCATGCAGGCATTCCCCATCAATCTCAAGGGGTCACAATCGCCAACTGCCCCATAAAAACCATTAGGTAGGCCATATAGCGAACCCCTGCAAATGAGCAATGTGAGACGTGCACAATGCAAAAAGCACGACAGAGTGCAAAACAAAATGCTGTAGTGCATTGGGTCCATAAGCTGCACGAGGTGCCCCCCCCCCTGGAGACCGGACAGGAAGGGAGACCGGAGGTCATAAGAACCTCCGGTCGCCCAACCGCAACATCAGGAGACACATAGGAGAGCGTCACGCGCCCCACGACCCCGCAGAGAGAGGGCGCAGAGGCAGAAATGCGGAAGACAAACAGACCGGGAAACAGGCACGCCAGTCAGCAAACATTGCTGCATGCTCACGACCACCGCTGGAGCAGAGACGAGGGCAAACCGAGGAGAGCCCGCAAGTGCAGAGCCGCACAATACGGCAGAGACCGATGCCGCCAGAGCCCGTTAGTACAGCGCAGAAGCAAACAGCAGCGCCCAAAACCGCCAGAGCCTGATAGAGCAGGGCAGAATAAAACAGCAGAGCCCCATACTTTGTATTGCCCGCACCCGCTAGTGCAGGGCAGCCACAGAAGCAATCAGCGCAAGGGGTGACACCCTTGACACCAGCTGGTAGCCATGAGCTGTGGGGGAAGGGAGGGGAACCCAGAAAATGAGCCCGGTTGCGCAGGGCCTCCTCCCCAGGGCTGTGGAACCCGCTAGAGCAGGACCTCACCCCCACTTACCTGAAACGTGCTCTGGAAGAGTCTGCAGCGCAGAACAAAAGAAACAGGAAGTGGGATGGGTCAACCCTCCCCTTATACTGGGTCATGGGTGATGATGGTCGGCCATTATGGGAAGGGATGGGAGGCATGGGATGCTAAATTGCTTTGGAGGGTTCTGCTGTGGCGCTAAAGCTCACTACGTAACTCTGGTGGCGAGAAAGACTTACAAGGAGGTAATGGCAGTAAATTTTAGCCAGTGAATTATCTGAAGGAGAAAGGGGTTGGGAGTGACTTATTCTCACACATCTTGGAATTCCCAGTTGGGCCAATAATCTGTTTCTGGGTGAATGAGCAATTATTCCAAACGTTAACAGAGGCCTTCCGCTCTTTTTAAGAAGTACTAAGAATTCCGGATTGGGCTGAAACTGAGGTTTCTGTCCAAATTGGGTTTCTGGGTAATGCGACAATTTTGCACGTGGTTTTAATGCTTGTGAAATTACCTGAAAATATTGCTGGGACTTATTCACGAAGTCCAATCTGGTGAAGTTTGTCCTCTCAAAATAGCCCTGTAATAGTGAAATACATGCATAAATCGATGTAGTAAGAACCATTTCCCCAATTGTTCCCCATTCCAATTGTTGATGGGCTGGAATCCCAGGAAATTCGGCAGCCCAAAATGCACTATGCCCATGTTATTGATCATTTGGCGCGTACCATTGCCGCATTGGGAATTCCGATAAACTTGGATTGAGGGCCTCGTTGCACATCTCGCTTCCACGAGTCCCCACGCACCCTCCCTATTTTTGAGCATTTTTACGTCGCCTGACATTCAAAATGATTTGCGATGTAAATAGCATAATTGTACTTTCACATATTTTAACATCAGCTTTAGTGAGGCACTGCGGATTTGCAGCTGTATACAGGTGGGGCTCCAGTATCAAGTGAATAATCAGACCGCCACACAAGAATAGCATGGCCGTGGAGTATGACACATTTCTATCTTCATGCATTTCAATGAAGTCAGACGGGTACATAAAAGGTTATCACCTAGGAAACATATTTTCGAAAGCACAAGTTAAACATGCAAACCAGATCGGCATAGATATTCAATTTAGCCAGTCAACCTTAACCTATTAATATTTTAACAAAATCCAGTGAGGATAATTTCACTTTCTTTGATCCCATTTCATTTGAGCAACCTGCATAGGGAAGAAAAATTAAAGCCACCACAGTCAGACATACAGAATAAGGTAACGTATTAAGTGGGTTATTCATTGTTGCTGGTATTGCAATGCATTAGGGCAAGCGTGGAAGGATTTTACTATCAAGATCAGTGTTCCCTTGGCCACAAATTTGGAGAAAAATACAAAAAAATCTATACTCTGGAGCAGACAAATGTTAGTTGACACCTAGCTTCATCCAGGTGGTGCTCAGTAGATCTCCTTTAATCATATGCTACAGAGAGTGATGAGAAATGTAAGTCACACGAAGCTGAAAATTGAGATGGGAGGACGCTGCTCAAGATATGCAATCAGGAATACATAACATAATGACCAGAAATGATTGTTTTAACCTTCAAATATGAAAAACGATAATGCCACACAGAAGCTCCTGACATTTTACATAATCCTTACCTCACACAAAATTGTTCTGTATTGACTGAGGAAACCTTGTTTTGATGAGGGAAACCATTAAGCCCCAAAGCATTTAAAAACACATAGATTTCATGTATTTATTTATTTGCAGAATAGTCACATATGCACAGGAAATGTTTTTGACACAAAGCAAAAATGCTCAACAACTCATATCTCCAAAGTATTTTTAGAGCACTGTAAATTTCAGCTTCATAACAAGAAAACAGAAGAGAATTAACATTGTCAACATTCAAGACCAACATTTTCCGAGTACCTTGGATAATAAGTGTTGAGCCAGGGCAGGCTAATATATACGAAGAATAGAGACACCAGGAATGAGGGTGAAGTGCACTGGAAAAAGTAACTTCACTGACATGTAATAATTGTTTTTAAACCTTTTTATTGGCACTTCTTACACCATACAAATATTGCATCAAAGCATTACAGAACTATATAAATCAGATGTTGTTGGGATGCTATGATATCGGAAAGGCTAACAGCAAGTGAGGTCAACGTGGTGGGGAAGGTCGTGCAGGAGGGGATGGAGGGGCCCTCTGGTAATGGTCTATAATACGATGTCTGCCTACAGATAGGAAAGGTGACTTGGTGTATTTTTGGGGGTTAGTTTGAAGGGTGATGTGGACAATCTATGTCTACAAGAGGAGGGTTAGGGAGGGGTGCTGTGAACTCAGCCTCTGAGTTGTCGTGTTCAGGGGGATTGGGCAACCTAGATAGCAGACCCTCCCAACCCTGAGCAATAGGGCCACAGTGCAGTCCCCCTGCCTCCTCCCGGTGGAGGGCAGTAGCCATGGCCTTTGCTTAGAGGCACATCGCTCGAAACCAGGCCTCAACTAAAGGGAGGGTAGGGAGTTTCCACATCAGGGTAACAGTTCTTTTGATGACCATAAGGGCATGGTTGAGCAAGCACGCTGCAACCTTAAGCTATCAGGCTTATGGTATATCCTGAGTGCTACCATTACTCAGGATCCTACTCCCCGAAGCCCTGTGACCATCTCAAATTTTGACAAGACATCATCCGAATAAGGCCCTATGTCGGAGTTACCATTCGGGTAAATAAATGAATATAAGAACTCTGTGGAAAGCTTGACAGGAACATATTTATTTCACGTCCTCACATCACTGCATCCATACATAATAATTCCCCCAACTGTCAAACTTAGAACCTCATTACTTCAACATTCAGGGCTCGTGCCCATCATCCAATAGGTACAGAGAAGGGAAATCCAGGTAAGAGAACGGGAGGTAGGGAACAAGGGAGAAAGTGGGAAATGTAATAAAAGAAATACTTTTACTATTTTATAACTAATGCATTGAAATATGACACATCTTCCATTTTAACAATGTTTGAAAAACAAAGACATGAATTAATCATCAAACAATATTTTCCTCGAAGGAATTCTGGACCTAGGAGCAAATCTCACTTGGTCAGCTATAGAGTCATTATCATTTTCTACTAATCTATTTGTGACTACAGAACGTTCTTCTGTCACAGGCATGTTTGTTACATTAGACCGTGATTTAAAACTTCCATTGATTACTTGCACACTCTCCTTAATAATAAGCTCATTATCATCTCCATTTTGTTCATTCATTTGGGTATGACCCACATCACTTCTGCTCTCCAAAGGCACCTTTCTAACACAATTGTTAGCACACTTGGACAGTCTCCTATAACTCCACCATTTGCCATCTTGGATGATGACACTTCCTTTGTTGATTTTCATCACCTTGATAGGTTTGGAGATTTTGCTTACACCCTTACTCATTCTCCTTCCCTATCTTATTCTCACAAAGTCTCCCATGGCTATGTTACATGAAGTACCTTTATGTGCCATGTCATATTGTTTTTTAGACTTACACTGCTTGTTACTGGGCATTCTTCTGACATAATTCAGGTCTTGCTCACACATTACATCGTTTTTAAGTAAGTTAAAGAGGCCGGTTGTCTTCCTTTCATTGACACAAAAGGTGATACACCTATGACAGTGTGTGGCGTGATTCTATATGCCCACAACCTTGGATGAACAGATACACTAAAGGGAATATTTCCAACAACAGCCAAGTGAATACTTTCCTTCAAATACCGATTAAATCGTTCCACCAAATCGTTGCATTGTGGTTCATATAAGGCTATTCGTACATGCTTTATTTTATGAGTAATCAGAAACTGTGTCATCTCATTAGAAGTGAACTGCACTCCATTGTCAGTAATTAGTTTATCAGAGAAGTCTTCTCTACTAAATACGTCCATGAGAAATTCAATCACAGCATAAGTGTTCACATTTTCCACAAATTTCACTTTGGGCCACTTTGAATAATAGTCTATCAGTACCATTGAAAATCTCACATTTCCTGGCAAATGTTTAAAAGGCTCCACAATATCTAACCACACCTTTTTCCAAGCACATTTTGTCCATGGTGTTACTTACATAGGGGGTACCTGGGTTTTGTAATTTTTATCTGCAACCTTACACACTACATTGTCTAACCAAACAGTCAGCATCATGATCCATTCCTGGCCACCAGTAGTAGCCACGTATTTGATTTTTCAAAGCAGTCATTCCCATATGCCCTTGGTGACACAATTCAAGCAGACAGTTATGCAAATTCATTGGTTACGAAACAAGAATTCACCATTCATGGACAACTCAGATGCCACCTCTGCAAACAAATGTAACAGACCGACAAGACATTTGACTTTGGGCCAACCTTCCCCAAGATATTTTTTCACCGTGTTCAACTCCTCATCTTTGCCATATTCATGGATCCACATATCTTCATTAATCGCATATGCATTTTCACCACACACATCATTTACACTAGCCAGATCATAAAAATCCTCATCATCATTATTCATTTTTACTCTCTCCCTTGATGGGGTAACCTGGATAGGAAATCTGCCACTTGATTCATTCAGCCAGGCATAAAACTAATATCAAAGCTGTACTTTTGTAGCTTAGAATACAACTTTGCAATGCAGGCTGTTAAATTTCTTCCTCCGCCAGGTGATAAAATAGATATGAGTGGTTTGTGATCCGTCAGAATAGTGAAACGATTTCCCCAAACAAAATACCTAAAGTGGTTTGTGGCCAATACACAAGCTAATAGCTCATGTTCAGTTACAGAATACTTGCATTCTGAATCGTTTAAAGTCTTAGAGGCATATCCTACTACCCACTCAGATCCACCCGACCCTTGTGACAACAAAATGAAATGAAAAATACATTTATTAAGCGCATGGCTACCCGAAGGCATCCCAGCGCTAATAATGGCAAATAGTAGAGTGGCCACCAGACTAAGGGAATAGCCAGGTTTTTAACAGTTTACGAAAGGCAAGATGGTTGGATTCTTTTCGTAGGTGAAGAGGAAGGGAGTTCCAAAGCTTGGATGCATTGTAAGAGAACATACGCCCCCCACTTCTGGCTTTCCTAATCCTAGGAACAGTGGCAAGGTGCATGTCATCTGAACGAAGGCGTCTGTTGGCACGGTAGGGACGAATAATAGAGTGGTTAATGGCCAGACCCTTTCCGGCCAATGACTTGTGAACAATACACATCGCCTTGAAATTGACTCTCTTCCTGATAGGGAGCCAGTGGAGAGATTTCAGAGCAGGTTATGCTGATTGGTATTTCGGGATATCCAGAAGAACTCTAGCTGCCCAATTCTGTACCGTCTGAAGTTTGGAAAGGGTCGCGCATGGGGCCCCTAAATAAAGGGCATTCCCGTGATCCAGACGTGATAGAATAAGTGCCTGAACCATGAGTTTCCTTGCCTGAAAAGGGAGGCAGGGGAGGACTTTCCGGAGCATCTTCAAGATACCATAGCACGAGGCCGCCACGTTACGTGCCTGGACCTTGAAAGTCAGGTCTTGGTCTAGCCAGATACCCAGGCTTTTTAACTGGGGCTTGGGAGTCGAAACGGGACCCAGAGTAGTAGGCCACATTGTGTTGAGATCGCTGGGTGACCGATTCTCCAGAATCATCATCTTGGTTTTATCCCCGTTTAGTTTCAAAAAGGAGTCATTCATCCATTTAGCTATCTCTTCCAAGCACAGACGAAGGCTGGGAGAGGAGTTATCAGCATGGTTGAGTCCCACCACAAGTTGGGTGTCGTCTGCATAGGTCACTATGTGTACCCCAAAAGGCAGCACCAACTTCGCTAAAGGGCTCATTTAAACGTTGAACAATGTGGGACTCAAGGATGACCCCTGAGGAACTCCGCAGCAGAGAGGCACCTGTTTTGAGGCCACATCAGTGTCAAAAACCTGAAAGAATCTATCACTCAGGAAAGATTGCAGCCATGCCAGAGCGACCCCGCTCACCCCCAATCTTCTAAGTCTATGGACTAGAATTTGGTGGTTAACCGTGTCGAAGGCTGCACGGAGATCCAAGAGGATGACCACAGTGGTGCCTCCGGAGTCCAGGATTTTTTTAGACTCTTCAACAACTGAGAGCAGGACCGTTTCTGTTCCTTGGAGTGGGCGAAAGCCCGTTTGAGACGGGTGGAGGAGTTTATGAGTCTCTAAAAAAGCAGACAGCACTGAGTTGACATATTTTTCTGCTATTTTGCTGATCCCTGGGAGAAGTGAAATGGGACGGTAATTTCCCAGGGAGTCAGGGTCAAGGCTGGGTTTTTTGAGGAGTGCCCTCACCATCGCTTCCTTCCAAGATGGGGGGACCACTCCAGAGGCAAAAGAGGCGTTGATCAGCCCTAAAATAATTGGGGAAACGGTTCCAGCAACTTGTTTCAGTATTTTTAGGGTGTGCTGGATCTTTGGGTGATCCGCTTTTCACCTGAGATAGGATGCTAACAAGTGCCTCACTTTCCATCAAAGAAATTGTCTCCAAATGAGATTCTGTGCTATAAGGACTCGTATTCCGTATTTGGCCCTCTGTCATGGGAAATGAAGTATAGATGGTTTGAATTTTATTGCGGAAAAACTCTGCTAGTTTGTTGCAGCGTGAGCCTGAAGTATCGGGGGTCACTGGAGGAGGGGGGACTCTGAGAAGTGTTTTAGCGATACGAAAGATCTCACACGCAGAGTTACCTGCTGCCGAAATTTTATCTTCGTAATAGGCCGCCTGGGCTATTTTAATTTCAGCTTTATATAGTTTAATAGCCTCCCTATATTTCAATTTCTTATCGGAGAGAAGTCCTTCCTCCAAGTTCTTTCGAGCTTCTTGCAAGTTTTTTTAGTGCCCGAAGTTTTGAGGAGTACCATGCCCTTCTATTGCTTCCTCTTTTCGCCCGGATTGATTTTATAGGAAGAAGCAGATCTAGGGAGTCTTGTATCCATTTGTTAAAATTTTCATCAGCAATGATAGCTTCAGTATTGGGCACTGGCTTTGTTTTTTCTAACTCTAGAATCCATTGTTCTATCGACAGTTTAGGCCAAGGACGTAGCCTTGTGCAAATTGGTTTAGTATGGAACACTGTGGAATTGGGGGTCCAGAGAAATGGAATGAGAAAGTGATCAGACCATGGTACTGGGATCGGATTCCCTCCAACTAAGTCCTCCAAATTGGAGAAAATAGGGTCTAATAGGTGCCCTTTCATGTGAGTGGGGTTGGCAACTTTTTGGCAACTTTTTGGTGGAACTGATAGGCAGCAAGATCCTTTGTAATCTCCACTGCAGCCACCTGTGAGAGATCATCGAAATGTAGATTAAAATCTCCCAATAAAGTGAAATTAGCCAAAATGCTGGCAGAATTGGCCGCCAGATCAGGCAAAGAATTACCAAATTGTCCCAAGGGCCCTGGAGGCCGGTATATTAGGATACCTGACAGAGTGAGCGAGGGTGTAAACCCTATAGAAAAGGCAAAATTCTCGCAGTCTGGTTTTGGACAGATATGTGACAGGTTAGATGGTTTTTGTGAATGATAGCGATCCCGCCGCCTCTCCCTGAGGTCCGGTCAAGCCTCTGGATGGTGTAGCCCAAAGGAAGAGCCTGGACGAGATCGGGCTCCGACCCTGGATTAAGCCAGGTTTCAGTCAAGAACAGAACCTCTGGCCCTTCTTCTTCCAAAAATATGGAAATTTCCGCTGCATGCTTAGGCAGCGACCTGCAGTTTAGCAGAAACATTTTTTAAGATTTGGGTTTGAGTAGATTAGTATGTGGAGCTGTTGACAATTTAAAAGGACAGTACAGGCACTTGGTAGAGCTACTGTCTGGGTGAATGGAATGTTGGCAGTTTCCCATGATGGGTCCATTTAATTGAAGCAGCTCCTCTGCTTCATAATGAAACTGTTTTGGAATGGAAGATGCAGGGGTACTGGCCCCTGGTCCCGGCCGGACGCGGACGGGCGCAGACGGGCCTGCCTTTGGCGCGCCCTTGGCGCGTCCGATGCGCGTCCGCTCCGGCATTCTAGTTAAATAAAGATTCAGCCCCCGGAAGTGAGGAAGCTGGGGGGAGGGGCCATGTCCCTCCGCAACAATCGGCTGTAAAAGCCGCGGCGGACCGGGAACCGGCGTCTGTGAAAGTGCAAGTGCTGGGTGAAAACAGCAAGTTCAGATGCCCTGACAAGCGAAACACAATTTAAAAAGTCATTAAAAATGTTACACCAGGGTGTAACAACTATAAACTACTGGCGATTAAAATGCTGGTGATTAAAATCTAAAGTGCTGGCTTTCTGGATTTGCGCGCTTCTGCTTACCGCTGCGCGTCCGCTCCGGCAGTCTAGTTAAATAAGGATTCAGCCCCCGGAAGTGAGGAAGCTGGGGGGAGGGGCCACATCCCTCCGCAACAATCGGTTGTAAAAGCCGCGGCGAACCGGGGAAGCGGCGTCTGTGAAAGTGCAAGTGCTGGGTGAGAACAGCAAGTTCAGATGCCCTGACAAGCGAAACGCAATTTAAAAAGTGATTAAAAATGTAACACCAGGGTGTAACAACTATAAACTACTGGCGATTAAAATGCTGGCGATTAAAATCTAAAGTGCTGGATTTCTGGATTAGCGCTTCTGCTTACCGATATCACACACTTCTTTCCTTTTGCAAAAAGTGGGAGAGCAGGAGCACTAACAACTTGTGACTTTATCAATTCAAATGCATTTTGCTGGCCTGTTCCCCAAACACACTCACAATCTTTGTGTAACAACTTCCTCAAAGGCTCCATCACAGTGCAAAATGTTTCACAAACCTTCTGTAGTACTCACACAAACCAATAAAAGACATACATTTCTCTCTGTCATCAGGTGTGGGTGCTTGTTTTATGGCATCCACAAGATTTTCCTTGGGTACTACCCCTTTGGCAGATATTGTTTGTCTCAGATAGTTCACTTGGGACTCAAATAAGTTACATTTTTCTAAACGCAAAACAAGAAATTTTTCGGATAACCTTTTGCAAACTTCCTGAAGCATATCATAATGTTCCCCTTCTGTTTTGGCAAATACCAGGATATCATCCTGGAAGCACCTTACTTGACTCGCCATGTCCCTGAACATATAAAGCATAGCTCTCTGAAAAATTGAAGATGCTGATGCCAGTCCGAATGGCATCCTTTTGAACTGATACACACCATATGGTGTGATGAAAGCTGTCAAATGTTTTGACTTTTCCGCCAAGTTTATTTGATGGTAGGCACTTTGTAAGTCTAGGGTGGAAAATATGGTGGCTCCATTAAACAGTGAGAGTAAATCATTTATTTTTGTCAAGGGATGCCTATCCACAATGATGTTTTCATTAAGTGCCCTCAAGTCTATACTTAATCTGAGTTTACTGTTGCTTTTCTTAGCTAGAACTAAAGGGGATATCCATTCAGAAGTTTCTATATCTTCAATGACATCACCATTTAGCATTTGATCAAGAAGATCTTGTAACTCCTTTCTTATACTTAACGGTACTATTCTCATCCCTTGTTTCACAGCTTCTGCTCCACTCTTAAGTTGTCACGCAAAACCACTCACCTGAAATCCAGGCGGTTCCACTTGGGCGAGGATAAGCCCCAAATCTCTATGAAAGTACGCAGGGGATGGTGATTTGAACACACCATAAACCTGTGATCTTTCAAAGGGAAGGGGTAATGGGACGAGAGAAAGAAAAAAGAAAAACCAGCACGCCCTTGTTCGTTTTGTCGTAAGGTCGCAATGGAATCTGCTTGTGAGCCTTATATGTAGGGTGAGTTCAGATGCTTATCCAAACCTTCGAACAATGAGGATTTTGTGCTGTCTATTCCAGTAGCTCTAAATGTGGAAAAACAAAACGTTAATTTTCACCATAAGGTTGTTTTCAGTAATTCGGATTAATTGTGCATTTCCTAATATTTGAATTTAGCTCTAAGATTCAGGGGGTTATCGTGGGTTTCATGTGACTCAGGAAAAACTAACTATGATCTGGGGTTTTGCAGAAATAAGGTCTGTGAGCAAAGTAATAATAATAATTAGACAATAAGCAAATTCTCTATTATAAAACGAATGCACTCCAATATACAATTACACCATAGAAGTTACGCATTTACTGACTCTGATGATACCAAACATAGTAATATGTGCGACATCAAAAGGAATCCCAAGGTTTCCGGTAAGTAACAAAGTCCGACACTTTTCAGGAAATGTACATCAATGTTTTCAAATCAGCAATGCTCTAAAACTTGCGTCTTATCTACCACTCCGACGCGTTAAGTACAAATGTTTTTTCTATCCCTACTAGGAATGTACTGCAATCCATGAATCTTTGTGTTCATTGATGCAAAAATGAAAGTTAAAAGGTTTGTTTTTACCATAAATATACGAGAATCTTTGTGTTCACTGATGCAAAATGAAAGTAATAAAAAGGTTCACCTTTACCGTAAAAGCCTGTTCTTTTACTCTTAGGTAAACGGGAAAGCGACTGAAGAGCAGGTGCAAAGAGACGGCCTGTTCCGGAGGAAGAAGCAGCAGGTCTGAAGTCCAGGAGCCGGAGAGAAGACTGACGAGTGGAGCGCAGAACAGGAACCGAAGACGGAAAATGGGCGCAGACTTGAGACTTCAGGTAAGTGGAAAAGCTACACTGACGAGGCTAAGCAATAGTCCAGTGTGTTTAGGCCCTTTAAATAATCAGCGTGCACGTGGTACAACATGCCACAAAAACAGCACATTGCTCACGAGGAAGCGCTGCATGTTACCGGCACTCCCCTAATTTAAATGCACATGTATAGAAATTTACATGAACTCATGTGCCAACTTTGTCTTTGAATTTGTGCAAAACACGTGTTAGCTGTATGAAAATGTTACATACCAAATAATATATATCATATGCTCACAAGATTATTTTACCAGCTCTTAATCATCATGGCATTATTAGCAGATAAGATTGAAGCATAGGTTGGATCATAATGTGCACTGAAGAAACATTATCATAGCTCCACTTTCTTCTGCAATGTTACCATATTTAGCCTAGCATGACAACATATTGCAGGACTATGAGAGGTGACACTCATGAGATAAGTCTTAATTCATGTTCATATCCATGTATCTTTCCCAAAGTTTCAATGAAAACTTTAGGAAAAGAGGCTATTATCTTCTCTCTAGCTTGCAACTTTTCTACAACTAATACAGGGTCCTCTGCATTAGGATCAAACTTAATGTTTTGGTCTTTCCAACACATTTGCTCCTTTTTTAGCCACATACATTTTTCGATTAGGCAACTCTTCCTTTAAATCTTGTTATGGTCATAAAATATCCCACAAAGTCAATGCGTCGTCCATCAAAAGCGATGGCTATCACATCGGGTTGTAACAAATGTGGCATTTTTTTCCTAATTTATTTTCAAAGTATGATTTGGAAATTATTGTGAAAGGAAAACTAGAATCAGCCATCACAGACAACTCTGTATTCAACACTTGTAGTTTGCTCATTGGTGGATTGATAGGTTCATCATCTTCATGGCCAGAAGGCTCAGTCTCTTTCCTCGAAACATGGAGAGATCGTTGATTATTAAAATGAATAAACCCTTCATCCCCAAACAGTATAGGGCTCCACAAGATACAACAGTTGATGAGGGTAATTTCTCAGAAATCACAAATGTGGCGAGTGATCATCCTGCAAATGACATTCCTGAATGTGCAGTTAAAAAAAAATAACATAACACAGCAGAAATGTCTAATATAAAAAACAAGGGTTTTGTTTGGTATTTGGTATTCGGCTATTGTAAATAAACTTAAATGGACCAGTGTTCATGGAACGCTTAGACAATCAAGGAGGACACAGCAATTTTGGACTTATGTCTGTGTGCTTAGAGGTGACAAAAATTAAATCAACCCTAGAGTCAACCGTATACTTTACAATGAGCAATGGTATCGAAGTCTGCAATTAACACGTCCGTTTCCTGAAAAACCAAGATGTCTGCTTTTAATACCTAATCTTTCATTTCTTTCCTGCAAAATGATGATTCATGTGATGAGCGGAAGAGGCTTAGGTAAACATGGTATTTAATATTTGGGTGATCATTCTCGATAAACGTTGCTGGCAATGTTACTTAATTATTCTTTCATTACCTGATTTCTAGCATCGCTTGGTTCTTCTGAGACCTCTCAGTTTACCTAGACTGGACTATGACTATTCATTTCGTTTTCTTGTTCAGTAGGTCTGTCTCTTTTTGCAAGAAGTAAAATCTGCAAGCCCTGTTTTTTAAAAATATGTTTTTGTTAGCATTTAACGTTTTCACATTTGTACATATAACCAGGAGAAGTACAATCTATGCATCTTACATTATAGGTAGGGTGCGTCATTTTACAAATTCTCGAGTCATAAGGTTTACATGTCATTTTACTGTTCCATGTTCAAAACGCTCCTTCAACATGTAGCATTAGTTTCTTATCACCTTATACATTTGCTTCATGTCTTCTCCTGTCTGCTGAGCAGTACTATGTACTCAGGGGAGTAACATCAGTCTCATGCAGTTGCTAGATGTTCCATATTTATTATATTATATAGCTTGTCCTTTTAACTGGGAAACATTTTAACTGTGGGCCGTCAGGCTATATTACTGTATGTTTCAGCTATCTTTTTTTGGGGGGGGGGGGTTATTACAAAGGTGGGAGTGGGGCCTGTGGTGGAAGCCAGCTGTACAACCTTGGCGAGTTTTGACATTATTAGTCACTGTCTGTCTATGTCCACCTATGTCTCCATGGACGTGTCACTGTCATGGTCCATGCCCTCATCCATGTTCGTTTGTTCTCCTTGTTGATCAGCCTTTCTAAGGAACCAAGCCCTCATTACCTCCATCCACATGTGCCATATGGCATCTACGGAGACCCCTGCCTTCTTTGTTTTGTAGGCCCGTTCTTCTGCCCTTGTCCAGTTATCTACATTCTGTTCCCATAGGTCCAATAGAGGGCCCTTCTGGGATTTCTAGGCCATGGCCACTTGTCTGCGTGCTAGAACCAGGGCTATATCTGCGAATCATCTATCCACTTTCTTATTCTTTGTTCTGGGGAATAATCCCAGAAGACAAATCTCGACAGAGTTCAGGAGATTCCTGGCCAGTGTCGCATTTATTTGGGTTATAACTGTGCCCCAGAAGTCTCGTAATTTCGGCATCCCCAGGTCATATGAATAAAGCCCACATCTTGCTGCTCACACCTAGGGCATCCCCGTGTCTCTCCCTTATACATCACATTCAGTCGGTGGGGTGTGAGATACAACATATGTATATAATTAAATTGTATAAGTTTCAGTACGGTATTTCTAGAGATCTTTTTGGGACTATTTAATATTTAAGTCCATTCCCTGTCCTCTAGGTCCCTCCCCATTACTTCACTCCATTTGCCTCTGACCCACTCTAGTGGTGTTGTCACCATCCCTACTAATGATCTGTAATGCCATTTTACAAAGTTCTTGCGGATCCCAGCATTATCAATACTTGGAATGCGTCATGTCTTTGCAGTTCTCATTGGATCGCTCCCCAAAGGTCCTTGCTTGTGTTCACTATGGAGTGATAATTAAGAAATTGGCCTCCTGGTAGTTCGTTCTGGGCCAGAAACTCCTCAAGTGGAACCAGTGCACTGTCTTGATATAAATCCCCCACTGTCAGTACACCAGCCTCCAACCAACTATTCAACTGCTTACCCAGAAAAAAGGTTGGTGGTGTCCGTCGTGGGAGCCCAACCAGGGGTATGTCAGGTGCATATAATGGTACTCCCACCGTGCGTCTTTGGTTTCTTTTACAGCAGTACAATGCACTCCGCAATAGTACTCCTGGATCTGGAACCCTTGCAGCCGGCTGTATGAGCATGGCCATGAGTTGTCTCTGGGTGACAGCATCGGTCACAAAGTCCAACAGATCCAGGTTTTGTCTGTCTTCCCACTGGGCTAACCATTGCAATTGTGCTGCCAGATAATATAGCTCGAAATTAGGGAATTTGAGGCCCCCCTCCTCTGGGACCCGCTGCAGCACTGCCAGAGACACTCTATTTCTTCGCCTGTCCCATATTAAGTCACACACCAATTTGTTTAGTACGGCAAACCACGAGGGTGGGATTACTACCGGTAGGTTTGCAAAATAGTATAACAGTCTTGGGAGTATGATCATTTTGGTCAGTGCAATTCGTGCCATCGTGGGTAGTTTCAACGAGTGCCAAACAGGAACAGCTGTTCCCAGAGACCGCATCATCGGCTTCAGTTTCTCGTCTTTCAGGTCTACCATATTGTGGAATATTTGTATTGCTAAATAGTTAAAAGAACTGGGGGCCCAGTGCAGGTCTCCGGGGAGGCCAATCGGGCATGTGTTCCCCTCTATTACGGGGAATATGTAAGTTTTCGCTTTATTCAGCTTCAATCCGGCCAATGTTGAGTATTGGTCCAAGAGGTCCATCGCCTTCACCACGCCATCCCCCCCCTTCCCAAATATAATAATATATAATCTGCGTATAATGAAATGATATGGTTTCTTTCCCCTAAGGACATTCCATGAATTCATCCTACGTGACGGAAGATCTCCGCTAATGGTTCAATGGCCATGGCAAATAGGAGAGGGGACAAAGGGCATCCCTGTCTAGTGCCTCTGAGGATATTATAAGATCCTGATATCGTCCCCCCAGTCTTGACCCGTGCTGTGGGATGGGAGTATAGTATTTTGACCCATCTAATCCAACCATCTCCCAGTCCCATCTTGGTCATTGTAACATATAAGAAATCCCAACTAATGGAATCAAAGGCCTTCCCTAAGTCCACCGACATTATTAATGCTTCTGGGTAGCAATCCCTTTCTGGGTGGTGTAAAATATGAAAGAGTCTCCGGATATTTGCTGATGTAGCCCTCGTCGGAATGAACCCACTTTGGTCACCATGGATAAGCTTTGTCATGTGGGGCAGTATTCTCGATGCAAGAACTTTACTCAGTATTTTAAAGTCTGTGTTTAGCATAGAGAGTGGCTAAACTCAGACACCTGTGCTCCCAGCTTTTTCGTTTTCGGGAGGGGAATCACCAAAGGATCTCTGGTAGAGACTGGTAATATGCCCTTATGCCAAGCTTCTGCATACAATGCTTCCAATTTTGGGCTCAACGTCTGTGCTAGTACCGAGTAGAACTCTGCCGGAAGTTCATCAGGACCTGGCGTTTTTCCCCTTGCCATTTCCCGAATGGCCACTCGTATTTCATGGGCCATACTGGGTCCCCCAATCCCCTCCTCAGTTCAGCATCCGTCCAGCGTCCGTAGTGGTTAAGGTGACAAAAATTCTACTATGACAAAAATTCTACTATGGCTTCTACTGGCTGAAGCTTCGGGGCCTCATATAATGTTTTATAATAGGTTTTGAACTCGTTGTTTATATGTTTGGGGAGATATAGTGTTTAGCCCTTTGTATTCGTAATTTGTGTTATTGGCGTTCCCCTGGTTTCAGGCCGCACCAGCTATGCTAATAGCCTACCTGCTTTGCCACCGTCCTCATGAGTTCTGGTGCAGTAAGTAAGTCTAGATTATTGAGCCTCTCCAATGCTTTATTATATTCCTGTCTTGTATTCTCTAATTGCCTATGTGTGTCTGCGTTCTTCGAGAGTTTACGTCCCTGCTCATACAGAACCGACTCCAGTTGGTTGACTTCCCGCACTAGGTCTTGTCTCAATCCCACAGTTTTTCCCAAACAGTGCCCTCATACTACCACCTTGAATGCTTCCCATTCTGTAGCTCTGGAGTCCGTCGAACCCTGATTATGCATGAAATAATCGGTGACTGTCTCCTCCAGGGATTGTTTCAAATACTCATTCGACAACAAGGCGGCGTTAAAGCGCCAAGTAGGGGTCACTGCAGGTACTGTCAGCGGTTTAAAACATAGAAGTAGGGGGTTGTGGTCAGAAAATGTACGACCTAAGTATTCTGTATACGTTGCCAGGGATGTCAATGTATCAGAACAGACAAACAAATCCAGTCGTGTGTGAAGATCATACAGGTGTGAATAGTAATAATAGTCACACAACCGTCTATGGTGTATTCTCCAAATGTCCTCGAATTTCCACTGTGTCAGCCATTCCTTAAAACCTCGCGCCAGCTTAGAGACCGCTGTACCACACAGTGGTGGAGTGGAGCGATCTATTTCTATATTCGCTACACAATTGAAATCACCGCCCAATAAGATCTCTGCCCCCTGTAAGGAGGACAGGGATGCGAACAATTTCTCAAAAAACAGGAGTTGGTCGTGGTTTGGGGCATATATACTTCCTAGTACTATTTCTCTCCCCAGGAGTCTACCCTGCACCAGTACAAACCTACCTTCTGGATCTATATATGTATGTTGCATCACAAATAGTGTGCCGTCCCGGACCCATATCAACGCGCCTCTTGAGAACGCTGAATATGACGTCGCGTAGAGTTGTCCCCACCACCTATGTCTCAGCCTGACCCCTTCCTCTGCTGTCAAGTGGGTTTCCTGCATCATAAATATTTGTGCGCCTCTCCTGACTACATAGCTGTGTATTTTATGGCGCTTAACATAGGACCCTAGGCCACGCACATTCCAGGATATCATCTTGAACTCTTGGTGAACCTGTTTTGTTTGTGTCTCAGTCATGTCACTCTCTCACATTTTCCCCCCACCCCCCTCCCCCCACAATCTGCTGGTACTAATGCCATTTGACGACCCCTAACCCCATAAACAAGTAACTCCCCCTCCCTCAGGCAGTTTCGCAGCGGCTTGCTGCGCAAACCTGTAAAAGAAATAAAGAGTAAGAGAGATAGATGACTCCCAGCTCTCCCATGCCAGAGTCAATCTAGATGGGGGAGTAAACTGGGGTAGTTGTGTGAGTCCCTCGTCGCTGCCCAGGCCAAGGATGGGTTTCGGCAACCAGCCTATTATTACCTAACCCTGCAGATTTTTCCTCCATAAGGCCTACTTCGACATCATAACATCTTAATCTCTGCTCTTCCCCATAGACATCTCGTTTTCTGCAGGTATTTTAACATCCGTCCCCTCACTACAGTTCTTGCTCCAGTTGCCTCATGTCTCATGTCCATCACTCAACCGTCCCCCCTTGACCTCCCATGCATTTTATTTTTTAATTTATTCTCGTCTTTAGGACTTATCTTTTCAGGTCGATTTTCAGATGAGTTTGTCTAGAGAGCCCGGGGTTACCACCGGGGCTGCGTACCGCTCCTCGACGACACCCCCTTATCCGAGCCACTTGTGTTGTGATCTGTAGATGCTGGCATATCAATTTCTTTACAGGGCGCTGATAGGACCTCCGTCACTGCCTTCAGTGCTGCATGGCGTTCTCAAACTGTCTGTGACGGGTTGGGTTTTTGCACTGGGGGTCAGTGGTTCGATCGTCTCAGCCTCTTGCGTTGTGGTTTGGGGCCCGTCTTCCTTTCCTTCAGCTGATTTAGAGGTTGTGTACCTGTTTTGTACATCTCCAACCATGACCGTACTTCTTCTGGAGAGCCATAGAATTGCGTACTTCCGTCTACCTGCAGTCTTAGTCTGGCCGGATATTGCAACGAGTACTGTATGCCTTCTGCTTGTAGCGCATTCTTAGCTTCCAGAAAGGAAGCACGTTGTGCTTGGACTCTCGCTGTAAAATCTGGGAATATTGACACCTTATTATTGTCCATCACATATGGACCATTTGTGCTAGAGAGTTGAATTATGGCAGCCCGGTCTTTATAGTACAGCAGTCTTGCCACTACTGGGCGTGGGGGTATCCCAGGCGCCAGAGGTCTTGATGGGGTCCTGTGTGCCCTTTCCAATGCAAAGAATTTTGAAAGTGTCCCCTGGGTCACTGTTTTCTGCAGCCATGATTCTAAGTATTTTACCTTGTGGGAGGTGTTGGGGTTTTATTTCTTCAAGTGTCAGTTCCACCTCTTTCATTCTATCCACGAGCTTGTGGTACTCTGCCAGTAACAGGCCCAAACCAACGGAGACAGTACCTATGTCTTGTTGCAATGTGGCTTTGGTATCAGTGATGGCTGCCAAGATTTTATACAAATGTGTATGGATTGATTGATCCTGAGCCTCTGCCCCTTCTGGTTCCATATGCCCGGCGTTCTGGGAGTATGCTCCACCATCAGGTGGACCATTCCCTGCTTTAAGCTTAGTTTTGCCCATTTCGCTCTTTAGTCCTCCACTATATATAGTTTGGTTGCACTCCACGCTGTGTTGCCTTCCTATTCGTATCTCTATTACGTCCTGTTTGTGGCGTTAGATCTGACGTGGTGGTGAGGTTTATCTGCGTGTCCCTT
The DNA here is from genome assembly GCA_963921515.1 of Calotriton arnoldi. Classification (NCBI taxonomy): domain Eukaryota; kingdom Metazoa; phylum Chordata; class Amphibia; order Caudata; family Salamandridae; genus Calotriton; species Calotriton arnoldi. The sequence goes on from CAWUFW010007967.1 coordinate 188,742, forward strand.
GCCCACTCAACTCACAGTGCTCCATTGTGTCATTAATTTATGCCCTTCCAATATGCTCACCTTCCTTACCATTGATGTGGGGTCCTCAATGTCTGCTGCCCAGTGCAACAGCCACTGTGGAGCTCAATTTACTCCTGCATGCCTATATAAGGCCATATTATTTTGCAGGTCTGCCCCTTTATCTGCTGCTTTCTTGGAGGTTCTTCTGTGCCAGGTTATTGCTGTGCGCAGTGGAGCCCCCTGTGGCGTGGCATCTGTGCAGCCTTCACTGCTGCTTATTTAGATGCCTAGTCCTAGGTTACTGAATCGGATTCTGCTGGTTAGGACTGTGTTTCCGTCCTATTGCAGTGTCCGCCCCAGTCGCCGTAGCTCATTCAATGAGTAGTTTGCAAGCGTTCATTACGTACCGCAATATGCGAGGCTCAAACATGGCATCCAACAAAGCATTTCACTTTCCGGCCGCCTCTCATGTCATTCGCGGCCAAACCTCAGTGCAGGCATCCACCACTGTCTGGGGTGAGCCTAAATTAGATGTTGCTCTGCAGTGCTCTTCATATCCTTTCCCAGGCTCTGCTCGCCATCCTTATTGTTCCTATCCTACTGGCCATTGCAATATCTGCAGGGGCCCCCCACGGTGAGATATAATCCTTTCCGATGCCAGTATTTCAAGCATGTCGTCTCTGCGCAGCACTCGAGGGCTCAGCAACTCATTGTGCTCTGGTGATGTATATGCGCCATTTCTCATAGTCGCCGCGCTCTGCTCCCGGGATCTCCAGTCACCGCATCGACGGGTCGCAGGAGCCGCCCAACTCCGCGCCCGCAGCCAGCTCTCACTTACAGTGGTTCCCGGCTCACACCGCCAGAAATTCGCGGAAGCCGCCTGACTCCACGCCCGACTCCACGCCCACAGCCAGCACTCGACCACCGCGGCTCCCGGCTCTCTCTTCTGTGCTTACGCCGTCGGCGATCCGCAGGAGCCCCCCAACTCCATACTCACAGTCAGCTTTTAAAGACAGCAGCTCCCGGCTCTCACTCGATTGCACCCTCCGCTGGCACAGGCCCACCCGTTGGCACTGTCTCTCGCCCGCTGGGCCAGCAGTTCACCGCAGCTGCATCAGCACATCCGCACGGCCCACGATCTTCAACCTCGGGCGGACCTCGGCATTGGCGTCTGCAGTCATCTCTCTACTCCCTCTTCACCAATTATTCTTCCAGGTGAGAGGGGAGGCAGCTCCGGTATTTAGTTGGGCCCAATTAGGTGTAAAAAACGGCCATGTCCCCGCTATATTCAGGATTTTAAGCCTGGATCAGGACGGAGCTCTTCACTGAGCGTCCGCTCCAGTCGCCATCTTGGCCACGCCCCCCATCTGCAAGCCCTGTTAACTTCATACAGAAGGACCAATGTCTATGTAGTTCTATGGGAAACAAGACTCTAGGGGGCACATGTACGACCATTTTTAGCAGTCGGAAATGGGGCTACAGATCGTTTGTGACCGCTAAAATGGCTTTTGCCATGTACAACCCTATTTTGTGAGTCAGTAACCTATTACCGACTCGCAAAATAGGGTTTGCGAGTCGTTATAAGGAAGAGGCATGCCAAGGACATCCCTTCCTAATAACGACTCGTAGGGGGGTGTGCGGTTGTTTTGCAACCAGAATGTGGTTGCAAAACAATTGCAGTTTACCGCCTACTTAATGTAGGTGGAAAGCCAGTCGCAAACGGAAAGGGGTCCCCAGGGGACCCCTTCCCCTTTGTGAATGGTAGCAAAAAAGTTTTTTAGGAGCAGGCAATGGTCCCACGGACCACTGCCTACTCTTAAAAAATGAAAAGGGAACTTTTCATTTTTCTTTTTTCAATGCACCCCATTTTCCTTTAAAGAAAACAGGCTGCATTTAAAAGAAATTGCTTTATTGAAAACTCAATTTCAGACAGGTCACCATCCCTGTGAGTACATGCCATTACCAAATTGCGACCTACCTCATGAATATGAATGAGGTAGGTCATTTGCGACCCCATTGGGAATCACTAAATGTGTCTGAGACACATTAGTACATTTCATTTTGCAACTTGCAAATTGCGAGTCGGAAAAATCGCACTTTGCGAGTCACAAAATGAAATGATTGTACATGTGGCACTAAGAGACCTAACCCTGTGGACTGGAATGAGATGATTAGAATTAGGCAGAGTGGTGGCATGAGTGGAAAATACTATGTGGTTGTAGATATGTGCACAGATAAACCTTGTTATTGTTTGGGTGTTCAGTCATTCAGGGTACATGTAGCTAGTTATCTAGTTGATTAGATACTATATTGGCCCTTAGTGAATGGTACGCCATGTTCCGCACTCTTATTCCTCACACACCATACTTCTCATGACTTTCAAATATTGAAATTTTTTCTCATGCCACATACCCTCTCTTCTCCAAAGAACCTCCGTTGCACTCCTGCTCCATGGTTCAGACCTGTTACCAAGACTTTGAATTCCAGAAGAATGCAGTGGTGCCATTTGTATACAGTATTGCTTTCTTTACTTTCATTATAAGTATGTTTGCAGATGTGTGTCCTTCCCTATTTTGAATTCCAGCCGAGTTTAATCTGGGAGTCTTTGGGCTGCTAAAGACTGGTTAAATCAGTTAACTTACCTGTCATCTTCCTTCCATTATACATGTGCAGTGCTCGTGTAGTTGGTGATTGCTGTGTTTATCTCTTTTCTCAACTTTTCCCTAATGCCTGCTAACCATCCATTAATGAAAAGCATAAACCTTGTCCCCCAAGTTGTGCTACCTATTGTGCTGTCTATTTGGGCCATCACAGATCTCATACTTGGTGTGGTGGACGTGGTATAAGCAACGCTAAATTGTCGCAGTGGAAGATTGCAATTAAATGCAAAATTGCCCACATCATCCCCCTTTCCCTAGCAGGAAAGCTACAGTTTTTGCAGAAAATAAATTATAACAATGGTAGGCAAAAGATAGGTAGTGTGTACTTTTTGTCCACAATCGACACCTCACAGAGAATCAATATACCTGATGATCCAGCAGAAGTAACCTCCTCTACAGATTGGAATGTTCATTTTGCTTAATTTAGTAAATGGCTTTGTGCACTGTGATTTATGCTGCTCTCTTTCTTCGAGTTTCCTCTTGCTTTGAGTTTTCTTTTAGTTTTGTGTTGAATAATCAGAATCCTTGTTTGCTGGTTAATCTTCTCCATTCAGTAAAAGAAAAACCTTGTATTTTCCTGTGATGTATTTTTCTTTGCGTCCTCTTAGGGCCACTAGCATATAGTCCCTTGGGCAAAACCCCTGCATGAACAGATATGCACAGGTAGTGGTGAAAGTAAGAACTGTGCACCTGGACACCTTGCTTGCCACTTGCCTGTGGCTCCAGTTCCTGTTTGTTCCAGGCTGATCCAGTGACACTGCAGCTGCCCGGGTTTCCCTCTGGGGTTTTCCTATCTGGGTTATCCCAATCACCGTTTTCCCCGCCAACACAAGCCCCGCCCAGCCCTGGACCTACGTAATGGTGGCCACAGCGTGACTGAGCAGTGGACGCGCACAATGGGGGCACCAATGGTGTGCCAAAGGCGCACTAAAGGCAATCCTGTCTTTGCCCGTCTGTGCCCGGACAGCGTCCAGCACCATGACCCCTGGTCCCTCCAGCCCCACCATTGTTGAGCTCTACACCCTCGACCCCGGGTGCAGCAACAAACTCTGACACAGCGCTGACCCATGCTCCACAGTAGGACCTTTCACCTGCACCCACTGCCACTGCACACACACCAGCCCACCAAACAGCCTCACCCCGAACGCACCATAGACACCACCTGAACAAAAAAACAACTTGCATGCACCCTTCCCATTACACGCTCTCTATGCAAGCATTCCACTGAATTATGAGACCTCATTGCCACCCTCGCCCCAGACATCGTCTTCCTCACCGAGACCTGGCTCAAACCCAGATCTGCCCCAGACATTGCCACACCAATCCCTGACGGAATAAAATCACTCACCAGGACCGCACCAACAAGCCGGGAGGAACAGCCATCATCCACAAAGAGACCATAGAGTGTACCACCACAACCGACAATGCCACCACCCCTATTGGACATCCCAACTTCAAGCTCCACACAGACGACAAGACAACCATCAGAGGCACCCTTGCATACCAACCCCTAGGCCCATGCCCCAGCTTCTGCAACACCATCGCAGACTAAAATGTGCCCCTAGCCTTAGACTCCAAAGATTACATCTTCCTTGGTGACCTAAATTTCCACATCGACGACCGCAACAACAAAAACACTGCACATCTCCTCGACAATATGGGCAGCCTCAGACTGACCCAGATCGTCCACAACCCTACACAAACTGCAGGACACACCCTGGACCCAATTTTCACCTCAAGCAACCGCGTCAGATACAGCCATGTCAAAGAACTCACATGGACCGATCACTCCATCGTCCACTTCAGCATCTCCAGCCCCCACACCACCACCCCCAAGATGACCAATCCCCCCCACCGAAGGTGGAACAAAATCTGAGAGACCAGTTGGGTGAACGCTCTTTCAACACCTCCGACCCTGCTATCACCACCAGCCTTGAACATGGAGTAGAAAGCTTCAATGACTGGATCACCAATGGCGCAGACAGCATCATCCCCATCAAGGCCAACTGGTACACACAAGAACTCAGAACAGCGAAAGGAGACAGCAAACAGTTGGAGAGGAGATTGCTGCACCAGCAAGGACACCTCGGACAGAGCAGCCTTCAAGACCTCCTTCAACCTCAACCACCTCCTGCTGAGGGCAACATAGAATACCGCCCTTGCTGCATGCATCAAAACCAGTGCCAACAACACCAAGGAACTTTTCAAAATCGTTAAGGAATTCTCCAAACCGGCTGCCAGTGAAAACAACATCACACCCTCACAGGAGCTGTGCAACAACCTTGCCCACTTCTTCCATGACAAGCTCGCACCCATATACAGAAACTTCAAATCCCAACCCACACCTACGGACTTCCTCGACAGATACACCACCATTGCAAAAGACACAAACCACACACTGATCACCTGGAACATCCTCTCCACCCAGGACACCACCTCCACCACGAAATTCATCCACTCAGGAGCTCCCACAGACTCATGCCGCACCACATTTTCAACCTCGGATACCAAAGGATTGGCCAGGAACTCACCACCCTACTCAACACCTTTATCCCACTGCAACATTTCCAGAAGCCTGGAAACATGCCAAAGTCAGACCTCTGCTCAAAAAACCCTCCGCCAACCCCAGCAAACTCAAAAACTATCTTCCAAACTTGTTCCCATTCCCAGCGAAGGTACTAGAAAAGATTATCAACAATCAACTCATGACACACCTGGAGCAGAACCAGCTACTCAATGCCTCCTAATCCGGCTTCCGCAGCAATCACAGCACCAAAACCGCCCTGATCGCAGCCACCGACAATATCCGCACCCTCTTCGACCGAGGAGAAACAGCAGGTTTGATACTCCTTGACCTCTTGGCAGCCTTCCACACCGTATTCCACCACACACTGATCGAAAGACTCCAACACATTGGCATCCAATGGGATGCGCTCAGATGGATCGCCTCCTTCCTCAGCAGAAGAAGCCAGAGCATCCACCTCCCATCTTTCACCTCTGAACCCAAGGTGTCCCCCAGGGCTCATCCCTCAGCCACATGCTCTTCAATGCTTATATGACCCCACTGGCCAACATCGTCAGATCCCACGGTCTCAACATAATTTACTACGCAGACGACACCCAACTCATCCTCTCGCTCACCGAGAACCCCACCACCACCAGAACCAACTTCCACAGATGCATGACAAACTTCACTGACTGGATAAAGAACAACTACCTGCAGCTGAACACAGACAAGATGGAAGTACTGATCTTTGGCAGCAGCAGCAATACATGGAATGAGTACTGGTGGCCATCAGACCTAGGACCTGCACCCACTCCCTCCAACCACGCCAGAAACCTCAGACTCATCAGTGACAACAAGCTCACCATGAAATCACGGGTCAACGCCATCTCCTCCGCCTACTTCCTCACTCTGTGCATGCTACGTAAGATCTTAAAGTGGCTACCCCTACACACAAGACGCACCGTGACACAAGCCCTCATCACCAGCCAACTGGACTACAGCAATGCCCTCTACAAAGGAATCGCCGCACACCTCCTACAGAGACTTCAGACCATACTGAACACTGCAGCTAGACTCCTCCTGTCACATGGCCCAATGTGACATTGTTGTCTCCTCTAAGTTAGCTGAGCACGGCGCAGACTGTACGCTGCTTTGCGCACATTACTACATGGCTTTATTTTTTGCAAATGCCTTGTTTGTAATTTTCACATGAGAACCGACTGCTGTGTTCACTCTCTGCAGGTTCGTGGGATTTAGTCTGAACATTGTGAGCAAGGTCGATGAACAATGCCCCTTGTTATTCTGTTCTGGTCAGGCCCTAGCACCTAGACAAAACATACCAATGCAGGAGTTGATTGGGAAATCGTACTTTGGTCTTATTAGGATACATGCATGGGACACGCGTGGAGAGGGACCTTTTCAAGGAGAAGAGCGCGACAGCACCTATGATGTAGATCCACCATCTATACTCTAAGGTATGGGGTCTGCAGACAAAGCCCAGAGATCTTCTAATATATAACAATACCGCTTTTATACAAGGGGAGGGAGGTTAGGCTATACTGTCTTTTCATAATGACATCTCCTTTCATGATTTACGGACTAACTGCTATGCTGACTGTATTTGTATTATGCATTTTTCTGCCTATTGTGGCACGTATACTGCATATTAGAGCACGTTAGTTAAAATAAATATTTTAAACTGGTTCGTGTCTCTGTCAGATCTTATTGTGGACAAGTACAAGAGTGCGAGCGAAAGGGTGTGTCTTGCAACCACGATTCCTGAGAGATTCAGGAGGGTTGTGTTCTGGGGTGTCACTTGTTTCTATGTGAGTGAATAGGAGAGCAAGTGAGACACTATAGCTAGTCGGTCCTGGGCTCATGGGTACTAAGGTGGTAGGATGACTCAGTCCCTATGCACTAAGGTCCCATAATCCTATGCTAGTTCTGTTTTTGGGAAGAATCTCTGCAACAATCCTTGGCCTTCCCCGACAAGCCCACATCACACCCCACCTCAGGCAACTCCACTGGCTCCCCACAGAGAAGAGATGCCAATTCAAGCTGCTGACCCATGCACACAAGGCTCTATACAACCAAGGACCTGCCTACATCAACCACCGCCTGAACTTCCAACACTAATTGAGAAGACTACGCTCTGCCTCCCTTTCACTTGCCCATACTCCCTGCATCTACCGAAGCAGAAGTGGAGGACGCTCCTTCTCCCACATTGCAGCAAAGAACTCAAGCAGCCTCCCCAATTCTCCTCCGGACCATCACCTCACTTCCGGAATTCCGAATGGCCCTCAAGACCTGGCTGTTCGACTAAGCCTCCGGGGCCTGCAAGCGCCTGGATGCCCTATTGGGTGATTAGCCGCGCTTTATAAATCCTGATTGATTGATTGATTGAGAACTGGAAGGATGGAGTTGTTGGGTTCATGGTTGGAGTTGGCAGTATGCATAATGTGACATATTCTTTCCAAGAGGCTGTAAGTATAGCTTAGTGGTGACTGCAGGCAGCAAGATAGAACACACCGATTTTACTGATAGGAGGGTGGATGCTCAAGTGACATCAAATCATGAATGGAGGAGGCAAAGGTTATGCATTACTAGTTTTCCAATACTGATTGTAGGAGGGTGGCAAGGAGGACTGTGTTGGGGGTAGCCTCATCAAGGAGCTCAGGTCAAGTAGAAAGATATTAGGGGATACTAGATAGAGGATGAAGTGTGAGGACAATTTGTTTGTGATGGGCCTGGTTCGGGGCTAAGCCTCTGTTGGTCATTAGGTGGAACATCCTGGTTTTAATCAACAGGGATGATACTGTAAAAAGTAAAGCAAATGAGTAATAAGCCACAATAATAATGGCAAAATATATGTTTAACAAAAAGGTATTTATTGTTTATAAAAACATCTACCCACATCACCCACAACAGGCCCACCTCTTTCCCTAAATCCCTAAACAAGACTAAACTAATTCCTATTTCGTACCCCTTCCCCAATGTTCCCACTCACCCCACCTACAACAGGTCCACTCTCAGATTAACCCTTCAAAGTAACTAAATCTAATTTCTTTTTCTAACCGCTGTCCAACTGTTTCTACACACACCACCACAACAGGCACACCTTTCTCCGTGTACCCAAGTCAACTACAAAACTAATAAAGAAATGACCTCTCCCCCAGCTCTTCCTATCCACACCTCCTGCAGCTGGCCTACCTCTTCACTAATTAAAATGCCCCTCTAAAACGCTCAGTTTCTTTAAAATCTCCCTTCAGGCCTCTTTCCTTTCTTCCAAGCCTTGCAAGACCTCCTGGAGGAGGACCGCTATATATGAAGGGGATAGGCTGCTCTGGGAGATGGTAGGCTTGGGCAGCTGTGGTGGCTGGGACGATGGTGGTGCCTTACCCTGGGCTATGCCTGCTTGACACCGAAGGAAGCAATTGCTGCAGCTTCCTCCTCATTCTCTTGTAGAATGACCTGCCGACGGAAGGCTATTGATATGGCCTACATCTTCTGGTGGTGCAGCAGAGTGTCTATCTCTCACTTGCGCTTGTCCTCCTAACCCCAGGGCTCCAGGGCCGGGCCTCGGGCAAAACCAGCAAGGTGGATTGGGAAAAGAAGAAAACAACACAAACTGTAGTATCCACTGCAATCACATTTTAGTATATTTAGACACTAACACAGTGTTGCTAGTTCTCTAGGGCGACTGTAATTGTTTTTCTATGATTCTGTATCCCTGGAATTTCTTTTCTACACATAATTCACATATTACTCTTAACAGTACGTGGTAATAATTACTCCACAACTTTCTCTGTAATAAATATTTTGTTTTTCTCAAATGGATGAACATTTTAAATAAATTCATGGGGTAACACTTTTCATCAGACACCTAAAATTGCTATGCTGCAATACGTTTATATATTACCATAGTAAAATATATTCAATTTCTACCATACAGCTTACTTGACTATATAACACATCATGCAACATTAATTGAGCTAAACTGGCAGGGCAGCATAGTTTTAGGACAACTATTGGCACCTAATAACAATAACTATTCCAGTTGCCCTCCTCTTTCCCTATTCCTGAGTCTCGACTCAGGAACAACTCCCCTACATCACACTTTCTCCTCTAATTCATCATCAATACACAAAATATTATTTCAGCGTTAGGGAGTAACTGAGCATTCAGTAGGGTGATGTGTTAGGTCAAGGCTTGGGCTAGGTTTAGGTTTGTCTATGGACAGAAAAAAGTTAGGAAGATTTGTTGGACAAATATGGCGCCTATCGAGGTGGAACAGGAAGGAAGGTGAATGGAATGGGTGGGTAGTGGGCACTGTGCAACACACCTCATCTTCTGCCCATTCATTTAAATGGCTGAGAAGCAGAGACAGAAACATAGGGAAAGGTGGATAATTTTAAAGAGGATTGGGGATCAGACTTTGGAGCTAGGAAGGGATACCTTAACAAATTCAGCAGTACTTGTCTTACCACTCAACCCAGCAACCAAGTCTTATCCCTCCTCCACTGTATATTGATTCAGGCCCTCTTCCTGGTTGGATTGGGCAAGCAATTGAAAAAAAGACACATTTTTTGTAACAGCCTACAAACCACAGTGTATGCACGATTATTAAACAACTGCTAAGAAATCTAAAATAATTTGTAGCCAAAGTATCAAATTGAAACTAAGGTTTATTTCTACATTTTAGAAATTTAATAGATACAAAATTCAATGGTATAAAAGTATTATAGTTTTAATAACAGAGGCACAGAAAATGACAAGAAAACAACAATTAAAAGAAAGAGAAGAGGATGGAGAGGAGAAACGTAAAAGAGGTGTATGAGAGATGGTGCTGGCTCAGTAAGAAAGGGGCCGAAAATGAAAAAGGCTGACACTAGGTGGTAGGCTGTGGACCCAGAGGGAATATAAAATAAAACACAAGGAGGTGTGTGCTATTAACTCACACTCAAGGAGAGAAAGGGGAAGTAAGGAAAATATGAAAAATATATGAGAAGGAAAATACAGAACATGTAGCATTTTAAGTTAAATGAATTTTTAAATCAATGGAGAGTAAATAAATAAACATGACTTACCTGCAGCACCAGAGGGAATACCATCTGTGGTGTTGGCAGTGGTAGCTCCTGTGAACCTGGAAGAGTATGACCTCCTTGCCCTGGTCCCCCTCTTCTTCTTTCGTGGTCCTGAAAAGACGAAAGAAAGAGAAGAAAATGATTACTAATATTACCTACAATAATATTAAAGCACATTTCATAATTTAGAGGAAATAAATCTACTGCTTAAGTAAGTTCTGCTTATTCTCCCTTTAACTTCCATCCTAAAAATAGGTCCCTGTGCTACAAATTATTTGCTACAAATGATATCGCTTCACCACTACCTTTATGCATTTAATATCTATCGTAATGTATACACATGAATTTATACATACGTATACTGCTGCCTTTGCATAATTAAAAGCAAAATGATTAAGACATTATATATGGTATATGATATACCACTGTGGAAAAATATGTTTATATTGTTTACAGTGCTAAACCATAGAGAATGTCTAAATAATGTTGTGTGAATGCAAATATAAGTATTTATTTGTTTGTTTATTTCACCACTCCTTGCAACAAAGATGGTGGACGCATGCACTCCGGTGATAACAGTGCATTTATTTACGTGGATGTCATCAATGCGTTATGGCAGTCCGAAATGAGTCTTGTTCTCAGTGAACAACGCTCATATTAATGCCTCTTGCAAGGTAATAAAAATCACATACAAAAAATGTAAACACCAATTACCTGTCGGCGCCATCACCTCTATGCCAAGCAGGTGCAGTATGTTCACCTCCCAATCGAGCAAGTCAGCCCATCGGTGCATCACCTGTCACTGGGTCAATGCGACCCCAGTGTGGCGGTACACACTGTGGCGCACATGTACCCATAGCGCACCTTCCTCTCAGCAAAGATGTCGCCCTTTCCAGTCCTGCTCCCTACCCTCAACATAAGTGCGAGTTTGCACTGTATTAAAAAGGCAAACAGTAAACACTACCACTTTCTCCTCTAAAGAAATATTCTACAGGGTCATGCCCCCGCAACGCCTTCAGGAGCTGGGTGTATCCCATGCCTTAGCCCTGAGTGGTGGGGATGCATGGAGTGACACAAACAAAAGTATGACAGGCATGGGAAAAATGGAAAAATAATAGAACTGGGGCAGAAAAATACACAGTTCGAGTCAAGCTGGAAAAATGGGAGAGGTGAGCAGGAAAAGGGTTAAACTGGATTGGCATGTGCAGGGAAAGTTTGGGAAAGGGTGGGGAGCTGGCAGGCTGCATGCAGGAGTGCCGCAAGTTGAGGGGGGCATGGCTAGCGCCCAAGGAGGATGGCGGCGTTCCCGTGACACACCCGGTGTCGGCGGTGAAGACGAGGGACTTTGCAACGCTTCGCCAGTGAGGAGAGCAGCAATAATGACCAGGCGGCCGTCAGAACCAAGGAGGTAGACGACGGAGTGATTTTTAACGTGGGAGAGACACGCTTTCTCGCCGTATTTCTTCTTTTCTCCTGGAGCAATGCGGCGCCCGCCATTTTGAAAATGCCCGCGATCTGAGGGGAGCCATTTTTCCCTTGTGGACTTCCAGCTTCGTATTTCTACACCTCAAAAGACTCTTCTTTCAGCTCTGTGAGAAGCCTGGAGGCAACGTTACAATTGCTGAGCAATATTATAATGGCCTATTTCTTTTTTTCATCAGAAAATCAACCGGGGCTTCTCTCTCTTTGTTGTTGATGCTAGCGGCCATTTTGTTGCATCATACGTCTTCCAGTGGAGGTATTTACATGAAATCCTGTGAAATTTTACCAAATTCAAAGGATAATTGCTTGCTTTGACTGAGCTGTTTACTTCATGCTTCTCTACTGCTACCATGATCTCCAAGCAGGTTCTAATCGTTGCGGCATTATTTGCTTTTCTAATCTTCTGCAGCGATACTATTGGCATGCAGATTGCCAAATTCATGCCGTACTGCTTCTCTTTTGATATCTAGTGTCTCTATCACGCACCAGTGAGCCTCGTAGGGACTCTTGTGTTTGAGCTAACAATTTTTTCTTTCATACTTCGTCATTGCTATTACTTCTGCAAATGTATGGAATTCTTCAAGATAACCTCTACAGGGTGTGACTATGCAATGCATTACTAATAGTGCCAGTTTTATTCCTGGAGTTTGGGGCACCCGCTGTCACTTGTGCTAACGGTACCAATTGCTCAATTCATATTTTGAGGAGATTTTGATCCAAGTCATCCCATTTATGGGCAGACTGAAAACAGTAAGGTCGTTGGTGGTGCCTGCAAATCGCTCATTTGTTGCTCGCTCACACCTTTACACTCGCCTTGCCAAAATGGATGAATCTTTGAACTCCTCTCCTAAAAGTGCCTCTACTTCTTCTGCAGCCACCAAGGTGTCAACCAAACGGTTGAAAAAGGATCCTCCTTCTCCACCAAAACAGCCTACGTCAGTCTCAATGGATCTTCTTCTGGAGGAAATACGTGCACTTCGCCCATTTGTAGAGGAGACAAACTCCAAAATACAAGTTTTAACAGATGGATGGGCAAAGATGGAAGAGAGAATCACTGCGGGTGAACAAAATTTGGATTCCCTGGGCTCAGCTTGCGCTCAGGTTGCAGTCCTTCAATCTCAGGTTGCATCTTTTCAGAAGCAGATTGAAAATCTTGAAAATAGGAATAGGCGGAACAATCTTCGTATATATGGTCTGCCAGAGGGTTTAGAAGGCTCTGACCCTATAGCCTATTTTAAATCATTCTTGCCAACGGTGCTAAACCTGCCAGAAACCACTATTTTGAACATTCAACGTGCCCACAGACTAGGTCCTCTCCACTCGTCGTCATCTACCATGCGTAAACCAAGAGGTGTCATACTCTATTTTCTTGAATATACGGATCTTCTTAAGGTACTGGCCGCAGTTAGGTCCTTGAAGCGGATTTCGTCATCAGGAAATCAACTTTTTTTTCTCGCAGGACTATGCAAAGCCTACAGCAGACAGACGAAAATAATTTTTGGCCATGAGACCGGCTTTACGCTCTATTGGTGCACGTTTTGGCTTATTCCATCCATGCTTGTTCAAAGTGACCTTCAACAACAACACCATCACTTATGAAGATCCGATCAAGCTCAAAAGTTTCCTTAACTCACACTGTCCAGAAAAGATGGATATTTCTAAATCACGCCCCTGATGATTCTTCTTTTGTAGTAACTCTTGGATACAGCCTTATATATTTAATCTGTTGAATTTCTTGTAAAGTTCATCAATCATTTACCACTTTAGACACTGGCTTGTTTATCTTACTGCAACTTAATGTTCGGTACTGTAATTTCGTAACTTTAAACTCTAGAAAGTTAAGCTTACTGCTCTTAATTTAACAATGCTTCAATTGCTCTAACCAATTTTTTCTATCCCTGCACGTTTTTTCTCTGTATTGTCTGACTTTTTTGTCTTGTGGTCGCTTATCCTGAAGTCTCCCCCGCCTCACCCCGTGGAGTCTGGACGTGTCATCGTTCCATGTGGCCTCTTCCCCCCTCACCCTCTATATGTTTTGGACTCCTTCTAGGTACAGTTTTTTTTCTTTTATTATCTCTACCAGCAATTTCTTTCTCCTTCACCTCTTTTATCTCTAACTTATTTCCGTATAATATTTCACTCTACCTATTCTCCTTTCTTTATCTTGCCCTATTCTTCCACTTATATTTCCCTTACTTATTCTTACCTTATTATTCTTTTTTCAGTCTTACACATAACGTTTTTTCTTACCTTACACTACATTTGTCACATGTAAACTTACTTCTTCATTTTTGTCCTTCTCCCTTTCTCACAAATTTGTTCTATGTTGCAGATAGTTGGTCTGTTTTTTGGCATATTTCTTATTGTTTGTTTTTTACACTGATTGGTGTCTTATATTCACTCTCTCATGTATCCCATGTCTTTAAATCTTGTCTCTTGGAATGTCAGAGGTTTGCATTCTCCTATTAAAAGGCAAAGAGTGCTGACTCATCTAGCCAAATTGGGTGGAGATATAGCTTGTTTGCAGGAATCCAATTTAACAGCAGAGGAATCAATAAAATTAAAGAGAGGTTGGGTTGGAGAGGTTTTCTACTCACCAGGAGATGGCAAGCGCAATGGGGTCCTAACCTTATGTCGTAAATCACTTTCTGTTAAACTATTGTCACAATGTTCTGATGAAAGCGGTAGATGGTTGTTTACTAAACTTTTGATTGGTAATGCTCCGGTTTCTTTACTAAATATATACGCCCCTACTGTTGGTGGCCCTTCCTTCTGGATATCCTTAGCTCAACAACTCGCAAATTGTATTGATGACAATTTCATTCTTACAGGTGACTGTAATCAAGTTTTTGATCCCTTTTTAGACCGTAATTCAATGGTCTCTTTTGTCCCTCATAAGGCCCATAAGCTCTTTATACAGACTATTAAACAATATAAGCTTATTGATGCTTGGAGACTTTGTAACCCTACTACCAAAGAGTACACTTATTATTCTCCAGTTCACCACACTCAATCAAGATTGGATTATTTTTTCATTTCACATAATGTATCCCAGTCATTAATGGCAGCAGATATTGGATCCATTCTAATTTCTGATCATGCTTCTATTACCATGCGGTTAGATATTTTACAGAAACCCCACATCCCCCGTAAATGGCGCTTTAACAACGCTCTTCTTTTGGACCCGGTATTCACTTCCTCTTTTACTTCCTTTTTTAATGAATATTTTTTGTTTAATCAAACTGATGATTTACCTTTTCATGTGGTGTGGGACGCTTTTAAAGCAACAGCTAGGGATTTTATTATTGGCTATGTCTCCAAAAAGCGTAAAAAAATCGCAAGCACTCACCACATCACTCCTAGACAAGATAAAGAAACTGGAGCATTCTTATTATTCCTCAAAATCAAAAGATTGTTTATTGGAACTTATTAATGTTAAATTTCAGTTTAATAAGGAATCAACAAATAATGCTTCCACTTATTTATTAAAGTCTAGTGCGAAGTTTTATGGGGGCAGAACAAAGCTGGTAAAGTATTAGCTAATTATTTGAAGGTTAAACATAACAAACTCAATATAGAATCCATTATGGACGAGCAACAGTCATTGAAATATAAGGACGATGAAATCTTAAATGAATTCCTTCACTTTTACAAAACACTATACACATCAGAAGCCCCTCCTACAGAGCAGCACATTTCTCAGTTTTTGTCTGATATCCAGCGACCACCTTTTACCCAACCAGATTTTTCTATTTTAGAATCCGACCTTTCGCAAAAGGAACTCTCCACCGCACTACAGGCACTTAAAAAAGATAAAGCCCCTGGCCCAGATGGTTTTACTGTTGAGTTTTTTACACATTTCGCCTCTTTATTAATTCCCAAATTACATAATCCATTAAACTCTTTTTTGAACTCAGGTAAATCCTCAGGCTCTTTTTCAGAAGCTCTTATTTGTCTTATCCCCAAGGAAGGTAAAGATTTAAGATATTGTAAACATTTTTTACCCATATCTTTAGTCAATGTTGATTACAAAATGTTTTCAAAATCTCTGGCCATGCGCTTGGAATCCCATTTACCTGATTTATTGGGAGTGGAACAGTCAGGTTTTTTTAAGGGTCACCTTATCACAGACAACACTCGTTTATTTTTTGATATCTTATCTAAATCCTCTCATGTCTCGCACTCCTTGGCAGCCATAGCATTGGACGCAGAGAAAGCGTTTGATAGAGTGGAATGGGCGTACCTTTTTCAAATTCTCAAATTGTTCGGCTTTGGACCTAAAATAATTTCCTCAATATCACTTCTATATTCAAATCCAAGAGCGGCTGTATGTGCAAATGGTACTATATCTCCTTATTTCAGTTTGGGTAGAGGTGTTCGTCAGGGATGCCCATTGTCCCCGTTTCTTTTTAACCTAGCCTTAGAACCCTTTTTATCACAAATTCGTCAAAATAAAGACATTCATGGCTTTAATTTCAACGACACTCACATTAAATTGGGAGCATACGCCGATGATATATTACTATTTATTTCGCAACCCCAGTCTTCTCTCCCTGCATTCCTACATGAAGTTGACTCCTTTGCAGCCGTATCCGGGTATAAATTAAATAAAGATAAATGTGAGATATTACCCTTAACAAAATATACTTTTAAAGATGACTTTGCACTCTCAAATTTTGCATGGAGCCCTCAGTATATTAAATATTTTGGTCTACATTTCACTCCATCTATCTCAAATACAATTTCACGTTGTATGGATAATTGTGTACAGAGAATAACCTCTTTAACTGCTAAATGGCACCCTCTATACTTATCCTGGTGGGGTCGTCTCGATACCATAAAAATGATGCTATCCCCTATAGTTCTTTATACAATTTCCAATATCCCATTATCCATTCCTTTAAAATTTTTCAAGAAAATAAACTCCTTGTTATCCTCTTTTTTATGGAGTAACAAAAAGTCACGCATGTCCTTATCAAAATTGATTCGTCCAGAGTCAGAAGGGGGTGTTAATTCCCCTAATTTTCCTATATATCAAAAGTCTTTTTTGCTCCATCAAGCATCAAGATGGCTCTCCAACTCCTCCAAAGACTACCCTTTATGGGCTAAACTTGAACTCTCTTTTCTTTCCCCTTTCTCATTTCAAGAATACCTCCCGTTCTCTCGCAAACCACAACACCTTTCAACCCCCACAATTAGATACACATCCAAAATTCTGAAACCCACTTCCGCAGTGGATCCTATAAATTGGATTTCTTTCTCCAGTTCCACGATATGGCATAATAGTATGATATTGATACGTGGCAAGCCCTTTTATTGGAAATCCTGGAGGCAAAGAGGTTTGATTTGGATACATCAATTATATATACAGGATCAGATTATGTCTTTTGCGCATGTTAGAAGACTTTTTGACTTGCCAACATCCTTCCAATCTAAATATACCCTCTTAAAACAAGCTATTCTGACTGCTCATACCCGATGCATACTTCCAAATCTCTCCACTGATCCTACACCCCCCTCAATCGATAAATTGCATTCTCTTTTACAAGTCAACACCAAGGCTTCTGTTATTTATAATTATTTACAAATTTCATGTATTACACGAGAAAAAACTAAGTTGGAACTCTCTTGGGAACAGGATTTGGGTGTCAATTGGTCCACAAACACATGGAATAAAATATGGAGTAAAATCAGAAAATCTTCGAGAGCTGCCAATACTACACAGACACTCTTTTTTATATATAATAGGCTTTTATTATCCCCGGTCACTCTACATAAAAGGCATGCTGATCTTCCAGATGATTGCTGGACATGCTCCTCCCCACATGCAGATTTGCATCATCTACTTTTTACATGCCCACTTGTCTGCCGTTTTTGGGAAAGGGTGTGGGCTCAAATCAATTTAATTTTTCACTCCAAATATCCTTTCTCTGTTTCTAATGTATTTTTGGGAAGCTTGTCTTCGGTTTGGACAGATTGCAATTCTAATACAAAAATAGTAGACTTATTGTTGGCAGTTGCCTTTCAGCAGATAGCCAAAAATTGGAAAGACTTTACCAAATTATCTTATCAAGCTTGGTGGTATGCTATTTGTTACAATCACAGATTAGATACAACTCTTTTGTACCCTATCCCCATGGCAACGAAACGTCTGTATTTATGGTTACCTATCTCATTGTTTATTGAAGCTAGTGCTAAACGTTCCTCCACCCTAATTCCCGTACAACAAGAAGTTTCCAAACCTTCTTTGCTCCAAACCTGACTTTCCTTTCACTGTTATTTTTATATATAAGATCATTTTGAATTTTGTATCATAATTTTTTTGTATTATGTGTCTTGTAATCTCCCTGCATTTACACTGATTCATCTACATATTTTTATTAATCTTTTTCTTCTAGGTAGGCCAACTTCAATTATATATCCAACTATTTTGCTTTTACATTCAAAATTTGATTCATGTGACTATGTATTGTTATATTGTATTTTGTATTGGGACTTATATTTTCCTTAATAAACTTATTTCTGAACTTAAAAAAAAGGAGTGCCGCAAGTTAATCAGAATAGTCCCTCATGTGTGTGAAGCATCAAATGCTCTTTTTTAACATCAAATGTATCTTCTTCTCACTTTTTTGCACGAGGAACTAGAAAAAAGCGACATTTGATGTAATATTGGTAGTATTTTGCTTAATTTCCTATAAGGAAATACATGAGTTAGACCCTGGCCTAAAAATTACATTGCCTTCATGGACAGATCATCCAAGCAAAGACAAACCTTGAAAAACAGATTGAAGCGAGAACTTTCTTATTGTACTTTCTTGAAGTATGATGAAATGAGATTATCATGACAAATAAACCTTTTTCTAGTCAGATGTAAAAGAAAACACAAGAAATAGAAGAAAGACATGGGACTACACAATCAGATACAAGTGCTTCTCATGGACCAGGTCTACAGAACAGGTTTGAACGATGTTGAGGAAGGAGCATTCCAGATATGAGATGGGAAAACGTTTCATATTCTAGGTGCTGCATTAAGTATTCTTTTTCTTGATGAGTGGATTCGATAAAGTTATGTTGTTTTTGCATCACAGGTTCATGTGCTTACAGCTATTGATAGCTTGTGGGTAAAATATCTAGAGGTGTGACGTATGGATTTGTCACTGAGACAAATTGAAATAATCTTAATTGTCTTGTTTTTTGGCACTCACATTCATATATCAATGATTTTTCTAACAAACGGTACTAAATCAAAGGAGGTCATCTTTATTTATTGTAAGACATTTAGGACCATGGTACCCACGGTGTGTAGTTTTATCCTGAAACATTTCTAATGAAGATACCAAAATGGGGAAGAGATTTATTCTAGAGGCTCCTCCTGAAGACTGAGGTTGTATTCCTGGATGTGCCGCTTAGTGGGAAGTTTTATCATTCTGAGAAAATGATCTTGTCTCTCTATGCGTAAAATTGTTAATATGAGCAATGTGTTTAAGTACAAGGGTGTGGGTAAGGACATTTATGAAGCGCAATAATACTGTGCATTTTTCAGATCAGCACTTGTCATTGTGTTGGTCTTCTGGTGTGAGGCTTAGAAAGTCTGCTTTTTTAGCTCTGCCTTAAAGGAGGCAATGTTGTTTTTCTTCCTAATATCAAGAGGGACATAGCTGCAAATCCTGCTATAATGTAGAAATTTAGTGGTCCTTCTAAATGATTGGGTTTCTAGACAGTTAGCTATAACTTCCCCAATTACATGTTCTCACCAGCACACCATCACATCACTGACTGTAGTGTTCTAAGTAATGAACCTTGGGCTTGAGATTCACCTGACAAAACAAAATGTTCAGTGTGAAGTGTTTAGCTGCTTTGTGGGTTAAATTATTTATTTGAAAAGTTTTATAAAGCGCGAACATGACCCGACAGAGTATCAGAGTGCTGTACATGTAAGCATACCATAAAGGAAGTTAAGCAGACATAGGGTGATCAGATTAGATATAAGAAAACAAAGCATAACATGGTTGAAAGGTGGATCCCAGCTGTAAAACATGAGATAAAAGTTAGCTTGATAACTTCAAGTCTATGGTTGCAGGCAGCTTTTGAGGAACAACCCTTTGACTTCTTTTTTGAATGAGGCGGTAGAGGGGTTAGTTCTGATTTCGGGGGGAAGAGCGTTCCATATTCTTGGAGCAAGGCCGGGGAAGGATCGGTTGTAGGTTTTCTTCTTCTTGAATCTATGTGGTTTCAGTAGTAGAGTGTTTGAGCTTCTTAGGGTCCGGTTCAGACCAGATAGTTTGAGTTTTTTTGACAGATAAAATCAAATTAAATTAAATTAAAAAACATTATAAACACATTTATCATATTGAGATAAAAATAAGGCTGAATCAACTTAATGTGAAGTATGCGGTTAATCCATATTTAGGGGTCAATTCCGATTCGGGCCGGAAAAAGCACCGACCGACTCGGAGCCGGAATTAATTCCGACCGACACGTACCTGTGGCGCCCGACACGCCAAGTACGATGCCAAGCGTGCAAAATCCGACCGACACGTACTGAACCCAAGCCGAACGACCGAGCCGCGCGGAAAACAGCAATACGGCCGGAAAAACACGCGAATCGAACCGACCGACACGCACCCGGAACAAATCCAACCGAAACGTACACGCGAACTCCAAACCGCAAAGTACGATGCAAGGCGCGAAAACCACGACCGAGTCGTACGGAGGACAAGCCGTACGACCGACACGCATAGAAAACTGCGAGCCGAAGTAACACAAAATACCGCGACCGACGCGTACGCAGCATAGAAAACTGCACAAACACAGCGTGAACGAAACGGAGAAGACCGCACGAGACAACTGCAGGGTCCGACTCGGTCACAAGAACGTTTCCAACATGCACAGAAAGTACTAAGGAAAAATACACAAAAAAGGCCAAACAAGCAATTACAAAGCCAATAAATACTGGGGGGGTGGGGACAGAGAACAAAGACACACCCACAACTCCACCCATATAAAGGACACAAATCCCAACCATGATCCTTTGCAAATGCTATTCTACTGCCAGCACTCAACAGACAGCAACCACACACCCACAGCTCATCCCTCACACAAGCCACACACCATCAGCACACCAACAAATAGCTACCTCACATACACCCAGTAAAACACACACTCACACACCTTCACCTGCACACCAACACACACATTACTCACCATCACCACCCATCACCATGCCCCCAAAGAAGAATCACAAGTTTCTAGATTGTGAATTGGAAGTCCTGGTAGACGAGATCCTCAGGGTAGAGCCACAGCTGTTTGGCACACTGGTCCAACAGACACCCATCTCCCAGAAAACAAAGATGTGGGAGAGGATCATCAACAGGGTGAACGCACAATCACCATGTCTGCGCACAAAGACTGACATCCAGAACAGGTGGTATGACGTGCGCAGGAGGGTACGCGAGCTGCTGAAGAAGGACTACCTCCTGAGCCAATACACCGGCAGTGGCCCTCCTGCCAAGCCAGTATAACTCAGGCCCTGGGAGGAGAAGGTGCGGGCCATCCTTCCGCCAGTGAGCGTCTATAGACTAGAAAACATCCCAGAGCCTGGTGAGTACACAACAAATGTACACAATATTCTGCCACAATACACACACACATCACTGTCAAGGGGAGAGTCAAACCATGCACTCTTAGCAATTACACAGCAACCAGAACAGAATCATCCCAAAATGTGTATGTCAGTCAGATAAACACAACACATGCCATCTCAAAGTTACATTTAACCGTGTCATCACATGTACAAACACAACTACAACTACAGCTAGGCAGTGGCACAAATATAACTAACAAACACATCCAGACATGTAGCCACCACTACAACACCAACACACAGTGAAGACCACTGAAAGAAAGGAATTCTGTGTATGCTGGGCAAGTCAGTGTAGCCAATAGCATCATGGGAGTCATAGTCACAGATATTGCTCACCCCCACAACTGTCCCATCAACACCACCATGAACCATGCGCACATCACAGGGAGTGGAAAAGGACTCACAAGATGGCTGACACTGGCTACTGCTGTGGGGAGCACAAGGCCCTGCTGGCAACTGTGCAACAACCAACAGCAGGACACCACTGACTGACATCCTGAGAGACAACTTCCACTCCCTGCAATGGAAGCACGTTCCATGGTGGGATATCTGGCTGGGTGGGAAGGAGGACTCGCAGCACTGACCATAGTCACAAGCACCTCCCCTCACACACACCCTCAACACAAACTCCACAGAACCCACCTGGGAGAATGCAATGCCTCCCATCCTAACTCAAGATCCCACAAAGAACCTCCACCCTGGGTTATGTTGTGTGAAGCACAGGGACACTCTTGGGACTTTTAGCCAAACAACTGCCAGGACAACACTCCCAGCCATCCTGTCAGCACAGGCAGCCCACCCCACAGGGAAGCAGAGTCAAAAGGAAGGAAGGATGGGCATGCTGGGAAGGGGGTGGAGGCAATAGCATGATGGGAGTCGTAGTCACAGCTCAACATCCCCCACCACATGGCCCAGCAAGCACACACTCACGCATGCACATCCCACAGAGAGTGGAAAGGCCCATCAAAGATGTCTGACACTGTTGCTGTGTCGTGGGGAGCACAAGGGCATGCTGGGAACTGCACACCAACCAACAGCAGGACACCACTGTCAGCCATCTTGCCATTGCTCTCACACCCACACACACTGAACTCCCCACAAAAGCAAGTAAGTATGGGAATGCTGGGAAGTGGGGTGGAGGCAATAGCATGATGGGAGTCATAATCACAGACATAGCTCACCCCCACAACTGTCCCATCAACACCACCCTGAACCATGCTCACATCACAGGGAGTGGAAAACAACTGACAAGATGGCTGACACTGGCAACTGCTGTGGGGAGCACAAGGCCCCACTGGCAACTGTGCAACAACCAACAGCAGGACACCACTGACTGACATCCTGAAAGACAACTTCCACTCCCTGCAATGCAAGCACGTTCCATGGTGGGATATCTGGCTGGGTGGGAAGGAGGACTTGCAGCACTGACCATAGTCACAAGCACCTCCCCTCACACACCCCCTCAACACAAACTCCACATAACCCACCTGGGAGAATGCAATGCCTCACATACCAAATGAAGATCCCACAAAGAACCACCTCCCTGGGTAATGCTGTGTGAAGCACAGGGACACACCTGGGACTGGTAGCCAAACAAACGCAAGGACAACACTGTCAGCCTTCCTGTCAGCACAGGCACACTACCCCACAGGGAAGCAGAGTCCAAAGGAAGGAAGTACGGGCATGCTGGGAAGGGGGTGTAGGCAATAGCATGATGGGAGTTGGAGTCACAGATACTGCTCACCCTCACAAGTGGCCCATCAACACCACTCTGAACCATGCTCACATCACAGGGAGTGGATAAGGACTGACAAGATGGCTGACACTGGCTACTGCTGTGGGGAGCACAAGGCCCTGCTGGCAACTGTGCACCAACAAACAGCAGGACACCACTGACTGACATCCTGAAAGACAACTTCCACTCCCTGCAATGCAAGCACGTTCCATGGTGGGATATCTGGCTGGGTGGGAAGGAGGACTTGCAGCACTGACCATAGTCACAAGCACCTCCCCTCACACACCCCTCAACACAATCTCCACATAACCCACCTGGGAGAATGCAATGCCTCACATCCTAACTCAAGATCCCACAAAGAACCTCCACCCTGGGTTATGTTGTGTGAAGCACAGGGACACTATTGGGACTTTTAGCCAAACAACTGCCAGGACAACACTCCCAGCCATCCTGTCAGCACAGGCAGCCCACCCCACAGGGAAGCAGAGTCAAAAGGAAGGAAGGATGGGCATGCTGGGAAGGGGGGTGGAGGCAATAACATGTTGGGAGTCATAGTCACAGCTCAACATCCCCCACCACATG
The DNA here is from genome assembly GCA_963921515.1 of Calotriton arnoldi. Taxonomy (NCBI): domain Eukaryota; kingdom Metazoa; phylum Chordata; class Amphibia; order Caudata; family Salamandridae; genus Calotriton; species Calotriton arnoldi. The sequence goes on from CAWUFW010007967.1 coordinate 212,434, forward strand.
GCCCAGCAAGCTCACACTCACGCATGCACATCCCACAGAGAGTGGAAAGGCCCATCAAAGATGTCTGACACTGTTGCTGTGTCGTGGGGAGCACAAGGGCATGCTGGGAACTGCACACCAACCAACAGCAGGACACCACTGTCAGCCATCTTGCCATTGCTCTCACACCCACACACACTGAACTCCCCACAAAAGCAAGTAAGTATGGGAATGCTGGGAAGTGGGGTGGAGGCAATAGCACGATGGGAGTCATAGTCACAGACATAGCTCACCCCCACAACTGTCCCATCAACACCACCCTGAACCATGCTCACATCACAGGGAGTGGAAAACAACTGACAAGATGGCTGACACTGGCTACTGCTGTGGGAGCACAAGGCCCTGCTGGCAACTGTGCAACAACCAACAGCAGGACACCACTGACTGACAGCCTGAAAGACAACTTTCACTCCCTGCAATGCAAGCACAGTCCATGGTGGGATAACTGACTGGCTGGGTGGGAAGGAGGGCCGGCTGTCAACCAAATACAACCAATGCAGACCATGTTCACACCCCAACAAATACATAGAAATGCCCAAATAATGCAGGACAATGTGCTACACCAATATCAACCCCTGACTGTGACAACTTAGGACAATGCAATGTACAGGCCCGCACCCAGAGGCACAGTCACAACTGTCAGGTGTGTCAACCATTGATGCCTGCAGAAACATAACATACATTGTGTGTGTCTCCCAAAAACAGGTGATGATGTTCACACAGCAGCAGACGCTGAGGAGTCCCAGTCCCAGCCTCAAAAGGATACAGAGCTCACTGGTGTCGTACAGCCTCTGCTCTCCTCGGATGAAGAAGACCAACCTGGCACCTCCGGTGCAAGTCAACATGCAGCACCAGCAGGACCACCAGCTGCAGCACCAGCAGGACCACCAGCTGCACCCCCTGCACCCACCCCTCCAACGACTGTCACCACAAATACCATCCCTGCTGACATGAACAGAACAAGGAGCACCACCAGCACAGGGACCCTGGACCAACGTGGGGCCATGGACACCACCACCACCACCAACCCCCAAGGGGGACCAGGGTCATCTGTGCGTTCCACTGCACGCACTGCACATGTCGGCAGGGGTGGTGGGAGGGGTGGGAGACAGAGGTCGCTGCTTGCAGAGGTGTCTGGTGTGCATGATGACCCACAACTGGCACGCATAGCCGATGCGTACCAGTCCAGCACCGGAGATCTCAGCCAGGTAGTGGGGCTCCTCAGAGACATGAAACAGCAGCAGGCTGCCCATCATGCCCGCTTGGACTTACACATGTCCCGCGTGGAGTCCAAGTGGGACACACTGCAAGAGATGACGGCGGTGCATAGGGACATATTACAATGCCTCCGCCAGATGAACAGCAACCAGTCTACACCTCCCTGTGTGCCAACAACATCTGGTGCTGAACAAACTGCAACTGTCACAGGGAGGGAGGATGACTCTGCCGGAGAGTCCCCTGCACCGCAGCAGCCTGTACTTGAGGGCCCCCCCCCAAAGAAGAGGGGTCGTCCGAGGAGGGGCAAGTGAGAGGCCGATGGCCAAGTGCAACCCCCAGGAAGCCTGAACCTGTTCTGGATGTTCACCTTTGTGCACAAACTATTCACCCTGTTGACGGCAACACAACTCCCACACATGACATGGGGAGTACAAGTTGGACCAATGTCTCAGACAACTGTGGCCCCGATACTGGGGATTTTGTCTACCAGGACTTTCAATTCACCTAGGAACTTCTGATTGCAATATAAATGTACAGCACTAACCATCCTATGCACTATTCACACAAATGTATCACAATAAACACACTAATACACCATACTTGCCTCTGTTGTGATTCCAACGTGGGTGCTGTCATGGGGATGATGAACTGCAAAATTACACTGTGTATGCGAACTGCAACAGCAAGTAAAACACAGGCATGTGAGTAATGGCAACGTGACACATATGAGGGAGACACACCACCAGGGCTACACAACACATACACACCTAGGCCATCTGACTCATTGCCTACACTGATGTTGCCAGGAAAGACGGTGCAATGCACAGACACCACACCTATTCCCAGTTGTAGTCAAGTAGCCCACAGGTACAGTAAGCAAATGGCAGTCAAATGTGTGACCACAGACAACGCACATCACAAAGTGAAGCACAGGTTTATTACACAGTTGCAACATGTCGTAACCACTACAGATGCAAGGTAATCCCACCTGGCAGCGGGCACACAGTCAACAACTGTAGAAGGAAGGAAGTCCATGGGTGTGGCGCACATCACCTGTAGGGACACAACAGCTACCACCCTGGAAGTACAATCACGTCGTCGGTGGACACAGTTGACCAAACGAATCTGAAAGTACCCTGTGAAGGACAGAAATGACACACAGTCAAAAGCAATGGAGAACAGGACAGAACAGCAAAACTCATGCACAATACATGTTACAAGATACCCACCCAGAACCAAGTTAGCATGTCAACACTGTTGGGGAGTACTGACCACCTGTAAGCACACATCGCTACACACATCCAGTCAAGTAGCCCATGGACACACTCCAACAGCACCAGAGCACCACCTACACATATCATGCCAACTCACATCATTGACATGACACCTCAGGATACTCACATTCAGCTAAAGAAGTTGGTGATGAGCTGTGTGCGGACATCACCCTCATCATCATCATCATCACTGGCATCGTGGTCCAGGCCAGGATCCTCCACAGGTGGCGGATGTTGGTCATTGTCATCCTGGATGAGAGGCAACTCCTTCCGCACTGCCAGGTTGTGGAGCATGCAGCAGACGATGATAATCTTGCACACCTTTGCTGGGGCATATGGGAGGGACCCTCCTGTCTTGTCGAGGCAGCGGAAGCGGCTCTTCAGGAGACCAAATGTCCGCTCAATCACTCTCCTGGTCCGACCATGTGCCTCATTGTAGCGCATCTGGGCTGGTGTCACAGGGTTCCTGAGGGGTGTCAGCAACCACGGCATGTTGGGGTATCCCGAGTCACCTACGGACAGACAAGTGCACATTAGCTGACTTAGAAAAGTTGGCGGAATACTACAGATCAGATCACACACAATGGCACAAAGTCAGTACACACCGACAAGCCAGGCACGCTGGTTCTGCATCTGTGCCATCATCCTGGGGATGCGACTACTCCTCATCACAAAGGCATCGTGTGCTGAACCAGGGAAACGGGCACACACGTGTGAGATGGTCATATCTGCAAGACACACCACCAGTGCATTGACCGAGTGGTAGTGCTTGCGGTTACAGTAGGCCTGCTCCTGGGCCTGTGGTGGTACCAAAGCCACATGTGTCCCATCAATGGAGCCAATGACGTGCAGCATCCTCCCCAGGGCATAGAAGTCACTCTTCACGTCAGTGAGTCGTTGCAGTCTAGGGAAATAGATGTACCGGTTCAGGTATAGCAACATTGCCTCCAAAACATCGCGGAGCACACGGCTCAACATGGTCTGTGACATCCCATCAGCAGTCGCCACAGTATGTTGGAAGGTACCGGTGGCAAAGAAGTGTAGGGCTGCCATCACCTTCACCTTGGGGGTCAGCGCTGTAGGATACGGCCGGCCAGGCTGCAAATGTGGGGCCAACTGCACTGCCAAATCCTCAATCAGCTGCCTGGTGAAGCGGTACCGTCGGATGCTGTCCCGTTCCACCATCGTTGCCAGGTCTGGGAATGGTCTATGGACAGCAGGAGCCCTGCAGTGCAGAGGAGAAGAAAGCAAGATTGTCAGTCACCCCACATATGCGGCATTGAACACACTCAATATCACATCATACATCATTATGAGGCACAACTACATGAAGTGTGCAGTTCCGTAAGGACATGTATGGTACATACATGGCCAACATCTGTCATCACGGTTCAACAAGTGGCATCAATAAGTCCCAGGTTGGCCCATTGGATATCATGAGGCCGTGTCACAGTTCCCATCTCCTGCTGCCATGTCACAATCACCCCCCACAGTGACATGTGAGGACAGATGTGCCCCAGGCATCACAGCTCAACGACAGGTACATTCCCAGGGACCCTGTATTGCCACATGGACACTGGCATTACATGGAGTATCATGTATACACCACAGCAAAACAACCATGACCCCCACAGGTAGTGGTTCCACTTGCCTCTGCAGGACAGACATGGACGTCTGTGACACACACACGCACAACATCAAAGTCCATGCACACACAACGTGGATGTGGAGACTGTCTCCCATTGTGCACATGAAATCAGAGACATTGTAAACACTACATGCACACAGACTGTGGAGGACCATCACTATTGTGCCACTGGGACACCCTGGCTCAAACATACCGTCCCACATGGGACTCACGGGGTATGTGACATGACATACACATACACCACCGTGAAATGTGACCATGGCACATGCACAGATATGAACAGTTGCACATCACAGTGGTCATGTACACGTAACACCCAGGATCCTGTCCCCATGAACACGTGCACAGCCTGGGGGTGGCTGCCCCCAGGTGACACCCACAGGACAACATGTACACCAACATACACACAATAGGAAATGCAGCCTTACATGCCTTATGATACCGTTTGGACAGGCTGTGGTGTTGTAGGTGTGCCCCTCACTCCCTGGGAGCTATCTGTGGCTGGCATATGTTCATCTAAGACAGGCATGGTGACATATGCCAGTCACTTGTACAGGGATGCGTTGAACAGCAATGGACCGATCGGTGCACCCGGCCGGCCCATTGCATTCAATGTGTGCGGGTACGCGTTGTACCCCTGTACGCGTTGTACCGCAATGGACCGATCGGTGCACCCGGCCGGCCCATTGCATTCAATGTGTGTGGTGCACGCGTTGTACCCCTGTACGCATTGTACCGCAATGGACCGATCAGTGCACCCGGCCGGCCCATTGCATTCAATGTGTGCGGGTACGCGTTGTACCCCTGTACGCGTTGTACCGCAATGGACCGATCGGTGCACCCGGCCGGCCCATTGCATTCAATGTGTGCGGGTACGCGTTGTACCCCTGTACGCGTTGTACCGCAATGGACCGATTGGTGCACCCGGCCGGCCCATTGCATTCAATGTGTGCGGGTACGCGTTGTACCCTGTACGCGTTGTACCGCAATGGACCGATCGGTGCACCCGGCCGGCCCATTGCATTCAATGTGCGCGGTACGCGTTGTAGCCCTGTAAGCGTTGTACCGCAATGGACCGATCGGTGCACCCGGCCGGCCCATTGCATTCAATGTGTGCGGGTACGCGTTGTACCCCTGTACGCGTTGTACCGCAATGGACCGATCGGTGCACCCGGCCGGCCCATTGCATTCAATGTGTGCGGGTACGCGTTGTACCCCTGTACGCGTTGTACCGCAATGGACCGATCGGTGTGCCCGGCCGGCCCATTGCATTCAATGTGTGCGGGTACGCGTTGTACCCCTGTACGCGTTGTACCGCAATGGACCGATTGGTGCGCACCCATTGTCAATGGCCTAGCCTGGCAACGGACGCGTTTTCGAAATTCTTTTGCTGGAAAATTCAGTTGGTCACCCATAACAATGTTGCAAAATCATGTATGTCATGAAGTTGAAGATTTGAAGGATGCTGTGGGCGTGTATTGGTGCTGCTATTCCATGGATTGGCCAGATTCAGAAGATGCAAACGACTTGGACCTATCACTTTGGACACATGGGACAGTATCTGCCTCTGCAGCACATATATATTGCTGGCTGTTCCCCTGAGAGCTCACTTGCCTGCACTACATGCTCCAGGACGACATCTGCCACTGCACTGCTGCTGTCTCTGCCCCCTCTGGACCCTGCAATGGCACGTACTGTGGAGAGAGCCCCAGCCTTCAGCCTTGAGGAGAACCAGGCCCTGCTGGACAGCCTACTTCCACAGTACAGCAAGTTGTATGGGACACCAGGGGAGCAGGTGAGTGTTCTGTGCACTGCCTTTCTGAATGTGCATTTTGTCTGACTAGCAAGGCTGAAAGTCTGCACGCCACTGGCTAGCAGGCTCACTGAGTAGTTGTCACCCCCCATAGTGTGTAGTGACATGCACTGGACAGGTATGGTGCAGTGACAGTGCATTTGAACAAGGTTTTACTTCCCATGCAATGATACCATGTAATGACTTCTGGCAAACTGTCCATGGGCAGCGTTGCACTGCCTGTGTACATCATGTGCCCCTGTGATTGAGACATGTATATACAACTGTGTCATGCACGGATATGTTGCATGTGTAGTAATGGCCTTTTCACTTTGTCATCCTGACAGGTTAATGCCCATCGGAAGCAGGAGATCTGGAAGGACATCGTCCGGGCTGTCCGGTCCGTGGGGGTCTACAAGCTCCGGATCCGCAACTGCCAGAAGAGGTGGCAGGACCTTCGGGGCTGGACCCGGAGGATTGCACGGGTCCAGCTGAAGCTGTCGCCTCCTCGCAGGAGGGGCGGAACACGGACCCTGACCCCCCACATGCTCCAGATCCTGGCGGTGGTGTTTCCAGACCTGGATGGGCAGCTGAAGGCCAGATGGCAGCAAGGAGGGGGTGAGTCAAAGACTGCACTGTGAACTCTGTATTACATGCTATGTGCCCTCCTCTGGCCTGGTTAAACTGCCACAGTACAGCAGTCATGTTGTCCAGGAGCCATGTCCCTCTATTGTGCACTGCCCACTCCTCATCTGATACCCAGGTGCGGCCCTTACATTCAGGGAATTGTGTCACTTGGGACTGTGTCCTTGCAGTTTGCTTCACTCAAGGTGGGGGACAGCATCTGTTTCCCTAACTCTGTTGTGGGCATCATGGGTGGGTCCATTGTTCACACAATGCCTGTGTTCGGACATGTAATCTGCGTGTTGCTTTGATATGCGGTCCACTTGCAGAGCTGAGCCACCACATGTGCCTGGGGTATCTGGCACACACCCATGCAGCGGGTGGGAACAATGTTTGGGCCCCAGGAGTGTGCAGATTACGTGTGTCACACATACATAGCCAGCTATCCACTGTCCAGGGCTCATCCCTCATTCATGTGGGGCAGGACAGTCATGCCTACTCCAGCCCATCCAATACACCTGTACTCCCACTCCCGGGTATCAGCTGACACGTTGTGCGCAGTGATTTGACCCCTCAGGTGTCTGCCTCTGTGTCAGTGTGCTGTGGATTTGTTGCCAGGACTGCTGGGGTGTTTCTCGGTAGGGGCTCAGCATGCCACTGGAGATGTGACCATAGGAGACGATACTTGTGTGTCACATAGGTGTTTGATCAGCTGCCCGTGCAGACTGGGGTATGCGAATGTGAAGTTCAGGCAGCTGTTTCCCATTCACAGCAGATTGTGAGGGGCTCAGGTTCAGAGGGTAGTGTCACAGGTCTCCCATATGTCCAATCGGTATGACCTGGACAGATGAGGGTTAAGATGATGTGTTGTGTGGGGGATGTACATGTGCACTTGTGCAGCTCCAGGACTTGCATTCCCCATGACCTACTATTGTGACACAGTGCAGAGTGTTGTTGTCTGGCTGCCAAGTCATACATCACTGAGACAGTGATGTATGACTTAGCAGTCATGCCTCCGCCATGGCATGTGTCTACTTATTGGTGATCCTGCAGGGGAGTGACATGTGCTACATGCACACCATTGTGGCGATGGCTCTCAGGACATGGGTGCATCATGGTGTCTGTCGCTGGTATGCATCACATGCATTTTCTATTTGACTCTGGGCATCCCTTTCATCCGGAAACCTGTACTGACACAGTGGCAAGAGTTGTGATGTGTGCATGTTCACATGCTACACCGTGTCCTCTGCACTGTCCAACTACTGTGTAGGTGGTGCATGTGTCCACACTGGGGTGTTGCTATCCAACAGACACCAGACAGATGGGTGCAAGGCCATGTGGGATGTGAGTGCCATGGTTGGCATCAGACTGACAATTGGCTTCTCCTGTTCAGTTAGGGCACTTTTAGCACTGTTCAACTAATGATGCCAGGGCTTGCTCTGTAATGTGCTGTGCTCACAGTGGTGTGTGCGTTTGGTGCAGGTGACTGATGTCTGTCTGTTTCCCCATTGTTTGCAGATACATCCATGGCCACGGAAGGGGACAGCTCCATGGACCAGGAGGAGCCGGAGAGCCAGACTGGGTCAGCAGCCGAGAAGTGGTCGGAGGGACCCAGTGGCACGGAGGGCGAGGGGAGCCACACCGAGGAGTCCTCAGCAGCATCCACCTCAGCTGAGGACCACAGCGGCTCGGAGGATGACTCCCTTATGGAGGCGGGTGTCAGCAGCCACCACACCCCAGCTAGTGTTGCTGTCCCCGCCACCACCAGCACCACCACCGCCCTCCCATCGGCTCCCATTCCCCAGGTCCGTGGAGGCTCCCATGTTCGGGAGCGTGTCTCCTTTGGGTCAGGCACCGCACCCCCTGCCCCTGTGTCCCCTGCTGCCCTGAGTGAGGAGTCTGTGTACCTCCTTCGCCAGCTCCATGTAGGGCAGACAGCCATGCTGAGTGTCCTCCATGCGCACACCGCTCTGTTGACTCAGCTGGTGTCGTTCATGGAGGGCATCTCATCGGGCATGTCTGACCTACAGAGGGGCAATAGGTCCATGGACTCCTCCCTGACGGCAGCAGTGTCCCTCCTCAGACAGTCCCTCACCCCTCCTGCCTCTGCTCCATCCACACTCCCCAGCACCTTACCCGTCCCAAGCACACACACACCGGCACAGGCACACACCAGCACACACACGTCCAGCACACAGACACACACGCCACAAACAAAACGCACACGCACGCACAGTCAGGGGACTGAAACCAGACTCACAGGGGATGGGGCCCTGGAACACACACACGCATCCACAAGCACTGCGCAGTCCTCAGTTGCCTCTCCCTCCAAAGCACCCTCCCTTGCCTCACCTGCAACCCCAAAGACCCAGCGGCTCTTCCTCAGTGACCTCGGCCTCTTCCCCGCCGATCCAGCTGATACAGCATTCAGGGGAAGAGGAAGCCCACCCACACGGAGCAGAGTGCCCCTCGCCCCCAGACACCCTCCCCCAGGCGCAGACAGGCTGAGGCCCCCACCCGCAAGTCCCCCCGGAGTCGTAAGAGCAAGACCCCGCCGCCGCCCTGCAGCTCAGGCACCAGGTCTCCTTTCTCCATCCCTCAGGCCCCCACTCCACAGGTGCCCCCACCACACCCTGCCCCAGGTTCCCCCACCCACAGATATACCATCCCCAAGAGGATCCGGCCTTCTCCCCTGCCACTTGCTCTCCCGGCACCACACGCCCCGCTGCGCTTGTCTGTGCCACTGATGTGGTGAGGGTGTCCTCCCCCTCTGTCCAGCCCACCTTGCCCGTTCCCCATTCTCCTCCCCTGGTGGTAGGCACTGCAGTGGAGTCCACTACCACCCTATCTGACTTGGGCACTGCAGTGGCGGACCTGTCCACTCCATCTGCAGGGTCCACTTCAGTCGTGCCGGCACCCACAACATCTGAGTCATGCCCCCAGTTGTGCCGGCACACACCATGTCAGACACCTCCACTGCAGTTGTCAGTGGCTCTCCAGCACCCACCACCCCTTCCCTGCCTCCTCCTGGTGAGCCCTGATCCTGTCCCTGCGGTGCCTGGCCTGCCCCCGGTTGCCCCTCCTAGTGGATTGTCCCTGGTTTTGTGCAGTGCAGGCATGCATAGGGTGACATCTGCCACTGTCACCCTGTTTGGACTTTGACAATGGACTGGCCATTGGCCTTTGTGTTTTCTGGACTTTCACTTTTAAACACACATATGCTGAATAAAGCAACTTTCTGTTCTCTAGTGCTTATGCTTCTGATGTACATGTTGTTGATGATGCTAACCATGCCCTTGCTGCAGTGATGGTGATATTTGGTCTCATGATAATGAAGTGTTACTGTGCAGGAACACATGTGGTCCAGGGGGAATGTGTCCTATCCTGTGGTGTATCCATGTCATCCATAGCAGCATCTGAGGGTGTCATGTGTTCAGTATTTGGCAATGGGATTTCCTACTTACATTAGCAATTTCACATCTGTGGCTTCCACCCCTGCACATCTGTTGTGCCTGCCATTGTTCAATTTGTCTACTTCCCTGACCGTGTGGCCATCTCCACTGGACATGCAGGTTGGGGCATCAATGGGGAAGGACTCATCTGTGTTGTCAGTGCAACATTGCTATACAAGTGTGTTGGATCTGTGCTGATGATTTCGTTGGCACTCCCATGACCAGGCAGATGTGACGGGAGCCTTCATTTGGTGCTAATTGTTGATTGTGTGACCAAGTGCTCAGCTGACATGATGGGGCCCTACTGAGGCAACATATGGCACAGCTTTCCTCACACAGGAGTGGAGTCCCCTCATGGCAGTGTGTACTCCTGTGACATTGCCTGCGCCCAAGGTGTGTGTTGTATGAGCATGTCTGTGTGTTCACTTCCGTTTTGCTGTGCATGCTGTGATCCCTAGTGTTGTACCTGTTTGTGATGCTTGCTGAGTTGACCTATGTTCCCCCAAAGTCTTCTCCCTGGGTTCTCTGTGATGTGGGTGCATGGCACATTACTGGTCATCAGGGTGTCACCCATAGGTGTGTTTGCTGTCAGGGCTGAGTTTGTGTGCAGACGCAGATGGGTCACAGTCAGGTTTCCCCTTGGCACTTGTTGTTTACACCTGTCATGTGATTTCCAGTTTGTGTTATCTTTCAATGATTGTGACACGTTGTGTGTGTGACTGCTGGCACTCCTCAGGGTCCGGGCTGCAATGTTGGTTGTTGTCTATGTGTGTTCTTTGTGGGTGACCTTGGCTTCGTCATTGGTGTGTGACTGTGGCTGGGATCCCATTGGTTGGTGTGGTATTGCCGTCATGTCCATGTACAGCGTAGTTTGCAGTGTGTCAGACATTCAGGAGTCTTGTTGAGTGGCCATGTGTGATGTGTTTCTGCACCTTGGTTCCCACCCACCACCCTGGGATTGTCATGGGTGCATGTGCAATGTCACCAGTGCATGTGTGCTTCACTGCTGCACATTGTTGGAGGTCGAGGTGTGTGGTGTTGAGTGTGTGCAGATGAGAGTTGTTGCCCGGCTAGACCCCTGCCTCCATGTTGGCCTTGGCTTACTGGCCGTACTGATTGATTTGTGCTTGTGTAGGTGTGATGGTAGTTTGTTGCTCAGGACACATGACTGTGGTTCACAGTGTGAACAACATTTAGCTTTGTCATCACAGTGGGATTGTAATGCAGCCCAGGGTCACCACATTGTGGGGGCCCTGGGGGTAGTGCTGTGGTGTGTCTGTGTCTTGCTGTGTCAGTTGCTGTTCCTACGTGCCTGTGTGACATGTGTGATTTGTGCTCCCTCTCATCTGACAATGCCTGATTGCCCATATAGGGGATTTGGATCCATGAGTTACCTTTGTGTGGCACTGTATGCACATCTGTATGATTGGTATTCAGGCCTCCTCATGTGTTGTGTGGTTGCCTGGGGACACTGCCCCCCCTCACCTGTTGTGTTTGATGTGCAGTGTGGGTCTGCCTGTTTGTGTTTGTGCATCTGCACCACTGCATTGGCATATCTTAGGTGTGCCATTGGCTGTATGTTGTTTGGTGTGTTTCCCCTGCTGTCCCTGGGACTCCTAGGTCATCAGTCAGCACAATGATCATGGTTTGTGTGTCCCGTTGCTGCCATGGTATGGTATCTGTTCACCTCACATCTACAGTCTCCACAGGGTATCTGCATTTGTGTGCCCATTGGTGCAAATATGTGGGTCTGCATTCTGATGGTCACTTCTGTCATTGTGTCATTGATGAATGTTGACTGTGTCAGCCCCCATGGGTGTTGTTTCTCTGCACATGGCCAAAGGTATGTCTTATTTGCACTGCAGTATTTGCCTCCCCCAATCTATGTTGCAATGGGACACATGCACTACTTTGCCACTGATGTGTTTTATGTTCTGTGACCAGGAATCATCCATGCAGTTTGGCAGTTGCAGCTTTTTCTTTGTCAACACTTACATTTTGGTCACTGTGATGATGGGGGTTTGGACCCCATTGCCACAATGTTCAAAATGTGCTTCAGCTATGGACCCCACACTTACCGTTTGGTCACTGTGATGATGGGGGTTTGGACCCCATTGCCACAATGTTCAAAATGTGCTTCAGCTATGGACCCCACACTTACCTTTTGGTCACTGTGATGATGGGGGTTTGGACCCCATTGCCACAATGTTCAAAATGTGCTTCAGCTATGGACCCCACACTTACATTTTGGTCACTGTGATGATGGGGGTTTGGAGCCCATTGCCACAATGTTCAAAATGTGCTTCAGCTATGGACCCCACACTTACCATTTGGTCACTGTGATGATGGGGGTTTGGACCCCATTGCCACAATGTTCAAAATGTGCTTCAGCTATGGACCCCACACTTACATTTTGGTCACTGTGATGATGGGGGTTTGGACCCCATTGCCACAATGGTCATGGCCTGCTTGCATTGTGGGGGCCACACACATATATGTGTGGCACATGTGATAGGGGGTCACATTGTATGTTCAAAGTCATGTTCAGTGTTGTAGGCATTTGACACAGTCTACACACGCTTGTCATGGTGTTGGGGGGATGTCTTTTTCTTGCATTCCCTAGGTTGTGGTGTGCTGGTTGTGTCATGCATTGTCCATCCTATGAGTGGGGGTGGTGTTGGTGGTAGGCATCCAGCCCCCCATGGGTAGAGGTGGTAGTAGTGACAGGCATCCAGCCCCCCCTGGGTAAGGGTGGTAGTGGTGGTAGGCATCCAGCCCCCCTGGGTAAGGGTGGTAGTAGTGGTAGGCATCTGGCACCCCCCTGGCTAAGGGTGGTAGTAGTGGTAGGCATCCAGCCCCCCCCTGGGTAAGGGTGGTAGTAGTGGTAGGCATCCAGCCCCCCCTGGGTAAGGGTGGTAGTAGTGGTGGGCATCTGGCACCCCCATGGCTAAGGGTGGTAGTAGTGGTAGGCATCCAGCCCCCCTGGCTAAGGGTGGTAGTAGTGGTAGGCATCCAGCCCCCCTGGCTTAGGGTGATAGTAGTGGTAGGCATCCAGCCCCCCCTGGGTAAGGGTGGTGGGCATCTGGCACCCACCTGGCTAAGGGTGGTAGTAGTGGTAGGCATCCAGCCCCCCTGGCTAAGGGTGGTAGTAGTGGTAGGCATCCAGCCCCCTGGCTTAGGGTGATAGTAGTGGTAGGCATCCAGCCCCCCTGGGTAAGGGTGGTAGTGGTGGTGGGCATCTGGCACCCCCTGGCTAAGGGTGGTAGTAGTGGTAGGCATCCAGCCCCCTGGCTTAGGGTGATAGTAGTGGTAGGCATCCAGCCCCCTGGGTAAGGGTGGTAGTGGTGGTGGGCATCTGGCACCCCCTGGCTAAGGGTGGTAGTAGTGGTAGGCATCCAGCCCCCTGGCTAAGGGTGGTAGTAGTGGTAGGCATCTGGCACCCCCATGGCTAAGGGTGGTAGTAGTGGTAGGCATCCAGCCCCCTGGCTTAGGGTGATAGTAGTGGTAGGCATCCAGCCCCCCTGGGTAAGGGTGGTAGTGGTGGTGGGCATCTGGCACCCCCTGGCTAAGGGTGGTAGTAGTGGTAGGCATCCAGCCCCCTGTCTAAGGGTGGTAGTAGTGGTAGGCATCTGGCACCCCCATGGCTAAGGGTGGTAGTAGTGGTAGGCATCCAGCCCCCTGGCTTAGGGTGATAGTAGTGGTAGGCATCCAGCCCCCTGGGTAAGGGTGGTAGTGGTGGTGGGCATCTGGCACCCCCCTGGCTAAGGGTGGTAGTAGTGGTAGGCATCCAGCCCCCCCTGGGTGAGGGTGGTAGTAGTGGTAGGCATCCAGCCCCCCTGGCTTAAGGTGATAGTAGTGGTAGGCATCCAGCCCCCCCTGGGTGAGGGTGGTAGTGGTGGTGGGCATCTGGCACCCCCCTGGCTAAGGGTGGTAGTAGTGGTAGGCATCCAGTCCCCCTGGGTGAGGGTGGTAGTAGTGGTAGGCATCCAGCCCCCTGGGTGAGGGTGGTAGTAGTGGTAGGCATCCAGCCCCCTGGCTTAGGGTGGTAGTAGTAGTAGGCATCTGGCACCCCCTGGCTAAGGGTGGTAGTAGTGGTAGGCATCCAGCCCCCTGGCTTAGGGTGGTAGTAGTGGTAGGCATCTGGCACCCCCTGGCTAAGGGTGGTAGTAGTGGTAGGCATCCAGCCCCCTGGGTAAGGGTGGTAGTAGTGGTAGGCATCTGGCACCCCCTGGCTAAGGGTGGTAGTAGTGGTAGGCATCCAGCCCCCCTGGCTAAGGGTGGTAGTAGTGGTAGGCATCCAGCCCCCCCTGGGTAAGGGTGGTAGTAGTGGTGGGCATCTGGCACCCCCATGGCTGTGGGTGGTAGTAGTGGTTGGCATCCAGCCCCCCCTGGGTAGGGGTGGTAGTGGTGGTGCGCATCCAGGCCCCTGTGTGCATATGTGGCATTGGTGATGGGCATCCCGCCCCTATGGTGTTGCTGTTGCTGGTGTAAGTAAATTCTGCATCCCTCTGTGTGTGTGTGATGTGTCGTGTACGTGTTGTATGTTTTTGTGGTTGGTGTCTGACTTACCTTCTGCGCCGTACGCGTCCGTGCCTGTTCCAGTAGTAAATGTAGAATATTGGTAGGATCGGGACGAAGGGATTCATGGTTGGTTCATCTCGTTCGTCTTTCTCGTTGCTTCGCATCGTCCTCGTCGCTGGCGTGTTCGCCTCGTAGCCGTGGATCGTGTTGTGGCGCGAATCGGAGCTTATGTGCGCCTCTCCCGGAAGCTTTGACGTGCCGGACGTAGCGACGGGTTTGGCGCGTACGGAAAGCGCATCGTACTTGTTCGGCCGGACGGGGCTGCATTTTCCCTTCCGTGCGACTCGATTCTGCATTTCCGGATTCGCGTCGGTCGGAGAACAGGACCTGGATTGGGTGAGTACGACTCGGCCGGATTCTATGCTGTTGTGCGCATCGTACTTACTCGTTCGGAATGATGTACGGATCGGTCGGGAAACAGGCATTCGCATGGCTTTTTTCCCGACCGAATGGTATTGGGTGTGCCTCCGACCGAGATCGGAATCGGCCCCTTAATGTCCAGTAAGTTTTAACATACATTGATCGGTGCCAAGTGGAAATAAATAGAAAGAATGTGTCTTGCAGCAATTAAGTTATCCATTGTCAGCTGCAGTGTTTGACAGATAACTGATGACACATTTATAAACCTAAACAAAGTTAGGTTGGCAGAAATACAAAACTTTGTCAGATAGCCCTAATGACAAATCTACCCATAACGTCCTATGTCATTTCATAAACTTTTTTATTCCCAAAACCCCTAGAACTATGATGCAAACCAATAGGCCATGATAAAGCCAGAATACACAATGCCATTTTGAAGCATTTGGGTGCACTCTCATATTATATTATTATTATTATTGAATTTTTAAAGTGCGTGGCTACCCAAACAGGGCTTCCCAGCTTTAAAATGTCCAGACTAGAGAGAAATCAGTCAGGTCTTCACCTTCCTTTGAAACATCTCTAGAAAGGTAGAAGTTCTTACTCCAAGAGGCAATACATTCCACAGTTTGAGCCCTGAATATTTAAAGGAATGCCCCCTCCCCGCGTAGCCAATTTCACCCAAGGGCTGACAGCAAGGCCCAAGCTGCGTGAACTCAGGAGACAATTAGGAACAAAAAGGGGCACAAGGCTGTTAAGGTGTTTATGGGCATTATGAGTCATAGTTTGGACATAATTCACAATGCTTTAAACTTGACCCGCTTCTCGATAGTCATCCAACGAAGGTTGCAGAGATCAATTGAGACCGAAACATGCAGAGGAACATGACACAAAAGCTGGGCAGCTGCATTCTGCACTATCTCCCCATACGGGCCTGCTAGTCTCAGCCTGGGCCAAGGGGCTGAAGTCCCAGTGATGGAGAAAGAAGGGGGAGAGAATAATGGGAGGTGGCAGTATGGGGGAGGGAGGAGGAAAAATGTGGTTGGTTGTTCGTAAAACAACGAGGATGGGGACGAAAAGAAAAGAAGAAATTAAAAGCGGGTGAAAAAGAAAAAGAAAAAATGAAAAGAAGAATTAAACTAGGGAAAGGGGCGCGGCAACTGGCTTCATGAGTTTAATCATGCCTATGGCCCTCGCATGGGCCTCTCATTTTGAATTCTTACAAATCACATATGTCATCATTGATTACTTCGATCACAGTTTGTATGTCAGTCATAGAGTGTATCCCAACTCATCTGGGTGCTTCAGAGGGGATCCCCTCAGACCCTACCTTTGTGCTTTCTTCTTTTCTAGTATAGGAATTTAGGCAACAATATCATTTTGATCATTGTCATTCTACCAATTAATGATAAAGGGGACTAAGTCAATATTCAACCTTGCATTTAAGGTTATCTATAGTAATAGCATATTTAGTTGACGCGTTATCAGGGTGTTGCTGATGAAGATTTAATGGAGTCAGAGCAACATGTAAAACCCCACTCTCTTCATTGGCCACTGGGTTAATTTGCTAGAACCTGGCGAAAAATCTGTACAGACTGTTAGTCGAAGGCCTTCCAAGAATGAAGTCATATTAATCTGATAGCTTCAACCTTGGTATGAGAGACAAATGTCAAATATCAAACAACTAAATACTAAATGTATAACAGAGGCTTGTAGGAAGCTCAAGCATCGTTAGGTTGCCTCATGCACAGTAGGCGGGAGTTATTCTCTAGTCACTGCTGTTGGACATTGTACTGAGGTCATGAAGGCTTTTAATAAAACTCAGGCAGTATACTCTCTTGGCCAGTATCTTCCATCCTGGGAAGCTTTTAATTGTGAATGTAATTCTTTAGTCAGACAAAGGTATTTTCCGTGCCAGAAATGCTTCAATTTAAATTTACACAAATGTAAATATATTTACTATCCTTTCATTTGGGCTAAGGTTTCATTGGATTAATAGGATTGTCTCTCTGTTGTGCTCCTTGAATGCCTTGGTAGTAAAGAAGTTTCAAGCCATGAAATAACAAATCACGCCTCAAAGAGAAACTTGGCTGCAGTATAAACTGACTGCCCAACACATTGTAATATTGTAATGGTCTGAGCAACACAGATACATTTCACTGCAACAGCCTATCAATACATTCTACTGTACAGTGTCTGATCTGAAACCATAGGCCTTATGCACTATTGTAGTTAACTTTCAATATGCTAGCAATCTATTTAACACACATCTCTGTGCCAGGGTTAGTAGAGTCAGGGAAATATGTATGTATGGATTCAATTGAGTCCCCTCTAAATTAATTTAAGGAGATGGGGGACAATCTGGGAACACAGATAACATAAAATTGTGGGTTGCCTTCTGATGCAAATCTATGTGTTTTTCACTTTGCAGTTCTGGGTATGTCAGATACAAATAGAAGTTTGCTAGTAGCAACCAATGTTTTTGGGGTGAAGCATTAATTTTATCCCATTTCAAACATAATTAAGGAATGCATTGTACCATGATCATGCCACCCTTATATTGTCAGGCACAATGTTCTGAAATGCACAAAAGGGGAATTTGCCAAGAAATCTTTCTTAGACACAGATAATAGTTGTGCAAGTTTTTTATGATTCACACACTAAAATATTATTAAACTCGTCATCTCCTGTTTCTTTGGGGAGGTTGAACGTTAGATAGATGTCCATAATAGTGTAACTATAATTTTTTCAGGATTTAATTCCAACCAGAAGGAAAAGGGAGTTTTGGTCATCATATATCAGTGCAAAACTGGAATGAGGGAAAGACACAAATGTTAGAAGTTTTTTGTCTTACAATGCTGAACCTGTTTGCACTGCCCTCTAAGTGACATTTCATTTTATGCTCAGCACACCAGAGCTCTATTTTCTATGTCAATGTATCATTTACTCAAGAAATACGGTGTTCAAAAACCAAGACAATAAATTACATTACATTTGGCATACAGCCAGCCTCTTTTCAAATTGGCTTTTACAAACTGGCGACTACTACAAGAAATGGCCAAAAATCCAAAATAGGTGTCAGAAATAGGTTTATCAGCCAGCACCAAGTAAAATGGGGACTTCAATGAACCAAATACTGTAAATTCAAGGGTGAGAGCCTGCGCCCATTCCGACCAAATCAGAAAAAACTTTAAATTTAAAATAGAATCAGTAAGAGCTACAAAATGGTTAGAGGTCTTCCAGGTCATACTTCACAGCTTTCCGAATTTCAGGATTCCCTTGAATTTTTGTATGCATAGGAATTAAAGTACCGGAGAAAAAGAATGTTTTGCTTTGTGATTTGCAGTTTCCTTTTAATGTGCATTTGATTGTCTGGCCGGCATGCTTGCTGTGCGTATATTTTCTTTCGTTCCAGTGTGATTGTCAAGGGTGTTTCATGTCGTAGAATTTCTCTTGTCTATTTACCCGTACACATATTCTGACTGTGTTCTTGGTTTCCTCATTATGTTCTCTATAAAGGGAACAGCATCGCAGTAACACACTCTCTGTCAAAACAGTGGCAGTAGTCATACACTGAAAGGAATTGCTGGGGTGTTGCCAAAGCAATGTAGGCGAAAACAGGAAATATTTCAGATGGAGATTGCCTATATATGAAGTAAAGCTCGGCTGAGCCTGTTCTTTATTCGCAAGCCTTCCTGAGTTTACACAGCTTCCAGTGCTCTCTCGTATTTCCTGATGGAATGCATAATGCAAACGTCTCAAGATGAACTACAGCTCAGCACACGTCCAGTGGCAATCCACAAACTCAGAAAAGATTTTGGAGAATCCTACTGAATTAGGAAACACAAAAGTGACTGAAAGGAATACCTTTTGGTGCCTATCTATTCTTGTTGCATCCGTTTTTATGGGCAATGTTTATTTGTTGAACAGTGATTGCCTAGTTATACATTGTGTCCTAAACCATTTAAAAAAAAAAAAGAATACATCTTTGTTTTGTTTTTTACTAAAGGTTTAGGGCATCAAACGTGATAGCCACAATGCATTATCGATACAAAAGGGGATGATGGACGGAACGTTTCAGCCAATCAAACACTCACCCCCAGTCAACTGATCTGGGTTTAATCCATCATCATTCTTTAGCTCACTCCACCACCCCAGTTCAGACATGGCCATATGCAAATCAGTCTGACCCTGTGCCTCATGGGAACAGTCCAGCCCGAACTGCCAAGCCATGTCTTCCCTGGACCGGAAACAAGCATCCTAGGACCGGTTTCTGGCATTCCAGCCGTCATCAGCCAGGCTTGCTTGAATCCAGTGGCAAAGTGAGCAAGGGACCCACGTCTGGGCATACCCCCGCCAACTTAGGGCGAACAAAGCGATACAAAAGGGGATGGTGGAGTGAGCTAAAGAATGATGATGGATTAAACCTAGATCAGTTGACTGGGGGTGAGTGTTTGATTGGCTCAAACGTTCCGTCCATCATCCCCTTTTGTATCGCTTTGTTCGCCCTAAGTTGGCGGGGGTATGCCCAGACGTGGGTCCCTTGCTCACTTTGCCACTGGATTCAAGCAAGCCTGGCTGATGACGGCTGGAATGCCAGAAACCGGTCCTAGGATGCTTGTTTCCGGTCCAGGGAAGACATGGCTTGGCAGTTCGGGCTGGACTGTTCCCATGAGGCACAGGGTCAGACTGATTTGCATATGGCCATGTCTGAACTGGGGTGGTGGAGTGAGCTAAAGAATGATGATGGATTAAACCCAGATCAGTTGACTGGGGGTGAGTGTTTGATTGGCTCAAACGTTCCGTCCATCATCCCCTTTTGTATCGCTTTGTTCGCCCTAAGTTGGCGGGGGTATGCCCAGACGTGGGTCCCTTGCTCACTTTGCCACTGGATTCAAGCAAGCCTGGCTGATGACGGCTGGAATGCCAGAAACCGGTCCTAGGATGCTTGTTTCCGGTCCAGGGAAGACATGGCTTGGCAGTTCGGGCTGGACTGTTCCCATGAGGCACAGGGTCAGACTGATTTGCATATGGCCATGTCTGAACTGGGGTGGTGGAGTGAGCTAAAGAATGATGATGGATTAAACCCAGATCAGTTGACTGGGGGTGAGTGTTTGATTGGCTCAAACGTTCCGTCCATCATCCCCTTTTGTATCGCTTTGTTCGCCCTAAGTTGGCAGGGGTATGCCCAGACGTGGGTCCCTTGCTCACTTTGCCACTGGATTCAAGCAAGCCTGGCTGATGACGGCTGGAATGCCAGAAACCGGTCCTAGGATGCTTGTTTCCGGTCCAGGGAAGACATGGCTTGGCAGTTCGGGCTGGACTGTTCCCATGAGGCACAGGGTCAGACTGATTTGCATATGGCCATGTCTGAACTGGGGTGGTGGAGTGAGCTAAAGAATGATGATGGATTAAACCCAGATCAGTTGACTGGGGGTGAGTGTTTGATTGGCTCAAACGTTCCGTCCATCATCCCCTTTTGTATCGCTTTGTTCGCCCTAAGTTGGCGGGGGTATGCCCAGACGTGGGTCCCTTGCTCACTTTGCCACTGGATTCAAGCAAGCCTGGCTGATGACGGCTGGAATGCCAGAAACCGGTCCTAGGATGCTTGTTTCCGGTCCAGGGAAGACATGGCTTGGCAGTTCGGGCTGGACTGTTCCCATGAGGCACAGGGTCAGACTGATTTGCATATGGCCTTGTCTGAACTGGGGTGGTGGAGTGAGCTAAAGAATGATGATGGATTAAACCCAGATCAGTTGACTGGGGGTGAGTGTTTGATTGGCTCAAACGTTCCGTCCATCATCCCCTTTTGTATCGCTTTGTTCGCCCTAAGTTGGCGGGGGTATGCCCAGACGTGGGTCCCTTGCTCACTTTGCCACTGGATTCAAGCAAGCCTGGCTGATGACGGCTGGAATGCCAGAAACCGGTCCTAGGATGCTTGTTTCCGGTCCAGGGAAGACATGGCTTGGCAGTTCGGGCTGGACTGTTCCCATGAGGCACAGGGTCAGACTGATTTGCATATGGCCATGTCTGAACTGGGGTGGTGGAGTGAGCTAAAGAATGATGATGGATTAAACCCAGATCAGTTGACTGGGGGTGAGTGTTTGATTGGCTCAAACGTTCCGTCCATCATCCCCTTTTGTATCGCTTTGTTCGCCCTAAGTTGGCGGGGGTATGCCCAGACGTGGGTCCCTTGCTCACTTTGCCACTGGATTCAAGCAACCCTGGCTGATGACGGCTGGAATGCCAGAAACCGGTCCTAGGATGCTTGTTTCCGGTCCAGGGAAGACATGGCTTGGCAGTTCGGGCTGGACTGTTCCCATGAGGCACAGGGTCAGACTGATTTGCATATGGCCATGTCTGAACTGGGGTGGTGGAGTGAGCTAAAGAATGATGATGGATTAAACCCAGATCAGTTGACTGGGGGTGAGTGTTTGATTGGCTCAAACGTTCCGTCCATCATCCCCTTTTGTATCACAATGCATTATCAGCTAGTCCCTTACAATTACATTGTGACGATGAGATTTCACCTTAGTGTTTGTTAGACCTGGCACTATTGGCGTGGGCCTCCCCTGCATTTTTTACCTTGCCTCCTGTGTTTTTGCTGTATGTCGGACGCTGTTTTGCTGGTCTAGATGCTTTGGGCACTTTGCCACTGCTGTTCAGTGCCAAAGTGCAAGTGCTCCCTTTGTAAATTACTGTTATGGATTGGTGTTTCCATGATTGGCTATTTGATTTACTAGTCAGTCCCTATAGTACAGTGCACTGTGTGTGCCCAGGGCCTGTAAATCAAATGCTGCTGGTGGGCTTGCAGCACTGATTGTGCCACCCACAGAAACAGCCTGTAAATGTAACTCTGGCCTGCCATTGCAGAGCCGTGTGCCTTGTCGACTTGGCAAGTGCACCCACTTGCCAGGTCCTAACCTTCCCTTTTCTTTTATTTCAGTCACCCTGCCTGTAACTCTTTAACTCAGTGAACTCAGTGAACTCCCACCATTTGTGCTCCAGCACCAGGCAGTGATATCACCAACGACGTTTCTCTCACAGTTGCACGATCGGCCAAGCCGGTAATAACGGAGCGGGGGTGTGAAGAAGAGAGCGCAGAGGAGTGCAGAGGAGGCGAGCTGGGAAAACGTCTGTTGGGGGTTTCTTTGCTGCTTGCTCAGTGTGCTCAGCGTGTCTAAGGTTAGAGTGGCGCCCCTTTTTTTTTTTTTTTAGCTCAGCCCCTGAGGAAATTTTCACAGTGTTGGAGCGTTGGAGTACTGGGGCAGTGGAGCGCTTTGTTTACTTGAGCATTCAGCACTCAGGCACTTAGGGTACTCAGGGCAGGCAAAAGGCAATAAAAAGAACTAAGAAAATGCGCGGCAAACAAAATAAAGTAGGCACCGTAAAAGAACCTCCAGAGCAATCAGGGCACCCACCGCAAACACCGTCACCTG
Organism: Calotriton arnoldi; assembly: GCA_963921515.1. NCBI lineage: Eukaryota > Metazoa > Chordata > Amphibia > Caudata > Salamandridae > Calotriton > Calotriton arnoldi. The sequence continues at coordinate 234,858 of CAWUFW010007967.1, forward strand.
CCCCTAGAGGAGTACGGAAGGGGCAAAGAAACTCGCAGCAAAGAATGGAGTTAAAAGCAAAGGCATTGGCGCTGGCTGAAAAGGATAAGCAGTCCCAACTCTCGGATGAAGATGATATCTCATCTGAATTTGATCCAAGCTCTCTAGCTAGAGGTGGAGAAGGCGGAATGGGTGATGAGCCTAATAGGGGAGATGATAACTTGCTTAGTCCTAAGCAATATCCTCTTTTAGCAAGCATCCCTCCGCACAGAGTAAGCCACAAAGCCTTCCACACGCCAGCGTTGAGAGCCTAAGATTCGAGGACCCAATGGACCGATTAGATCAGCACACCTTACAACTTCAACCAGGTCAGCCTCTCTTAGAAACATCTCTTTTAGAAACATCATCTCTTAACCCTTCATTCCTTCAAGTTGACCAAGTACTCTTACAGACAATCCAGGAAGGGACAAGCGATACGCAAACCAGGACTGATGTGTCAGTGTCTGAGTCCACATCTGAGTCAGAACAAGACGCCTTATTGACTGCAGGTGAGGAAACTACAAGACCTAAAAGAAATTTTTCAATAAAAAAAATGTTTGCAACTATTTTACAAGAATTAAGAGACTTAAAAATTTCCCAAGCACTTGAAATTTCACAATTGCATGATAGACTGTCGAAGCTTGAGGAAAGTTTATCAAATGTCCCTAAAAGAATCACAGAAGTGGAGAATCGTGTCTCGGTCTTAGAGGATAACTCCGTGGGTATGCAAAAGGAGCTTCAAGCATTGAAAAAAATAAACACCAGATGGAGCTAAAACTTCAAGATCTTGAGAACTATAACAGACGATCTAATTTGCGCCTGGTTGGAATACCAGAGGGTACAGAAAGGACTGACATGGTAAAGTGGTCTGAGTCGCTCTTGAAAACGGCAATACCAGAGCTGCAAGGAGATCTCACAATCACCAGAGCTCATAGAGTTCCCGCACAGAAAAATCCGAATGCCAAATATCCACGGACAATCTTATTGAACTTCTCGGATTATAGAGTTAAGGAAAAAATTTTAAGCACAGCAATAGCAAAGAGATCATTTTCCACTTCTGAGATCCAAAACTTCAAAAAAATTCCGATATGTCTGCAGCCTCTGCTCACAGACGAAAGGACTTTATTAAAATGATTGACTCCTTTAAGGCTAAAGGAGCACAAGCATCAATCGTCCAACAGTCTAAATTGAAAGTCCTGGCTAAAGGAACATTTTTCATTTTCACAGACATATCGGATGCTCAAACTTTTCTGGAAGAACTGAGCGCTGTGTAAGAAAAGGGATTTCGTAGTTATAAGTTGCCTTCTGATCTTAAAAGAAAGTATTAGGAGAACTGTTAACAATAGGAAGGCAAGAGGCGGTTACGAGGTGAATCAGGAGTCGCAAAAGGATGCACCAAGATGGCATCCAGGAACAAAAAGGGAGAAGGAGGGAATAGTGGGACTAGTGGGGATTTCTCTCCTTCGGGGGAGGGGGAAGGTGGAGGGGGGAAGGTGGAGGGGGAAGCATCTAGAAAAAAGAGAGTTCTTGGAAAAAGTTTTACTTTGTCAGAATACGGACAGATTTTGCAGAGAAATATATTATATATCTTAGTCTGAGAATACATTTAGGCTCTTTAAACTTTTTGGGGTTTTGTGCACTTTATATGCTTGCTGCTATCTCAAACTGCTGCTCTAGGCTAAATTTGCACACTAGATGGATAATTTTAAAGGAGTGGTTTTACAGGATGCTAAGTTGTCAGCTAAAGGACAATTGTAGAATGCAAAACAGGTACCTATGCTTTACCACATGCCATGTTTTAGCCGTCTTTGAGCGCTTTTGCTCAAGCACAGTTTGCACAATTTGCGTAATTTGCACTTTAGCTGCTGTAGGTATCGATGCTCTACTGCATGCTATGTTTTTGGCCGCTGCCGAGGACTGCTGCTTGAAACATAGCTTGCACAATCTGCATAATTTGCACTGTTGTTGTAGGTACCTATGTCTTACTGCATCCTATGTTTTTGCTGCTATCAAGAGCTGCTGTTTAATGCATAATTTGCACAATTCGCACAATTTGCACTTTAGTTGTTGTAGGTATTTACGCTCTACTGCATGCTATGTTTTTGTTGCTATCAGAAGCAGCTGTTTATTGCATAAATTGCACAATTTGCACTTTAGCTGGTCAATTTCCAGGAAGAGATTTTATTGGAAGGATTTCTATGTGTCTCATGCCAATACTTTTATCAGGGTCAGAATTAGGAGCAGAGTCAAGGTCAGGGAGGTATGTTCAACTTGTCATGAGGAGATATGCGTCTTGTAAGCCTTTATATGATTTTAAAATATTCCATAAAGCACAAGAATGATGAATAGGAATAAATTAACAATCCTGTCCCTTAATGCTAATGGTCTTAACAACAGGTGCAAAGCCTATGCAGTAGAAAGTTGGCTCAGAGGGCATAACCCAGATGCAATTTTTCTTCAAGAGACGCATTTTCGAAGTTTGTCAGATGCTAGTAAAATCTTTAAGAATTGGGCGGGTTTCTATTGCTCATCTGTCTCGGGTATTGCGCAAAGGGGTGTGGGTATTCTTTTAGGTAAGCATGTCCAATTTCATGTTAATGTATCATATTCTGATCCGGATGGTAGATGGACGTTTTTACATGGAAAATTAAATCAGCTAAACCTCATACTGGCTACGATCTATGCACCAGTGATAGATGATCCACTCCCTATCTTACAATTAAAACAAGCTTTATCGTGCATACCTGGACAGATCATATGGGGAGGAGATTTTAATTTTTTACAGGACCCCTCACTTGACTTGACAGAATTAGAACGTAAACAAAACAAACAGCAAGTGCTATTGCTCTGTCTAACTGTAAAACTGACCTAGATATTATAGATAAATGGCGATTTAACAACACAGTTAAACGTGGTTATTCGTGCTACTCAGCTAAATATGATACAGCATCAAGAATAGACTTTTTCTGACCTCCCACAATCTTGAAGTTAGCAATTATGAACACATTTTAAACGCCTTTTCGGATCATGTCTTAATTAAAATGGAAATTGCTGTAGGGAATACGGATAAAGGTGCAGCAAGAAGATGGTATTTCAATAAACTTAATTTAACAAATGATTTATGGTGCACAGAAATAGATAATGAGATTAGGGCCTTTTTCTCCATAAACAAAGATTCAGCCCCCATTAATGTGACCTGGGATGCTTTTAAGGCTACGTTAAGAGGCATAATTACCTCAAAAGATATCCCGCAACAAAGGGCGAAAAAAGAGGAGAGAATCATGTTGGAAAAAAGACTTGCTCGTGCAAATCAGGAACATATTATGAATAGGGGCCCAAACACTAAGCAAGAATTATCAGAAGCCAAAACACAAATGAGAGAATTCTATTATGGGTTAGGTGATATGGCGAGCAGGACTTACCTGCAGACAGTCTATGAAGACAGCGAGTACACAGGGAAACTGTTAGCCTGGCAGGCAAAAGAGAATCAGGTGCGCAATAGGATCAAGAGTATCTGGAATGAAGAAACTAAAACACACTCAAGTAGGACACCGGATATAGGCGAAGTTTTCCTCAGGCACTATAAGGGAATTTATCAATCGGACTATAATGCACCTTCAGAATTGATTCATGGTTTTTTCGCGACTTGCCCAGTCCCTATTTTAAATATGAATTTTCATAGGGAATTATTAGCTGATTTAAGGAAGAACTTGATTTAGTCATAAGCTCCTTGCCTAATTGTAAAGCGACGGGGAAGACGGCTTTCCCGCGGAATTTTTAAAAGATTTGCTCCAACTCTAAATACTGAAATCTTAAACTTAGCGAACTATTTACTACAAGGGGGAGACCCGCCGTTATCTTTTCGCACAGCAGTAGTGGTCAGCATTTTAAAGAAGGATAAAGATAGTGAAAACGTAAACTCCTATAGGCCTATAAGCCTTTTAAATGCTGACTATAAAATATTTACAAAACTCTTCACTAATAGGCTAAATAGAATGGTAGGTTCACTTATTGAGAGGGATCAGTGTGGTTTTGTAGCTGGGAGACAGCTACATACCAACACAAATTTTTTATTGGAAGCATTGGATTTTTTTCACATAAATAAGACTGAGGCGCAGGTCTGGTTTCTAGACGCTGAAAAAGCGTTCGATCTAGTATCATGGGATTGTCTGTTTCTGATTTTAGAAAAATTCGGCTTTCCAAAGGAGTTTATTCATTTAATAAGGCAGCTTTATACGAATTCTCAGGCGCAAATTTTTATTAATTTCTGTGAATATAGGTACATGTCAAATAAATAGAGGTACTAGGCAAGGGTGTCCTCTTTCTCCGATTTTATTTGCGTTATTTATCGAGCCACTTGCAATAGCAATTAGACAAAAAAGGCGTATACGGCCCCGCTTCAAGGTATGACCAATATAAAACTTTACGCCGACGATATAGTTCTTTTTTTAAACTCAAAAACAGACACTCAGTAGAAATCATGAAGATCTTTTCAGATTTTCAAGCAATAGGAGGTTACAAAATAAATAAGACTAAAACAGAGATTATACTGTGTAATTGCTCTGTTGACTCTCTATTGCTAGAATTTAGGAATGTATATAATACTCGCCCAAAGAGATATCTAGGGATCTTTTTACAGAGAGAATTGAAGATCTATTCCACTTAAACTATACTCCGTTGTTGAAAAAAGTGAAATGCCTGTTAATACGATGGAACCAGCTCCCACTATCAATAATGGGTCGAGTAGCATTAATTTGCATGTCTATTCTTCCACTTTTTAATTTTCTCTTTAGTGCTGCCCCGTGCCCATTGCAAGAAGCCTATTTTAAAGAGATAGATAGCATGTTTTCTTCTTTTTTATGGTCTAATAAGATACCGAGATTGGCACTTAGCACTTTAAGGTACCCTGTTGCAGAAGGAGGGCTGTCCCTTCCAAATATTAGGAATTATTATCACGCGACCTTTGCACATCACAGTCTTAGATTTTTTATATTGGACCCCCAGGAGGCAGACAATTTTTTGGGGAAAAAGATCTTAAAGGAATATAATATTAATGATCCTACTAGAATAACCAAGTACCTTAAAAAAGTACGCTATAAGTCCCTCCAATGGACACTTAAACAAAAAACCCAATTTATAACATTTTATAATATCCCGAGATTTAATAATTCAACTAGATTGTCCCATTTGTTTACGGGGGAAAGGTATTTTTTAGAGCCTAGTATTTTAAAGATGTGGGAAGAAAATGGATACCTGAAGATTCGGGATTTCACTATAGGAAATTGCTGGAAGTCATGGCCAGAGATCGAAATGGGGCTTTTACACTCTAAAACAATCTTGAAGTGGTCATTCATCAGAATAAAACCCTTGCTACAAAAATTTGACATTAAAAATGCATCCGTTAGAGCACGATTAAGTGAAGCCTTTGACTCCCCGATTCAACGGAAGATTAGTGCCTGGGTTAAAATTATTGATGAAAAAAACCCTCCCTTGATATATGAAAAAATCCGGGATAGATGGTGGAGAAGGGAAGGGATGCAGGTCTCAAAATTAACCTGGGATAGAATAAATAAATTGAATGCATCAACTCTCAGAGGCGCAAACTTCAAACGCATGCAGTTCTATTCCAAATGGTTGATCTATAGAACCCCTTCCTTTCTCCATAAGATATACCCACAGATTGAGGACAATTGTTTCCGTTGTGTGAAAGAGGGTGGTGGCACCTGGCTACATATTGTTTGGGAATGTCCGAAGATCAGTAGTTTTTGGGAAGGAATAGAAACTTATCTCAGAACTATCCTGGACTCTTCTATCTCCGTAGATGTAGATATTGGGGTTCTGGGATGCTCTCCTAATATTACAGCACAAGAAGAATGCCTGTATATTGCAGCATTGGTAGCAAGATCTTTAATTTTACAATGTTGGCGATCAGGTAAGGTACCTTCTTTTCAAGCGTGGAGAGCGAAGTTAAACACAATCAGAGAACTGGAAAAAAATATGCAATAAGATCAGGCTCCATCAAAAAGTTTGAGAAATGCTGGCGTTTATTGGGGACATAGGTTATAGTTAGGGTCAGTTTCAGAACGTTGGGTCGTGCTCATCTCCTAGGAGTGAAGGTATTTATTTCTGTATTAAATAATGTAGTAAATTATTTTACATGTTTGCTTTATCCTTCATAGGCCTATGCCTAATTGTCCAGTATGTCGCATCTTTTAGATAGTACTTCTCTTTTGCAACTGGGTGTTGTGAGAGACCGATGAGATATGTTCATTCTTAAATATTTAGCACTTTGCACTTTTGAAGGTATTTATTTCTGTATCAAATAATGTATCTGTGAGTATTCTGATCATTTTGTATCATGCATTCGTATTCAACAGTCATGTAGTTTTGTAATTTGCACGAACTCTCAATAAAAATATATTAAAAAAAAAACAATGCTGTCTCCACCTCATGCCAGGAAGCTGCACCAGTGAGGACAGAACTGGTTTTGGCTGGGTACAGTCACTCTCTGACTTCAGAGAACAAAGGATTTTTGTGTATAAAAAGAGGGGCCCAGACCCCAGACTTTTAGATCACTTCTGGGAATCAAGAGGAACCTTTGCCAAGGAGAAGAGCCGGAGAAGCTGAGGAGGAATACTGCCCCTGTGCTGTTTGCTGTCTGGGGTTGGCCTGCAGTGGCTACTTGCTGCCAAGGATAGGAGAAAAAGACATTGCTGTTTGCTTTGTCACCTGCTTGAGGAAACAATCTCCAAGGTCTTGAAACTGAGCTTGCCTCCTGTTCTGAAGTCTCAGGGACACAAAGACTTCACCACCGGCTCCCCTGAATTTCCTTGCTGGGAATTCTAATCTGCAAAGAGGTGCCTGCTGCTGTTCTGGACTTCTAGAGACTGTTTTCCGCTGGGAGCTAGAAAATCGACGCAACTTCGAAGAAGCGAGATGCATCCGCACCTGTTTCCGACGCATCGCTGAAGAAACCGTCGCAGCGCTGGCCGCGGCTTGAGAAATCGCCTCACGCCGCATCGAGTGCACCGATCTCCAAGGTCTGAGATCATCGCATCGAGTTCGACGCAAGGCCTGCGGTGCGGTTGCACGAGTTCACGCATCGTCACCGGATCGTCGCATCGTATCGAGGCGCCAAGTCTGTCACATCGTTGGGAGACGCAGTAAAAAACTGACGCATCACCTCCCCACGCAGTAAGAAACCGACACATCACCTCCTCTTCGGTAAGGAACCGACGCATCACCTACCCTGCGCTGCAGTAAGGAACCGACGCATCACCTCCCCTGAAGCAAGGAACCGACGCATCACCTTCCCTGAGTGTAACGAACTGACGCATCACCTTCCCTGCGGGCCGTTTTGTTTGTTTGCGTAACGCATCCCAGGTACTTTGTTAGAAAAGTGTCGCAAGTGCAATTTGCTTTGAACTGAACTATTTCTACCATCTGAAAGTCATATTTTTATTACTGTATTGTGGATTTTTGTCATTTGGTCTTGTTTTGGTTTAGATAAAGATTACCTTTATCAGATTATCTTGTCATCCCTGACCGCTGAAACCTGAGCAACATGGCTGATGCCCGGTGGAGCTGCTAGACAGCTATAGAGGAGATCGGCCCTGGTTTCCCCCCTCGGCCGTCACCTACCCAGCCGGACATTGGGCACAGTTCTCCCCGTCTCCCCGCCGTGTCTCCTTCCTCCCCCTCCCTTCGACGAATTACTGTAACATTTATTTATTTTTTGCCTATGTTTTACTGTGCTCTGGGAACTGATGTAATTTGTAACTTGTAACGCAACGATCCTCATGTAAAGCGCTCTGATACCTACGGGTCTAGCCAGCGCTATATAAAACTCTTCAAATAAATAAAAATAAATACTTATTTTTCTAAACTGGTGTGGTGCTATGAAGTAGCAATGAGGTCCCACCGGGTCCCTGAGAGAGATTGGGGAGCGGGGTTGTGGGGCCGCTTCATCAGTGAAGGAAGGGAGACATTGCTAGCTTTGCCCACTGAGGATCAGATGTCCTATGCCCCCATGAAGGAAGCCTTGATAGCCAGGTATGGGTTGACCCCAGAGCTTTATAGGCATAAATTTAGAAACTGTAAGAAGCTGGAGTCAAGTACTTGGGTGGAGTATGTGTCCTGGATGGTTGGGTGAAGGGTAGCAAGGTGAATGATTTGCAGGGGCTCTATTATTTGGTTGCATGGGGGCACTTGTCAGATAATTGTTTTCCAGAGCTATGCCAGCACTTGATTGACAGTAAGCTGACTGATCCCAGAAAGCTTGCTGTGGAGGCGGACTGCTGGCTCAGCACCAGGGTCCAAAAGGATCATGTGGGAGACTCCGCCAAAGGTGGGCAGGGTCCCCAGCAGAAGAGTGGGGGGAACAAGGTTAAACAGAAGGAGTTCCAAAAAGGGCCCCAAAGTAATCCCCAAGGGAACCAAGGTAAGGGTTCCCAGCCTCCCACTGAGAAGAAGCCATGGATCCCAACAGGCAAGCCTGTTCAGAGGGGTTCCAAGGCGTGTTATGGTTGTGGTCAGGTGGGTCACTTCCAAGGGGATCCTAGGTGTCCCAAAAATGTTACCACCGCACCCACTGGTGCACCGCCCCAGCAGGTGGCTAGTGTAGCCTTGGGGGAGGAGTCAGGTGCCCAAGATGGGTAGGGCCCCACAGAGATGTCCCTGGTCTCTTTAGGTGACAGTGAGATGGTCCCAAGAGCTCATCTGCCTGATAACACCAAAAAGTACAGGCAGTGGGTGACCATCAATGGCCTTAGTGTGGAGGCTCTGAGAGACACCGGAGCCAGTGTGACAGCTGTCAGTTGTTGACTGGTGCCTGAAGAGCAGGTGGTCCCCAACGCATTCTACCCAGTAGTTGCCGCTGACAATTCAGAGTGCCTCTGTAAAGTGGCACAGGTTCCCTTTGAGTGGGGGGGGTCTCAGGTACCTTGAAAGTAGCTGTGAGGCCAGCCATGCCTGTTGACTGTCTGCTAGGCAATGATTTGAAGAGCTCCCCTTGGGCGAAGGTAGAGCGGAGGTCTCATTTAGTGATGTTTGGTCTGCCTGAGTGGGCATGCATGACCACTCGGTCCATGGCAGCCGGTAAGGGCATTCAAGAGGACCTGGAGCCTAAAAGAGTGGCCCAGGTGCCTGCCAGAAAGAGAAGAGGTAGGGGGTGCAGGAAACCGGCCCCCGAAGTTCCCACGGTCCAGGAGAAGGCAAACCTTGAGGGGATGCCCTGGAGCCTACAGGGCAACAAGTGGCTGAACTGGGGGATCTGCCTGATCTGACCCTTTGGCAGCAGGAAGGAGGCCCCTCCAGGGAAGAATTCTGCCAGGAGCAGCAGATGTGCCCTTCTCTTATTGGTTTGCTGCAGCAGGCTGCAAACCAGGCAGCAGGTGATCAGTCTGGATCACATTGGATATACTGGGAGAATGGTCTCCTGAATAGCGAGCCTAAGGTGGCTGAGCCTGAGTCAGCCCATGTGCTGGTTGTACCCCAGTGCTTCAGAGCCTTCCTACTGGGTGTGGCTCATGATGTGCCTTTGGCAGGACATTTGGGGCAAGATAAGACCTCTGAAAGGCTTGTCACCCACTTTTACTGGCCCCAGATGCACAAGCACTCTGATACTCATTGTAGGTCTTTCCAGACTTGCCAGGCAAGTGGCAAGAGTGGGAGGAAGTATAAGGCTCCTCTCCAACCTTTCCCTGTAATCAGCACCCCCTTTGAGAGGGTGGGTATTGACATTGTGGGGCCTCTGGATCCCAAGACAGCCATGGGCAACAGGTTCATCCTGGTCTTGGTGGACCATGCCACCCGGTACCCGGAAGCCATCCCTCTCTGGACTGTGATGACCGCCGTGGTGGGTCATGCATTGATGGGGATTTTCTCCCATGTAGGGTTCCCCAGAGAGGTGGTGTCCGACCGTGGTACCAACTTCATATCGAAGTATATGAAGTCCCTGTGTCAGGAGTGCGGTGTTACATACAAGTTCACCACTCCTTACCACCCCCAAGGTAATGGGCTGGTTGAGAGATTCAACCGGACCCTGAAGGGCATGATTATGGGTCTTGGTGAACCCATGAGGCGTAAGTAGGACGTCCTCTTACCATGCCTTTTGTTTGCTTATAGAGAGGTGCCCCAGAAGTCCTTAGGGTTCGGTCCCTTTGAGCTGCTGTACGGCCATCCTGTAGGAGGACCTCTGAGTCTGGTGAAAGAAGGCTGGGAGAAAGCTCCCAGTAAACCTCCCCAGGATGTATATAGCTACATGCTGGCCTTCAGAAACCAGACTAAGCGCTTCAGGCAACTCGCTCAGGCGAACCTGGAAGCCAGCCAGGAGTACCAAAATGAGTAAGTTACACAAAATGAGTAAGTTACTCAAAATGAGTAAGTTACTCATTTTGGTATTCACAGAAGGCACTTACTCATTGATGAGTAAGTGCCTTCTGTGAATACCAAAATGAGTAAGTTACACAAAATGAGTAAGTTACACAAAATGAGTAAGTTACTCAAAATGAGTAAGTTACTCAAAATGAGTAAGTAAGTGCCTTCTGTGAATACCAAAATGAGTAAGTGACTTCTGTGAATACCAAAATGGTAGTAAGTTTAGGATTTTGTCTTAAGTTAGTTCTGTGAATCGGGCCCAATGCCCTTAACATTTTATAATTACATTTGTAATCATACAGTGAGGTCTGAATTACCTTACAGATCGTTTTGCAAGTCAACTTTATAATTCATTGAGACCTAGACCAAGTTTAAAGTGCAAGTGTGCTGTAAAAAGCATCAGCGTCTTCTGTTGTGCAAGCAAAGCTATAACAGGGCATCAATATTTTGTTTCAATAAATTACTATAGCAGCATAAACACTAGGCCGTAGTCTTACTCTTACCTACTTGCCTCCCCTTTGCAGGTTTTGACTACCAGCCACGACAACGACAGCATTGATTTATTTCCAGTTGCTTAAAGCCATTAAAAAAAATTATTACGACCGCACTAAAAGAGAGAATCCACTTTTTCATAGAATCATGTTAATTGATCTAAAATACCCTAATAACTTGAGCCACAATTTCTGTCCCCAGATTCGTAAAAAACCATATCGATAAGCTAAATTATGCAGTAGTTTTAAACCTTGTTAATATGCCTAAAAAATATAGTAGTATTTGAACAATTTTCTCTGTTCGGGACAGAAGCTTTCAACCAAAGATTTAGAAATCAATTAGACTTTTACCAGATAAAAGGTTATGCGGCTAGTTCTAAAATTGGTAGTAGTCACAGACTTATAGCCACTTTGTCAGTTTACTGCCGGATTTAGCTTTGTTTTTGCTGCACTCATAAAACGGACCAGGCTGCAGGCTAGTTGAATGTCCCCACCTTCAAAACAAACTTTCACTGCTTGTCTGCATGTTCGAATCTGTCTTTCCTTCAGGAGCAGTTTTAATAGTAATCTTCGTTCCTTGTATAAACCCTTACAGATACACAGTAAATGTAGAACGTCCTCTTTGGCTGCGCCACATAGTCTGCAATGTGTTGTTACTTCATTTAGTTTCCATGGTGGAAGGTGCCGCATTGCCGGTAAGATTCCCAGTCTCAAGCGTAGGAAGCTTTCCTTAGCCAGTTGTTGGCTGCACTGGAAGATTTCAGTGCCGCCTACCTGGATGACATCACAGTGCTTAGTGCCACTTGGGAGGACCATATGCACAAGCTCTGGGAAGTGTTGAAGGCTCTGCAGAGGGCAGGCCTCATGATCAAGGCAAGTAAGTGCCAGATCGGGTAGGGTTCTGTGGTGTACTTGGGACACCAGGTAGGGAGCGGCCAGGTGGCGCCCATACAGCCCAAGATTGATACCATTCTGGCTTGGGAACCCCCCAAGACCCAGACAGAGGTGAGAGCCTTTTTAGGACTCACAGGGTATTACAGGAGGTTTGTCAAGGGGTATGGCACCATTGCTGTCCCCTTGACAGAGCTGACTTCCAGGAAGCAGCCCAAGAAAGTGAACTGGACTGACGCCTGCCAGAAAGCTTTTGATGCCCTGAAATCTGCCATGTGCACCCAACTTCTCAGAAGAGTTCATTGTGCATACAGATGATTCAGAGCATGGTGTTGGGGCTGTGCTCTCACAGCTGAATGAAGAGGGCCTAGACCAACCTGTAGCCTTCATTAGTAGGAGGTTGCTTCCACAGGAACAGAGGTGGAGTGCGATTGAACGCGAGGCATTTGCTGTGGTCTTGGCGCTGAAGAAGCTGAGGCCATACTTGTTTGGGACTCACTTCCGGGTTCAGACAGACCACAGGCCCCTCAGATGGTTGATGCAGATGAGGGGTGAGAATCCAAAGCTGTTGAGGTGGTCCATTTCCCTATAGGGGATGGACTGTATGGTGGAACACCGCCCTGGTACAGAACACGCCAATGCTGATGGTCTGTCCAGATTTTTCCGCCTTAGTGAAGAGAACTCCTAAGAGGGTGGGTAGTTCTCCCCACATTTCAGCTGGAGGGGACACGTGTTAGACCTGGCACCATTGGCGTGGTTCTCCCCTGCATTTTTTGCCTTGCCTCCTGTGTTTTTGCTGTATGTCGGACTCCGTTTTGTTGGTCTAGATGCTTTGGGCCCTTTGCCACTGCTGTTCAGTGCCAAAGTGCAAGTGCTCCCTTTGTAAATTAATGTTATGGATTGGTGTTTCCATGATTGGCTATTTGATTTACTAGTCAGTCCCTAGTACAGTGCACCGTATGTGCCCAGGGCCTGTAAATCAAATGCTGCTGGTGGGCTTGCAGCACTGATTGTGCCACCCACAGAAGCAGCCTGTAAATGTAACTCTGGCCTGCCATTGCAGAGCCTGTGAGCAGTCTGGTACTGCCATGTCGACTTGGCAAGTGCACCCACTTGCCAGGCCCTAACCTTCCCTTTTCTTACATAGCAGTCACCCCTAAGGTAGGCCCAAGGTACCCCTGTGGGCAGGGTGCAGTGTATGTGAAAGGTAGGACATGCCCTGGTGTGTGTGGCATGTCCTGATAGTGAATTACTGCCAACTTAATTTTTCACTATTGCAAGGCTACCTGTTCCCATAGCACAGAATGGGGAGTTTGTTTATAACATCTTATAAACATAACTGGCCCGGGGAACAAGGTGGAAAAATAAAGTTTAGTATGCCTGAACTCAGAATGTTAAAATGCATCTTTTAGGGAGGGTGATTTTTACATTCTGTGTTTGAAAATACCACTTTTAGAAGGTAGGTATTCTCTTGCCTAACCATCCAGTGTGCCTCTGCTAGGTTTGTGTATTGCATGTCTGGCGTTTGGATGAAAGGGGCTGGAGAGGGGCAGCGGCTCCAGAAGTCTGATGAGTCAGGGCTGGGCTGAATAGACCTGGGCTGCATTTAGAGTAGGGGGAGGAGATTTCCTTTCACCTGAATGGGCCTGGTCTGCCTTCAACAATACTGTTTCTGCCTCCTGCCAGGAAGCTGCACCAGTGAGGGCAGAACTGGTTATGGCTGGGTACAGTCACTCTCTGCCTTCAGAGAACAAAGGATTTTTGTGTATCAAAAGAGGGGCCCAGACCCCAGACTTTTAGATCACTTCTGGGAATCAAGAGGAACCTTTGCCAAGGAGAAGAGCCGGAGAAGCTGAGGAGGAATACTGCCCCTGTGCTGTTTGCTGTCTGGGGTTGGCCTGCAGTGACTACTTGCTGGCAAGGAAAGGAGAAAAGGACTTTGCTGTTTGCTTTGTGACCTGCTTGAGGAAAAGATCTCCAAGGGCTTGAAACTGAGCTTGCCTCCTGTTCTGAAGTCTCAGGGACACAAAGACTTCACCACCAGCTCCCCTGAATTTACTTGCTGGGAATTCTAATCTGCAAAGAGGTGCTTGCTGCTGTTCTGGACCTCTAGAGACTGTTTTCCACTGGGAGCTGCAAAATCGACACAACTTCGAAGAATCGAGACGCATCCGCACCTGTTTCCGACGCATCGCCGAAGAAACCGTCGCAGCGCCTGCCGTGGCTCGAGAAATTGCCGCACGTCGATGAGCAAAACTTTGCCACTCTCATTTTGATTGTCCCATTTATCTGTTCCACTAGACCAGAAGCCTCTGGCCTATAACTATAATGCAGTCTCTGATCCACTTGTAAGGCAGCACACAACAGCTTCATTATCTCACTATGAAAGTGAGTTCCTCTGTCCGATTCCAATGAGGTCGGAAATCCGAACCGTGGGATGACTTCCCTAAGCAACAATTTTGCTACTGTGAGACTGTCACACCTCCTAGTCGGATACGCCTCAACCCAACGTGAAAAGACACACACCACCACCAAAACATATCTTAGTCCATTGCACCTGGGCATCTCTATGAAGTCTAACTGCATTCGATTGAAAGGACCTCCTGACCTTCCAATATGACTCAAAGCAACAACTTTTTTCTTTCCTGCATTCATTTGCTGACACGTAACACATCTATGACACACTGCTTCAGCATACACATGGAACCGTGGATTGAACAATGTCTGATGAAACACCCTCACCATGGCATCTCTTCCAAGATGAACTGCTCCATGTATCTGCCTTGCCATAGAACTCAATAGACAGTTAGGTAACACTGTTCTTTCATCTGTTGACACCCAAATGCCATCACCTCTTCTCTCACAACCTGCTCTAACCCATGCTGCTTCTTCCTCTTCAGAAACCTCTTCTTGTAGTCTTTTAATCTCATCCCAGGTATCGGCCATAGCCAACATCATGCTGAGCTCGGTCTCTTCTGTGCTCTCCCCCACATATTCTCCATTGAATATACAAGCATGTATAGCACAAAAACGAGCCACTTCGTCGGCGTAGTGGTTTCCTTTGGTGACAAAATCCTCCCCCTTCCCGTGTGCTGCACATTTCACCACCGCTATTTCTTTTGGTTTCTATAACGCTTCTAACAACTGTCTCACATATTCTCCATTTCTGATAGGAGATCCTGATGACGTTAGGAACCCTCTCTGTGACCCTAACTGCCCAAAGTCATGAACTACTCTGAACCCATACTGGCTATCTGTAAAGATAGTCACTCGGACTCGATCAGAAATGAAACATGCACGTATTAGGGCAATAATTTCCGCCACCTGTGCAGAATATACTCCTTGTAAACAAGCGGCTTCCACAACTCCAGAAATAGTACAAACAGCAAAAACTGCTCTCAAACAACCTCCATTGTCTCTTAAACACGAACCGTCAACAAAGAGGACCAGATCAGATTCAGGTAAAGGTTCATCGACAATGTCAGGTCGGGGCTTGGTAGAAAGCTCTGTCACATCTAGGCAGTCATGCTCCTCACAATCTTCACCTTCTACAGGTGGATATGGCATCAGTGTGGCAGGGTTTAACATAGAACATCTTTTCAAAGTCACATTATCAGATGCTAGTATCACTTGCTCATACTTGGTGAGCCTGTTGTTAGTCAGGTACTGTGTTTTGGTTCTCGTCATCAGGAGTTCCACTGAGTGCGGCACATATACTGTAAGGGGATGACCCATCACAATGCTTTCACATCTCTCAATGCTGACACCAGTTGCAGCAACGGATCTGAGACATCCGGGCAACGCAGAAGCCACTGGATCTAAGGTGGCTGGAAAATAAGCTACTGGCCTACGGGCACCCCCATGTGTCTGAGCTAATACTGCCAATGCACACCCATCCCTCTCATGACAGAAAAGCGAAAACGCTTTATTATAATCAGGCATTCCAAGAGCTGGAGCACGGCATAAGCTTTCCCTTAGCTCCTGGAAGGCCCTCAAACAATCATCATCCCATGGTACCGGATCACTGATGTCCTTCCGTGTTAACCTTAATAAAAGTTTTGCCTGCAGAGAAAAATTTGGGATCCACTGTCGACAATAGCCGACCATTCTCAAAAACATTCGGACTTCCTTCTGCGTCTTTGGAGTACCCATTTGCAAAATCGCCTCTATGCGATCTGGTGACACCTTTCTCTTTCCTTTTTCAATTCGATGCCCCAAATACTGTACTTCAGACAAACAGTACTGAAGTTTGCCAGGTGACACCTTATGCTCATTCTCTGCCAGATGATTCAACAAAGCCACAGTATCTATACTACAAGCATCTTCGGTCTCCGAGGCAACCAAAAGGTCATCTATGTATTGCACAAGAACCGAATTCTGTGGCATTGTCAGACCCTCAAGATTCTTTTTCTAAATTTGATTAAAGATAGACGGACTTTCTGTATACCCTTGTGGGATACGACACCATGTTAACACACGGTTCTCCAGCCGGAAAGCAAATAAAAATTGGCTCTCCTCGTGGAGGGGTATCGAGAAAAATGCTTGACATAGGTCAATGACCGTAAACCATTCAGCTACACAGGGTATTTGAAGCAAAATCACAGCTGGATTCGGTACCACAGGACAACATGGAATCACAATCACATTAACCCGTCGCAAATCCTGTACTATTCTATACTTGCCGCTGGGTTTCTGCAGCCCCATTATAGGTGAATTACAAGGGCTTCCTCTAATCTCCTTCAGTACGCCTTGCACAATCATGGATTTAATCACTGGTGTTATTCCCGCCACTGTCTCAGGTGTTAACTTATACTGTGGCGTCCTTGGAAAGTCTGCATTTGGTTTGACCTGTATCTTGACAGGTTCAACTCCTCGAATCAAACCTATCTCCTCCCCTGTAAAATCCCACACCACGGGATTCACAGAGTCCCTCAAATCCACTGGTAGCTCGTCTTTGGTCAGTACAATGAACATCTCCGCACACAGATTTTGACTTGCCATTTTAAAAACAGCATCGTCGTCACAGGTCTGTAGTTCCACTCCCTTCGGAGTACAATAGATGGTACAATTTAACTTGCACAAGAGATCACGTCCTAATAGACAAACTGGACTCGAATCACACACCACAAATTGGTGTCGGTCCTGAAAAGTTCCTATTTTCACAGGTAACTCATTAGTTAGAGGATTATCATCTTCTGATTCGTCACTCCTACTACTTGAATTGACTGTCCAGAAAGTGACAAATTTGGAACTACCGCTGACCTCACAGTAGATTGAGCTGCACCAGTGTCAATTAAAAACATGATCGGGTGACCATTGACATCACCCTCCACAAAGGGTCCCCTCTGATCTACTTCTAATAGTGCTCCCAAGGTGCAGTCCTCCTCCCCCCTCTCACACCTTCCTCTTGATGTATTTGGATCATAGTTGTCGGTCAATTCAATGAAAGGCATTTGCTGGTACACATAGTTTCCTGTAGCAATCCTAGGGGGTTGAGGCACCTGAACCTGAGGTTCCAAACCTCCCCCATACATGGACTTAGGTCTAGTCACCGTGTTCAGTCCATCAGATACCTGTACAGTTTCCTCATTTTGTATTTGATTGGCAGGATTTGAGCGACACTCGTGCTTCCAATGCCCGATTTTGTGACAATAATGACAAGCAGTGTTTCTCCTAGGGTTAACCCATTCAGTTCCTGTACCTGCATCCATTCCTCGTCCTCTTCCCTGTCCCTGGTAACTTGTCATGTTTTGTCCCATTCCGTGACCACTCCCTTGCCGTCGACCCATTGTACCTCCATTTCCCTGTACCTGGTCTGGTCTTTCAGCATTCCTCAACTGCACCATCATCAACTTATCCTTCATTTTCTTATGCATGGACTCTACCTGATCACTACAGTACTTAGCATAACGCAGAATTTCATCCACCAACTTATTCTGCCAACATATCAGATGTTGCTGAATCATCAAACTTATCTCAGCTCTCAATCCTAACACAAATTTTGAGACAAACTGTCCCATGTCTTTTTGTTCGAGGGCATCAAGGCCACTATGCTGTTTGAAAGCCAACAAGAGCCTTTCATAATAATCATGCACTGATTCCTTTGGCTCCTGTGTGGTATGATCTATTTTGAGCCAATCCATAGTTCGAGGGGCTTCTTTGGACTGCAGCCACGTAATTGCCTGTTCATATTTTTTCATTACTTCTGCCAATGGGCCATGAGTTACGGGATCCCTAGTTGGTTCCAAAGTGGGCCACTCAATTGCGATCTTACAAGCCGCCCACAAATCCCCTGGGACTACTATATCAAATAGGGTATTCAAATCTATCCACAGAACCTTGGAGATTTTCACAAACCGATCAATTTGTTTGTACCATTCCTCAGGCTTTTCCCTCAGCTGTGGGAAATCATTTGTGAAGGATGCCAAATCACCCCTACTCCAAGGCACATGAACGTACCCTCCATTCTGTACTTCCCGTAACGTAAAATGTCCTACTCTCTCTGTCCCCCCTCCAGGAGGCGGGGTATCTCCTATTCCTCTCCTCACTGTCTTTTTCTTAGACCACTTCTCTTCCCATCGATCCAGTGCTTTCCATGCCCTCATTCCTATGACTAATTCTCAAATGTGTGCTTTCAACCCTACTACTCTCTTGTCCTCTAATTCTTGGTCTGTGTAATTCAATATGTGATTTCCCTGTAACATTTTTGTTTTTGTCAAATCTACATCATACTTCCGCGCCAGCTGGACCAATGCCTCATGAGCTCTTTTCGCCGAGTGACATCTTTAGCCGCAAACAGCAATTCATCTGGTTCATATAAATCTATTCTTTCCAATGGTAGATTTCCATTCATCACCTCATCGACCTCTGCCTTCAGTTTCAGTACATCCAACAATCTTGCCTTCACTGCAACTTCAATTCTTCCTTGATTTGTCACATTGCATGGTCCCTCTCTATCACAACTTCGGCTTCTCCAACCTTCTCCCGTCGCCTCATCTTCTCTGATGGGCCGACCTTCTCTCTCACAACTCTGAGTCCTTAATCGACTTTCCAATCCAACATTCGGGGCACTAGGTCTTATTCTAAACGCCTCTTGTCTCATTCCTATTTCGGCTGTACTCCTCATACTTTCCCGTACTGGTGGAATCCACATTCATATTTCTGATCTAGAATTTGCCAGTGCTCCTGTTCGTCTCACTTCCGATCCTGTACTCACCCCGCCCATTATCAGTGCCTATGTCAGTTGAACAAGAATAGTCCCAATGTAAAGCATTGCTACCATTACCACCATCCATCAACTTGACAGCACCTCTAACATCCGGTCTTTTACGGACTGTCTGAGGGCTACCATCCGATGTATCACCGGTGTCCTCCAGATGTACACTACTATGATCACTGCCGCCATCACCCTGCGCACCGGTCATGGCCTGGGCCTTAAATATTGACTCTAGGTCATCACTTGATGAGTTTGAATGATCTGACAGAGAGTAGAAATAGTCCCCAGATTCTATCTCCTTCAGTGGAGATTTTAAGCTTAAAGTATCCACCTATGCACCCATGCCAGATTGCACATGATTATCAGCCACTGAAGCATTTAAGGTGTGGCTTGTCTCCGGGGGATCCACTTCATGAACTATCATGCAATCTCCCCCCCACCTACAGCGTCTTCAATCACTTGAGCCGCCCCAGATAGAGGTAAGGAGCCTGCATTAGAGCTGGAAATGTCTCTGAGGGCAGTGTCTTTCACCCTCCTGCCATGTTCTGTTGTAGAGTCAGTAGTTTTCCTACCCCCGTTGCTACAACAGATGGCCCGCCCTGGGGGGAGTGCGTGCCTTTCCTTCTATCCTTGCCAGCAGAAAACAGCAGCGGGATGATGCGCTTACCCGTATTCTCCACCGACTTCTCTCCTATAGGAGCTGGGTAATTTTTGGCAGTTTTACTGCCACTGGTGGCGCTAGCCGAGATCTTGAGTCCCCCAGCTCCGGCTCCGTTGGTATCCACCTGAGGACGAGCCCTCCCTCTCGAGGTCTTGGGAGGCATCGTCAGCGCATCAAAATCCTCCCCTCTCCGGCTTCCGTAGCGTGCGGAAGCCGAGCAGCAATACCCACGCCGGCTCAATGAAACACCCCAATAGCGCGAATGTAGGCAGTGCAACCTTGCTGAAATCACCGCAGCCACGATGCCCAGCATGCCGAAAGGACCGATATTCAGGAGGGTCTGCTGTTGCTGCCAACGGGGTACTAGTCTCCACAGGCCCCAAGGGCACACTTGTTCCCATAGTAAGACTCCCTCCAGAGATGGTATCTTCACTTCTTCCCATTTGTTGTTGCCTCCCACTATCTCCCATACTCGTATTGTATATTGAGACTACGGGTCCAATGGTAACCGGTACCGTAAGGGCTTCTGGCAACCGTATGTCACAATTAGTTCCTCTCATTTCAGTATTTTCAAGTTCTGATCCTAATGAAATTCTTCCCACTACTCTTGAACTTACTCCTGTTGGATCCGTTCCCACTCCTTCTGGGCTTCCCTCTACCATTTCTCGCTTTCCCTCTTCAGACTGAGGATTGTAAGGTGGAGGACGCTCTGCCAACAGTCTATCCAACTGACTGTCATCAGTATCGCTGTCATCTCCAGTGTTTCCTGTCTTTGCACTAGCTCCCTGTAGGAACAATGGATACAATCTCTCTCCCTCTATGGTATCTACCCTCCACCTCTTCAACTGTGCATCCCACCTGGCATCCTGATATGACTTCATGGCTTTTCTCATCCTTCCTTGAGAGTTTTCTCTTCGCCTAGCTTGTGCTGCCCGCATCCATGCATCTAATGCCTCAAATTGGGTGGGTCTAGGTGGAGGTTTTAATGAAGACATTACACCTCTCAATTGATACAACACATCCAATCGAAATGACCCATATCGTGGGAAAGCCAATTCTCCTTCCTTTTCTGTAATCTAATGCCAGTTTTGAAGCCACACTATTGTATGCAATCCTACATTTGTTGCCGTATAGTGTGTCGGGGTATCCTCTGGCGGGGCTTCTTCTCCGACTCGAGTCACTACTCCTGAATCTCCTCTACATAAGTCTCGCAATACCTTAAAACATCTCATTTTGAACTTAATTCGACACAATACACAATTTTCTTTCCCAACATTTTTCGCCGAGAACCCACCAATCCCAGCGTGGCGTTACACCAACCAGCCTATCCCAGCGCGGCACACTCTGATGTCACCGTTCCCTCTCCACAGCGGTTCACCCTCCTTTACAATTTCAGCTCGTACATTCGCTCTCACATTCACACAACCAAGTAACTGATTACAAAAAGCTACTAAACCAAGTAACTACCTATCAGGCAGCCACAGCAACTTACAGTTACATAAAACCAAGTAATCGTCTGCCGTCTAAAAGATCGATAGTATACTCTCACCCAAGAACATTCACACTCCGTGACCCACGACCTGCGTCAGTCACTTGAATCGCTGTGGTCCACCCCTGGCATGAGGTTTTCCACACGCGGCTCTATAGAACCCACTCACACAAAGTTCCCTACCCCAAGTGAGCCGTCGATAGCGCTCCACGACACCCACATTAATGATCAGACGATTACAGCTACAAAACTATCCCGGGATCTTGGACTTCTCTTGAGTCCGTTTACCAAAACCTCCTGATCCGCACGTGTTCGGACCAGTAAACCAACAATAACCTCACTTTCACTCGACTATCATTCCTACTCCGCAAGACATCACACAATCAATTCACCGCAATCTAACACACACACACTATTCATACTCACGCTACCGCTGTTTCCGCCGCACCATCAGCTTCCGCCGACCTCCGTCAACGCCCGCCGTCCTCTGCTTTCAATCATGGGTTCTCTTTTGGGCTCTGTAAGTCTAATTCTATTCTAAATTTTCTAAAATCTCCCCTCACTTCTAGAGGCAACCATCGTCTGCTACCAATTGATAAGGCCGAATTTGGCACCCTAATTTCACTTACGTATCTCCGGCCGATGATCTGTTATTGCCTGCTAAAAAATGTGGAGGGAAGAATACACTTTACCAATTATTCAATTTCCCTCCCATCCGTGTCCAATAACAACGAACTCTGAATTTAGCTTTTGTAGATTTATTACAAAGCTAGAAACAACAAAATATAGACACACCTCAAAATCAAGGTTTAGAGATACATGAAAACTAATACAGAGCCCAATCTACGAGTATAGTTCATACGACAAAATAGGCATAAAATGATGAATTCCAAAATGAGAACACAGCAGAGTATAGATGCTGCATCCAAATCTCTTTTCATTTGTATTTCGGAATTTAGAATAATCTGTCCCTACTCTGCATCTAAAGAGGCATCCCTTTTCTTCCCTTCCTAGCAAATTCCCCAAAAGGTGTCAGCACGTGTTGACTTCCAAAGAAGTACACTCACGTCATATGGGTCAGGTAGCTTAGAGCTACAGAGCTCGTTCTAAGATGCTCTCCTCTCTTAGTCAAAAACAGAAGAAGTCCTCCAGATCTGTCCCTGTACCTAATTCAAAAAGGCAAAGTTACACCCCTGACGAGTCACATGGTACATTGTTCAGTGAACACCTTCTTCAGTAACCTTCCACAAACTCAATTAAATTTACACGACTGTCCGCCGACCTTGGCTCCCAAGTTCTCCAGGCACAGAAGGTGTCCTCCCTTTCTCTTGTCCGAGCGCTTCAAAGACATTCCTTTCCTCCCATGTATCTTCTTAAATCTGAATGAACGAGGTCAAATTCCTGCACCTGCAGTAGGGGTGAAACGAAAACATTCTACACACATACATTTTAATTAGCTCCTGACCTTAAGAGCGAACGAGGAGAAATGAAACCTTGAAGGAACGAAAGTCAGGCCTACGATTCTGGCTAACTTAAAACACTCTTTAATATGCATTCGCTACACAGGCCTTTATATGAATCTTATAACAGTGAATACATCTGGTTACTTTTAATCAACATATACGTGTACAATTACATGATTTTTCTAAATGCACACGAAATATTAAAAGCACGTCATGATTTTTCTTCACAGATTTTCAAACGATGATATATAAACTTCATTTTAATATGCACGAAGTTCAACCACACATTGAATATATACGAGTGCAATTCGTTCATGAGTATAATGCACCACTTACAAATTTTAATGCGCCGTGCGCTCTATCAGTTACAATTTTGCCAAGGAAAAGCGGCCTCAAGTGAGGCGTCTGAAGACATCAGCTTGTCAATCCTTAGCCGGTCAGAATTAATTTTAAAAAGTTGCCGAATGTCACAGCCTTGTAAAAACGCATATCACACACCTGAATGGCAGGGGGTATAGACCTCAAAGAGAACAAAGTGTTTTATGAATTAAACTAACATATCTGCTGTCAGCACAATGATCTAGCAGTGTGCCAGCTAAGTTAACAATGTGCAAAGATTAAGAGTAATCACGGACTAAAACAAGTGCAAAATTGCATTTGATGGGACCAACACCTACTCGCATTCAGTTCAATCACATGCTTTCCATAGAAATGATATAGTGCATGTAAATCACTGGAATTTCAAGTAACAATTGCAATGTGAAATGCCAGAAAGACCGTGAGACTGTGCCTTTAAAACTAAATTTCACCTGGGCCTATTTTATCATGAAGCAATTGTTGGTATTTGATGGCAATATGATGTTGATTGTGTGAACGTATGATGAGGGGTGCCTTGGCATATGATGGTGGGTGGGTTGGGATAAAATGTTGATCGTCTGGATATATGATGTTGGCTGTATTGGCAGGCAATCTTCTGCATGTTGGCTTGTGATATTGGTTTTGTGGATGTTTAATGGTGGCTTTGTGTGTATTATGATGCATGTGTGGCTGTTTGATGTCCAGTATGTCAGTGTATGATGGGGATTATGTACACGTCCCAACACCTATGCCTTGGCCAAAGGCTGGGGTAGTCTGTGCCTCAACTCCCTCTCAACCTTGACCTAGAGAGAGGAGTGTAGGAAAGAAAAACCTGGGCTTGTAGTGTCATAGTTTTCTCTTTTGAAAATTTCCCATATTCATTAACATTGACAGATGTTTAAAAATATGACATGGGGCTATTTAATACCCCCACCTTGCCTAAAAATTCGGGGGATCAGGCATTAGCCCTTCACTTACTCAAGGAATGGGGTTTTTTAATAGCTATCCCTGCTTTGCCCAAAGGTGGGAGTATTGTGTGCTTTCATCCCTGCTCAAGGGCAAGAGGTTCAAATTAATCAACTGCCAAGCTATGCCGAAGGGCTCAACTAGTGTGTGCCTACTCCCCACGCCTCAATTTGTGTAAGGGATAGGGGAAGTAATAAATGAAGGGGACAGCTGTAACCTAAATGACTCCTCTGTGTCACGGAAACAGCTGCTGATCACAATGGAGCTGAGCATGTTACAGCTATACTCAGGAACAGAGCATTTCTCAATTCTGAGAAACCAAACAGTAATGGAAAAATACTTGAATTAATCTCAGACACTGGTGATTGAGGCCACTTTCCAGCCAATTGTTTGTAACCCACTACGCTACACTGGACAGAAACTGACCATAAGCCAATCATTCTGAATCCTGCTCCAATAGAAACATTTTAGCCCATGAATCTAGGCCAGTTTAGGCCATGTCAGGGAGGTATAGCTTGAGTCCAGTGGCACAGTGAGCACAGGACCTTTGTCTAAGCACACTCATCACAAATAGGGCATCTACTGCAGCAAAGAACAAAGTGATGGAAAGAGTGCTTTAATAATCTCAGCCACTGTCGAGCACTCGGTCCAAATTCCAGCCCATTGTCTTTTACTCAGTAGACCACATTAGACAAAAATGATCTGTGTGAAAATCAGTCTTGGGCCTGTTTCAGTAGGAACAGTCCATCAAGAAATTCTACATTTTAATTAATAGGAAATTTAAAACTAAGAAACTACATTGGAGGAAACTGATTTTAAGGAAAAGCAATTGCAAGAAAATACAAATAAATCGGAAATTAAAGGAAACATTTCAAAGGAAAAAATATTTTAAGCAAAACTCCAAAACTACATGAAACTTGGGTGACGTTTATGGATAGTGAAGAGGTTTTGGGTTTAGGAATGGGTGATGTTTAGGGTGATGAGGGGTTTTAAGGGATCAGGGATGCGTTGAGTTCAGGACTAGAAATTGTTTTTTTAGGGTACAGGGATGGGTGGATTTTAGAAGTGGTAAGGCTTTTTTAGGGATCAGGAATGCTTGGAGTTTAAGATGTTGCTGGATTTTTAGGGTTTACAGATAAGTGGTGCTTAGGGGTGGTGAGGGGATTTAGGGGTTCAGGAATGGGTAGACTTTAGGGCTGATGAAGAGTTTTAGGGTTGAGGAATGGGTCGAGCTTAGTGGTGGTGAAGGGTTTTAGGGGTAAGGATCGATGGAGTTTATGGGCAGCAAGAGTTTTAGGCTTCAGGAATGGGTTGAGTTTAGAGTGTTGAGGGCTTTCATGTGTTCAGGGACATGTGGAGTTTAGCTATAGCAAGGATTTTAGGATTCAGGGATGGGTGCAGTCTAGGGGTAGAAAGGGATTTTAGGTTTCCAGGATGGGTGCAGTTTAGTGGTGAAGGATATTCAAAGGAAAGCGATATATTGTCTTTAGGGGTTGCGAAGGGCCAAGGATGGATGGTGTTTAGGGTTGGCGAGGGGCCAGTGAATAAAATCATTCAAGTAATTGTTTGATAATGTAAGATATATTCATCTGAAATAATGTCCCCTGAAGTAAAGCACTGAAATAAATACCTCAGACAAAAATGTTTCCAAAAGTAAGACCTGCAACTATTTCATATGAAAAATAACCATGCAAAAGTAAATTTCGGAGAAAAAAAAGACATTCTACGAATTGGTTTCTATGAAAAGGTAAATGCCATACATCCTACAAATTTCTATTAAATAGTTCAGGTGAAATGGTTTCTCAGTAATTTTATTCCATGAAATTGTGTCTGTGACCTGCTACATGTAGAGCTGTGTGCCACATAAAAGCAAAATAGTTAAAATATGTATAAGCGCCTTACTCACAAAATAGGGGGAGAGGGTGATACTAGGGTCACAGTGTGCACATCCTGAAACCCAGAGCTAGGTGGTGGCCCCAAAAGCCCACCCCAAGTTTTAAAAAAAAGTATGATATACAAAGATCAGGCTCTGCTCAGGGCTGGAGGCCTTGAACAGGATGGTTTCTCTATCCATAGGAGGTTGATAGTATGCCTGAACAATGGCCAGGTCTTGCTGCCATCCTTCGATGCAAACTTCCAGAAGCTATTCCCAGGGGTGGGATGGCCAATGCCACCTACGGCAGGTTGGTCCCTGAATGTGTGTGAAGCCTAGTATCATGGCCAATCCCTTGCTGCACACAGCCAAAAGCTATGTGCAGTCAGGGAAGATATGCTTTCATATTTAATTTGGTATATCATTAAAAAACTAAAATTTATTGAAAATAAAACAATTAAAATGAAGTTATGGTTAGCTTAGTTCATAAGACCTTAAAATATGTTTAAAAAACTTCTCAAATTCACTTGATGAATGATAGTTAAAGTGCAGGTATGGTTTGAATTAAGAACAAAAAAGCACTGAAACTCACCACTTATGGAAACTGCAAACCATAACACTCAACAGCGATGCAACCCATAACTCGCACACCAAATACAATGCTTATGACCTCACAAAACGTATACTATTTACAATACCTAAAGCACAACATCATTATATAGCAACACATAAAGAAAGCAGTAAATAATACTACAATTATAGTAGCCTCTTTGCTGGTGTTAATTCTAATGCGGTATGTAATCTCACCTGTGACATCATCTTTAACCATTTATTAATGCATCAAGGGTGAGGACAAGCACATTGTATTTGCAGTGTCAGTGTGCATGGTTGTGAAAGTTAAGATTTTTGGAGCTAACCATAGCTAATGAACTTCAGTGTTTTTCCAGTGTTAATTCATAGCCATAACCATACTTGAACTGTTGTTTTCTTTAATGTGATTACAGTTTTTTTTTACTTATGTTAATGTCTAATAACAAATTCTAACTGTATGTTCATTTTAAATATGTGTTTTTTAGTGAATTTCTGAATGGGATTTTTTGATGATATGCTCCATCCAAATTTGAAACCGCACAAGTGACCATCACCAGCTGCACACAGCGTTTGGGGGTGCACAACATGTACTAGATACAGGGTTCTGTTTAAGCTTTAGCTTGCCATGGCTTGGAGGTGGTATATAAAACACACTCAAATGACCATCTCCAAATGTCTCCAACTCTTGACAAAATTGCTGTGATTGCTAGAAACAGACACTTTATGATGTGTGGAAAGCATTGTCACTTTCAACTGATGAAAACCTCAGAACGCTCTTACCATTGCCAAAAAGCCAATATACTTAATTCCAAGTGCTTTAGAAGAAGTCCTACCCTCACTGTTAAGCCTATCAGGTTTGAGGTGAAGGTTGAAGTGGACTGACCCAGAAAATGTTTAAAATGTCTGACTCTACTAACAACTCCTGTAAAACACAATTTGACTCGGACCCACTCCAACACTAATAATTTAAGAAAGATACGTGTTTTATTAAGTTTTTGAACAGTGCCCAAATATGTCTATAGTTCAGTGACTTAAAATCAAGTCTTTAAACTCTACCCTCCCAAAAGATCAATATAGTCTTTGGGCTCTCAGAGTCCACTAACTTCCGCAGGGTACTCAACAAGGGCCCAAAGGTTTCATAGCTTGCAAAATCTGCCCTAATCTGTGAACTATGGCAAAAGATCCACAAATTATCCACAAATTTCATAGTTCACAAATTCTTTATAGCGTCTAAAATATTTCAGGGTATACCATCGCAGACCCAAATGTAAAAAATAAAGGTTCTCCATTGACCACGCTGTGTGAGTGCTGCATGGGTATATGGTGGACAAATGCAGTATATCATAAAAAATACAGGGATTCATTGAAAAAGCCACAGTTAAAGGTTAAATATAGTCCAGCAAACACAAACCTGAAAAAGCCATGGAATTCACCAATTATGGTATACAACAAATAACAAACACTATAAATCATGCCATATGCCATCCTCAGTAAACCCATTTGCAATGGCATGTTAAAAAAGAAACACTGTTTACCAAGAAAAAGCAAAGCATTGCATACTATATCTCATGAGGTTTCTGGATTTTTGGTATATTTGGTATATTGCTGAAGTTACAATGTCACACACAGAAGCACGGGCTTACTGATATATACACATCCTTATTAAAGAGACAATACTAAAAGCTCCTGACAGTGTATCCAGACTTCTGGCTTTAAAACTGTAAAAAAAAGGGTTACTGGTTGACTGGGATGTGAGCCCTGATCAAGCAGTAACCACAATGCTCATCAGGGTGAGGCACAAGCCAACCCTAAATTAACCTGTGCTCAGCCCTCTGGTAGTTTGGCACAGAGCTGGCAGGCTTAACTTATAGGCAATGTGCAAAGTATTTGTGCAACTCTTCAAACAGTAATAAAGTGAAAACACCACACAAAAAGGATCCCACACCAGATTAGAAAACTAGAGCAATTTATAAAGAATTAAACCACACAAAACAACAATCCAATCAGTAGAACCAAAGATATGCAAGTTTAAAGATTTCAATGAAAATATAGCCAAAAAGCACAAAGTGCCAACTGTGGATATCTGGTCGCGTTGGAGCGGGCTTAATCACAAGTTCAGGCTGACAGCGATGGAGCGCGAGCCGGCTACAGGGACCCAGTTAGGCCAACTGAGCAAAGTACATTCAATCATGGTTTGCGGAGTGTTATGAGGGTCCTCGTCAAAGATGCGTGTCACAGCCGGAGTGATGCGCCGGTTCAAAGATGCGTCGAGGCTGCGATATGAGGTCCTGCATCATCAATGATCAAGTCGATCAGGGTTTGCAATGTGAATTCCAGTGTCTAGGATGCGTTGTGCAATTGGGGCAATATGTTAGTTTCGCTGAGATGCAAGGCTGAAATCAAAGTCCAGCATCGCCATCGAGGCTGCTGTAGATGAGGGTTGCAAGGGCCTGCACCGAGGAAGCACGCACAGCAGCGGTTCTGATGAGGTGGCAGGCTGTGATGCAGTTCTTTCTGACCGGGAAGACCCATGCAGTGGTGACGATACATCGGTTCTGCTTGGGGTAGCGCAGCAGAGAAGATGTGTCAGTTCTGCTGGATCCACAGAGGCTGGCGGACCACCTTCCGCCCACTACCAAGGGTCCAAAACTGGGGTAGCCCCACTTGCCAGGTAGACTCGTAGATGGCAGAGTCCAGGTGCTGGGGTCGAGGTTGTTGAAGCCTTCTATCTCTGAGGCTCAAGCCAGGAGGCCAACCAACTAGCCCATGGGTTCAACAGATGCAGGCCCAGGTTTTCTCACCCAGGCAAAAGGGCAGCAGGGCAGCACAACAGGGCAGCAGACCTTCAGCACAGCAGTCCAGAAGAGCAGCAGTCCTTTCAGCAGCATAGCAGTCCTCCTTTTTGGCAGAGACTCCACAGGTCAAGAATTGTACTAAA
Source organism: Calotriton arnoldi (assembly GCA_963921515.1). NCBI lineage: Eukaryota > Metazoa > Chordata > Amphibia > Caudata > Salamandridae > Calotriton > Calotriton arnoldi. The sequence continues at coordinate 264,189 of CAWUFW010007967.1, forward strand.
GAGTTGGTGTCTTAGGTCAATATTTATACCCAGTTGTGTCTTTGATGTGAGAGAAGCCTCTAGAGGCTTGCCTTTGAAGTGCAAAGGTGCTCCTCCTTCCTCACCCCAGCTCCAGCCTAAATACAGGGTGTATGCAGTCCATTGTGTGGAGACAGTACACTGCCTATTCAAGTGTAAGTGGGGCTGTGCCCAGTTCCTCCCTCCCATCCTGCCAGTGATGGTCCAACCAGGCTCACCTAAGCTCCCTTGTGTGTATGCAGAAAGCCCAACTGTCAACTACACCTAGCCATGTGACCCAAAGACAGGCTGCAGGCACCAAATGGCTAAGTCAGGAAAATGCCACCTTTCTAAAAGTGGTAATTTCAAATTTGTAAATTAAAATCCGACTTCACCATAAGTTAGGATTTTTCATTACAATTCCAAAGACACCAAACGTTATATTTTTACCTGTTCTTATTTGGAAATTACAGCTTATTAAATGTAAAATGGTAACTCCAAAGTTATCCTATGGGAGAGGTAGGTCTTGCAGTAGTGAAAAATAAATTTAAGAGCTGTTCACTACCAGGACATTTAAGACTTAAGAGTACATGTCCTACTTTTTAAATACAATGCATCCTGCCCTCTGGGCTGTCTAGGACCTACCCTATGGTTACTTATATGTATTAAAAAGGAAGGTTTGGGCCTGGCAAAAGGTTTATTTTGCCAGGTCGAAATGGCAGTATAAAACTGAACACACAGGCTGCAATAGCAGGCCTGAGACATATTTAAGGTGCTACTTAAGTTGGTGACACAATCACTGATGAAGGCCTGCTAGTAGAATTTCATATACAGTCCCTGGGCACAGGGAGTGCCACTTTACTAGGCTCTTACAAGTAAATTAAATATGCAATTGGGTATACGCCAATACTACCATGTTTTAAGGGGAGAGCACAAGCACTTTTGCACTGGTTAGCAGTAGTAAAGAGCGCAAAGTTCTAGAGCAAGCAAAAGCTAAATCAGAAAACAAGAGGGTTAAAGGCAAAAAGTTAGGGAGAAAACCACACCAGGGATGCCAGGTCTAACAAGAAATATGGAGCACATTGCAATTACACATTCACTTTTAGAGCCTATAAAACCTATCTTTTATGGAAGCATTTCCAAGCAAGTCAGTAGGTGAGGAAGTGAGTATAGTTCTTGCAATTGACTAATTCAGACTACAGAAATATTAAAAATATCTCTCCTCTTTCTATAACTGTCCTGTAGATATACAAGCACATTAGGACTTTAAGAAATAATCCGTCTGCAGATTGAGTTTAATGCATTCAAAGTTTAATTACACAAGCCATTATGGAATGTTGTTGCTGCACAGCATTATTCACTTTTAACTTCCTTTTTCACCAAAAACCATTACATCTAAATATCAACATTACAAATGGTTGAAACCAATATATATTTGGTTATGATGTGATTTTGTATTGAGTAACAAGTAAAATAAAGGGCAATTTCTGACAGGGAGCATTTGCCTGGTCTGGTCATTGTAATATCACTGATCAAGTAATTACATCGGAAGAAATGGGCAGCACAGATCAGTAATGCCCTCATTATGAGTTGGTAACTATCAGATGCAATAGTTATCAAAATCAATAAAAAGCAAAACTGAGGTGTTTGGTATTTAATGGGTGCAATAATTATCAACTTTCAAAACTTTTGAGGCATAACGTGGTTTTGGTGATTACCATATCAAAATACACATGTTCCAGTAAATACTGGGGATATTTCCCCTGATAAACATCGAGAGTTTTGACTTGCTGATTTTCTCACAATGCTCATAATTTTGATATGTGCGGTAACAGGAATTATTAAATATATCGTAGTTTCTTAGCCCACTTGTAATGAGGGCCATAGAATGCGATGAAATTATTGCAGGCTTAAGTCTAAAATAACATGTATTAGAACCTCTATCAGAGGGCCACAAGGCACACACGGTTGACTGGGCCCTACCGTGGTGCTCAAGGCCTTTTACTCCTGATGTCCCGGGGTCTGACCTACTATGGATCCTGCTCAACTGGGCCAAGTACAACTTCTGCACTTGACTCTCAGTGGTAGCTGTGGTCGAGCAGTCAAGGCTCCCTCAGGGGGATGTAGATATAGTTCAGTGAACACAATGCATTACTCAAAGCGCAAACAGTACGAACAATAAATCAATGTCAGGCCAAATACTTGCTTTTATAAGAAAAGTAGTATTTTATTTCTAACTCTACACATGCAACAAAGTATGACATTCAGAAGCAACAGCACAATCCCTTTTGAGGTCGGGGCTCTAATAGTTGTCAGGCGAATCCCAGTCCCACCCTCCTTTATGCAATGTGTTCAGGGTTATTCCCCATTCACTGGTGGCCGCATCAGAGAATGCAAACTATTAAGCCGTACTGAAGAGTTCCCTTTTGACTCTTCAGGATTTCAGTCAAAAGTGTCTGTAGTGCCGCAGCACCTTCTGCAGTGAATCCTCCTGTGCCCTAAAGGCCCTGGTTCAAGTCTTACCCGCTCCTGCAGCATGGAAGCTTTACAGCCGGTGCCCTCAGCACGGGCACTCTCGAGATCAGATCCTGCTCAGAGAGGTCCAGTTGTTTGCAGTGTATGTGGCAGCAGCAGGTGGGCACAGGCTCACTTTCCACAGTGGAGGGGCCACTCTCTCCAGTGATCAGAGCAGCTTCCAGCTCACATGAATGCATTAAGTCATGTACTCCCCGGCAAGGGGAAATTCAGTCTTTCGGCTCCCGACTGGAGTCCCACGAGGGTGACCCATTTTCCACGAAGTCTTTCTAGTCCATGGGGGTCAGTCAGGGCAGGTTTTTTGGTGAGGCTAGACCTGCCAGTCACATCCTCACTTCAGTCCCGGATGATGGCCCGAAGTTTTGGATGACTTGGTCCTGGCATATGGGGTTGCCACGGTACCTTGTGGACACAATGTTGATTCCTCTGGTGCACTCCCCTGTATCACAGCAGTCCCTCCTGGCATGTGGTGTTGCAGCTTAGTCATTCACGAGTCCTGCACTCAGCTCACACAGCTTCTTCACCAGTGGCCTCCTCTAGCATGGGGGGTCACTGCAATGCGGCCATATGGGCTTGGCGCCCTCCACACAGCGCTTGATACTTGGCACAGTTTACGGCGGCCCTCTATTGGCATACGAGGGATGCTGAAAACAGTCTTTCGTATGGGCTACAGCTGTATCACAAGTTCTCCCTTTGATTGTTTAGGAATTTTGTCAAAAGTGTCTATGGTGCAGCAACACCGTTAGCAGTGAGTTCCCCGGGGCCTAACTGGCCCAGTTCATGTCTTACCCACTCTCGCAGCCCGGAAGAGTTCAGTAGTGCAGTGAGAGCCTTCTAGGGGAGAGAATGTGTCCTAACGGCTAGGGCGGTCGACCTCAGAGCTGGGGAACCGGGTTTGAGTCTCGGCAGGGACGCTCAACATTCTGTGATTCCGGGCAAATCACTTAATCTCCATGTGCCTAACAAAAATGAATGTGTCCATCTGTAACGTAACTGATGCTCATTTAAAGCGCTCTGATACCTTCGGGTCTAGTTCGCGCTATATAAAACTCCACACAAAAAAAATGCACACCCGTGAGTCCTGCTCAGTTTGGAGAAGTTGGGCTGCTCATGACCCATCCTGCAGCAACCAGTGGCGCAGGCTCTCTCCGACTTTGCCAGAATCTCTTAGATGTTGGAGCAGCTTGCTGCTCATGAAGATACAGTAAGTTGGCTTTGCTCAATTCGAATACTTTCTTCAACTCCCAACTGGAGCCAGTGAGGGCACAGCGTCATCCACAGTGTCTCCGACAGTCCTCTGCGGTGAACTGGGGGCGCTTCCCTCGCAGTGCACGTGAACCTACAGATCATAGCCTCAGCCTCTCCTTTGGCAACGTTGGTACTGGCAGACTCTCTTGGCATACGGGGTTGCCATGATACGTGGTTATAAGGGAGCAGGCTCTTCCAGCACAAGCGCCCCGGCTCAGACAGTCTCAAGTCCTGGCACTCCTTGAAGCAATAACTTTACCAGTGGCCCCCTCCGGCATACGGGGCCACTGCAGCAAAGCAGTACGGGCTGTTAGAATTGAAATGTATCATTGCCATATTACTCGTATTTTACCTGATACTATTTTAGCATTTATGTAGCTAATTCATTATATATTCTCGCTGTATGCATACGTAACTAGAAGGTGCAGATGTTACGTTTGTTAGGTTGACATCTGTGCCACCATTTTACCTCTCGAAGACGCCATTTTGTATTGTAATCGAAACTGTTACTTGATCATTTACGAGAAATGGTCCTTGGTAAGTTTCATTTCTCCAATGTTGAATCTTGCTCATTAACGCATGCCTTTCCTGTTACATAGAGGCCTTCTCCCACCTGTCTAGTGGGGAGGATAAGCCAGACGACCTTGGGCAGTAGATAGCTTGTGCCAGGCAGCGGAATTGAAACGTATGCTCTGTACCCCCATTGTATTACGACAGCTACCAGTGTTTTTCCATAGTAGGCGGATCTTTGTGGGCTCCGCAACATACATAATGTAACTTTATGCTTGTTAGAGTCAGTCCCTCGTCAGCCATCATAGGAGGCTGGTCAGATTGGACTCTACTGCAGTGTACTTTGTGAATAAACTAGTTTGCTTGTATTCTCTACTGCGTCAATGATTCTTCATTAAGTGGAAGGCTAGAGGAGGTCAAGAGTGACCCGGGTGGCCCTAATTGGGTCACTTCCTTCAGTTGGTGCCCGAACAGGGACTCCACCAGGTGGCCCATCCTGCTCGTAGTCGGGTTGTGGGGTCGGGGTTGCGTCCGGTCGGATGGGCGGATCGGGGATCCCCATATGATAGAGCCTTGTTCTCTTGGCTGCCCGCCTGTCTGATCGGGCGGCTCCTCGTCTAGTGGTCAACCTGGCTGGGGTCCTGAAAAGGTGAAACCCTTGGATCTGACTGTTTGGTCCGAAGAGTCGGCAGTGGAGAATAATCTTGTTTGACCTGTGTGCACCAGGTGAGTTCATCTTGATTTCTGGTAAGAGCGGCGCCGTTTTGATTAACTTGGTGGGTCTGTGGACCCTTGTGATACAGAGCATTTGTGAACGTTGTGCCAGGCCACCTGTTGAATTTGGTTTATTCTTGAAAAGGCCTGGGGCTAGAGCCTATCTTGTCTCGGTGCAGTCTGAAGACTGACTTGTCTTGGCGCAGTCTGAGGACTGTTTTTGGAGAGCTCTTTGTTTGTGTGTGCGTCTTTATTGCGTGTGTGTGCGTGTTGATTGAGTGGATAAGTGAATGTGTCTGATGCTAGGATGCCTTGTTGGAGTAAAGTGTGGTGCTTGGGGTGCTGTTGCTGTTGCTGTTCTACTGAGCATCGACTGGAGGAAAGGCAGCCTGCGCCTCCAGAAGGCATTCCGAGTTTTGAGATGTATGTGAAGCATGGTATTGGCCCTATTATGTTTCATACATTATGGCACAAGTATACGAGGGACAATACTGAGCTTCAGTGGCCACTGGATGGTACTTTTGACAAACAGAAATTGAATTATTTGCAGGACAAATTATTCGCTAGAAGAAGTAGGCAGTCGATGTTTGATACTTTGCAGGTATGGCAGAAGGAAGCTAAGCAGAGGCGTATATGAGCCGAGAAGGAGTCTAGGAAGAAGGCAATGCAAACAGTGGTTCAGAAAGCAGTAGCTTATGATAGAGAACAAACCGAAAAGGGTATTGAGTGTGCAGATAGGAAGTTTCAATTACAATGTAATAAGTCTTATGTTGTCCGAGAGGATGAGGATCCTTTTGTGGAGGATCTGCTGGAAACTCGTCCCCCACCTCCCTATGCCCCACAGAGAATATATCCTGTTGTTCTGTCGTCTCAGTCTTCCCTTGTTCCTTCGCCTTCCTCTGGTCTTTCTGCAGACTCAATGGCTTCGGCTCCAGCCTTATCTGTCTCCTCACCGGTTTTGCAACCTGCGAGTGTGGTGACTGCAGGCACCCCCGCAGTGTCTGCTGTTTCTGTACATGTTTCTCCTCCTTCTCTTATACCTACCACACAGCCATTGCTGACTCTGTCACCTGCATCTGTATCCCTTGTGTCTTCCCCAGATATTTCATCGGCAGTGTTGTCTAGTGTTGGGACACCGGCGTGAGGATCAGATGGAGGGAATTGGGCGGCAGCACGGGAGCGAATGAAGCGGGTATTGATTCGCTCTGATGTAGGTGAAGAGGAGAAAAGGATGGTTGCAAATCAGGCAGCACAATGGGCTCGGAGTCCGATTTATAGTGTCGAGGATATATGGAGTGTGATGAAAGATTTTGATCCGTTTGTACAACAGCATGCCCTTCAGCATATGTCGGCTACATTGATTGGTTTGTGGGAACAGTGTATTGGATGCACAGCTCCTCAAATTATTTATGACATTCGAGATCGTGTATATTCAGCTGGTATGGCCCCTGCAGAAGTTCTTAGTAATGTTGGAACGCTACTCGGTTATCGAGCAAGATTAAATCACCGTACTCTGACTAGTGTGTCCCAATTTCCGATGAGGGAGGTGTATCCTATTTTTCATCCTGAGATCCCAGAGCAGCGTAACCAGAGAGGAGATGTGGTTCAACAATGGGTGGCGGCTCATTTTCAGGAACAGTGGGTTTATACCCCGTGGAAGAGAAGTGAGGTGCTAACTCTTAAGAGACAGTTACCGGATCCCAGAAAAACCCTTCGGCGTATTATAAGGAGTTAAAAGAGGCTGCCTCCTCGTCAGTTATGACCCTAGCAGATATTGAGATGTTTTTCGGGCTGTTGGTGCTGGTGGATTGAGGAGGCAGGTGCATACACAGGATCACAGGGTGGAATTGGGTGGCTCTTGGGATGAGATTAAGGCATGAGATAAGGAGTGAAAGCCCGGTGAAAAGCCTAGGGCTGAGATTCTGGCTTTGCCAAGTCGTATCATCACTTATATGCACTCTCTTATCCCATCCAGAAGAGTAGATTAGGATAAGCTGAAGGCATGTCGTCAAAAGAAAGAGGAGAGTGTGTCTGATTTTTTTACTCGGTTTCAAGGGTTGTTCTTGGATTTCAGTGGACAGGATTTGTCAGTTGAAGGTGGTGTTCGTTTGTTTGTTAACAGGTTTGTCACGAATTTGCTTCCGGAGATTGCAGCTCGGTTGCAAGCTTCTGAGAGCACTTGGACTACCTCCTCCCCTTCGGTGATATTGAGCATGGCCCAGTACTATGAGCATCGAGAAAATGAGGAAAAGGACATGGTGGAAAAGAAGAGTAAGGATTTGAAAATGAGAGTGTTGCTGCAGCAGGTTGCAAGAGGGTCCAGAAGGGGACGAGGCACTGGTCCGGCTCAGAGGTCACGGGGTGTCAGTAGAGGTGGTGCACCCTTAGGGCTGAATCAATGTGCATATTGAAAAAAGGAGGGACATTGGCGAAGCGAGTGTCCAGATTTGTTACAGAAAATTGCAGTACCTAGAGTGCGGGGTTTGAGTGGAAGGGGCCATTATGAGGTTGGTCGGGATGAGGCTCAAACAGGTGCATCCTCGGGGGGTCGCTCTGATCAGAACTATTTTGATGACCCCCGGGGAAGGCAGTATTATCATGATGATTATGATATGGACGAAGCTGCAGGGATGTCCTACGGTTAGGACAGCCAGGGACAGGGAAAGGGACCAGTCCAAATTTCTGTGGATCAGCGTGGTCTTTATGTCACAGCAGATTTGTATGTTTCGGCACAGAAATTTTTGGTGGATACAGGTGCAATGAATAGCTCTGTTTCTCATTCGCTGGTCCCCGGGGCATCCCTGTCTGGCCGTAATAATGTTTCGGTAGGTTTTTCAGGCGTACCGGTTGTGAGCCCCATTTCCAAACCTCTTGCTCTGACTGTTGGTCCTTTTACTGTGGACTCTCCATTTTTGTTAACGGCGAATTGTGGGGAAAATTTATTAGGATTGGATTTGTTGAAAAGGTTACATGCTACCATTTATTGTTCCCCGGATGGTGTTTACATGACTCTTGGACCTAATGTGGTTAGTGCAAAACAGTGTTTGGCAAAGGATGCGCCGCTTCCTGTTGAATTTAAAGATGTGCCGTCCTCATTGTGGGCCACAGGGGATACGGATGTGGGGTTGTTGCAGATACCACCAGTTTCTATAAAGGTCAAGGACAATGCTGTGCTCCCTCGTATTCCCCAGTACAAAATATCACAAGCTGGGGGACAGGCTTTGATGCAGATTATACAGGACCTGATCAAATCGGGGGTGGTTGAGGAGACAGTAGTGAATGTATGCAATAGCCCCATTCTCCCTATTCTTAAGAAGGCACCTTTGGATTCCCCTGATGCACATCCTGATGTTTATCGCTTTGTGATTGATCTCCGGGAAATTAATTAAGATAGTAGTCCCTCAGTTCCCGGTGGTCCCAGATATTACTGTTCTCTTGACGATGATTCCTTCCACAGCCAAATTCTTTTCTGTGATTGATTTGAAAAATGCTTTCTTTAGTATTCCTATTCATCCAGACAGTAGGTATCTTTTCGGATTTGCTTTGGCTGGTAGGAGCTTCCAATTCTGTTGAGCTCCTCAGGGGTACACTGAAAGTCCAAGGGGCAGATTTACAAGCCCCTTGCGCCACTTTTACGTCACTTTTCCCATGTTAAAAATGACGCAAGGGCCTTGTAAATAAGCCCCCCAGTATTTATAGCCAGGCTTTGAAAAGTCAATTGGACTCTATCTCTCTTCCCTCAGGTAATGTATTATTGCAGTACGTGGATGACATTTTGATAGCCTCCGATACAGAAGAGGGTTGTCTGGATGCTACGAACAAAGGACATAAAGTGTCCCTTTCCAAATTCCAATATTGTCAACAGCAGGTCACCTATTTAGGTCACCTGCTGTCGAAAGAGGGTCGGAGGCTAACACCTGAACGAGTTGATGCCATTGTCAAGGTGCCTATCCCTGTGACTCAGAGGAATGTGCGTGCTTTCATAGGCATCACCTCGTATTGTCGACATTGGATACCTGCTTATTCTTAATGAATACAGCCCTTGCTTCGCCTAACAACTAAAGATGTGCATGAACCCTTGCCCTGGACGCATGAATGTCAGCATGCTTTTGAGCAATTAAAAGTTGCGCTTTGCTCTGCACCTGTGCTTGGTACGCCTGATTATAAGAAGCCTTTCGTGCTGCACGTACACCAAACGGCTGGGTGTTTGCTTTCGGTGGTAAGCAGAGGCTGTGTGCTTATTTTTCTACTATGCTTGACCCTGTCGACAGAGCCCTCCTGAGTTGTTTAAGAGCCGCCGCGGCTGCGGCGGTCTCTATTCGACAATCGGCAGGGCTCGTTCTTAATCATGATCTCACAGTAATGGTACCTCATGCTGTGGATGTACTTTTGAACAAGACAAAGACGCAACACCCTACCAGTGCTCGTCTGACCGTTTACGAATTGACTTTATTTGCACCTCATATTACTATCAAGAGATGTGCCATTCTGAACCCAGCCACATTACTACCCCTCCCTTCGGGAGATGAGGACAAAGATGTCCATGATTGTTTATTCCGCACTGAAGAAGAGATGAAGGGACGGGTAGACTTGACTGATGTTCCTTTATCTGACCCGCAAGAGGAACTATATGTCGATGGTTCTTGTTTTAAACTGTCAGATGGCACCACTACAGCGGCGTATGCTATTACCATGCTGCTCACTGTAGTTGAGAGATTACGTATTCCTTACCAATCTGCGCAAGCTGCGGAGTTGATAGCTCTTTTGCGAGCATGGGAATTAAGTGAAGGACTGACTGTCAATATTTACACTGTATAATAGGGGTTTGAGCATTTGCTCCTCCTTCAAAGATGTAGACAAGTCCAGTCAATAGGATAATTCCTTTATATAAAGAAGAGCGATTGTCATCTACTGTTTTTTAAAAGAAATTACTTTATTGGCATTAACATTTTTGTAGTTCCAGAGACCATGTTTTTGCTCCTCCGAGAGCGCAACAGCCGACACGTGTTTCGCCCTTCGTGGTCAGTCAGACCAGGGCTTTCTCAAGGCTGTGGGAGAAGATGCGACAATACAGTATAAGTACAAAAAGTAGTGTGGGACCCAAAAAGATAGGACACCAAATCGTGCACTATGTGGAAATTTTATTTTTATTTTTATTTTGTTTTATTTTAGAGTGCCTTTAGAAAGAAAGTGATTGAAGATGTGTTCTTGTGTAATTAAATCGTGAACTAGGTAGTCCAAAAGGACTTCCTATGTTTGGTGACTCTGAAATAAACAAAATAAAAATAAAAATAAAATTTCCACACAGTGCACGATTTGGTGTCCTATCTTTTTGGGTCCCAGGAATTATCCTATTGACTGGACTTGTCTACATCTTTGAGGGAGGAGCAAATGCTCAAACCCCTACTATACACTTACTAATACGAGGTTGGAAAGGTCCAGAGCCTTGAGCGCAGTTCCTCCATCGCTAACTTACTTAATAGGCATTGTTCATCCAGAACCAGGATCTCTGGACTTTTTTCTACAGCCCTGAACAATATTTACACTGACAGCCAGTATGCCTTCGGGGTGGCCCATAATTTTGGACGCCTCTGGGCAGAGAGAGGATTCTTGACTTCACATGGCACTAAGATTCAGAACGGTCCGCTGATAGAAAGGCTTTTGACAGCCTTGACCCTTCCCAAACGATTGGCAATAGTGAAGTGTAGTGCCCATAAAGCAATCACTGATGATGTGGGGAAGGGAAATGCCTTTTCAGATCAGATAGCAAAAGAGACAGCCAGGTCAAAAATGACGAAAATGTTTGTGGCAGGACCTGCTAGATGGGTACCAGATGTTACCATGTTTGAAAATTCACTAGAGAGTGTTAGGGAAATACAGAGTGAGGCAACAGTTGAGGAGTTGGCAGTGTGGCAGGAAAGTACAGGGCGTTTAGATGAAGAAGGGTGTTGGACTGATAAATCCGAGAAGCAGAGATGGATGTTACCTGATGCATATGTATTTCCCGTAGTTACAATGGCACATGGTCCGGCTCATATTAGCACAAGGGGAATTTGTAGGTTATTGGATCCTGTGTGGCAAAATGACAATATCCCAAAGGTTGCTGCGCATCTAGTGAAACACTGTATGATTTGTATGAAGCACAATACTGGAAAAGGTACCCCTACACCTTCTGGTAATTTTGCGCCACCTTCTCTCCCTTTCGAGGTACTCCAGATGGATTATATTGAGATGCAACGAGTTAATAATTTGAAATATGTGCTAGTGGTTGTTTGTGCATTTAGTAAATGGATTGAGGCCTACCCAACGAAAGAAAACACAGCCATGGCGACGGCGAAGGCTCTTATTAAGGAGTTTTTCCCACGCTACGGCTTGCCCCGTTTGATTTGGAGTGACAACGGAAGTCACTTTAATGCAAAAGTGATCCAATTCGTGTGCGATAGTCTGCACATCAAGCAAAAATTTCATGCAGCAAATCATCCCCAGTCAGCAGGTTTAGTTGAGAAGTACAATGGTACTCTCAAGCTAATATTGGCTAAGATTAAGGAAAGTACTGAGTTGCAATGGCCAGATGCATTACCCCTTGCTTTATTGTCCACCAGAATGACAGCCCATTCTAGAACTGGATTATCGCCATATGAGGTGGTCTTTGGCCGTCCCGCAAATGTGTGGGGCGTCCCTAGGCTGAAAAGGTTTTATGAAATTGATTATCCTTTGTTAGTCGACTATTTATATGATCTTACTAAAAGTCTACGTTCTATTCACCAACAGATACATGAAGCTTTGCCTGCAGCACCAGAGGGGCCCGGGCACACCATACAGCCTGGAGACTTCGTCCTCATAAAGAATTACAAGAGGCAAGACAGCTTGGAACCCAGATGGAAAGGACCATATTTGGTCCTCATCACGACAAGGACGGCAGTGAGATTGGACGGCTGGAAGCATTGGATCCATTCCTCTCATTGTCGGCGAGTGCCGCTTCCCCTCCCCTATGATGGATGGGTTCGTGAGGGGATAGGGGATCATGAGACGGAGAAGGTTCCACGTTTTGTTCCCTTTTCTGATTCCCAACTGACTTGGGCGCAGTCGGAGGAAGAGAGTGAGGCAGTTCTGAACGCGGCAGTTCCCCCAGAAATTAGGGCTGCCCAGGCTTCTTCTTCATCTGACCCAAAGGAGCCTGAGTCTAGCTCTCCAACACCCACTGAATTTCAGATTCTTCTTCGTGATGAGACAGTGCCTGGAGTAGCGAGGTACAATTTGCGTCCTTGACGGAAGGATAGTGCACCAAAAGAGAAGTGAGTGTAGCAGGGATGGACTTTGTGGATAAGATTAGTAAAATGCCCCTTGTTTCTGCTTTTTCCTATTAGGCTAGGGATCGGAAGATTGGTGCACTGCCTGTGACGCAGGACAGGATAAGTTGAGGGTATTTCCCAAGGAGGGAGAGTGCCCTATCCTGAGGACAGTGAACATTTGCTGATGAGCTCCAACAGCGTGGCTCCACCGTACAGTTCTCAATAGCACCATCGAGGATTGAACAATAGAAGCCTGCCAGGGAGGCTTGTAACGGACCCTGATTCTCTCAACGTTTTTATACTTTTCCTTTTTTTGTGTCCTTTCCATCATTGGTTCCATTACATGACGTCTCTTTGGTGATTCTTTTTGTAAAATCCATAGTAAAAATGTCTCTGTTTGGTCGTTCTATTGTAGAAGATGAACAGCCTTTTGTTGCCCTGCGACCGGGGCAGCTCAGTTTCGATTGGTTGCTCAGAAAGAAGGTGTTCTGTGTTATTTTCATAATACTGTTCTTATTGGTGGGAGGGGGGATGTACTGGATTTTGGAGTGTTCTGGTGATACCCAATCGTGTGCTTTATATCGGATTGTCTCTTCAGATCGTAGTAAAAGAGCTATGCAAAGTAATGTTTTCTTAGATATGCACAGGAAGTTTTTCGGAGATAACACAGCTTGTTACCCCACTGATTCTGTTACAGGTTTATGGACTGCTTACCCATTATCGTTGGTGAATTATACGTATGTTCGTTCTCCTCATTTTGTAGTGGCAAAAGGTGAATTTGGTATGGGATATCTTGGCCCTTGTTTGTATTATAGAAAACCCAAAGGGACAGGGTACCCAGGTTGCATGCCTGAAATGTATTGTGATAATCTGTATATTGATAAAAGAAATGTCACTCTGATGGGTTGGCATTATCAAGATCTGACAGTCACTCAAGAGGCAGGTTTTTATCCTGCATGTTGCCCAATAATAAATAGTACTGAGGCCTATTTGTATCTAAATTGTTCTGGTTCAACAGTGTATAAAAATATATTGCGAATAGGAAAAAAGGATGACCGTAGTATGAAGGGCATGAGTACTAGATATGTTCCATTGGATTATCAAGGTCCGCTTTATGCACACCCAGGTTTCTATTTTTTATCAAATGGTACCTATTCTAATATGTACAACGGCACAGAGGACGTGGCTTTGGGGATGGTGTTACCTCTCGGGGTACCTTGCAAGTATAGTAAACCAAATACAGATGGGTGAAAAGAATGTTGACCAAGGAATTTTGTGAGGGAGTTACCGATTTGGAAGTCAACAATTACAGTAATGGTATCACTTTTGGATATATACTTTCCTCTATTATCACATCTGTCCAATTCTACAGTGGCAGCTTTACGTGACATCACCACCCACTTAGAAAGTATGCGCATATACTCTGAGCAAACAAGATATGCGGTGGATTTTATCTTAGCTAAGAGCGGTGGTGCATGCGCAATAATAGGAGAGCAGTGTGTGGTCGGTATCACAAATATGGAAAGGAATATCACTCAACATATTTTAGACATTTTGGAAAATGTTCGAGGAATGGAAAGCGGAAATTGGAGCTGGTCTTTATTTGGTGGTTGGGGTTGGATTCTAGAAAAGGTGATATATTTCATTGTTCTTTTAATTTGTTGTTGTGTTTTGATTCAGTGTCTTCCCTTATGCTGCTCATACTGTGCTACTTATCTCTCTCCCAAAAAGATTTCAGTTCATGACACTAAGCAACGATAATGCTTCAAAAGGAGCTAGATACTATTATGCAAATTGATGAGGGTGTTTTTGGTTCAACTACTTCTCTTGCAGGTTCTGTTCCTGATATTACTTGTACTGCTAATGTTCAGTGTCATTTCCTTTCATATGTTTTGTTATGCATATATACATCCGCACCCGACATGTTATTACCTGTATCTCTATATTTTCTCTACTTTTAGAATTGTAAAGAACTTTACCTGATAGCAAGAATAAAGGTGTCCGTATTAGCTTATAAATGCTAAAAGGAGGGTCTGTTGGAATTGAAATGTATCATTGCCATATTACTCGTATTTTACCTGATACTATTTTAGCATTTATGTAGCTAATTCATTATATATTTTTGCTGTATGCATACGTAACTAGAAAGTGCAGATGTTACGTTAGTTAGGTTGACATCTGTGCCACCATTTTACCTCTCGAAGGCGCCATTTTGTATTGTAATCGAAACTGTTACATGATTATTTACGAGAAATGGTCCTTGGTAAGTTTAGTTTCTCCAATGTTGAATCTTGCTCATTAACGCATGCCTTTCCTGTTACATAGAGGCCTTCTCCCACCTGTCTAGTGGGGAGGATAAGCCAGACGACCTTGGGCAGTAGATAGCCTGTGCCAGGCAGCGGGATTGAAACTTATGCTCTGTACCCCCATTGCATTACGACAGCTACCAGTGTTTTTCCATAGTAGGCGGGTCTTTGTGGGCTCCGCAACATACATAATTTAACTTTATGCTTGTTAGAGTCAGTCCCTCGTCAGCCATCATAGGAGGCTGGTCAGATTGGACTCCACTGCAGTGTACTTTGTGAATAAACTAGTTTGCTTGTATTCTCTACTGCGTCAACGACTCTTCATTAAGTGGAAGGCTAGAGGAGGTCAAGAGTGACCCGGGTGGCCCTAATTGGGTCACTTCCTTCAGGGTGTAGCAAGACCTGCATGGCACTCAACTCATGGCTCAGTCAACAGCAGCTCTTTCATGGCATACAAACACATACACTTCCCCGTACACACACTCACTATGTGCTGCACAGCACTTCACCCATCTTGTATGTGTATTCCAGCACACATACACCCAGCAAATATTTTCCCTGTGCGTGCACTGCACAGCACTACATCTCTCATGTAATGTATACATACACCCAGTATATGTACTAACCATACATGCACTGCAGAGTACTGCTCGATCCTTGTATTGTACCCTTCCCATGCACATATACAACCAACACAGAGTCACTACTTCTGTGTTGCGCAACACTCCAGATCTTACCTGATGGAGGCCAAGGGTGAGTTAAGCACACAGCAGTGGAACTTTTAAACAGGTGAGTGAGCCTCTAGGCCTCACTCCAGTGACACAGGGTAAAAAGTTCCTGTTCACCCCTACTGATCACTACACGATATGCCGCCATCACCATGTTCATGCTGCTTAACTCCTGGGGAAGGTGGTAGCCTTCTACCACTATGAGGGTAGCGCTTTGGGCAGCCCTCCTGGTCCAACAAGATCACAATCTGTGAGACAGGCCTATGTCATGGCACACAGGCATGATCCATGTTCACTTATGACAAAGGATTCAGACAACAGAACAGCAGTACACTTAGGGCAGGGGTACGTCTTTTCCATGCAGAGGATGTTTCAGTCCAAACAACATGTTTAATATATCAAGTAGCCACACTTTAAGATAGATATAGCGGAAGCAACTACGTTGTACCTATGCTTTGATAAGCAGAGCTAGAGGAAAACAAACTCATGCAAAACAGCCCATTTAAAGGACCCTAACCTTTTCAAGGCAAACTGTCTTCAGTGAGCAAATGTGAACATTAAGGCCTTCATTACAAGTTTTTTGGAATAGGATGGGGTATTTACCACACATGGTAAATACCATTGTCCCAGGGTGAGGTATTTACCATGTGTGGTAATTACATCCTATCCCGAGTTTTTAAAGAAAAATGGAGCATAACATGCAGAATTCGTTTTTAAAACAACAAATTCTGCATGCTTTGCCTTTTTCTGGACCTTTCCCCTTCATAATTTTCAGCAGGTTTGACCTACTAAAATGTATCAAGGGAAATCTGTGAGGGTGTGATCACATGTGTTTGTACATGGATTGGAATTTAGCCCGTAATTCATAATGAGGGCCTAGCATTGCTTCCAACCAATGCTTAATTTGTACTGGTTTTTTCAGGTGGTGGATACAGGCACTCAAATTTGAGGTCCTAGGACTTTTAATAATCTGACTTTTACTAATAGCAGGAAAGAAAGTGATGCTTAGGATTTTTTGTGCATTTCTGTTTTTATGCAATATTAACAATGTGCAAAATGTGGTGTTACACATGATGACATGTGTACACAATAATATTGTACCGTTTTCTTTTAAACAAGTTTCCTATGATGTACAGAAGTGTGTATTCTTTACTTTTGTTAACTAGGCCTCAATTAGGGCCTATGTTCATGTTTTTTCAAATGGATGTCTCTCCTGTACTCCCCCTGCACATTTCAATGCTCGTTATTTCTGCAGTACATAGTCAAGCAGAATCATATCTGACTTTTTTTATTACAATTGTTCATTCTGTTCTTGATGAACCTTCTCCGTCCCAGTCACAAAATTGCATCTGTTTCCAAGGTCCTTCTTTTAATTCACTGTCCCCTATTCATTGATAATAGTTTGCTGTTGTTCTTGTATCTAGTTTGTTCCACCACCTCCGGATCAGTGCTTTAAATGGGAAAAAATAAGTGCAGGTACTCATTAAAATAAGCTAGAGGTGTGGCAAGTGGGCGGAGCTAGGGGCGGGGCTAAAGGCAATATATGATGGTACATAATGGCTTCTGTACCAGTTGCAGAACATATCAAAACACATGAAATGCGTTTATGTAAACAAAACAGGTTAACTCATTACACAAAATGAAAGCCAAACAGGAGATGTTAACTTATCATTGTTTTGTAATATTTGCTGTTTCTTAATGCCCTACTGTTATTTATTGTTGTTTGGCATAATACTATATATTCTCAAGCTCGCACACACAGAAAGAAACAAGCAGACATGTACACAAAAGCATTCCACACAATCCCTTTAATATATCTCCTGAGAGTGTCCTGATACTCTCCCTCTTTCTTACTCAAAAACAGGCACACACAAGCAGGCAAGCACACAGACATAAGCAAACACTCACACTTAAGTCCATTAATGATTTCAGAACTCAGCAAATAAGTTTGCGCTATATAAAACTCTCCCCCAAAAATATCTGGCATTTTTATCTGAAAAAGCGGTAAATCCTAACTTCACCTGTCACCTCACTTTACATTCCTCCCTCCCTCGTCCTTCTATGTTCGTCTCGTCTTTCCCCCAACCAAATGCATAAACAGTTGTCATGGGAGCTAATTCCTAGAGTGTTCCAACATTCCCTGCTGTGCATTGCCCTATGGGCAGGGCTAAATTCACACCCATTGTCCCAGTACCCTAGTCAGTCCCTGTTATCTTGTAAATGCAGCGATTAGTGTTTGCGGGGCACACAAAGGGAAGCAGCTCCTGTGCTAAACATAAAGAGGAAAAGAAAAACGTCTTTGATGAAGGTCGAGTATTGTATTGTGCTGCCACATGCTTTAGTAGGGCCAGTGCAATACACTAAATGGGACTGGATGACTGTCTGGCAGTCCCAGCCCATTTCACTCACCTAATGGGGAGTTGGGGGTGGGGGGGGCGAAATCACTTTCAGCTGAATTGTCTTTGCGCATCTGATCAACAGTGCAGGGTCTGTCTAGACCCTGCACTGTTAATCACAGCGTGATGTAAGCCCTCTCAACACCCTGCAGTCTTTGGACATTCAAGTGGGTGCTGCTGGAATCTTCAGCAGCGACTGCCCTGAGCTGGAGGAGATGCCTAACCTGCGCCTGCCGTGCCGCTGATCAGGGTACCGGTATTCTCTCTGGCTAAAGAGAAGTGCCGGTACTGACGGCAAGAAAATTCGGAAGTGCCGGTACTCAGTACCGGTGAGTACCGGCCCATTTAAAGCACTACTCTGGAAGGAATTAGCATAGAGTGGCCTGAATAAATGTTCATGTAGTGGGATAGTGATTGGGTGCTAAGGCAATATGGTGCTGAATAGAATTGTGCTCTGATTTGCATAACAAATTGAATCATACTATGATGAATGTGCAGTTTTACTAATTTCATATGCTGAAATTTCATATGCTAAAATATTGGACAAAAACACTAGATTTTGGGGTGTGAGACATAAAAGTTTCCTGAAGACCCAAATGCCGCTAGTTATACTGTCCATTTTGCTTTTGTTGCCCATTTGGAACTTAAAATAAATTTCGATTTTGCACTTCTCTGTAATGCCCTATTTTCTGAGAGCCTTCATGGCATTGACTCTATATTACCTACTTTATAATTTTTTTATAAAATCCTTTAATCTTTCCACTTTTCTAGAACTCAGTTATTGAGTAGGCCCTTTTACTTAATTGAGTACCTTTTGATATTTTGATGCGCTGGGATGTGCCTTGCCTCTGGAATACATTGCCTTTTTAAATTGAGGTTTGACACCCTCTCTGATTCATTGAATTGTAGGTGTTCGGCTGAGGAAAAGTTTTGGGGGTTCAAAATTGCCGTCTCCCTGTACCCACAGGTGCAGGAAATAGAGAAACAAGCATTTGCAATGCAATAGGTCTCGCATTTACGCGAGTTTGGGCTATTGGCATTGTAAATGACAATGCCTTTTATTTATGTTTTGGTTTTTAAAACATAAATAAAAGGCATTGTCATTTACAATGCCAATAGCTTAAAATCGCGTAAATGCGAGACCTATTGCATTGCAAATGCTTGTTCTGATGTGGAAGCAGTTTGACTCTGGAAGGTATATAGACCCAGTAGACACATTTAGCTGAACTCCGTCCATCTTATTACTACTGTTGGAAACCCCTTTTCAATATCGATGCTAAAAACACAGGCTTCTGTAGCCCCTGCAGGACTGGGGACCCTCTCCCTTTAAGCACCCTCCCATCCCCCCGCCCCCCAGCCTACGGCCTATGAAATACCGGTGAGTTTGGATATTTCAGGGGCCTCTCAACACAGTCTTGTGTTTTCGGGATGCAGAACTCCACAGGACATAAGCTATGCTATGATCTAATGACGTTTTTACCTATACATTTATTTTGAACGTCTATAATATCTTTATTCCCCTTTCCTTTCCGATATTTTAGGTTGCATATACATTCTGTACGCAAGGGCCGGTAAGCCAAATATAGATTTTTTTTTTTAACTTTGAAAAAACGCCCCCGAAGGATAACTGGTTTCTAACTGGTGCAAGAACCCCGATGTGCCATATTTTTCATAGGTCATACCCGTTGCCTTCGTACACCCTTTGTATTACTTCTAAAACAAAAATTCCTCATTGGTTAAAATCAGTGATTGAAAAGTGGCGGTGTAATTCTAATATCTGTTATAATTTCTGTGATTACAGGTTTTAAAACCATGGGTGGTTCTGTAATAACAAGAGCTAATCCCAACCTGTAATCTAATTATATAATGGAACAGAGACATTACATTGACAAAATAAGCACTTCACATTGAATCCGGTAAGGGAAAAGATGTGTAAATATCACTGCTATGTGACTGCATACTTCTCTGAGTACTTCTGAAACGCTTCACTAACTGCCCACCTAGGCAGAATGTAAACAAGTAATTTAACCTTTTTCGCACTGACTGCTCTCGGTAGGTGTGCTGCCTATAGGACAACTTTCAGTTTCTGCCTGACCTTTACAGTGGATGGCGTACTGGCCCGCCTCTCCAGGTCCCTGGGCGCTGCGCATAGCAGCCAGCCCTTACTCTAGGCGCTCTCACAAGGAGCTCCTGTGGTAAGGCTCCTGTTCAACCAATTCGCAACGCAGTCTGAAATTCTTTACCCCTAGCTGACCCGGCGAATTCTTGGAAAAATAATGTGACTACTGAAGGGTTCGGATAAGCGGACCGTGTTGTGTCTGCGCCACTCTTCGAGTCCGTGGATAAAATGTAGGTTCATAAAACGTTGAGGCGCTTCGACGTGTATGGTAAAAAAAAAAAAAAAACAATTAAAAGTTAGAACAAGCAAACATTTTAAAAAATACATTGATTGGAGAATAGACAGCGGTTCAGTGATCCAGTTGGTCGGTTGCTGCAGCTGTTACTGGTTGGCTGTATCTGGAGGACAAAGGCACCTTACAACATGCCAGGTTCATTGATTAATGATATTAAGATTAATGTTATTACTTGTAAGGCACAGGCAAACACTGCCGTAAGCTTCCTGGCCGTATTGACGCGGTCAATACAATGCAAAGTTCTGAAGTGATATCACTTTTACTCTAGATTACTTGCTTCTGCGCACCAGTCATGCCCCAAAGTGGAATAAGCACGTTAATAACAAATTGAACAACATTTTTGCTCTCTCGTGAAAAAAGTAAGAAAGATTTTCGAGAATAGATTACTAGAGATGTGCAACATGAAAGTATCTGATATTCATTCAACCAAATGAGATTCGATACAGCTAAAGCAAAAATATATCAGTTTGGACCGAGAAATCGGCTCAAAACTCACATCACTGCAAAGTGGTCGGCGTTCGAAATGAGAACGAAATGGTGAATGGGCAGATGTGGCCGGCAGGCGACAGCTGTTGCGAGTAAGCAAGCGGGCACTTAAAATGATGTGTGCCTCACCAGCCTACCTTTCCCCCTCTCTTACTCACCAGGTGTGGTTCCGGAACTGTCTCGGGGGTGTCCTCTGGCTTGGCCAACAATCAAAAAATGGGACGCAACCTCCCTAGAAAGCGCTGAAGAGAGCCGATGTCCATGGAGTACAGGTGAGTCACCTGGTTTGCACGGGCTGGAAGGAGAGTAGCGCTGGTTGGGTGTTTGTAGGCGCTCGCAGCTCATCTATCCATCGCAGTCAGGACAGGTAGCAAGTGCCAGAGAATCATCTCCCAACCGCGAGAGACCGAACAACGAGGATATCGTGACATACAGCACGTCAGTTAATATAGAAAAGTACAGATCAGAGGATCGCACCCATACGGGCACAGACTCCTTATCTTGGAAGTATCCAATCATTCTGACGGATGTTCCCGGAAAACCACAGGGGATCTGGGTCCCGGGTCCTCGCCTCATATGTAGAGCGATGTTTAATCAAATAGGTTACTCACAAAAACAAGCCATCTATAACTTTAGTCCGCACACTGAAATACCGCAATCTTAATAAAAAATATTGGCAATCCTATAGGTCTCGCATTTAAATGCGAGACCTATGGCATTATAAACAAGCGGCCGCCGTTGTCCCGGCTGCTTCGAAAGTGAAAGCGGGCATGGCCCGCTGAATGTAAGCAAAGCACGTCGTCGTGCCTAACGTAGGAAAAACTCAATAAATAAAATAGTACACGTACCGTGTAACAACCAAGTAAAGTGGCCTAAGGAAGGACTAACAAGCCAAATAACGAATCCAAAGGCAGCATTTATGAAAGACAATGACACAAGCCTAAGAAAAATATCGGCAGGGAGTGGATGCGGCTTCTCTCCCATACTCTACTACAGCAGTCTCGCAGAGCATGCGCGCTGCCGCTAGGCTCGACCTAAAAATGAGAAAGAGAAAGATAGGAAGACAGTGATAAGGGTAGAAAGCAGGAATGAAAAGGAACATACAAGGGTCAGCTAAAGCAAAAGGAACTGTAGAGTGTTGGAGGAAAGAGTGATGCAGAATCAAGGCTATGGCAGCCTTTGGATTTCAGCAGCAATGGCATTTGGTAGAGCGGTGATGGACCCTAAGAAAAACTTTAGAAACCTTATTGATTTTTTTAACAAGAGGAGCACGGCATTCAGTTATTATTCTATATCAGTGTTTCCCAAACGGGGGAAAGTCCAAGCAATAAATAAAGACCTTTAAATTCTGTATCTATTTGTCACATTTGCTGCACTTCAAAGACAGGGGCCAAATGTCAGACTATGGGGCTGATTACGAGTTTGGTGGATGGGATACTCCAGCACAAACTTGACAAATTTCCTGTCCGCTATATTACAATTCTATTATATCATATGGAACTTGTAATACGGCGGACGGGATATCTGTCACGTTTGTGACGGAGTCTCCCATCTGCCAAACTCGTAATCAGGCCCTATGTCTTCTAACAAATATCTGCTTATGTTTTTTTAGCATGAGGCTTTGTTTTTACAAACTCTTTTCAGTTTGCAGTCAGAGAAAAAAAAGTAAATCGAATTATGTGACAATCTTGCTTTGGTACAGGAAGTGTGAAAGGAAAGACTGTAGGATGTATTTTTTTCTGTGACACAACAAAATGTAAATGCCTGTAAATTAACTGTACATATTCATAGTTAGGAAAGCAAAAAAGAAGCACATTATTTTTGTAATTCTGAAGTGTGATGGAAAAAAAGATTTTAATAGGTTCAAAACAAATCAAGACACTGCTTGGTGATGCACAAATGATAAATATTCTCTGAAACTCAATTTCCACACATTAACATTTGTGTGCAATATAGTTTTATCAGTAAAACGGTGTATCTGTGCACATTTAGTGGCCAGTTCAATTAAAAATATGCTGCCAGTTAATGACAGTGCACTACCACACTATGCTTTAGTTACATTAAAACAATTGTCCTCACGAAAGCTTCTTGTTCTGAAAATTGGATTGTGGTTCTAAAAAGTTCGGGAAGCACTATTGTAGGTAGATGCCAAACAGACATGTTTCAATACCCGCAACATGCAATATTGACCAAGCCATTTACTGCTTGTTGGGACCTGAGTCAATGGAACAGGAAAATCAGGCAGAATGGACATACCGCTCAATAATAGGAGTTGTAATATCATATGAAATGGTTGATCCATTTCTCTTTAAGAGTTTTTTGTTTTTTTAATGGCTGTACTGTTTTTTGTTTTACCTTTATATTATGTTATTCTTTAGGATGCGGTGTAATGTACCAGCTCGTCGTTGTGTGTTAAGTTTACATGTGTTTACATGTGTTGTTGCACTTTCAAAACAACTTTGCCATTTCACTCTTGTCTCCTTTGTCTCTTTTTTTGGAGTTTTACAGAATGTCAGACACACGGAGCAGCACATTAAAGAGAACAGTAGGCAACACGTTGTTGTGTAACCCACAGCAGAAAACCACTCCAGACATAAATCTTTAAAAGCTCGGATTAAATATTGAAAGGCTGTGGCTCTTGCAGTCACCCCAGAAGTCACACGTTTATGTTTCCGTTTTTCGTTGTGTGGAATGAAAGACTAAGACATCAATCATTGACAAGCTAATAACGCAAGTAGCCCGTGCGCTGTACAAATTCCTCTGCTCCAGCTGGCCGCGTGGAAGTGGGGATGGCCCATGTGGGCTGTTTACTGTTCTAAAAAGTACTTGCCAACTCGGCAACTTTGATCTCTGCCTGTGTAATAGATCCCTGCTGCAGAGGCCGAGATCCATCACTCGGCTGAAAAACTATCCAGCGGACTCTGTTGAAAGCTGGCTGCAAGAGGGATGCCATTAGACCGCTTTGAAATATTTATGGCGGTGAAGAGCCGTGTGATGACGCCATTGGCTGTCTCGTGTTAATGAAGAGATCTGAACATCTTGCGTCTCCGTGTGTTTTATGGTAGAAAAGATGTACAAATGTTTCCATGTTGTAACACTGACCTGTTGTTGTGGGTGTCTTGATAGTTCTAGTTAAACGCTTTCTTTAACACGTTCCTCGTTTGCAAAGGCGATGTTTCTCAGAAAGGCCGCCATCTGTCTTATCCAATATCCCAGTTCTTTTACTACTAGATTTTTTACTGTTTTTGCACGCTTCCCTTATTAATTTGCCAGCCCTCCCTATCTGCCACTCTCAGTAGTCGTACGTTTTTATTGTTTGATTAATTAAAATCATACAATATATGGTCATAAAAAGACAACATAAAAGACAACATATTATGCAATAAAACGTTTTTTTTAAATCACTTAAACACATAAAAATGCTTTCAAATTGCAGTTATAAGAAACAATATTAAAATTCTTAAAATGCCAGCCTGCAATACATGATCCATAGAAGCCAAGTGGCCCCATGTCACATATGTCAGCAAGTCCTGGCTTTTCAGCCAAAAGTTATTTTCCCTGTGGACCTTGCTAGTTTGTTTTTAGCCTGGCTGCAGACAGCACTGTATCTGTGAACTCCTGTTTTGAATTCTTCCAAAAAGTGCTAAAAGACCGACAAAGAGAAAGCGGCCTTTGGTCAGCCCCCTTCAGCCATTTGCTTTCCTGTGTTTTTTAAGGTTTGCCATTGCATGATTGAGCTGTCCATCAAGGCCTTGGCATTCTGAGAATGGTTACATTATCCCATTAGGATTGGGTGATGGGACCATGAAGTATCCCATTGTTGGATGATACACATAGCTTGAGACCTAGTGTGTGCTCTTTGATGTATTTACTTTGCTGACACAATGACTTTTTAATTGCTAAATTATGGATTTTCTTAGGAAGAGCTTTCAGTTTTGATAAATTAGACTCTCATTAAGACACTATGTTATTCGCTAATCACCTTTCTCTATTCATTTGTTTCACTTTGCAGTCTAGAAATCATCTTTGATTTACTGATTTTATTTGTTTACAAACAAATTGTCGCATGTAGGCTTTCTTTAGAATGCAGAGAGAATACTGGCCCTTTTTCAAAAGTATCTGCTGCAGTATTTTACTGTGTGTGACTTTTAAGTTAACTCCTTACAATGAAAACTTCTGTGGTTAGAGTTTAGTATCCAGGGCACTCTATTTAGAGTCAGGCAAACAGTCATGTTTCCACCAGTGGAGCCGCCTGCTGGCTCTGCCGCTGGAAACCTTAGACCAACAATGGCATAGATATAGGATCCTTGGACTAAGTATCTCAGACCATGAGGCCCTATTTAGGCCTGATGTTAACACATACTTTTTCCTGTTTGAGACTGCCAAGGAAAGCCTCGTGGCTCTGAAAAGAAAAGAAAAATCACACTCTGGAAGAAACGTCTGAGGGTGTCACAGGCATTTGTTGGTTGCTTTACGAAAATAAGCTCACAGTTTGGGGATTTGTATTTGGGAGCATGAAAGATGATGGCCACTCAGCAAACATAAAGTGTTTTCAGCGGATCTGGTGGCCACTCAGCACTCTCACAGTGCTTTAATGGCAGCTCCTCAGAAGGCTGGAGATCTCAGTAAGGTTGGCGGATATATCTAGGTATGGCGAGCCGTAGTCCATCAGGGCAGCAAAGTGCATGTCTCTGCTTCCTTGGTGGATTGAATTACAGCAGCCCTGAAAGCCAAAAAGCAGGAGTAGTTGGAGGGAGGATTCAGTACGCTGGCTGAACCAGATTTTGGGAAAACCTTGGGCAGCACATGGTGAAGTGGTGATGAGGTGAAGGAAGTAGGGGAGACGCTACAAAAATGGCAGAGTTAGGCCACATTGGACTTGGGCGCAAGGCCTGCCCCCAACTAAAATTGAGCCTCTGGAACAAATATATATGTAGAACTGACTTCTGGTTATCAACAAAGATAATAATGCCTCCTAAAAACAGCAGACAATGCTCCTCCAATACAAAATGGACTTTTTCACCTTGAAGCCATGCAAGAAAGAGGCAGTACCACTCCCTTGGAGGAAAACAAAACTGGAATCTCACAAGGGGAGGCCTTGATTATGTCTGCATTAAAGGACACTAAGATGTGGATAGAGTTGAAGGTAACTGTAATGGAAAAGTTTATAGTGGACTTTCGGGGTCATATCACAGTCACAGAACGAGAGGTCTATTCCCTGGAGAAGCAAATGGCAGCAGTTACATTATTTGTGAGAGTTCACTAAACAGACATATAGACAATCCGGCAAGTAGAGGAGTGTCTGGTCATCACGTTTTCCAACTGTGAAACACAAATGGAACATCTACAAAATGTGGCAAAAAGCCCCCAAGATTCGTATCATGGAGTTTCCAGTCCAAACACGGGATGGAGATTAGAGACAGTAAGTGGAACACTACCCTAATGAGAATGTAATGGGTGGCAAGCGCGGACTGTTAGTCTTGGTGTGGAAAGGGGTTCCTGGAGGAGAAAGAGGAGGCACTGGCACAATCCTTGTTGATTTGCTAGACTCACTTCAGCATGAAAGAGTGGCCCACGGGCAGAAAAGAAAACCATTATTGAGGTGAATGGCTCAAGGGTGCATGTGTTCCCTGACTTGAGTTTGGCAACCCTGAGGCATAAACGGGTGCTACAGGCCATGAAGGAGGAGTTCTCCACTCTTTGTTTGGAAGAGTCCCTCCAGTTCCTGCAAAGCTGAGAGAGCGGTATTGAGAAAAGACCAACGTATTTGTGAATCCAGAAGCATTTAGGAAGTTCCTCAGTGGAACGCATCAATAGTTGGGTCAACTTGAGGCATAAGTACAACGAAGAGAGGTGACCTTGAGACTCACTGTGATCTTTTTTACCACAACTACAGATGTGGCTCGGACTGAAGTATGGTCACCGAATATAAGCTGAAAGGACAATTCAATAGAAGAGTTTCTATATGAGTGGTATTTCTTGATATATTTTGGACTCCCTTTCCTCTCTCCATCCCACCACCTTCGGGATCATCGCCCCAGGCTTGTTCTTAATGAGCAAAGTCTCGATACTAAGATGCATAGAATTTGTAAATGGTTGCTTGGTTGTTGAGTTAAACATCTTGGCTATATGTCACCAGGTTGGTGTCGATAATCATTTTGGAATTATGTTTACTATTTATGTTTGGCAAATGTCTCTAGTGAATTTTGAGCACCTAGTAAAAGATTTACACCTAAAAAGGTTTGCACAGGTACAGCATGATTGCGTACTGCTAGAAATATAACTTTTGAAAGCACTATAAGCACTTAAACACTGATCCGTTCACATTTTGGGGCAGCCTATATTACACATGAGCAATACATATTTTAAACTGTGGGAGCCTATAATACTGTGTGTTATACATTTGTAAAACTATTGACTTACATAGTAACAGTGCTGACTAGCACAGGCTTGGAGCTCATAGCAATATAAATACACATGCCCCTAATTAACCAGTGCACCAACCAGGATTCAAATCAGTGCCCAATTGGGCTTTCATAGTAATGCATTTTCCACAGATTAGGTTTACTTGCTTTCATTTTTCACTTAAAGTGTGCACATTATATTTACTTTGATTTATATTTAAATCAAAGGCCAACAAAACAGTTACATAGTATTCTGTTCTTTTTAGCCATGTGCCTGACCCTGCCTCCAGACTCACTGACCACGACCTCACTCTACTCAGGATCACGGTTCCCATATTTTCTAATGCACTTCGAGTACAGTAAGATGCCAGGACAGGTTGAAGGTGTCACACCATAGACAGTATTGGTTGGCAGTTCGGTCCAGTCATCTGTGCTTAAAGAATCCAGGTTACTAACTTTGATTTTGTGTTGAAAGATGATTTAGTTAAAACGCTGCATGGCCCAGATTATCCAATGTGCGTGTAAACCAGCACACACAAGGTTGTTACTTTAAGGGTACATTTTATCTTAACATTTGTACTTCAAGCTCAGTGTTTTAATAAGTTTAAATTACTAGAATATTTGAATATTCCTCAAGACCAATGGAAAGACACTGAATATTTGGACTAGGTGTCGATGTAAATAACTGATTTATCGTAGTAGTTCAAAAGGTGAGGGGTGCTGTAATTCTCTCACGTTAATCCAAACTTTGAGTGAGACCTTGTAGTAGAGTAAATGTAGTACTATACAGTCTACTCCTTTGTATAGCGAATACATTAAAAAAAACAAGGGCGAAAAAGAAAGTGAGGGCGTACCACATCAAGTGAGCATTGAAAGTGTTAATGAAAGACACGAGGTCTGCCACGGTTTGGAATTAGCTGGTGTCTTAAACAGCTGAAGAGCTCGAGTAGCGCCATTTTACCTCCTTTGATAGAGGTAAATGCTTGTGTGTCAATGTTATTGTAAACAAAAGACACACAATTGTCACCCCGAGTGGGACGGGTATGCCCAGACGGTTATTTTTTGTAATAACCAGCCAGCCCTTCCTAATTTGAGTGTTACTTAGACACGAGTCTAGAAAGTGCACCACAGGAAATAGTTAGCATCGAGTCCTGGTGTATTCCGGCCTCCCAGGCATTTTCGAAACAGTGTAAACACGCGTACGGCCCCTTGCAGCTGCTCTGCAAACTGTCTGACATTTACTAAACAGAAATACATCCTGCGTTTATTTCGCACACGCAGGATAAAACGTGCAACTGACACCATCACAGGGGCAGGAGGGGGAAGGCGGCCAGGGGAGGGAGTGGGGGGTGAGCAACTGGGGTGATGACAGTCACTCCTATTGATGTCTTCACGGGATCAAAGGCATTGTCGAGGGTTAGCAAAGAGTGACACGAGGGCCGGGCAGCTGGGCTGGCGAGCAGGTGAACCACTTTTGTCCTTTTTTCTCTATCACACACCAGCATCAACTCTTTGTGAAGTGGCTCTGGGTCAATGGGAAGAGAAGCAAAGTACCTGTGACCACTTATTCACGCTCGCTTTAGCAGAACATTTGTACGGCACAATAAGTGCATGTGGGTGGGCGACACAGCATCTCAGCAGAGCTACAAAGATCGAACGCCCTTCATAAAATGCAATGTATGTATGTCAGGCGTTTCTGTATAGAATAGTTTGCAGGTGTGTCACTGCAGTGGCGTAACAATAGCCCCCGGAGCCCCCGCAGTGCGGGAGGGGGGCAGAGCTCCGGGCGCCCACCTCCGGCACTGTGCACAGGTGGCGAACCCCTATTCTGACAGTTCCTGACTGAGTCCGGTGCGTTGGGCCCCCCTTCCATGTACTTTGCAGGGGGGAGGGGTGGTGGGGTGGGCTCACATTTTGTTAAGCCACTGCAGTCTGTAGCACCGATCAGAAAAGTAATACTGATTATCATATTTTTTTAAGATGCAACACTAAGTGCCAGATGTATGACCATTCCAAATTGCGACTCGCAATTTGCGCTCAATTGCGAGTCGCAATTTGGAATGTACAACAGTGTCAGAGACACTGATTGCGATTCCCAATGGGGTCGCAAAATGCGAGGCTCATGAATATTAATGAGCCACTCGCAATTTGCGACCCCATTGGGAATGGCTGGCCCTCCCAGGGATGTTGGCCTGTTGGGCTCAGCAGACCTCCATGTCTGGGACTGCTTGTCAATAAAGCAGTTTTTTTTTTAAAATGCAGCCCGTTTTCCTTAAAGGAAAACGGGATACATTTAAAAAAAAAAAAAGGAAATGTTTTCGTTTAATTTTTTAAGGGCAGGTAGTGGTCTCTGGGACCACTGCCTGCCCTTAAAAAATATTTTTAGAGCCAGTCACAAAGGGGAAGGGGTCCCCTGGGGACCCCTTCCCATTTGCGACTCTATTACCACCCTCTTGAAGAGGGCGGTAAATTGCGAGTGTTTTGGGACCGCAATTGCGGTCGCAAAAATGCATGCATGGCTAGAGACTCGCTATTAGGAAGGACTCCTAATAGCGAGTCGCAAAACACTATTTTGCGACTCGCAAAATAGTGTTTGTACATGGTCATGTAGGTTTTTGCGTGCGCAAATGGGTCGCAAACCCGTTTGCGCGCGCAAAAACTGGTCCTACATCTGGCCCCAAGTTCCTGGGACAAGATTGTCATGGGTTGCTAGTTTTTCCAATCACCAAACAAGTTCCTGGGGTCAGATTGCCATGGGTTGGTAGTGATCCAGCGATCTGGGACTAATAATTTTCCACAAACTAGGCCCAATTTCATCACCCAACAAGTCCCTTCATGCTGGGTTAGTGAATTACTAAACAAATTACCAAAATTACCAAAATCCAATTTGTGTCTTCATTTCTATTACACCAATTGTGGCGATGCGATCTTTATATAGTTGACAGTGTTTGGCAAACCAATACTCGTTTCTAGAAAACTCATAAACTAGAAAAACACTACTAATAAAGACAGACACATTTGTATATTTATAATGTTTATCTACATAATGTGAAATAAATGCTCATCAATACCAAAATACAGTACAAATCATAGATCATCACAGAGCAACAATATCAGAGAAATAAAAACACATCTCAACCCGTCAGTGCATAAAGGAGTGGAAAGGTCGAAGAGACAAAAGGTTCAGAGACAAAAATACATTTGCAAATGATTATGCAAATTCAGTTTTCTGTCTATACTAACCCAATTCAATAGGAAATCTACTCCCTGGCCATGAGAGCAGTAAGGCCCCTCAAGAAGAGTTGAAGAGGCAAAGATTAAATCAGGAATCAGCAGACAGAAACAGCCAGCTCAAGAATAGGAGACAGCAAAGAAGGCCTCTCCTCACGCAGGTAGGAAAGCAAGCCACCAACTAACCACCAACAAACTCCAATAAAACTCCCAAACCCCTCCCACCAGGAACCTCAAATATACCCTAAAACAAAAATGTCCAACCCACATTTGTGTCAGAACAGAGGATTTCTCTACACATGATTGGTTAAGGAAGGGGGTGTACTGTCACAACACTCTCGTCATGTCCATCTCTCTCAATGTCTTATTGTTTATTTATTCTGCATATCTACTTCCACCCCAAGAAATACAAATTCGAGCCACTGTCATAACATTCGTTTCCTCCCCCAGTCATGCAGCAAATTTTGTGCCGCACGAAGAAGAAATGTTCTTTCACTCGAGGAATTTTTTTTTCTTTCAGATGTCTCTTGGCACACAGGAGTCTGTGAAGGACACTTGTCTTCTGCTTACAGCATCTTGCTCAGCTCTATTTTGCAGAATTTTATTCTATTCTCATTAACTTCGTGTTTTCCCGCAGAACAGAAAACCATGCTTCTATAAAACTTACACAGGCATTATTAATCACTTATAATGTTTTTCTTTACGCATTCACCCAATGCTGCATCTATCCATGAGCAACCCATGTTATTATTATTTTTCCTAGCAAACGTTAATAATGTGAACAAAAGCAGCATTAATCTTTTATTTTTCGTTTGACAAGAAGCATTTGCGGCCTACTCCAGTGCTTTAGTACGCGCTTGCGCAGTAGCATTTTCCCTCATGTTAGGCTCTTTTCCACATTAGTTTTTCACCGCACACAGTTAGTATATGTTACTGAGGATTCAATCCAAGCAGGTTTTATTTTGCGAAAACCCTGCTCCATCAGTAGCTCTTCCAGTCTTGCATGTCAGGATCTCTGCTTCGAACGTGTTAAGTTTAAAGAGATTACTCAACATTAGTTTGTCAATGGCTCTGGGCTGTAGTTTATTCGTGAACAATTAAGCTCCATAGGATTTCTATCTTTAGAAAGATCTCAATGTTGTCCTATTAGTTGTATTTATAAAGGAACAAGAGGTCCCTTAGTGTGGAATGTCACTAAGCCTAAACCATAGAAGAAAAATAAATTCTATGTTAGAAAATCCAAATGGATATATATGCAAATATTTATTCAATCATATCGCATACACAATAAAATTAATAGTGGGAAGCAACAGGAGAAAAGGATGAGAACTTTCAAGGCTCAGACATTTCTTACTGACTGTAGAAGCAACAAACTGTTTTTGTCACAAGTCATTTTGGAGTACCAATGCTATTACAATTTGAAAGAAACATTTGTAATCGTCATGGTACTATTGGTCTATTTGCATATATATCCATTTGGATTTTCTAACATAGAATTTAATTTTCATCCATGGTTTATGCTTAGTGACATTCCTTTATAAATACTTGTACCTATGGTCCCTTATATATCCTTTGAGTTCCCTTGTCTATGAAAACATGTCAGGTTAATTGTAGCATGTCAAAGTGATGGATATGATAAGATCCAATGGTGGGCTGAAGAGGAGAGGAGCAATAATTGAGGCTTGACATATGCCTATCTGCATGCTGAAAGACAGTGATATCAATTTGGACAGCACATGATATTAGATCAGTTGGAGGATTAGGATGAGATCCAGCGAAGGATGTTTTCCTTGATGCCACGTTACTGTAGGCTAGAAGCAAGGGTGTGTCGCCAGAATATCTCGATGCAAATCTCGATGACACAAACTATTGTGACCAGAACATTGAGGCTGAAATACAGAAAGGTAAGTAAGCATAGATTTTCTGTTCCTAACTCAACATACGTGCTACTTGACATATATATATATCTTCAAGATGTATAGGTGTGGAGTTGAGAATAGTAAATCTATACTTCCTCTATATACACTTAGCTTTCAACATTTGGTCCCTCGACATTCTGTCCATGATATTCTGATACCCAGATATTCCTATGCTCAATATTCCGTAGTACAATTGGAGGGAGTAGTTTCAGACTGTATTGAAGATCGCAGAGGGATAAGTGGAAAAGGAAGAGGTGTGGGGTCGCGGCCAGGGCGACTGATGCTGAAATCTGGGGCTCACGGTTCGATCCCCGGCACCGGCGGCAGGTCAGCCCAGCACCATGTGACTCTGGGCAATAGCTTGCTTAATCTGCCCGACGGCCCCCAGTGCCGGGATGCCTTCTGGTAGCTGTTCGCGCTTTACAAATACTGGATTTACATTTACAAGTGCCACAAATCCATTCCTGTCCACAAGGTCTTCAGATCATCCTAGAGGGTGTTCAGAATGAATTCTGTTCCTCTCACAAGGTGAAATCTGGTTTGGAATCTGAGCGAAAGTAGTCTTTTCAAGAACTGTGCAAATGTAAGGAAATGTGCTATTTTAAAAGTAACTGGAAATTTAAGCCTAATCTTTAGCCGGCTGTAACTACTAAGCTCAGATTGTCATTCCTAATCAGTGGTCGTTTCAAGGAAATATTAATGGGAAGGTAGCTAACAATAGAGCGACATTGTTGATTGTCATTGATGGGGTAGTTGCAGCCATTAGGTGAAGGGTGTTCTTGAAAGTCAGTGGCAGATTTAGGTCAGAAGATGAGCTTGCTGATCCACTAGCCTTGATCAGATCATAGCATTCAGAGGCTAAAAGCTGCTTGAAGGAAGCATGTTTCGGAGGTCTGTCAGTTGAGTAATCTTCATAATCTTTGCCACAGTAGCCTGGAGGCTGACATCTTGTTTGAAATGCATGGTACTGCCATACTTGCTTTGGCCACAAGGTGGATTGTGACAGAGCCTGAAGCACTCCCTATAAAGGTGGGATTAATATCCTTATTGTCAGGAGGCAAGTTGCTCATAGCCGAAATTAAGTCAAACTCATTTAAAATGGAGTTAAGATTATCCCCCTGGAGGGTAAGTTCCAAGTGCATGCCCATCATGAGCGGGCAGCCCGTGACCTTAAAACCATCAAACCTCGGGTGCCCACACAGATGGACATTAAAATCTCCTACTATCATGATGTGGTACTGTGTAAATTAGGAGCTCTCAGATTTCTTAGAAAGTAACCCAACGGGGAGATGCTACAAACCTCCGGAAAAGATGATATAGCATTATAAAAATTCAGCATCAACAACTTACAAGACCCACTAGAAAAGAACAGGGGCTGCAAAGAGGAAATTTCTGTGGGCAACACAACAAGGCTACATTGGACTGCTTAAGAGCCAAAAACGATCAAGCTCCCCTTTGATCTACCCACTCTCAAGGGTGTGGCGGGCACAAAAAAAGTTTTAAATCCCTCCGGAAAAAAAAGTTCTAGATGGCCCAAGTTTCCTGCAGGCACATCACATCTAACCTTCTTATAAAGGACAACCATACAGGATCAGTAAACTTGCTCGCCAAGCCGGCAATATTCTAGGAAATAAAATTGCATTCCTTGTGATCAAGTGATATGAAACCAGAAAGGGCAGAAAAGTTCTGCGCTGAAGGGATCATCGGCTCCGAAGAGACTGCTGCCGGCAGTCAGTCGCAACCATCCAGTGATGCTAATGGTGCAAAACTGTTAGAAAGAGGTATATCGGGAGCAACCTTCTGCCAGCCAACCTGAACAGAGTCAAATAACCTCAGTTGGTTCCTGTCGCCAGACTGTGATCGGTAACTCAAGGGTCTATAAAAATATCCCAAGGGAAGAGCCACAATGGTAGAGGTAGAGCCACTGGGGGCAGCTAGTTGGTAGCTGCTAAAACTCTCTCCTCCAAATGAGGTCTGTTGAAATTAATGATAACACAGTCACCCTCACAACTCTTCTTAGCTCTCCCTACCCAATTGACTCTACACACCATATTGATGTGTCTTTCCACCCGTATGCCTATGACAGTGTTAAGGTTCAGCCAGTACAAGACTTTG
Organism: Calotriton arnoldi; assembly: GCA_963921515.1. Lineage (NCBI taxonomy): Eukaryota > Metazoa > Chordata > Amphibia > Caudata > Salamandridae > Calotriton > Calotriton arnoldi. Next base: position 298,484 of record CAWUFW010007967.1, read on the forward strand.
TTCTTAAGTTGACCAAAGTCCTCCATTACTCCCAGTAAAAGTGGGGGTACGTTCCCCAAAACCACTACGTATGGAGTTGGTTCCAGTGGTAAATGTAAGGTCATTGGTCTCTGGCTGACGTTACTAGATGCACTATACTGTGGTCTGTTTTCCGCTCCTCTGGGCATCTCGGCCATTTTGCTAATAACAGCTCCAGGTCTATGTCCAGACAGGGCTACGAGACAATAAGTAAACACTTATAGACAGACTGCTGTTGCTAATGCACTGGTGACTAACCTGCACAGAGTTAGGTCCAATAGACAAGTACCATGTGGAGCAACACGGATAAAATAAAAATTATAACCAGGTTATTTAGGCCTCTGTCAGCAGCCCTCCATGTGGACAAAGAAAAGATAAAAACCATACACCACCAGGTAAATGTCTTTTTTGGGGGATTTTAGTCCTTTTGGTCCTGTTTTATTTATAAAATTATAATCTATTTTTCTGGTGTAGAGTCTTTTTGTGGTGTTTTCACTGTGTTACTGTTTGAGGTGTTTCACAACTACTTTGCACATTGCTTCTTAAGTTAAGTCTGACTGCTCTGTGCCAAGCTACCAGAGGGTGAGCACAGGTTAATTTAGGGTGTGTATCGGACTTACCCTGACTAGGTTTGTGGTTCCTGCTTGGACAGGGTGCATACCTCTGCCAACCAGAAACCCAATTTCTAACAACTCTATAATTGCCTATTTTGGAGAAGACAGGGGATCAGTGGGGGATATATAATTGGAGTGGGAGGCATTCAAGATGGTGATGACAGGAGTATGCATGGAAGCATCATATGATGTCCTTATGATTGTACACAGTGTCATAGAAGTTCTGGAAAGGGAGATTCAACAATCAGAAAAGACGACAGTGACTAAACTTAATAAGCAAACAGAGTTAAGCCGCAAGAGGGTATAGTATACGTTGTTGCTGGACAAGCTAAAATATTTAATTATAGGGATACATCACTAAACAACATATGAAAGTGGCATTGCTACTGGTCAGACTGGCATATATTCAATGTGTAGCACTGCCCTGTAGCAGAACTGAAGCGTAGTGATAGAACACTGACATACACCCAGACAGATATAAATGCAACCATTGCTGAATGTTATTCAATTCTGTACACTAGACTAGACAAAGTGGATTGCGCCTCATTCCATGATTATATCAAAATGCACAGCTTGTCAAGATCAAGTTCTCCTCAACTGAGCTCCAGGTTTTCTCAGAAATTAAGATTAATCACCAATGTCCTCTGAAGCTGCACCTAAAAATACAAGTTAAAAAACACTGTGTTGAAAAAGGATTAGCTCCAGGAGGAAGGGGATTAGTAAGAGAGAGAGGAGATATCAGAATGCGCCTTCCTTCAACTAATCTTCCCCCTCTGGGCCTTCAATAATCTCCTTAGGGGATCTCGAACGATGAGTGGCACAATTCCAACAACATTCAAAGAAAATAATACATAAGAATCAAAACCATACTAGGAAAATCATTTACACTACAATTCCCAGAAAGCATCTGTTTTGACATTTAACAAAATGACTTTTGAAAGTAATTTGCCATAGGGTCAGTCTCTCCAGCTTACTGCCTTGAATGTTTCCTTAAATTCAATCTACCCCTGCAAGCTCTTCAGTTAGGGCAGATAAACGATATGAGAATTTTATAATCATAATGGCATCAGTGAAACCTCAATATTCATTATTACCTCACAATCCAAAATCACTCACATGCCTACCTAATCAGATTTAAAGTTCCAAGTATATGTTAAATCAAACAGTCCAAAAATGCAAAAAGAGAAAAAATTATCCTTAATTCTTGCAGGTTGCGTTAGTGTCCCATTACAATGGTTCTCCTACTGAGTTTTTCCGATTAATATTGACAGATCAAATAGATTTAAGGCCCTAATGTCTCTTGTTTTGTTCACCAACCTTTCCTTTGCAGAGCCTTCCTATATCGGTGAGTCGAACCTAATAATGACTTTCTTACCTGTTCAAAGTTCCAATTGCTCTTAGATGCTTTCCTGGCGAGTGCAAGAGCAAAGCTGAGGATAAAAGCATAAAAGGTCTATGAAACTTGATTCTATAGTGGTTGCAGAGGTATCAGAAATGCTGAGAAGGACGACAACATACATTTTAAAGCTAGAAACTGGATACAGGTTATTCTTTCTCAAGGGAATAGAAGCCAAACAACACTCTGCAGTTTGACCACATTATTTGTAACACCACCCACAATGGCTGCCGCTCCCATAATCTCCAGAGACCTTGAGAGCGATGCTCATTTATGGAAAGGCCTTTAACTGAAATGTCCAGGGGTTCAGAAAAAGGAAAATAAAAACAATCTCCTGTAAAGGGACAGAAATTCAATGAACCTTGCAGCAAACACTGCATTAAACCTGTGTTGGGACACAGCTGAAAAGTATTTGCATCCGATATGAAGGAGACTCTGGAAATGCCATTATCTTTTTGCAAGTGATCAAGAGCATGATCAAACAATTAGCACACTGTACTATGCCAGGCACTGATGGGTTGTTCACCAAATTTTACCGGTGGCGGCTAGCAGGGAACGGGGTGGCCTGGTGGGGGGTTTGGAAAAAAAAGGGGCAAAAAAAAACCATTTACCATTCCGCAGCTGCCATCTCTCCGACATTCCATCTCTCCCTGGCAAGTCCGGAACCAGGAAGCACCCGGGCTCCCCTAAGCCGATCACAATGTAGCATTGTGAGTGGTCTGAGTGCTGTGGTTCTGCGCTCAGGCGGGGACGGGGAGCCTTGGCAAGTGCCCCATCAGGCTGTGTAATTCATCCTGGTGGGGAACATTCTAAGTACGCATGACGATTTGGCCGGGCCAAGACAGCCGGCCAAACTGTCATGCGCACTTTGAGAGTGTGCACTCACCACTCCTCCTAGGCTCCGGCCCCACCCCCGCCGTAACCCTGCCCCACAGCAAAGAAAAATAAAAGGATAATAACGAGGTTATTGTTATTTTATTTTAATTTTTTTCTGCTCTGAGAGCAGTGGGGCGACGATCCTCCGCCTGAGCGGAGGAGCCCCCCTGAATTTTACACCGGCTATACTGGGATCTTGATGCCAAAGCTACTAGAAATGTACAATGCAGGGAAAGCAAAAGATGCCCTGTTACATACACACCACGAGGTAAGCCATAATTACCATGCTGCCTAAAAACAAGTGTGATCCACTGGATAACAAATCATATTAGTCACTTTTAATCCTGAATTAAGCATTTAAAATAATAGGCAAGTGGCTGTCTAAGAGGTTAGTCAGGCTCCTCCCAAGTCAGCTACATGTGGATCAGAATAAATTTGTGCCTGGAAGGAGTACCTCTCCCAACATTCCAAGGCTGTTCCATGTCCTGGACAGAATCCTGGAAGAGCTGCTAGGCATGGCAGTGTCATTGATTTTCATGGAAAAGGCCATTGGTACTCTAGGCTAGGATGACAGGCTCTGTGAAATATGGGACTTAGTAGCGAGGTACTAATCTGGATTGGCTTGTTGTATGTAGTTCCAACAGCCTGAGTGAAAACAGGAGGAGTCATATCTGATGCCTAGCCAATAAAGATGGACACCTGACAGGAATGCCCTCTGTAAACGTCTCTTGTTTGCACTTGCCATGGAACCTCTAGCTAATTACATGAGGATAGTGGGATCCTTACATGGGATACACCTGAATAACAAGAAACAGATCATATCTGTCTGCACTGATTGTGTCCTGGAAACTGGACACTGGTGCTGGGGATCCCAGACAAATTTAGTGGGAAATCATAGCTAGAAATCAACAGTAGAAAATGGTTTCTCTTCCCTCTGAAAACTCAGAACATGTGTACAGTACTTTACATGAGTAATCTAGCACTATCATTGGAGGAAACTACTTTTAAATACCTAGGTATACATGTTTTACCACCGAAACACCTATGCACTAATTGGCAACTTTGAAAGGGCAACAACTGGGATACATAACTCCATCTCCTTCCAATATCCCTAATGGGGAGAATCACACTTTCTAAAATGGTTCTGCTACCAAGATTGTTATACTATTTTGTTAAATTACCCATGATAATCCTGCATTCCAGATTCCACGACCTGAATTTTGTTGCTGTACTGATACTCTTAACAAGTTGCAGCCTCTGTTTACAGAGCGTGGTCAAGGGGGTATCAGACACAGAGACATTATTTGGCAGACCAGTTCCAGTGGGCAGTGGAGTGATTCCCCACAGAGAACACACTGAAGGTAGGCTAAGCATTTGGGACATTAGGCTCTGAAATAAAAGTGGAAGTTATCCTAGGCACTAATAAATGGAGGCTACAGTGCCCTAAAGCGGTACAGTTAGCAAGAAATTGGTGCTGTAGCTGTTGTGAGAAGGCCAAAACCAAGACCATAGAAGATTTCATTTAGGGGCTTGTCGCATTTTGGTGAGATAGGGGCTCACAAGATTTCCAGAAGAGCTTGGTAGTAGGCAGGCGTCAAACACGTTGGCAATGTATACATCAAATGCCAGCTAGCGGGCATTGCTGAACTGAGGCAGGAATACAGAGTAGAGAAAGGGCAACTCACAACACACGGTATGATCCAGAGTGCTGCACAGATTGCCTGAGGAGGAGACAGAGCAGAACTGCCCACACATGCAACATCCGGTGCCCTATCCTTATTAAGTGTCACCAAGAGACAAGTGACACAACTGTACAGGGCTATGACAGCTAAATGATTGGCCAATCTGAGTGACTTAACAAATAGTTGGGCAACAGATTTGGATAGATCTCAGATCAGGAAATGGCAGCTAGATTTAGCTATGTGCCACAAGTTTTTGGAAGTGCCAGATTTAAGCTAATCAGCTATGTGCACTATACCAATATAACATCCAGAAACAGTACAGGATGTATCCAGGGGCATGCAACACTTGCTCAAGATGTGGTGGTATTGATGCAGACTTATTTAACATGTTGTTCAGCTATCTTGATATCCACAAGTTAAGGGGAAGGGTGACCGCTGAACTAATCACACTAACATGCAAACACTTTTAGATTCACCTGAACTGTGTCTGCTAGGACAAATGTCAAGTTCCAGGTGTGATACATCACATTGCATGTTCATTGATTTTGCATTACTAATGTCTAAGAAAGCAATTGTAAAGAACTATTGGTCCGACTATTCATCTCATATCTCTGTCTGCAAAGCAGAACTGATGACCTATCACCATGAATTATAGAGGTAGATATTTCTGATATTTCCAAAATCATTCAATACCAAGGTTGTTCCCACATATAAAGACACACTAAAGCAGAGAGAATCAAGAAGATGGAAATAATAATCAGGAGATGTTAAACCTGACATCCTTGGTGTGGTATTCCCCGAGACTTTTTGCATTCACACTCTGATTTTTGCTGAATTCATTTTTGTTTGCTTTAGTACTCTGCACACTTTCCCCCTGCCACCCAGTGGCAAAGTGCTTATGCCCTCTCCTTTAAACATGGTAAAATTTACATGCACCAAATTGGCACATTTAATTTACATATAAATCCCTAGTAAATGACACTACATGTACCCAGGGCCTGTAAATTAAATGGTACTGGTGGACTGCAACCTTCATTGTGCCACCCACTAAAGTAGCCTTTTAAAATATGTCTGAGGCCTGCCACTGCTGAGTGCAATGTAGTTTTAAACTACACATTTTGATCTGGCCATATACACCTTTTGCCATGCCTAAACCTTCCTTTTTAATATTTTAGTCACCCCCAAGTAAGGCCCTATCGGCTCATAGGGCAGGATGCATGGTAATTAGAAAGTAGGACATGTGGGTTTAAGTTTTCAATGTCCTGGTAGGGAAAAACTCCAAAAGTCGGATTGTATGTTACTATTTTGAAAATGGTACTTTTAGAAAGTTAGCATTTTTCAACCTTAACCAAATGTGTGTTTCTGCCAGTTCTCAAGGTCACATGACTGTGCTGTTTTGTGTATTCTTTCAGACATTGGGTGTAGGGGGAGCAGGGCATTGCTGACCTGAGCAGGATGTGCAGGGGTTGTACTCATGGTTTGCCCACTCCCTTCATGACTACTAAGGGCTGCATGACCTGCCATTGACAAATGCAAATCACCCCTACTCATTTTGGAGCTAAACCTATGAAGGGGGAAGGTTGGATAAAGGGAGAATCCCCACCCACAGGCTGGCACTGGGGATAAAAGTGACACATTCAGGACCTCTTTTAGAAGATGGACTGCCCTGATGTTTGAAGAAGGAAGATTGGACCTGTTTGACTTGAATCTAGGTTCTCTGGAAGTGACTCCAAGGGTCAGTTGCCTGACCTGTTTGAGCTTCAGGGTTACAAAATGCTTCCATAGGCCTCCCTGCAACTGCCCAGCTGACCAGCACCAACAGGACCCACCTGGACCTGCTGCTGGCCTCAGCTGGAGTGAGTCCTGAGCTCCAAGAGGTGCCCCTCTGGTCCTGGACTCTAAATGGTATCAGAGTGAACTCCTCCTGATGAAATGGTCATGATACAGACGTTTTGGGCTTCTCGCGACTGTGAAGTGACCTCTTTGCGTTGAGAATCAACTGTCCGTGATGACTGCCAATGCAAAGCTCCAGCGGAACCTGCTCTCTGCGCCAACAGTGACCATCCAAGATGACCCTCAACCTGAGACAGACACTTCACACTGACAGTGACAGTCCGTGACCACTGCCAATGCAATGTTTCACAAACAACAGGCTCTTCACACTACAACAGCGACCTTCGTGATGCCAGACTTACTCCTCGCGGCGCTCGTCAACGTGAACAGCAGCTCTTTGCATGGACTTGAGAAGCTAACTCTTCAGCAGAACGATCCTGGTCCCTGTATCCGGCCCGTGCTGCATCGGAGCCGTCCTGAGCTTATGACTTCCCCCCGGTCCAGCACGACCGGATAACTGTGAGTGGCACTTTATGCTTTTTAGTGATATTTTCACACAAAATGTAAAAACTCATAGCTCTGGTTCTACTGATTGGATAATTGTTGTTGTGGCATCATTGTATTTATTGGATTGTACTCTATGTTTCTAAATTGGTTTGGGATTTGTCTTGTGTTTTCACTTTAATACTGTTTGAGTGCTGCATAAATACTTTACACATTGCCTCTAAGTTAAGCCTGACTGCTTTGTGCTAAGCTACCACAGGGTTAAGCACATTTTTATTTAGTGACTTTGGTGGTTTATTCTGACAAGAATTGTGTTTACTGTTGGAGTGGGGCTTCCACACATCCCAGCTAATTACCCAATTTCTTACCGGAGAGGAATAGGAGGTAGAGTGCTCATTTGAGCTCTCTTAATCTATTATTCTTCCACTCTCATCTTTTTTAATCCTTCCCAAAATTTCATACGAGTGCCCCTTCTGCAACCACAAATACTTACTTGTTAGCCCCCAGGCATTCCTAGGTATAGTTCTGAATCTCCCCAGGCAAATTTGTAGAAACTGACCACCAATAGAATGAAGTAGGAGACACCTGATATTGTTTTTATGTCTGACATGACAGTGCAGCTGTCACCAGACTATTATGTGAGCACTACTACAGAGGGTGCATGTCTCTGCCCACATGTTGGGAGCCATGAGTACAAGTTTAGATTGGGCAAACATTACGTACTTCCACAAAAATAGTACTTTCCTTCCACACAGCTACGATCATTTTGTTTATTTATCCAGCTGCCTGAGCTTGAACTTTCAGGGGCACACACATGACACTGTAATGCTATTAAAGTGTCTTAAATAACTAGAAACACATGGTGTTTTCTCTGGCAGCAGCAAAGATGGAAGGAAGGCAATAATTAACATACATACATGTTTAGGTCTGGTCTGACAGTACAACTATCACCTGACCTTTTAACATACACCCATATTATTCTTCATTCTTTGCTTCCACACAAATATATATCCATTCTCATGCTATTTACTTGTAGTGCTTCTCATTACCATACAACATTCCTGTAATGCCCGACCTATTGGCATTGTCAATGCGCTTTTATAATTATGATGACCCGCTAATCTTTGTTTAATTATGCTATTGTTTTTGAGCTTTTTTTCTTATTTTTAGCACACATGTATTGATTTGGAAAACGTATTCTAGATGGCATCAGAAACACTATGCCTGGAAAAATTGTTTTTGTTTTTTATTATTAATATACAGTTTGCTAAAATCAATTAAAATCTGAATAAAATCGAAAGAAAGAAAAATTAATGCATATTTATATAGTTTCTATTTGTTGTTCTTATGTGATGTTGAAAGCCGACTAAACTACTTCTGGTCAAGAAATATTTCACAATAGGTTGCTATTGCTGAGTATATATGTACAGTTCCAGTCGACGAGGGAATAAATCCCTCTGATGCTAAACTTTTTTTTGAGGAAGTTCTTTAAATATGATTAAAAAAATAGCTGCCTGTATATGGGAAAGTTTAGAACACCACCGAAGTGAATGTAGCAAAGGCTGACATAGATATCTAGACCCTCCATGTTTACAGGTCAGACAAATTTAAAAAAAAAGCCGTACAGAACACTTGTGAAGAAATGTAACAAGAGATTAAAAAAAAACTAACCATCCTCAGGCCTACATACCGTGGAAACAAGTATCTGTAATTGTGGTTTACAGTAGTCGGAACTCTGAAATAACACCACTTTTTTAATCATGCCCTAGTTAAACAGTTACACCTACAACCAAGGACTGAAAATTGACATTGCTGCACATAAAACATGAGCATAAAACAGTGAGGTTTGAAACCTTGCCCTTGAGCCTGAAGTCAACTATACATATTTCGCTGGTAGGTTGCCACAGTATGCTCTGCACCAGCTTTGATGTATTTTTTCTGTGAGCATCCGATTCTCTGCGATGCAGAAACTCCACGTACAATAGAGAAAATACAGACAACAATGGATTTAGAAAAAATGTCAGAAATAAAACTAACTTCAGGCATTCACAAGTCACACAATCAACATCTGTTTCTGGATCTTTTATCCCTTTCCCTTAAAACTCTCTTTTGCCCGGTAGGTGCCTCCTAAACTGATAAGTCGGATTTTAACTAACTGTTGCTATGTTGCTCTACTCTGAGCTCACAGAAGCAAATTCCATACAATCTGTTTCTTTTTCTGTGTGAAGGGAAGCCAGTAGCCACTTGGAAGCATAGGCCAGATGTTTAAAAGGATTTTGAGGTTGCAAATCCTGCAAATCATAAAATCACTAGGTTCGCGACTGTAAAATCTCCTTTTGTAATGCACAAACCCCATTTTACGAGCCAGGAAACTTTTTCCAAATCATAAAATGGGATTTGCGATCCATACCGAACTGCAATTTCCTTTTCCTATCTTTACTTCTTTATTGGGTTTTCAAAGTACACACATTTATAATTCTCCATTCATTAATCCAGCAAAATCAAGGAATCATCAGGTGGAGTCCAGATACCAGCATAGGACTGTGGGTCATATAACGTACACACTTAGGGGCCGATTCCGATGTCGGACGGACTCAGGTCCGTCCGACATCGGTCCGGAGCCGTAACCGACCGACCTGCTGTCGTCGGTTACGGCCCATGCAGTACGATGCGACCGAACCCTGTTCGGTCGCACTCGTATCTCCCACAATGGGAGCATGCATTCCGGACGGAATGCATGCTGGCATTGGAGAAAGCAGGGGTGCAGTTCAACCCTGCACCCTGTGGCCGGCACCCCAAGGTGCCTGCCACCGGGTGCAGGGTTCAACAGAGGGGCACCATAGGTGCCTCCAGGCCGCCATTCGGCGACCTTGCACCCATGGGGGTCCCACTGGGGGCCCCCAAAGACAGTGACCGACTGCCTTTTCGTGCCGGAAAGACCGGCACGAAAAGGCAGTGAAAAACTGCCATCGTACTCCCTCGATCGCAAAGAGGCAGCCGGGGGAGTACAGAGGGATTTCCGGATGGCTGACGGGCTCTCCGAACCCATCGTGAGCCATCCGGAAATCCGAGTCGGATTCTTTTCCGACCGAGCCCATCGGAATGGCTCGGTCGGAAAGGAATCCGAGCGGCACGTTCCGATTCGGTCGGAAGGGCTCCGACCATCGTTCAATGCCCTTCCGGCCGAAATCGGAATCGGCCCCTAAATCTAGAATATGTTTAGTTACACAATGGTAGTTGTAGGGGTTCTAGAGGGCAAGGATTTAGGATAAATACAGTGGAGTATAGCGGAGAAAAAGGAGAACACTCAAAATAAAAAATAAAGACTACCTTCTAACTACCATTAATCCAACATAGTTCACACAGCTAAATTGGATTTAGAAGGGATAGAACAATGTTCCATTTTCCAAGTGGCCCATCATGCCCATGTTCCCAGAATATAACCCACAATCTTCCGAACAACTTGATCAATCATTCCAGGCTGCTTAACAAAAGAGGAGTTTGTGTAAAAGCGGGGATTTCATTGGGTAATTGCCAAGACAAATACCATATAAAACAGGTTCCTCTGAGGTGCTCCCCCGTAAAGTCTGTTTCTAGTATCCGGGTGAGGTCAAGGAAATGGGCTAACTTCTACTAATTTCATCCATGCTTTGGCGGTTAGATGACCCAATCTTGACAGCTGGATTGACACTGCGACAACACAGGTTGATAAATGGATCATAGGGGCTCTGGACAAGATTGCACCTATGGTCGATAGGGTAGATCGCAGAACTAAGCCCGCGGCGGACTTGTTCAATGATGAACTAGTTTCGCTTAAAAAGCAATGTAAATGCTGTGAGCGCTTGTGGCGCAAGGATTTTGATGAGGCTAGCAAAACCCAGTATCACCTTATTTAAAAACCTATCATAAATGCATAAAACAAATGAGACAGGAATTTTATAGGAATAAAATTGAAGGGGCACAGAATTCTTCATGAGAAATTTTCCATTTATTAAGTCCCTGTCCTGCCAGGATCGTGTTTCTTGCCGCAGTCCTCCATCCGAGGAGGGATGCAACGCTCTAGCCACTTTCGCTCGGGACAAAGTAACATGCTTACAGGTCTGTTTGAAGCTTCGAAGGATGGATTCCCACCTGCTTCAGTTTAAACCGGCCGCACCTGATGAGCTACAATCCTTGATGCACTCTGTCAAATGCGGCTCTCTTCTTGATGCGGTCGATCCCGCTATTTTAGTGCTGGGAGATGAGGAATTTCTTCCTGTGCTGGAAAATCTGATCAATATATATCTGGACTCTGCTGAAGTTCCCACTCATTGGAAACATACCTCAGTGGTTCCGCATTTGAAGAAGAAGCTTATGCTGGATTCTTCTAAGCCCGAGAACTTCAGGCCGATTCATTACTCCACTTTTCTGCGAAAGTTGCTGAAAAGTTTATTAATCACCAACTCTCAACATTTGTGGAGGCCAGGAACCTCTTGCACAGCACACAGTAGGGTTTCCACTATCTGTACAGTACAGAGTAGGCTCTGTTGCTGGCTTCCGAATCCATATGCCAGATTCTGGACAAAAGTGAGACAGTAGCTTTATTGCTGCTTGATCTGAGCCCAGCCTTCGACACCGTGTACCACAACATCCTGTTGGAACGGTTGTGGAGCTATGGTGTCGGATGGAAGGCACTGCAGTGGCTCGCATCCTTTCTGCAGGGTTGTACCTTTCAGGTCCCTCAGAAGCCTTTTCATTCTGAGGTCTTGCCACTGCAGCAAGGGGTGCCACAAGGCTCATCTCTGAGCCTCACTTTATTCAATCTTTATATGCGCCCCCTGGTGGATATCATCAAGTGGCATGGTTTTGACATCTTATCATACACCGAGGATACTCCGATCATTGTCACCCTGTCTCAGAATGAAGCTGCGGCACCAACTCTCTGAGGACTTGCCTGTCTGAGGTGGCCTTCTAGATGGAACTCAACTGCCTTAAATTAAATGCTGGCAAAACAGAGGTCCTTATCCTGGGGGGTCAGATCTCTATCTGGACTCCCGACTAGCAGCCAGCATCGCTTGGCTCCCTTCCTGAGCCAATGCCTGTTGTTAAGAACTTGGGCATTCTATTTGATGCAAGCCTGAAGTTTGACAGCCTCTCATGACAGAAGACACCCTAAAGACCATGAAGAACATCCACTCCGGAGCGCCTTCTGACCACTTGCTGCCACGCATCTTCCACAAAGCCGCCACTCCCATCGCACCCGAGCTACCTCATACTATCAACTGCCCCCTCGAGACAGCCACATTTCCCGACAATTGGAAGCGCACCAAAGTCAACCCCCTCCTAAAGAAGCCCTCAACAGACCCGACGGACCTCAAGAACTTCAGGCCCATCTCACTGTTTCCATTTGCAGCCAAAGTCATCGAAAAGGCTGTCAACACCCAGCTAGAAACCAACAACATCCTAGACACCTCTTAATCAGGATTCCGCAGCAACCACAGCACTGAGACTGCCATCCTCGCTGCCACCGACGACATCTGCGCCCTCCTCAACCAAGGCCATACGCCAGCCCTCATCCTCCTGGACCTATCAGCAGCCTTCAACACCGTCTCCCTCCGCACACTAGCCATCAGGCTCCATGACACCGGCATCCAAGGAAAGGCCTTAGACTGGCTATGATCATTCCTCTCAGGCAGAACACAGAGAATAAGACTCCCGCCTTTCCTCTCAGAACCGACAGAGATCAGATGCGGAGTACCCCAAGGATCCTCCCGCAGCCCCACACTCTTCAACGTCTACATGGCCCCCTCGCAACCATCATCACAAACCACGGGCTCAACATTGTCTCCTACACCGACGACACCCAGCTAATCCTCTCCCTCACCAAGGAACCCGACATCACCAGGCACAACCTCCAAGACGGGATAAAAGCTGTCGCGACCTGGATGGGGAACAGCTGCCTGAAACTCAACTCGGAGAAAACAGAAGTACACATCCTAGGCTCTACACCATCTGCATGGGATGACACCTGGTGGCCCCCCGCCCTCATAAACTCACCCACTCCAACGGACCATGCACGCAACCTCGGCATCATACTGGACTCATCACTCACCATGAACCACCAGATCAACGCCGTCTCCTCCGCATGCTTCAACACCCTCCGCATACTACGCAAGACGTTCAAGTGGATCCCCCCGACTCCAGGAAAACCGTCACTCACGCACTCATCACCAGCAGACTGTACTATGGCAACGCCCTCAATGCCGGAATCAACAAAAAACACCTCTGGAAATTCCGGACCGTCCAAAATGCAGCAGCCAGACTAATCCTCAATATCCCACGGCACAACCACATCACCGAACACCTCAGCGACCTCCACTGGCTCCCCGTCGAAAGAAGAAGAACTTTCAAGCTGCTCACACATGCCTACAAGACTCTCCACAACTCCAGACACCAATACCTCAACGACCGAATCTCCTTCCATGCCCCCAAGAGAAACCTCCGCTCAGCTGACCTCTCCCTAGCCTCCGTCCCACACTTCTACACGACCAGAGCAGGTGGAAGGTCCTTCTCCTACCTCGCAGCCAAGACCTGGAACAAACTCCCCTTCACCTCCGACGGAGCCCGACACTGCACCAATTTAGGAAGGACCTCAAGACCTGGCTCTTCCTATCACCCCAACGGAGCTGCTCACACCCACCCCCAGTGCCTTGAGACCCTCATGGGTGAGTAGTGCGCTTCACGAAACCCTGATTGATTGATTGATTGATTGATTGATATCACAGCCTTAGCCGGCAAGTGTTTTGGTATGCTAAAATTTCTCAAAAAGATTATTGGGCTTTTGCCTGAAGCCGAAAGGAAAACAGTAATCCAGGCCTCTAACACCTCACGGTTGGACTACTGTAATATCTTATATGTGGAAGTCTCCCAGTCATGTCTTAGGAGACTCCAACGTGTACAGAACTCTGCGGCTCGCCTGCTGCTGAATCTTCCCAGACAGGCTAAATGGGCTCTGCCCTGCACAAATTGCATTGGCTTCAGTTAAAAAGCATGTGGCTTTCAAGGTCCTTTGCTGGGGCGAATTACCAACATTTCTTTAGCAAACTTTACCTTGTGTTAAGGTGTCTGAGATATTCAGGGTCTTTGTTGCCAGAGGTTCCCGCTTTCAAGAAAGTGTGAGTTGGGGACAGTTCCTTCAGTTTTCTTGCCTCTAAATTTTGGAATTCTCTCCCTCTGGATCTCCGACAGGCTAAAACAGAGCTCTACTTTTAGAAAAATCTTAAAACCCGGCTTTTTAGGTAGTTCCTGTTTCCTTCTTCACGCCTCTGCTTACTTTGGCAGCTAGACCAAATCAGCGCAGGGAGACTTTTGCTTAAGTAGCCATGCGCTTTATAAATTGCTTTATTATTTCTAAATTGTTTTATTAAACAAGGTTAACACTAAAGGAGCCCACAGAGCCTCTTACATATGTACCTATTTGAAAGTCGGTAGATTAGCCTCTCATGGGCTGATGTCACTGCCGAAACCTGCAACTAGTCGACATGAGATGGAGGATGGCATTGTCTCCACTGTTTAGAGAGGGACATCTTGGCTACCAACAATGTAGTGTCTATACACCTTTTCTTGTGGTGGGTAAATTTAGAGATTTCCATTGTATCATGTAAAAAGACAAGTGCTGGGAAAAATCCAATATGACATAGCCATGGTGTTTGGTACTTCATGCCAACACAAATGCAGAGGCACGCAGGACCACAGCAGATTGATCATGTCTCTGTGCTGCCTCCATACCTCCACCAATCCTAAGAGATGGAGAGGTTGGCAAATGATAGTCCTGGGGGGACGAGTCCACATCGTGCACCAGCCTAAAGAAGCCTAATTTAGTCACCCTTCATGAAGCCCTCGATCATTTGTTTCTAGTATTTCATCCCAGTCCTCTTCTGTGTAAGTTTTATTTCGGGTAACCTACCTTCTGTCTCTCAGTTATTACCTCAATGATTTGGAGTGAATCTCTTCAAATAAAATGTTGTACAAACCAGAACCAACTTCCTTTTAGTCACTCCATTTTTGTAAAAAGGTATAGGTGACTGGAGCAGTCGATCTGGAACAGGAGCTTTACAAGTACTGTTGCTGGTTGAAAGGGCCCTACCCAGAACTACTTGTTCACTGCATCTCTTGTTGCCAACCTACTAGAGACATAGTAAAAGCCATTAGGTTTGCAACAATGAATCAATACCAAAACACAGTAACACTATTACTCCTAAAATGGTACGTGTACTAGGATTGGGCAGAATTTTGATTACGCTGGAGTGCTAGGAGTAATTTCAGTAATTCTGTGTAACTCTTTGATGCAGAATTACCAATATTTATGAGATTACGCTTCCTTGTGTAATTAAGAATAATATGGGACAAAATGTCCTACCAGGAGAGCACATTTAAAGAGTGTGAGCGGTCACTCATGCTCGCTATTCATGTTCTGCAGCATTTAGCACTAACAAAATAGTGCTAAATGACGGTAATGAGGTGGGGGAAAATCCTACCCCAAGAACTGCTTGCACTCACTATTCATGTTCTTTCGAATTTAGCGCTATTTCTAAGCGCAAAATGCATCCTCGTGTCCACTTTGGACGCGAGGGGACATTTCTGCCCTAAGAAAATAGTGCTAAATGATGGTAGCAAAAATGGGGAACAATCCTACCCCAAGAGCACATTTAGAGAGTGTGAGCAGCTGCTTGCACTAAATATTTGTGTTCTGTTGCATTTCTTCCAATTTATTAGCGCAAAAAGCATAATTTAATCGTAATCTCACAGATTTCTTAGATGATTCCGCCGTGATTACGATGAGCAGAACAACGTAAGTTACATTCACCCCTAATCTGTGCAAATGGGGTCATCAGGTTCAGTTTGTTTGTTGTAAAGCGCTCTAACATCCTGAGGGTAGAGCAGCCGCGACCCGTGCAGATAAGAGCGGTGGGGCCGAGTGAGGGTGGGGGATTTAGACAGATGACAACGAGGGGAAATTTGTTATTTATTTAATTTTCCCTTGTTGTCAATATCCCCCCACCCCACAGCTCTTACCTGCACGGTTCGCGGCTGGGGTATGAATGAATGAATTTTCAGGGCTTATAAAGCGCACAGCTACTCCATCATGAGTGTCCCGGCGCTAAAGGTTCAAGCATGACTGCACAGAGAGATCGACTTAGCTCTTGAAGAGCCAGGTTTTCAGATGTTTCTTAAAGGATGTCAAATCAGTAGTTGCTCTCAATGCGGCCGGTAGTTGGTTCCATGCTTGAGTAGCACTATATAAGAATTCTTGATCAAATAAATAGACATCAGATTAAAAGCACTACCAACCATTATTCACAGGCTGCTTAATTAAAACACAAGTTAACCTTTCTGAATAGTAGTGCAAGGATGAAAAAAACTACATTGATCAGTCTGGTTGAAAGAATTGGCAATATTAAAAAGTTGGTGTATCATACAATGTTGTCAGTATTGAGTTTTAAGTAAAACACTGGATTAAAGAATACAACAATTGGAAATCCACAAACCAAACTTTAAAAGACAGCCCATTTCCATTATTGTGTGCAGGCCGCTGGACATTTCAGGAAGAAGTTATCAGGTGAGTAAATACTTTCCTACTGATGCTAAATCAGATTGAGAAATAGGATAGTAGGGAAAAGATTGCCGAGAGATAGAAAGGAGAGATTTAAGAATGCAAGGTTAAAACTGAGAATTTTAAAAGAAGTCAACAACTTTTAAAGAGAGTAGAAACACAGGAGTACGGTTTTCCTAAATGAGCAAGTCATGTTTTGTAGAAGGATTCATTACAATTATTTTTATGAATACTAGTGCAAGAGTTTAGATAGAGTTGAAGCAGTGCCTCATACTAAGCAAGACCGTCTACTGATTTTCTGAGCATGGAGTGGCAAATACTTTTAGACTCGAAGGGGAGAGGGGCGCTAAAAGGTTTGTAATTACAGGTAATGTAACACTTGTTGCCACTTGATGACAGAGTCCTTCAATGGCGTTGAACCGGAAACGTAAAAAATAGGTTTCTTCGTTTAGTTATAGATAGGACCAATAAATTCAACAGATATTCATGTGTGTATAGCCCAAATTGAACTGTTTCTGACAACTAGAACACTACGGTCACTTATTATCCAACTCAGTAGTACTCATTTCATCTTTTTGTGAAGAACGAAATCTGGAGCTGGTCTTGCCAGAATTCGAGCCTGTTCCTTACGGGCGCCTATACCTCCCTACAGTTACAGTAATATTTCAGGATGAAAGTATAATGTGCTATGCACAGAATTCTCACAGGCGAATGCAAAGTTTACAAGCAGATTTAAATCCAGAGATAATTTTCAATGGAAAATTAATCCAGCTGCTTATGTTGTTTTCACTTCAAACAGTGACCTCATGTTAGCGCCGTGGCGAGTGTGAGAATCACTTGTGCAGCACGTCGCCAAGAGCCTGGAGTCAAAACAAGCGCTATCGTAATACATTATTAACTGCACAGTAAACCTTCTAAAAAACAGGTTATACTGTACATTCTTTCTATTTCTAAAGGGAAATCTGATTCTCACGAGAGGACAAAGAAAAGAGGAATAGAAGCAAAACATTATCAAAGAAAAAGTGATTTGGATTCACGGGGATCAGATGTTTCATGTGTTGCAGTTTGTCGAGCTTCAATCAGTCAAATGAAAGACACGTTTGTATTAAAATACCTACAAGGCAGAGTGGAAGCCTTGATCAGGTGTACACGATTTAAATTACACGTCTCTCGATGATAGATGTGAGTCCGCCTTCCTGCTTGTCTGTTACTCTCTGGTGGTTCCTTCAGGTGAATAACGGCCCCTTTTTATTTCCCTTGTTTTCTGCACATTGCATGAACATTCTACAGTAAAACTTTGATGTTTGTTTTATTCATTGAAGGATTAAAATATACACGATCATTCATTGAAAACAATACTCTGCAATATTGCAGCTATATATTTTTTCAAACACTTTTGAGCATTTGCAAGGATTCATTGTCTGCTAAAAGTCATAGAAATAGATAAAAAATAAATTACTCTTTAAAATTCCCTATTATTTGGGACAGGTGACTGCCCAACTTAAGGAGTCATCACAACTCTGGACAGGGTGAATCCTCAAAGTCACTGAACACTAAATTAACCTGAGCTCAACCTCCTGGTAGCTACGGTCAAAGGAGTAGCCAGAAAAAGAAACATCCCCCCACTTTTAACGTATATCACTAAATGTCTGAGCAAAAAGAGTGATCCCAACCCTTCCTATGACGAGCCATGGGATCTTTTTCATTTCAGTTTCATATTTTATTGTGTAGTTGATTAAAACCATAACAATTAGACAAAAAATAGTTAAAGCAATTAACATGATACACTAAATTTTCAAAAACTTAATTATCAATAAAATCAACGATAGTCCATTATTCAGGTAACCTATGTGATGTGACTTATTAAAGTGCCAAGTGCCTCGATCTAACCAAATCCGAATGAGTGATTTCAGTCATAAAAGTAAAACATAATCTCCCAGCCACTAAAATTCATTTTCAATATAAAATGTTCATAATGCAAAGTCGGGAATATATACATAAATCTGCTTTATAATAACGGTGAACCAAATTAAAATAGTGCCTAAATAATTTCCATGTGGACCGGTGGCACAGTTCAGTCTAGGAGGACGAAATGATTGTTGCACTCTAGTCTTGTCAAACTTAGAGCCTCTAATATACCTGTTTGAGCTTAATGCTTACTGGGCTTACCCCTCCTATTACCTCTGTCCTACCCTCCTGGTGCCTCCCTCACCAGCGGGGAGTGCCCAAATTCAAGGCTACCCACTCAGATACCCTACCTAATCTTCTTATTGGAGCCTTAAAATGCCAAATGTTCCTTCTAAAACAGGTTAAACCTTGCTAACAGCACCATCCATCCTAGGTGGCCAATGTACTTCAAATCCACTCTTACTTATGCCCCGGCTTTTGTGCAGGAACCCACATAATAATTGTAAAGGGTTTAATTGATAGCTGACGTTGTTTCAGAGGAAAAGCTATCCCCCGGGTATTCAACAGTAATTGATTTAAAATGTTCACGAATTTGGCACATCTCCCCAGCCCCCCGGGTGATCTACTGCTAAAGCAGAAGGACGATGCCTGTACACAAGAGCAAACTCCCTCTGCCAAAAAGATAGGTTTTAGCAGTAGTCTCCTTTGTTGATCTAGGGCAGGGCAATAGCATAACAGATGAAGCCATGATTCCCGATAATTGTAGCATAACCTGCACTTGATGTCGCCCCTAAACCAGCCCAACGCGGGTTAAAATCTCTTATTGGTTGCGCGAGCACTCTCCATGTAAAGGATTTGGTCCCGAGTATTTGCATTAATAAGATCCGAAAAATATTTTTGTGGCTTCCCAACATGATAGGAATCCGTTAGGGGCTGTGCCAATCCTCGACACTCGACTGTCCCTAAGTCCTGTTCCCAGGAAGACTCTTTCATTTGCTTGTTAATAGCTGTCTTCCATACCCGATATGGGATGACACTGTCCCCCAAGGCAGACTCCTCAATCTTAAGTAACAGAATCGTCTCATTAAGTTGACTAGACCATAGGTTGCCAGGTTTTTTGTAAATCGATTTCAAAAGATTTTTTAACGAATTCTTGGGAGCCGTCCTGCACTTAAAAAAATATTTTAAGATGGATGCCTTACACTCGACTGATTGAATTACTAAACCTAGCTCAAGTCTTAACCTGGAGCGTCGGACGTGTCGTGGTTGGTGGAATATTTGTTTGTATGCCCTAATGTGGCATAACTCCAACGCATCATCCAGTGCACCAGGATAGGCCAGATGACCATACTGCAGGGCTGGGGTTAAGGTTGCCTTTATTACTCTTAAAATAGGTGAAGCAGAAGTACTACTTAATAAGTGATTCAGTTGACCAACTCCATAAGTAATAGCTGCTGCTTTCTTGTTAAGATCTTTAACTTGGACTACTGCAGAACCAGATTCACTAAACCATACACCCAGATATTTATAATGCCTTGCTATAGTGATGGTCATACCTTCCAATTGCCAAGTTGCCAGCTTCATCCTTCGATAACCCCAGAATAGCATGACTTTAGTTTTGGACTGATTTACCAATAAATGGTTTGCATTGTTAAATCTACCCAAAGCGTTTAAAGCCCTTTGCAAACCTTACTTGGTATGAACCATGACCACGTTATCGTCGGCATATTGAATTATTTGTAATGGTACTGAGCTTAGATTAGGGATGGGATTTGAACCTCTGCAGAAAATTTGCAGAAAAGTTTGCACAATAACAGCTATTACAGCATGATTTTAAAGAACGTTGGCCCAAAACTACATATTTACCAATACTGACTTACTCATCTCATTCATTTTTTCCTCCTTTCCATCTTCTTTCTTTCCTTTTACTCTTCTTTCTTTCCATCAACTTTCTTTTATTTTTGTGCCTTTCATTCCATCTTTCTTTCCATCTTTCTTTTGTTCTGACCATTCTTCTCTACTACAATTGTCAATTTTTCCAGCTTTCTATTCTTCCTATTCCTTTATTCTTATCATGCTCCTGTCCTCTGTTTGCACCTTCTTGCCATCTTTTTTTTGTATCCTTTCATTTGTTAATTCTTTCTCTCTCTTCTTTCCTTCCTTTCCTTTTTTCTTACGTTTTCCTTCATTCTTCCATTACAACTTTTTTGTTTATTTCTCGTGTTTTTGCACCCGCTTTCCATCATGCTTCTTTCTCTTTCCTTCCTTCATTACTTGTATTCTACTCTGTTTCCTTTTCGCTCTGATTCCATTTGCTTTTAACTTATTTTCTCTTTGCCATTTTAATAATTTTTCTTTCTTTCTGTCACTGTTTTAGGCTTTTTTGCATCTTTTGGTTTCCACCTCATAGCTGTGTTATTGTAGATTATCAATACAGCATTTATTAGTTTCTGTTTCTGACTTGAGATGATTTGTGAGTCAGAGATGAAAGTTAAGAAGGACCATAAAACAATTTAATCTGCCACAACAGCACCCCTGCTTAAGCTAGTATAGCGCGTGCTTCACTATGCCCTTGGCTATGGTACAAAGCAGAAAGGCTTGACGTAGGGCAATGTGTAAATTGTTAATGCAGTACCTAAACAATAAAACAGTCAAAACCCCAAGCAATATAAATCCCAAGCTAAATTAGAAAAATGTTTAATAAATACAATTACAGCAAAATTACAAAAATCCAATAAGGGGAACTAGACATATGAATTTTAAAAGTTTTAAGTAAGAATAGCAGCAAAAAGTGCAAAGAGCAAATGATAGTCAATGGTCACAGTAGAACGAGACCTATGTGCGATTTAAGGCCGACCGCGATGGAGCACTAGTCGGATACACCAACCAAGTTTGACCCGGTCAGAGGTTTTACCTTGGAACTTAGTCTTCTTTCTGGAAGTAAAAGTCCTTCAGCAGGGCAAGGCTGTATTTGAGTATATCTTTATGAAGTTGGACTGGCATTGAGCAACGTACCGCTGTAGCTGTTGGTTTTGGCAAGAAAAGCTCAGAGAGGGAGATATTTGAATCTCTCGCTCAGGGACAGTCTCTTGATGGTCTGATACATTTGGCACTGGCACCTGGTCAAGATTTTCACCTTTGGACTTAGTCCCTATTTTGGTGCAGGGCAAAGGTGCAGCTGTAACCATTGTTGAGATACCTTCTGAACAAGGTTCCGCTGCACTAGATTTGCTGCTGTGGAGAAGCTCAGAGTGAGAGAAACCTAATTTCTTTGCCCAGTGAGGTTGCACCTTGGTCAAATAGGCTGGGGTGGTTTATTCTGGTCCTCCAGAGGTCTCAAATGTTTCAAGTCCCAAAGTTTCAGAGGTAATAGAAGAAGTGCTGTTAAATGCAGCCTAGGGTCCAAGGCCCTCAGTAACATTGCTTGAGGGTCAAGACACACTCCAGCACAGGCCATCAGCAGGGGCAAGGTTAGATCTCATTGGTTCTGTGCTGGAATCTTAAGTAAAAGGACTCTTGCAGCTTTTTGTAGCCCTATAGCCACAAAGGAAGCCAACCTTGGAGTCCACTTCTTTGTCCTGTGTGCAAGAAGGAGCAGGCCCAGTCCTTCAGGGCTCCTCTTAGGTCACAGACAGAAGGTACAGTCTGCTTCTGTTGTTCATCAGGTCCATAAGTGCTCGAAAGAGTGTGCCTTGGGGCCACATTTA
The DNA here is from genome assembly GCA_963921515.1 of Calotriton arnoldi. Classification (NCBI taxonomy): domain Eukaryota; kingdom Metazoa; phylum Chordata; class Amphibia; order Caudata; family Salamandridae; genus Calotriton; species Calotriton arnoldi. Next base: position 320,614 of record CAWUFW010007967.1, read on the forward strand.
TGCCTGTCGCCAGCTAGTGGGTAGGGGTGACTAATGGCTCCTTCCTAACCATTGGGTTAAAAGTTACCAGGGCTTACCCTACTCACGTTTGCAGTAGTTCCTGTTTGTCCTATGCAAACAGTCCCACAATGCTCCTTACTCCTAAAATCCAAGATGGGGAAACCCTTCTTCTTTTGTGCAGAGCCTGGGTGCCCACTTAGAGGTGTGGACAGGGAAAGGAGCAATGATCTCCTCTAAGGCCACATCAAGCAGTTCTAGGAGTAGCTTTCTCCTTTAGGGTTTGTGCCTGCCTGATTAGGAGGTCAAAAGCTGAGGCCTTTCCAGTTGTCACCTAAAATGTGTTTGTGACAGGAGAGGCCCCTTCGAAGTAAATTACGTTTCTGGGTACACTGCAACTAGTCTTTATGATAAAGGAAAAACACCTCCCCACACACAAGCCATTGTGTCTGCTCTAGGAGCAGTTTTTTTCACCTCATCAAGGCTAATTATTCACTGGGCTACTACTGGAGAGCTGGCCTCCAGGAGCCTCAGGCAGGAAAAAAAGTAACTTTCTCAAAGTTACTTTACCTAAATATTTTAAATAAAATCTGACTTCAGCCTTAAGCTAGGCTTTTAATAAATGTTAAAAAGAGCAGTTTAATCATATTTTTAGTTGGTCCCAATCAAGAAAGAGCAGAATTAATATTTAATCCTTTTCCCATTATTTTGCATGGGCAAGACAAAACCCTTTTTACAGTGAAATGAGCGTTTGGGTGCTAGTCACTGTTCGTAAATTTTAACTTTACATTTCTATGTGTCTTATTTTTGAATACCATGCACCCTGCCTTGTAGGCTGCAAAGCCCACATAGGGTTGACTGCATAATATTTAAAAGGAAGGTTTTCTCTTGTCAAAAAGAGTTATTTTGACAGGTCACAGTGCAGGCATTATACTCTCATGCTCGTTTCTGGGCGCATCGTCAGTCCACTAGACACGGGCGGTGACAGCGGGTGATCCCAAGTGTTATTGGCATCAGAAGGTGAGTGTTGGGGTGTAAAATACCAATCATTATAAAAGGCTATGTCCTGACAATTGTATTCAGGCATATCAGTATCATAGGTGCATATGTTGTAGCGCTTATGCATTTCTGGCATCACCCGTGGGCACCACCGATGTCTAGTAGTCTGACGATGCACCCAGAAACGAGCATGGGACTTTAATTCCAAGCATGCTCGCACATAATTGACACAGGCTCCCGCATCACTCGCTGGCACTGCCGGTGTCTAGTGGCCTGACAATGCACAGAAACAGAAGTTGCTTGACGCATTCATGACCGACGGTCGCTCGAGATTTTTCTCATTTCCCTGATATTAAGATTATTTATGTGATTAACTTGCATCTGTGGATTTTGTATTTGGTTTAACCTTTCTGAACCGACCCTTAGGGGTCTCTTGGCCTCCCTTACCGCAACTGTGATGCGGACTACCTGATCAAGGGAGCTGTCATCAGGGCCTTTCATCTTCTGGCGCCTAGAATAGGTTGCCCTTCCTTCGCCCCTGTCCTGAGGAAGACCCGCAAGCAGAGGTTAAAGCAACCCTTTGCGCCATAAGTCGGGTCGAAACGTCGACATCTACTCCTTACCTAGGGCCTGTACCTAGCAACACCACCATCCCTCTCTTGTTGAACAGATGATATTTCTCTGCCACACTCCTTGTGAATTATCTTGAATTATTGACTTAATGAGATTATGGGACAGGCCACAACCAACTGGTGCTAATGTTATAACCAGTAGCATGTAACAAACCATTGTAATTTCTGTTGAACTATTTCCATTCTATGCCCTTTCTCAAGTTTCACTCCACATGAGCACCCTTTTCTTCACTTCCTTTCCCTTTTTGAGCAACCTCTTGACGATCTCATGTTTGGTAATGTCTTTACCTCTAGCATTGGTACTATAAATAAAATAGACCATCCTTCTACAAATACAGTGGTTACCGTATTCTTTTTCTTAAAGTTGCATAATTGTATTTTTACTGCTTGCTTGATATATTACTGCATGTTTCGAATTATAAATATATAAGTATTGTTTGCCTTAAATGCGTGTTGAAAGGAGTCCCAGGACCAACTGTTGTTCTATACCGAATGCACAGAAACAAGCATAGAACTTCAATTCCCAGCATGCTCTCACGCAATTGACACGGGCGTCCGTGTCTTTGAACATACTGTCACCTGCTGCGCACATTAAATACCCAGTCTGCTGCAATGAACGGCAGCATCAGGAGGAGAATGGAGAGGCGTAACTAGGTGCTGCCACAGGGAGAGACCTTTGACGAAGTAAGACAGTTTACCCATAAGCATCCACCCGCTTGGAGGTAGCGCTAAGTCCCTGCTGATAATAACTATACTTTTTGGTTTATTTATTTGTCACCCTCCTTTCCAAAAAGTGTGTGACTACAATGCTTCCATCATCTGACTCCTCCATGAGGTGTGATTCTTCCAAAGTTAGGGTAAAAGATAGAGTGAGATGTCTGGTGTGCGTTCAAACTCCACAAAGTCCCCCCTTCACCTTCTGTTCATCGCACATTTTAAGAATGAGACTACACGCGCATTCTTTCTTAATATTGGTTGCTGTGCTGTCTCAAGAGTGTCACATCATGATTTCACAGGGGTGGCAGCCACCCTTTGGCCCTGCATTTTAAGAAATATGTCCCAGTCACTGGTGTTTTGTGTACTGTTCTGTCAAGTGTAAGAGTGTTAGTATATTTTAATTGTATATACATGTTTTCTGTCTCTTTAGGACCCCACCATTGACAAAGAGTAAAACCATTTTGCCATAATCAGCGATTAGGAACTGGCATTGTATGTATGCATGTGCAATGAGTGGGTGTTTACATGTGTAGACAAGGATTCACATAGGGACAACCAGGATTCCGGTCCTGAGGAAAGCCCCGGACCCCGTTTTGGGGTCTTTTCAGGGCTTTAAGATCTCGACCTATAAGGATATGAGCCGCATAATTAAGCCTCAAGTGTCCGATTGTCTGTTGTAATCAAACTTACACCACCCAGTTAATAAAAGCAAAGTTATGATACAGGTAGATGTATGGGGTTTTTAGCTGCCTGGATCCCCCACTCCCCAGATCCTCCCTAAACAGTCCCTCAACCTATGGTGAGGGCCGCCCACCACTAGAGTATTCTCTGGCGAGCACGGGATGGCCAATGATAAAGCAGGACACCTCGGGGTGTGTGAGGCCACCTCTTTCTTTTTTGGAAATTCCCTCTGGGTCCTATTTGCAGTAACTGGGACACAAACAACCATCCTGAACAGGGTAAATTGCTCAACAATGAGGAGTTCTGGCTTTCATACTTGAGAGCTAAATACCGGGGCAGGTTTGCTTTTTGTGTGTGGTTGAGTAAGCCCCAGCCACAATCAAATCCCCAAATCTCACCCAATGGTCTGGGAGTTTTAGCTATGCTCCCAAACTCTGCTTTCTTCTCATTCAATTACATTGATCTCCATCCCCCTGCTATCATGTCCTCCACCTCCAATCTATATAAATCTCCCATCCCTTGCCAAAGGGGGGCTATATGTGGGTATACCACACCACTGCATTCCCTCTTCAGATCCCATGTGTTTCATTCCATACCCACACATCCATATATAATCCCCTTGCCTTGTCCAAGTGCAGGGAAGTAGTCCCAAGAAACTGACCATGGAGCATCTGACATCTGCCCCAGTGTCAATGTCACAATAACAATCATTACACAGGAGACCTTTTGGTGGTACCAGTCCACCTGTTCCTGCATGGGAGGACAATGGGATAGCTATCAGCTTTCCACAAGTCATTTTCAAACGTAACCCCTTGGCAGCAGTAAGCTGCTTTAGTGCTCCATCTCTTGCATGCCTTTGTGGGTAAGAAATACCAGGGCCCTCTCACAGCTCGCCTAGTGTCATGTTCTCAATCCAACCTCAATAATGGGACAGATGTTAGCTTCCAAGGTGTCGCTTAACAAGGGGTGCCATTGGTGCACATTGGACAAGGCAGGTGTATGCGTTGGGATGAAGCACCCACCTCACCCGGATATTTGCCAAGATAGGGTATGATCTATGTCAGTGTGATCACTGGTTCTTGGGTAATTCCTTTGTAGAATGAATGATTTGGCCTGAAGGATAGCAGATAATTAGTCTGTGGGGGAATGCTATCCTGGTAGACTTACAAAATAATAACTAAATATCAAATTGCTCTCTTGGGCCATTGCTGCTCAATAGTAGCAGGCGGAAGTGTGGCTCATTACTCCAGGAGTTCACTGATGTTCATTATTGCTTGTGGCTTTTATTGATGTTTGTTTCTGCCTGAGACCACTGGTGTTCATTACTGTCTGGGGCATTTAGGTTAATGTCTGCCTGGGACGAGGAAGTTTCATTACCAATGTGGGCCGTGTGGGCTCATTACCACTTAGAGTCATTAAACCTCATTTCTGTCTGCAGGCAATGAGGCTCATTAGTGCCTGTGGTCACAGATGCTTATTAATGCCTGGGGCCATTGAGGCTCATTAATACCTTGGTTTAATAAGGCTGTTTGAAGCCAGGAGAAATTGACACATCTTAATGCCTTGGGTATTTGTACATGGATTCTAGAAGCTCTGTGGAAAGGTTGCCTATTAATGCACTGGCCTGTGCATAAGGGTGTTTGAAGGTGTGTTGATATATATCATTACACCTCCCCTCTAAACAGCAACCACTATTTTCTACTCCTCCATCAACCATCCAACACTAAACTTTTTATAATCATTCACTAAATTGTAACCATTATGTACACTAGACAAATAAAATTTAATGATGACTGGAGGCTATGGTGGCTACATCACAAAACCCAAAAATTAGGGGCATTCATCGGCAAAGGAAATAACATAACCTTAACTCCCACCACTGCAATGAAGTGTGAAAGGTGAAGTGAATATGCCATTAAAAGGGTCAGTAATGGCGAGGTTAAGTGCAAGAGTTTGTAAAATGTTTATTTGCAAAAGGATTATTAGGGGAAGGGGGTGACATCAAGGGAATGATCGATTAGTTTGTTCATATGATGATCACATACCATCCTGAGGCATTAACTATCCCTTACATAATACTATTTCATTTTAAGATTAGAATTGTATGTTGCTATTCCACTTAGTTTTATCATTTAAAATGCCTTTGCATACAATAATATAGTGGTATGTCTTGTGCAAAGGTCACGTGTGAGGTTGTAAACAGTGCATGGTGGGGGTAGAAGTTAATGTTGTATTACTACATTAACTAATTAATTTCTTTGCTTTTATAGTGTTGGTGGTGTAGTTGCCTCCCATCAACCATAACTAAATATATCTAAGTTTTCAGTGAATAACCAAATTGAAGACAATACAATAATAACCAAGAATCAACATTTTAACTGTGTAATCAGTCTTTAACTCTAAGAGGTGGAAGAATGCAGCGAGAAGTAATGTAATGTAAGGTGCATTTATAGAGTGCTGCTTGTCACCCGTGAGGGTATCCAGGCGCTGAGTAGGTGAGTGTAGGCATGTGGTGAGGCTGTGCCTAAGTACAGGCAGTCTCGATGGTCCCACAAGAAGACTAATTGAAAAGCCAGGTATTCAGCTTCATGCAAAATTCAAGAAGTGAGCAGGAGGCCCTGATGTGTTGAGGGAGGTCACTCCAGGATTTGGTGGTTTGGTAGGAGAATGATCAGCCTCCCGTTCTGCTTCTGTGGATTTGGGGTGTGTGTGCGAGTGAAAGTGATGCAGAGCAAAGTTATCTGGTGGGTTGGTGGGAGTGAAGCAGGTGATTGTGGTATGCGGTACACATGTTGTGTAGTGGCTTGAATGCGTGTATGAGACATTTGAACTGGTAACGCTACTGGATGAGGAGCCAATGGAGCACTCTGATGAGTGTTGTGGTGTGGGTTTGTCACGGGAGGTCAAAATTGAGTCTGGCGTTTTGGATGGTTTGAAGTCTGTGAAGAAGATGGGATGCCAGCGGAAGGTGTGTTGCCGTGGTCCAATCTGCTTGTGATTAGGGCCTGCGTGACGGTACTTCTGGTGTCCAGTAGGAGCCACTTGAAGATTTTATATAACATTGTGGAGGATGTGGAAGCATGAGGAGGTGACAGCTTTGATCTGGGACTTCATGATGAGGTTGGTGTCCAGGATGAGGCCTAGGTTCCTAGCTTGGTCGGTTGGGGTAGGTGTGGGTCCAAGTTCGAAGGGCCACCAGGTGGAGTCCCAAGGTGAGCTCTTATTCCTGAAGATCAGCACATCAGTTTTGTTGGTGTTGAGCTTGAGGCAGTTTTCTTTCATCCCATTGGCCACGCTGGTCATGGATTGTTTGAAGTTTGTCTTGGTGGTGACGCTGTCATCTGAGAGGGAAAAATGAGCTGGGTGTCATCAACGTAGGAGATGATGTTGATACCATGGGATCTGATGATGTTAGCCAGAGGAGTCATCTACATGTTGAAAAGTGTGGGGCTGAGTTTTGATCCCTGTGGGACTCCGCAGATGATGTCCTTAAGTTCTGATGTGAATGGTATGAACCTGACTCTTTGAGCTCTTCTGGAGAGGAAAGAGGCTATCCTTTTGAGAGCTGGTTCTTCTATTCCCACTGTGTGTATTCTGGCGGTGAGTGTGTGTTGGGAGATGGTGTCGAAGGCAGCGGAGAGGTCAAGGAGGATGAGGGATGTGGTCTGTCTATGGTTGAAGATGGTCCGTATGTCATCTGTAGCAGCAATGAGGGTTGCTTCAGTCCAGTGGTTGATTCAGAATCCTGATTGTGAGTCATCCAGGAGTTTGTGGCATTCTATGTGGTCAGAGAGTTGTCTGTCAATGGTCTTCTCCATGCCTTTGGCTGGGAAGGGGAGCAGCGAGATGGGTCGGTAGTTCTTGAGGACCTCAGGGTTGGTTGAAGGTTTCTGAGGAGGTAGGTAACTTCGGTGGCTTTCTTGAGGGAGGTGTTGATGATGGAAGTGAGTGCAGCGCTGATCGTGGCTCTTCCCAGGTTGTATATATGGGGGGCAGGGGTCTGTGGGTTCCCCTGAGTGGACTGTCTTCATTATTGCTGCAGTGTCCTCGATGGATAGAGGGTTCTATGCTGTCAGTTAGTATCCTTTGGTTGATGAGGTTAGCAGACTGAGAAGGTTGATGGGGGTGGCTGAGGTTCGAAGTTGCTATAGATCTTGGTGATTTTTTTGTGGAAGAAGTTGGAGAGGTTGTTTCAGAGTATTTGTGTGGGGGTGATGGTGTTGGTTGTGGCTGTTGTGGTTGTTGGGTCGGTGAATTCCTTGATGATGGCAAAACGTTCCTTGCAGTTATTGGAGCTAGATTTTATTCTCAGGGTCAGGGCCATTTTCTTGGTCCCTTTCACTTGATGGTGATAGTGTCTAAGTGAGGCCTTGTAGGTGTTTCTTGAGGTGGTTTCTCGGGTGGTTTTCCATTTTGGATTCTCTGAGGTCAACGTTGTACTAGTTAACTTGTTTGTTGGATCTTTTTGGTTTGGTGTTTTTCAGGGCTGCCAGGGTATTGGCACCGGTGGTGAACCAATTGTTTTTTTGTTTTTGTATCCTCATTCACCTCATATCACTCCTCTAAGATCCTTTCGTGTTTGCGCCCATATCTTAGTGATGTGGAGGGCAGAAGAGAAGTACTCCCCATTCCCAAAGGGTGCTTTTCTGGTTCTTCGTTGTACCATGGCTTACACCCGGTATTGAAGCACAGAGAATAGCAGTTAGGTATAATCATTGGACCAGCTTAAATTCCCTATTCCTCAAGATCCAGGTCATTCCACCATTCTCCTTCCACTGTCCTCGCGATATAGCCATTTCACCAGTGTCAACCCAAACCTATTCCTTGTACCACCCAACCCTTTTGCATCCATATTTAAGTTGTATATTATTGACCCCAACCATTCAACATGCAGTGGTTGAGAATTACTTAGCCACTCCCTACATATTTCCATTCGGCCCAAAAGTGTCATGTAAAACAACAATTTTGATTTATCTTTGTTCAAGCTACCCTGGCCTTCCAGGGTCCCAAATATGACAAAGGGGAGGCTTACCTGCGCATTCACATCAAGAATCTCACTCATAGACTTACATACTTCCTCCCAGAAGCACCGTATCCCTGAATATTCCATAAACATATGAATGTCATTTGCCTTCTCCAGCCCACACTTTGGACAGCTCACCACCCTGCCTCTACCCATCTTCCACTATCTATAGGGTGTCCAATACACTCTGCAAAGGGAAAAGAGAAGGTTCCTCCTTAAACAAGCATGCTTGACAGTGCAGTATAAAAGATCCATGGACACTTGCCACATATCTCTTATCTGCATTCCAGGCAAATATTCTTCCCACTGCTGCTCCAGAAGTGTAAAATCTCAGTCGGCTTATTCGATTAACAGCCAATGCCATCTTGTCACCTCCTTATTCTCTATATTCCCTTGAATTTGCAGTTCTTCCAACTCCTTTGAGCCCCCTATTTCCAAATCCAGGGTCTGAGGCCAGCTTTTCAATTGAAGATATTTAAATTTTGAGATTTACCAGGCCCCAGTTTCCTGAGTTGGTCACACGCTGTCAACGTACCCTCCTGAAATAGTTGGCCCCACTATTGCAGACCTTACTCTTTAATGGGGATAGCCAACCTATCCTTGATGCAGTCAGGAGAACCTGGGGAACCAAAATTGGTGCAAATTTGCTATAATAGGGAAGACTCATGACCCTCCCAATCAGGCTTAGACGTAGTTTGCGGAGTTTTCCTACGCGGAACTCCGCGAAGTGTCAGAAAAACTCAGCGAAAATCCGCAAGGTGTGTAGTGCAGTGCGAACTGCCATTCGCGCTGCTCTTCCTGCCGCTCGGGTAGAAATTCTACCCGAGCGGCAGCTCGCGCTCGCAAACTTACCATTCGCGAGCGCGAGTGGGGAAAAAACTCCGCTGCACTATGCAAAGTGGAGTTTTCTGCACTCCGCGGAGCGCAGAGTGCAGAAAACTCCGCAAACTCCGCCAACGGAGCCGAGTTCACCGCCCAGGCCTACCCCTAATACGGTACCATAGCTCCGCCAACTCTTGCAATACCTTAAGCCTCACTTTCTTGCAGTACTTGGGACTACCGAATTTAAACAGAAAGTAAGCATCACCTTCTTGAATGTCTTTCAACATGCCCTTCACCATATTGACTATTTCTGAGCTGTCCGGGCTATTTAACAAAATTTTCCCATTCTTTAATATAAAGGTCCAAGAGTAAAACTGCACATCTTGAAGAGTCAGACCCCTTTCTCTTTTTTCCTTCGCAACTTTTTCCAGGATATACATGCTCCCTTTGAGGCCCAAATAAAAGTATTTATCTTACTCTGTAACTAATCTAACCGCTCCTTCTTAAACATTAGGGGAATAGAATTAAAATAAATATAAATTTTGGTAAGATAACCCTCTTAACCAAATTTCTTCTACTTCGTATGGTAAGGGGTAAGTGGGCTCAACTTGTCATCAATTTACATCCCTCTTTCATCGCTATTATGAAATTTACCTCTGGGATTTTCCTGATAACCTGCGTGACCCTAACACCTAGATATCTCATTTCCTCCAATAAAGGTGCTATTCCCTGACATATGCCAAACCATAATTTCGGTCTTTGTGTTGTTGACAGAGTACCATGCTATCTCCCAAAGCTTAAGGTCAGTCTCTCAATATTTGGCATAGCTGTCTGCAGATCTGAGGTATACACCATTAAATCATCCGCATATAAGCCCACCTTTTTTCCCATCCATTACATTTAAAGGGCAAAATTGATTTATCTTTTCTGATTTTACTGCCATAGGCTTGATATATAAATTGAAAAACAGGGGGATAGGGGACACCCCTGCCTCGTTTCTCTGGTTATTTTGAAGGCCGAGGTAAGACTCCTTTAACCAGGACTCTAGCACAGGGGTTCTGGTAGATCATTTGCAATGTCCTATGGAAGTTTTCCCACATATAAAAAAAGCTTGAGCATGGTCTGTAAATATTTCCAATTCACTCTATCAAGGGTTTTTGTGGCATCCCATGTTACCACTGCCAATGGTGCCTTATATGTCGTGCCCAAATCTATTGAACCTATTAGGCCATAGGTCAATTCGTGGAGTGCTCTTTCCCTTAAAAATCCTTCCTGGTCGTCATGTAGGAGTCCCCAAATCACACCACTCAACCTCTCAGACAACAAATTTGCGAAGATTTTGTAATCGCAATTTAAGAGCAAAATTGGTCTATATGACTCACAGCTCCTCAGGCTTTTCCCTAGCTTCAGGATAAACATGGCTGTGGCTTCGTTCCAAGATGGGGGTAAGGATAGCCCTTTCTCAGTAATCTCCCCAAATAGCTTGAACATAGTTGGTAGAATACTATCTCCCAACACCTTATATACTTCCAATGGAAGACAATCAGGCCAGCTGCTTTTCTGGATTTACAAGATGTAATAGCCCGTTTAACTTCAGAAACCGTGATGCTACTGAGAAGGCATGTATTATGTTCTGCAATGAGTTTACCTAGATCATCTTCTTCCACCCAACTCATAACCTTCTCTTCTGTAACTTCCAGGTCTTCGGAGTATAAATCCTCAAAGAATTGCTGAAAAGCATTTTCAATTACCCCACTATCTCTATGAATTGCCCCGGTGTTGCTGCATTGTATTCCATTAATTTGGTTTCTTGTCAGATCTGATTTTATTTTCCAAGCTAGTAACTTCCCACAATTTTCTCCATATTCAAAGTGGGTTAGCTTACTAGCCTCCCATCTCTTTCTAATTCTACCATCCATTATTCCCACCAGCTTTCCTTTTAAGATTTCCAATGATTCCTGCAGTACTACTACCTCAATGGGATCTAGCACCTGCTGCGTCAATTTTCTTCTACCTCCTGTAATTCCGCTTCTAACACATTGACCTCCTTATTGTATTCTTTCCTCTTGAATGAAAGTAAGCTCATAATTTTGCCCCTTAGAAAAGTCTTAAAGGCCTCCCAAACTACATTTTATGATGTTGAACCCAAGTTAATGCGGAAAAACTCCTCTGTTTCCGATTGCAGTACCTGTACAGGTTCCGTGTCTAACAAAAGAGTATGATCTAATGTCCACCTCTTTTGAGCAGCTCTAATGGCAGGATTCAAAACCCCAAACATTGCTGAATGATCTGACATATGTGCTCCAAAAGGGAAATATCTTGAACCTGCTTCCTTAAACTCTGGTCAACTAAAACATAATTGATTCTTGACTGATGGCCATATTTTTTGTTGTTAAAGGTAAAACCTTGTTTAAGTCCTGCCCTCTCTTCATAAATCGCACAGACCCAGCTGTTTCATCAGGATTTTGGTTAATGATGACATTTTTGTGTTGATGCTTGAGCTGCTCCTTATGGACCTGTCTAAAGAGTCATGTAAGACTACATTAAAATCACCTGCCAAGATGATGGGATAAGAAAAAAGTAGTACATTTCAGAACATCACCTTACGTGGTTCTGTGTAATCTATATTAGGGCCATAATAACTCACCAGAGTATAACATTGATCATATTCAACCAGTGTAACGATGACCCATCTCCCCGCCTTAGCCATCAAACTTTCCTTGATGGACATTTTCGGGTCTTTTTTTTTATTAAAATAGGCATGCCTTTCGTGCTAACACTGTACCTCATACAAACCAATTGTTGTATCCATCTCCTTGATTTAAATAGATCGATACACTCTTCCTCAGTCAAATGTGTCTCTTGAAAGATAATGATCTGAGCAGGGGAGTCCCTTAAATATTGGAGCAGTCTTTCTAGCCTCCCTTTCACCCTCAGGCCATTTATATTCCATGGCAGGATTTTATGGGGTCTGCCATATCTTGGTTCTACACCCACTTTAACTTTGCGTTTTTAGCTAACCCCTCCATAACTTATAATTTCTAAAGGCTCTAAAGAAAAAAACTGAGGTGTTTGAGGACTGTTTTTTATTTTATTTTTTCCTCCATGCTCCCCACCCAGTGCCTTTGATCCCACCCCGCCGCACCCCCCTCTGTGCCCGTGCCACCCTCCCTCTGCCCACCCACCCACCCTGAGAGAACCCTCCCTGTCTTTCTCCTGGTCTAAGCCTTTGGAAACGCTGCACCCAGATGCGTATGCCAAAAAAAGCATATACAATCCAAAAAAGAGAAAATGAGAAACCACTGGAGACTCAAAACTCCAAAGAGAAAAAAAAGACCAAGAAACAACCCAAAAACATACTGGTAACAATTTCCAGCTTTTACTTGCTATTCTGTGCTAGTACTATTTTTACAGATGTCCCTGATCATATCACCGACCTCCTTATGTCCTGTAAAGTTGTACATCTTATTTAGGCCTGGGCGGAGTTTGCGGAGTTCTGAAGTGACCAAAAAACCCTACCATGCTGCGCGGAGTTCTGCAAACGGTGGAGTATGTTTGGTCATGCCATTCGCGTTGATTTTCAACGCCGGGTGTTTGTCCAGCGCGAATGGCACCATGCGCAGTGCAAGAGGGAACTGCTTCTTTTCTGCCGCTCAAGTAGATTGTCTACTCGAGTGACAGCTTTCTCAACGCAAACGGAAGTTTCTCAACTCGAGCGGTCCCGACCATCCGCGACTGCCACCGTTGAGAAATCTCACCTTGAGGTGGATTTTCCTCACTCACGCTCGCCAAATTGATGTTGGTGAGCGTGAGCGAGGAAAAAACTCTGCGCATGCTGCGCGGAGTGCGGAAAACTCCACAAACTCTGTGAACAGTGCAGAGTTCACCACACAGGCCTAATATTATTGTGCATGGCTTTAAGGGTGACCAAGAATTTTAGCTGAACTTTGGTTCCAAGCTTTTTTAGAGGATCAACCTCTTACTGAGCTCCCACTGTCTATTCAATGTGATCCGAGAAATGTCTGACCTGATTTCCAAAACAACCCCATCTACTTTGAATGACTTTTGCTTCAACAGGCTGGAAAGAATGCACTCCTTAAAGGTATAAGTCTGGAAGTTCACCAGAATCTTCCTCGGCTTGATTTTGTTGTGGGCTTTCCGGAAAGGGTCACCATGTACTCTTTGGATAGCAATTGAGATAGATTATTCAGAATCCTCAATATGTGTCCCCACTTTGATTAATCTTGCAACAAACGCTTTCAAATCCTCACCCTCTAGTCCTTCTGGAACATTTAGAATCCTCAGGTTATTCCTCCTGTGATTATTTTCCAAGGATTCTAATTTTGCTTGCCATCCCTCTTCCTTAGCCTTCAAAAGACAAAATCTTTCTTTATTTGTCTCAACAGCAGACTGTAGATCTTTTACCGCTCCCTCCAGGATAGCAGTTCTACTTGCCAAGTCATCGAGTTTTCTCTCCAAAATTTCACACTTCCCTCGATTCTCCTTTTGATTCCCCTCTGAGATTTCAATCTACTCCTAATCTCTGTAGAGAGGGCATATATGAGCTCCTATATACTGGGTTGCCACAGCCTTTACCTCTCCCTCTACTACGGAGACTGAAGTATCCGCCTACTCCCTCGTCGCCCTAGTGTCGGGGGGGGTCTAAATACAGTGGGACATACTTGACCGCTGCATAATAGTATTGCCCTCTTCCAAAGTGTTAAATTCCAAGGCTTGAAACCTGTTAGGACTGGTGTAACTCAAAATACCCGCTGAGGCCATGCTGTCAGCTTCAGAGAACTTATCTGATTGTCCCAACTTAGGCGATACCTCCTGCAGTCCTCCCCTCTCTCACAGCCCCTACCCCCTCACTCAAAACAAGTAAGTATCTTTGACAATGTTTTGAAATATGTGCACAATTATTTTAAAATATGTGTGCAATGAGTGGGTAATTCTTATTTTTTGTGCTGAGTCTCTGAGCCTGGAAGTGGCGCCTCTGCCTTCCCTGCCCCGAAAGGAGATCTAAGTGGCCACTCTCCGCCCTCTACGGAGCCTGAGTGGGGCTCCAGACCAGCGTGCCACCTCTCCTTCGTGACCTGCCAGGTCCGCCGTGTCTACCACTGGCCCAGACTGACTCCAAGACAGAAACCAAAGTGTGTTGCGAAGCAGAGCGTCACACAAGAAACTCTTCAGTCATTCAAAAGCACCACATAAAGTAAGTCCTGCTATTGGGGGATATTCTTCTCAGCTTCCTCAAGCCGTTTGGTCCATCGTGGCTTCTCTATAGCTTGAAAGTGCTCCCAATTGTTGAAGTTGTTTCTGTCATTTTTGGTGTCCATCTGGTTTATTTGGAGGGCATTGAGCCATTCTGTTTCTGTTCATTCTTCCAGCAGTGGCTTGGTGTGTTGCTAGACTCTGTAGGGGAGGTTGGTGGCCCTGTTCTGTGGAAGTGGACAATTGAGTGGTCTGTCCATGTGAGTGGAGTGATGTGGTTGACTTTAACCCTGTCACTGGAGGAGAAGATGGGTTCCAGGGTGAGTCTGGCGAATTGGGTAAGGCCTTGTACGAGCTGGGTGAGGCCAATTCTGTAGACATTCAAGCAAGTCTGTGGAGTTGGAGTCCATGGGATCATCGAGAAGTGTATCCCTATTAAAAATGGAACATATTGTAATGCACACATTGTAGTTGTGATGGAGCATTTACCATTTTTAGCTTGTTTCATTTACAGCATGCATTTGCTGTTTATCTAGTAGCATCGCACACTGATTAAATTGAAGAGTGTGACATGTTGGGATACAAAAATCAAACAAATCTGCAAAAAGGCAAAAGGAAGTATACTGGGTAATGTGCCATTTGTTCAATAAACTCATATCTATCATAGTTTTGAGGAACAGCTGCTATAGCAAATATAAAGAGACAGAAAGTGTTCCACTGCGTACATCATTACTTACTTTGATACTGAGAAGGCAGGTTATCCAATAGCTAGTTTATTATACTTGCATAAGTTGTACTTCAAAGTTGCAAGATAGTAGTATGTATTAATATTGTGCTTTGGTTGTGCTGTCATTGTCATACTACCATCATCATCACCACCACCATTATTATTATTATTACTACTATTTTCGCCAAAAGCATACACAATGCAACAATCTCAGTGCCCCATATTTTAGTGGATCGCATGATTCATGTTCTAAAGGATTTATTTCCTGTCCTGAATAATTCATACATCTGGTGTAAACATAACATTTCTGTGACAGGCTATTGCAACTTTTTGTATCACTCTACTTGAATGGACATGTATTTTGTTGCCTGTTTCAACTTCAGTCCATGCCCTCTGGTGTTTGTTAACCCAGTCAAAGTAATTGATGGCTTGTGATCTACTCTTTGATAATCCGAAACTTCTAAACAGGTTTTCACACCCCTGCTTTATCTTTAAGCTTCAGGCAAACTGTTTTAAGACAGCTGAAGTTTCCTCCTAATATTTTCCCTGACAGAGCACTACTGTTGTAGAGGTTCTGAAATTAACTAATCTAAAAATGCATTTAATGTATTGATGAACAGCGACCAAAAGATCATGTTGTAAGGGCTTTTCAGTGCATTGGGCATATAATGTTTGTTTATGAATGGATGGTGAATTTTGGTCTCACATTTAACATTCAGCATTTCTCTCCGTTTTCGCACTTTCTAACAACATTCTACAAAAGCGTTTACCAAAATAGTGGAAACACCACCCAGTTCTAATTCTGGAGATACTACTTGTTAAGAATGATCTATTTCAGTGTATTTTATAAGTGAAAACATTTGAAGAAAATGGCATCGTTGAAGTGCACTCACCCTAGTGGCATATATATTATCTTGGTGTATGCCCTCTGTTGAGTACAAGTTGGGAAGGGACACGAGCACCCTTCTTACAAATATTTTGCTTACAGAAACTGGGTAGAGTTATATACCTGGCAACCCATGTCCCTGCACATGGTCAATCTGGCCCAAGATAGCCAAGGTTGTGTCCTTGTGTAATGTAACTGGTGCTCATGTAAATCGCTCCAATACCTCCGGGTCGAGTTCTCGCTATATAAATCTGCCTCAGCCATCTTTCTTAGCCTATTGCCATTCCAGCCACGCCCCCAAAAATTTCTGGTCTACTGACAGAGAAGTGGGCCGGAAGGAGAAGGCGCCTTTCAGCCAAAGCATGGTATAGAGGGTGAGAGGCATACAGCCCAGACACCAGACCCTTGGGTAATAGTCAGCCTTGTCATCTGCCTCCAGTCACGGCTCGTTGGGCTTTAGCTGGCCTCACTAGTTAGTTGACAAATCCACCCGGAAATAATGGAGAAACGAAAGGAGCTGCATGTTTTGGCACCAAAGTCTTGACTGTAATTTACTGCCTACACAATGTACATGCGCATTAGTGACCAAAATGAAGCACCTAAAGGAGTAGAGCTTCTTAATGATTGTTACTATTTTATAGCTATTGAAACCATATCCCAGCTTTAGTTTCATAGATATATTTTTTTTATTATTTTACTAGAAGGTTACATCTTTTGGAATGCAGACCAGGTCACAGAGGGTGTCAGAGCCTATTAAAAGTTATTTGACATGTCTGAATTTGGTTATGGCAATGCTTAACACATGGTATTGTACAAGGGCATCTGGTTGGATGAGATGCTCCACATTTCCAGCTGCAATCAACCCTTTTCTTATGAGCTTATGATCTAAAAATGTTAAGTTTTCATAGCATCTTCAGTAGGGCGAACTCCTGTCTTTGTTGTTAAGTTAGATTCAAAGGAGATTGAGTTAGAGGGCTGTGAGAAGGTGTAGAGTCTTTGAGGGTGTCTTTGAGGAGGAAAGGGGAGACTATTACATGAAACGGCACATTTAACATGATCGCAATGTTATACGCGGAAAAAGGTTTCCACTGGTGACCCAAGTGAGGCTGAGTAAAAATGAATGTTTTTATATGTAAGTGTAATGTGTTATATGTAACTACAAGGCAGCAGAACTCTGTAAACTATGGGAGGTAGCAATGACTATGAGCAGGGCAGGGCTCTAGGGCAGTGCAACCGGTGTCACCGCACCAGGCACTGACTTCGGGTGGGGGCGCCCTATAGTATGGTTTTAAAAGCACCTGCAGCTGCGTTCTTTGCCTCCAGCAATTTTCCAGCAACAATATTAATGTCAAGATAACTCCGGTGATTAATGTTCTTCCTGGAGACAGATCGGAGTATTGTCTAGTGGAAATGTTGGCTCATGGTAAGATAGCGCAGAGGGTTAATATGACTGCTTCTCTGAACGTGCACCATGCAGATCACAAAGTGCATATAATGTAAATAGGTCAGTGGGTTACTGCTTTTGTCAGAGAGATCCTTCTGTTACTTGCAGTTTATAAGTTAAAATCATAATGTAGAACAGTGAGCAATTAACTGTCATCAAAGAGCTGCATGAAAACTGCAAGGTATAGGTTAGAGCGTTATGGTTTGCCCCAGTCTTTCATTATCCTAATGCTGCAAAATGGGTTCATTTGGATAGAAATCAATTCTTATTATTAAAGAGAACCCCCAACCATTGTGTAACATTTTAAATTCTGAGTTTGTGCTTCTCCAGATCAACCTCTCTAAAACTAAACTGCCTACCAGTGTGGATGACACCTTGTAGTCCTCTGGCTTATGTAACGTTTCCTAAACACTGATTTATACACGTTTGATTGATTGTCTCTGTGTAATATGTGTGTTGTAAAGTGCTCTGACACCCTACACTGGTATGAGTGGCACTATAAAACTTATTAAATGCACCTGAGAGAAAGTAATTATGGTGACTTGAGAGGCACTGTTAATGGGTTATTGTAAGGGAATCCGTGGAGGCGGTTGTCATTGGGGGACGCCAAAACACATTGTCCACCGGGTGCCATCAGCGCTAAGGCTGGCCCTGATTATGAGAGAGAGATCGAATACAATGGGGCAACAGTCAGTTGGGAGCAGAAGAGAGGCTTTTGAGGGTAAGAGGTGGAGGAGGGACGAGAGGGTGAGGTATGAGGAATGAATAGTGTTCATTGGTCAGAAGGAGCTGGAGTTAACCATAAATGAGGTGCTGTTTGAAGAGCATGATCTTGAGCAATTTTGTTGAATTGATGAAAAATCCTAGGGGCATCAAAAGTAGGCATTTGTGAAGCTTTAAACTTCATCCTTGAATTAATCTGAAAGTGGGAGATTATTTTTTGCATTTGCAAACGTTGCCAAGTTTCATAAATGTAGCCAATTTTTTGTCCGGGAAAATGTTGCGCAAGAGAGATTTCTCACTAAGGCCCTTCGTGTACAAAACCATTTTATGGTCGGTAAGGCTCTGATTCGTAAAACCAGAGCCTTCCCATTGCAAAATGGCTTTCTTTTACTCACCAAACCCAATTTGCGATCCGGTAAGATGTCACCACATCTTACCGAATTGCTAAATGGGTTTGGGAATAGATACTGACTTGGTATTTGGAAGGGGAGTGTTAAAGGTGCTCCTTCCAGATACCGATTCCTTTGGTTGCAAAACATTAATATTTTACCACCTCCTCAAAAGACCTCCTTTCCCTTTGGGAATTTTCACAAAATAATTTTTTGTGAGCAAGCAGTGCTCTATGAGCCTATTGCATGCTCATAAAAAGGTTTGTGTCAAATTTTTGTACAATGCATCCCATTTTCCTTTAAGGAAAACGGGGTGCATTAAAATAAATTGCTTTGTTTCAAAATCAATCACAGACATGGTGTTCTGCTGACCCCAGCAAGGCCACCATGCCTCTGAATGCAGCCAATTGCAGTGGGTCACAATGTATGAACTACCTCAGGCGTATTAATTAGGCAGGTCGAATTGCGACTCACTATGAATTGGTATTTTGAGAACCAACCTATTAATACATAGGTCAATTCTCAAAATACCAATGGATTCATTGGAAGTCGGTATGCAAATTGCGACCACTTCTTACGAATCCATTTTGTATGTTCCATTTAAAGAACCGCAAATTGTGAATTGCTATTTGTCGCAATTTACAATTCCTTAAAAACATTTGTACATGAGGACCTTTAGCTTTTGGTCAAGATTTCTGCAGTGAAAGGTGATTTTACAGTCTTTCTACAAAAATCCCATATTTAGCAAAGCTTTT
Source organism: Calotriton arnoldi (assembly GCA_963921515.1). Classification (NCBI taxonomy): domain Eukaryota; kingdom Metazoa; phylum Chordata; class Amphibia; order Caudata; family Salamandridae; genus Calotriton; species Calotriton arnoldi. Next base: position 339,623 of record CAWUFW010007967.1, read on the forward strand.
CCCCCTTTGTTTTTTTAAAAACAACTTTAAAAAGACTTTACTTGGTTTCTGGGAAATACCTTTACAACTTCACACACCCCTAGTCAAAATGTAAGGGATGGAAAATGGGCAGGAGGAAGGAGGACTCTAGGCACAGCATCATTCACCTGACAGTTCATACTGAACCATCTATAGATTACCATCAGACTATTCTTGGCTTGGCATGGCTCAGTGTTTGGTTGATAATTAAGTGGGTATTCCATACCTTTGATAAAAGCCTATCATACAGACCTAGTAGGTCGAAAATTGTTGCTTGACCTTTAATTAATACAATGGTAATGGTGGGGTGGCAGATTGTGAGAAGTGCAACAAGTGAGGGACTGGAGGACCTGGGCTAAGGGAAGTGTCTCTGACAGGGCAGGTAAATTGCAATTGGAATTATGAACTTTTGTGTTCTCTATTCTCAATGGCTGTTGAAAGGTCAGTAGAGATATGTCTAAAGTAAAACCTTCCTTGAAAGCTATTTTTCAATGGATATCCTATTGTAGTATTTGCAGAAGAAGTGGCAGAATAGGGTACTTTGCAGCTTTCGAGGTAGAGAGTTCAATTTACTCTGGGCTATGCTTGAGAAGACTTGTGAGACATTTTGGCACTTTTTTGAGAGGAAGATTTCCAGGCGTCTCTCTGCCTTACTGCACAGAGATCAGTATCTGCCACAGAAGTAGAGTTTACCTATTCAGTACCTGGGTTGTTGATGTGGATTTCTTTTATGGTACAAAAGTTTTTTTTTCAATTCACAGGGATCCTGCAAATACAGACAGCAAGGCCAAAATCGAAGCAGAGTAAGTGATCTCTGCAGGTGCAGGAGAACCGGGCTCCTGAGAAGCCATTTTGTAATTGTTTTGCATGTGAAGCTATGTGATGTCAATGAAACAAAGCCTGAAACAGAATATGCAGAAACCTTTGGAAATTAGCCATGAGAGTGAAAGCCTGCTGAGAGATCAGTTCATGATTATATTTGGGTTGGCTTAGGTAAATGGACACTGACACTCTCCCTTGATGTTTATTTCCCCTTTTGCCTCTCTTTCTCCCAGTTTAATCTCTGTCCTCCCTTTCGTCAGTTGTGTTTTCAGGACACATGCTTCAGTAGACGAAGCTTCAACCCACAGAAGAAAATATCAGAATATGTTGTCCATTAAAAAAAGCATATATTTATCTTTTATTGGTCCTAATGTTTGGGAATAGTGTAGGGTGGTGGTAACTAAACAACAGATATTAACTTCAAGTATGCAAGTGCCTCTAAGTAAATGGTGGACGAAGCATCCTTAGTTGTGCAATTGCATCTAGATCTGGAAAACCTGGGAAGACAGCTGAGATGAAGGTTGGAGAAATGCCAAGGTTGAATGCAGGTCTGGGTTACATATCAGTGAAGGAGTTTACAGGCTTTATGGGGAGGCTCTAGCAGTAGACCTAGGATGATTTACAAGCTCTAAAATGTGTGCGGGGTTAAGGGGAAAGGCAAGTGAATGATGAACTGTTGAACTTGACCCTTTCTGCATGGTCATCCTCAGACGTTTTGCCTTCACTCCTCCATTCTTGCTGAATTTGTTTTTGTTGGCCTTAGGACTCTGTGCACTTTACCACTGTTAATTAGTGCTAAAGTGCCTGTGCTCTCTCCTTAAAAAATGGTAGGATTGGCTTATCCCTAATTTATTTAACTTAGTTTACTTGTAAGTCCCTAGTAAAGTGGCACTGCATGTGCCCAGGGCCTGTAAAGTAAATGCTACTAGTGTCCCTGTATCACTGTTTGTGCCACCCACTTAAGTAGCACTTTAAAACATGACCCAGGCCTGCCATTGCAGCCTGAATGCAGTTTTAAACTGCCACGTTGGCTTGCCATTTAATCCCCCTTGCCAAACATTAAACTCCCCTTTTATTGCATATAAGTCACCCGTCAGGTAGGCCCTAGGTAGTCCATGGGGCAGGTAGCTGTGTAACTAACAGGTTGAACATATACTCTTAAGGTTTATGTGTCTTTGTAATGAAAAACTCCTACATTAATTTTTCTCTACTATGATGTCTACCCTTCCCATGGGATAGCATTGGGGATATCATATTACATTTAATAAGCTGTAATTTCCAATTGGGAGCTGGTGGCTATGTCATGGTTGGTGTCTATGAAATTGTAACGATAAACCCTCTCTAATGGTAAAGTCGGATTTTTCATTACAATTTTCAAAATGTCACTTTTAAAAAGTTGGCATTTTCCTGTCTTGCCCTTTTGTGCCTGTAGCCTGTCTTGATCACATGACTGGGTGTAGCTGACAGTTAGACTTTGTAAATTCCTCCCAGACAGTCACACAATAAAGGGATTAAGGGCCTGATGTACGACCCGCCAATTTGCGAGTCGCAAATTGTGTCGCATTTGCGACTCGAAATTTGCAACTCGCAAATTGGTATGCACAACAGTGTCTGAAACACTGTTTGCGATTCCCAATGGGGTCGCAAATTGCGAGGCTCATGAATATTCATGAGCCACTCGCAATTTGCCAATTTGCCATTACCAACGTCTTGAAGAGGGTGGTAATTTGTGAGTGTTTTGCGACCGCAATTGCGGTCCCAAAACATTCATACATGGCTTTGCGGTCGCTATTAGGAAGGGAATGCCCCTTCCTAATAGCGACTCGCAATTCCTAAATAGCAAGTCGCAAATAAATTGCAACTCGCTATTTAGGAATTGTGCATGCGCAAACGAGTCGCAAACCCGTTTGCGCATGCAATTTAGGGTCGTACATCTGGTCCCAAGGTGTGCCTGAACAGGCCATCTACTGGCAGGATAGGGGTGAATGTGAACCCAGCCCCACTAACACCAGAGTAGCCTGCTCTCTGACTTCACACAAAGGGCCTCACCACCCTGCATTGTCACTTCAGCCAGCTTGGAACCAGGGCAGGGGAGGCAGGAAATTCTATGCACTTCAAATCCACTGTATAGAAGCATCTCCCACCTTCCAGAACTAGGGCCCCAGGACATAAAAGAAGGACCTCAGACACTAACTCTTCAGTACACTTCTGAGCCTGTAGATATGCTGCTAGGAAGAAGGACTCCTGTACTGCTACAAGGACTGCCACTCTGCTGTACTGCTACTCCGAAGGAGCTCCTGCCCTCTTGCCTGGGGAAAAAGAACTGGACCTGAAACTTCATATTGAACCCAGGACCGCAGAGGGACTCAAAGGGCTAGTCTGCTGGCGTCCTGATCTGAGCCTCAGGGACATAAAAGGGCCCTGCCCATTCGCGACGCCCAGCCCTCTCCTCGTGCCACGTCAACCACTACCAGTTATACTCTCCTTGCTCCCAATGGCCCTCTCCAATGCGAACAGGAGTCTTGGCACAAAACTTGAGAAGGTAAAACTTCCGTGGGACTAATCTGGGACTGTATCTGATCCCCGTATCATCGTGGTCGGCCTGAACTTTTTACCTTGACCTGGTCCAGCTTAACCATATAGCCAAAGTTGGCGCTTTCTTTTTCTAGGCGTTATTTTACAGTTTAGTCTTTAAAAAATCATAACTCTGGTTCTATTAATTGGATTTTTGTTGTTTTGGTCTTGTTTGAGTTATTAAATTAAGCTCTTATTCTAACCTGGTGTGGGATCTTTTTTGTACTATTTTCACTGGTTTACTGTTACCTGTATGTTAAGCCTTACTGCTCTGTGCCAAGCTACCAGGGGGTTGAGCACAGGCTAATTTTGGGTTTGCTTGTGCCCTACCCTGACTAGGACTGTGGTTGCTGCTTGACCAGGGCTCACACCCCAGTCAACCAATAACCCAATTTTTAATATGGGTGAAAAGTGGTGACGATAGGACTTGTGTTTGTGCAGTGCCATACAGTGATCTGGTGTACACTACTATCTAATGTCTGAGACCATTTCGAGTTTTTCAATTCTCCTTTTTCACTCATTTGGTAATTTATTCAAATTTGACTTCTGCTTCACCTTCACCAACTAGGGACTCTTTTGTTGTTGCACCTATGATACCTTGCCAGATTGTTTATGGATTTCAACTGCCTAGCATACTATACTGTGAGGATGCTGAAGGAGTTCTGCAAGGAGAGGGGGCTGGATATGAAGAAGAGGTACACTAAACGGGACCTTCAGGCAGCCTTGCTCATGAGGAAACATGCTGGTTAAGTTAAGGGCTTCAACAGAGGATCCAGGGAGTGATGACTTTAGGGATGAGTCTGCGGAAGACTACTTCACAACTCTAGTGAGAGTGGAGCCCATTTCACTCCTGGGCCCAAAACCGGAGGACTAAGAGGGCAGGGGTCCTGAGGAGGAGGAGAAAGAGGAGGTGAGAAGGCTCCAGTGGATAAGGGAGCCCACAGAGATGGAGTCCCTGATGGATCCAATGCAGGAAGCATTGTCTCCTCCCACACCCTGTCTCCTGAGGAGTTGAAGGACAGATAGGGTGGGAGGGTCCTAAGGTGGCAGCTGGCCCAACTGACTACTGAAGAGAGAAAAGCTGAGGCTGAAAGAGCCTGGCGGAGGAGAGTAGAGCTGAGGCTGAGAGGGCCTTAGCCAATGAAAAACTTGCCATTGAGGCTGAGAGAGCCTTGTAAGAAAGAAAGATCTTCTTGGCTCATGAACTGTGTCTTAAAGAGCTGGATTTGAGGGCCAAATAGCTGGTAGAGTCCAACAGGAATGGTGGCAGTGAAACTACAGTGTCCAGTGCTGAAGAAAGGGTCCACATACCTAGAGACTTGGTAAACGACTTTGAGGTGGGGGATACAATAGACAGGTGGTTTGAGGCATATGAAGTTGCTCTAGAGATGCACAGGATCCCTGTTGCGGATTGGGAAGCTAGCCTTTGGAGGCATATACATAGTGATGGTAGCGACACCCTAGTTGTCCTGAAGAAGGGGTATATACATGAGGTATCCCACCATGAAGGAGACCCTTGTCAAGAGATATGAATTCACATCAGAAGAGCACAGGTTGAGGTTCAGTGACAGCCAGAAACTGTCTCACCAGTCCTGGGGGGATTTTGTGAGGTATTTGCATAAGGCACTTGATGGTTGGGTGAAGGGTAGTGAGGTAAACACCTATGAGGGACTGTACAATTTGGTCATCAGAGAGCACATGTTCAGTCACTGTTTCCTTGAGCTACACCAGCACCTGGTTGATTGTAAACTCACTGGCCCCAGGGAGCTTGCAAAGGAGGCAGACCTGGGGGTGAGTACCAGAGTGTCTGGGAAGGCATGGGGAGTAATCCTAGGGAAGTGGCTCAGGCTCCCTCATCAGAGTGAGGGGGAGGTACGCAGTGACCCAGACAGGTCCCAGTATAGTGTGGGAGAAAGGATTCCCTTGTCCCTACTAAGCGTAGAAGGGGAGAGTTTCATGGGCGTTGGCCCAGGGTGCCTGTTTTTAAGCCCCAGTGCTTGGGTTGCTCCCAGAGGGGGCACACACAGGAGGACCTGGTCTGTACCAAGAGGCCATCCACTGGTGGGTGCTCCACAGTGTCAAGAGAGCTGGGTGCGACGGCCACCCAAGGTGCCCTACCAGTTCTGTTTTCTGGGGGTACTACTGAAAAGCAGAGGGTACGGAAGCACAGATGGAGGCTCAACAGGTGTAAACAGTTCACAGTGGGAGGACCCTTGGGTCAGGGGTTACCAGCTCTGAGAACAGAGGACCCCAAAACTGACCCTGGTGAGGCCACTTCTGACTAATGGGGCTCCATGCGCTGTCAAAGGGAAAGAGGGCTGGGGACCCATGCCAGGCAGACTTGTGCATGACACACACAGAGTGTGTCACCCTTGAGGGGGTGGTGGCTCCCCCCTGGAAGTCTTTGCTTGCCAGGCATATGTTCAGTCTCAGGGTAGAGACCCTGGGCTGAGTGATCAGACCACACCTGAACTGGTGGTAGGTAGAGTGAAAGTAGGGTGCACAACACCCAGGGCTATCACCCCACACTCTGAGAAACCTCAGAGGTCAGAGAGCTCTGGTTGGCCTGAGGCCTAGCTCTTGACACTGATAGCTGTTGTTAGCCTCTGTCAGTTCTTGTCCTTATGGGCAGATTTTTCCTTGGGTTGTAGACCGAAGCCTCTTCCAAGGGGTGGAGTGGGCCACGTCACTTTGTTGACCATGGTGGTACAGTCTGCCTACTGGGATGCATCTGTGAGCAAGTTAAGATTAGGTGCTGCACAGATAGGGTCCACAAGTGAGTAGAAGGGTTTCCCATGGCTAAGGAGAGTATAGACAGAGGGATCCAACTGAGTTCAGAGAGGCATAGAACTGACAAGTGCCCCTGCATAACAGGGCCTTCGTCCATTTTCTATCGCCTAAACAGGGAAGCCCATCAAGGAGTTGATTAGTCTACCCTAGCTTTTGGTTGGAGGGGGGTTGTTTTGGACTTCATCGGCTTGTACCCATATTGGCATATTTAATTTACTTGTAAGTCCCTAGTAAAGTGACACTACATGTGCTCAGGGCCTGCAAAAAGTACACACAAAAAAGTGATGGATGGAATGCTTGAATTAATCTCAGCCACTAGTAATTTCTTGGGGCCTATTCCCAATCCATCATTATTTTACACACTATGTCACCTCAGTTTGGACCCAGCTGTATGCAAATCAGTCTTGACCCTGCTCCAGTGGGAACAGTTCAGCCCAAACCTGCCAAGCCAGGTCCTCCCTGAACCGAAACACAAGCAACCCCCCCAAGAACCACTGCCTTCTAGTAAAAAATATAACTTCAAAGTTTAATTTTCTGTTTTTTAAATGCATCCCATCTTCCCTCAAGGAAAACAGGCTGCATTTAAAAAAAAATGATTGCTTTATAAAAAAGCAATCACAGATATGTTGGTCTTCTGACCCCAGCAGGCCACCATCCCTATGATGCCTATCCTTCCTAATGGGTTGCAAACTGCAACCTACCTCATCAATATTCATGAGGTAAGTCAATTTGCGACCTACTAGGAATCTCTGTTTGAAAGACGTAAGGTTTTTTACAGAAGGAACTGTGATTTCCTAATTGCAATTCAGTAAGACCAAACCAAGCTCCTTATGTACAGTGTCAAGAGCTGGCTGGGCTAATCCTAAAATGTGCTTCAAGAGTTTGCATTTTACCAACTGGATGTAATCTACTTTTGCATAACCTCAAATCCCTGTACCATACGTTGGCCTTGTTATGTCTTTTGCTTTGTGTATCACCAGCATCATGGCACAGGGTTTATGCCCAACCCTGTACCCTAGGTTAAAACCCACCCCTGGAATTGTGCAAAATTGGATTTCATCTTGATTAATGAATCAATCCAGTTCAATTCCCTTTCAAACATAATGCCCAGATATTGGAATGCTTTGAATGTATCTAGATGCACACCCCCAAAGATATGGTCTTGGTTTTCTTTGAGCCAGGATCCATAAAATAACTTTTAGAAAAATTGGTACTTATGTTTAAGTTGCCATACATGATGCACAACGTGTAGTCAGAGCTGAACATGCAAATACAAAAACAGAAAATTAAAGAAGCTAACTTCAAAAATTTAAGAATAAAATGAAAGCAGCTGTCAATGATTACATTGAAAGAGAAGAAAAGTTGGAAAGACATGGCAAATTATAGTAAGTATAGTAAGGAAGTGGGAAATCAAAATTAAAAACATAACAGTACAGAGTTAGTGAGGCAAAAATTCAAAAATGTTGCTAGGCTTAAACATATATGAATTAAAAAGATAGATAAATGAAAGAAGGATTAAATAAGGGAACATACCTTTAAGATGAATCCATAAGGCAGGTTGGAATCCCTTCAAAACAATACAGCTCCTTGTGAAAGGAAGAAGTAGGAAAGCTGTCACAGAGTGGAAGAGCAAGGAATGGATGAACCTGCTAGGAAGATATTTTATAAGTTACTGGTAACTATGCATACTCCCATAACACTCTAGCATAAAGTATAAAGTATGGATGGAAATGCCAGACCAGCAAATTCATTTACGAAGAATATTAACCAAATAGTATGAATATAACTCATTAATTTTCATACTTCGACATTGTTCCTCTATTTGGTCCTTGGTGGCTTGTAATATCCTTATAATGTGCTGCATATATATAATGTACGTATATGTATATGTGTATATATAGATATAGATATATTCCCTACTGGCGGTCGCCAGTGGATAGTTATAGTTAGGACGTAGTTTCCAATGGGAAAGTGTTTTTTGTTTTGCTAATAACTTTGGCGCCGTTTGACAAATCTTTACAAAATTATCAAAAGTAGTTTGCCAGTCACTTCAGCTACTGTCTAAAAAGTGTCAGTGATTCCTCAATTGGGGTTCGAGAAAACAGGGGGTCCCAAAATGCATTTTCCTCAGGCAATTTCCCATCGGGATTTTAGACATGACTACAGCCCAAAAAGCTGAACAGAATTACATCAAATTTGGCAGAAAGCTTGATCTTGATCCAGAAAGAGTGCTTTTTGTAATTTGGTGTAAATGTGTTCCGAAGTTGTGGAGTTATGGTGGATCCATGCGTCAACAGCAATGCCATGATTGACTGGCTGCAAGCTGAGAGAAACATTGCACCTGCCATTTCGTCATTTGGGACACAGTTCCCGGGTGGGGGGGATAAAGTTGAATAGAATATAACGGGTCAAGGTAAAGGTATCCTGACCCCATAGGACTAATGGAGGGGTCTGTGATCGACCCCTCATGGGTAAGAAATTGTGGAAAAACATTTTGGAGGCACTCGAGGATCCACTGCAGTGCTCAGCACTGCCCCCATATGAATCTGCGGCGGATCGCTGGATCCAGACCCCAATTAAAAGAAAAATGCACCCACTCACACATCCATACAGCCACTCACACACCCACTCTGAGACCCAGAACAACACTCACACTCATACAGCCATGCACACACCCACACAGAGACCCAGAGAACCTCTCACAAACCCACTCATAGGCCTACACAGGCACTGACACACCCACTCACATGCCCATGTGCACACTCACGCAACCACTCACACACCCACTCACACACCTGCACAATCACTCACACACCCACTTAGAGACCCACAAAACCACTCACACATCTACTCACAAACCCACACAACCAGTGACACATGCAGTCACACAACCACGCACACAACCACTCACACACCCACTTACACACTCACACAAATACTCACACACCCATACATCCACTCACACACCCACTCAGAGATCCAGAAAACCACTCACATACTCACTTACACACTCAGCCACTCACACACACACACACTCAGAGACCCAAAAAACCACTCACACAATCACACATCCACATACACACCCATACAGCCACTCATACACCCATTCACAGACCCACACAGCCACTCACACACCACTTACACACCTTCACAACCACCCACACACCCACTCACACAGCCAGGTTCCAGGGACGTTATAGATATGAAATAGCATTAAAAACAATAGAAATTCACTATGAAAAACAAAGGTTGTAGGGACATTATAGTTAGGAAATAGCATTAAAAACCAAAGAAATTCACTGAAAAAAACAAAGGTTACATGGATGTTATAGTTAGGAAATATAATTAAAAAAAACCTTATAAATTACCTAAAAAACTAAAGGTTGCAGGTATGTTATAGTTAAGTACAGATTTAGCATATGCAAAACCATAGAAATTCAGCAGTTTTAGTTATAGTTATAGTTATCTCAAGTAACTATAACTCATGCCCTATGGTAACTATAACTCACGCCCTCGCCATGCACTGTTAATTACCCCACATATTACATCACTCATGACATCATTGATAATATCACTGCAACATTTGTAGTGAAATTATTGATGAGACAACTGGGCATCATGGGGGTGCGAGTTCTAATTACTTTAGGGCACGAATTATAGTTACTTGAGATAACTATAACTGCTGAATTTCTATGGTTTTGTGTGTGTAAAATCTGAACCTATCCATAACGTCCCTGTAACCTTTGATTTTTTAGTGAATTTTTATATATATATAACCGAGTCACAAGAAATCAGTTAAAAAAATGTTAAAAACAAGAAAAGGGGGCAGGGTAGAAACACCCTGACCCCCTAGGCCTGCTCAGGGGGTCCGGCCCAAAAAAAGATTTTTTTTTATAATTTTAGCCGAATTCGCGCTGGGTGCGCGAATCCGGCCGAAATTATATATATATATATATATATATATATGTATGTATATATATATGAACAAGTTCACTGTGGTGACCGAAACGCGTAACGGCAGCAATGGCGCAATAAACTATTTTGGAAAAAGTGTGGTCTGTGCCTGTTGGATTTTGACAGATCGGTTCAGGAAGTGTTTGATATATATATATATATATATATATATATATATATATATATATATATATATATATATTTATATTTAAAACCAATGTGCCCTGCAGCAAGGACGCACTCCACAGCAGGTAAGTTAAAAACATCTTTATTGCAAATGAAAGCGGCATTTCATCCGTTATTAAATGCCAACGCGTTTCGAAGCTGTGCGCTTCTTCTTCCTGGGCATATGTGGCAGTGCAGTGATATTAAAACAGTCCCACGTGTGCTAATTGCTTTATAGGCCTCTAGTGTGCCTGCCGATTGGCTTATCTTCCTGATGCACCACGGGACATGTAGTTTGTTACCCATAGTGAGCCCCGCATATTGCCACGGAATTTGTAACCTCAGTGGTCTTCAAGCCCTCCAGTGGGCCCCGGTGTGAAACTTTCCGCTTTCGCATTACCATTGCTCTGCTGTGCCATCGGACTCGGAGCAGTTCCATATCCAGAGGCCCCATCTTTTCCTGGGTGGTGCAATCCTTCACGGCCGGAACCGCCGTGATAATCTTTGAAACCAATGTGCCCTGCAGCAAGGACGCACTCCACAGCAGGTAAGTTAAAAACTTCTTTATTGCAAATGAAAGCGGCATTTCATCCGTTATTAAATGCCAACGCGTTTCGAAGCTGTGCGCTTCTTCTTCCTGCTCTTTACTTTTAATGGAGCTGGCTCTTTACTTTTAATGGAACCAGAAGGTTAACACCAGCTGGGAGTGCACCCTCAAGCTTTCGGGCCTTTGTTTTGAACTATTGATTACGCGGCTGCCCTGCCGCTGGAGGTTGCACCATCTTGGACGTGAGAGGCTGCGCGGCTGGAACTGTGCCGAGACCGCGAGCAGCGCAGTTGGTGGTGAACACAATTGAACCTGCTAGATATCCCGGGGCCCACTGATGGCATATAAGGATAATGAAAAGCTGTGAACAATTTAAAGTGTTGGACAGAACCCACTGTGGGGGATTAATTGATCCAAATGGGACTACAAGCCCCTGCATGCATTGCAATGTGACCGCAAGTTGCGTGGCCTACTAAAGGCGAATATTTAAAGTAGCGTGCAGTTTTGGATGATCTGTGCCGCACTTTTCAGCTGCCCAAGAGGAAGAGGCGGAAAGCCTCGAAACGCGTTGGCTAAAAAGCAATATACCTGGAACACGAATGCCGGCTCTTTACTTTTAATGGAACCAGAAGGTTAACACCAGCTGGGAGTGCACCTTCAAGCTTTCGGGCCTTTGTTTTGAAATATATATATATATATATATATATATTATCTACTGGCGGTCGCCAGTAGATAGTTATAGTTAGGACCTATTTTCCATAGGAAATCCGCGACATTCTATTTGAAATAACTCTCTTGCCGGTTGACGAATCTTCGCGACATTTTCAAACTTTATGGCCCGCTCCGGTCCGCTCCTACCCTGAAAGTCTCGGGGTGATTCATCAAGCGGGGGCCGAGAAAAAAGGGGGGTCCCAAAACGTGTTTTTCCCATTTATTTTCCCATAGGAAACTTTAGACACGGCTACAGCCCGAACTGCTGAACGGAATTACACCAAATTTGGCAAAGAGGTAGTTCTTGGTTCAGAAAGAACCCTTTTGTTAAATGGTGTAAATCCGTTCAGTAGTTGCGGAGAAATTAAAAAATAAGAGTCAAAAAATCAATTTCCCATAGGAAACTTTATGCAAGGCTACAGCCCGAACTGCTGAACGGAATTACACCAAATTTGGCAAAGAGGTAGTTCTTGGTTCAGAAACAACCCTTTTGTTAAATGGTGTAAATCCGTTCAGTAGTTGCTGAGAAAATCAAAAGTAAAAACACATATATATCTGGGCGGAGCCTAACCACACATGTCATCGTGAGATCTGATTGGCTGTCAGCACTTCATCCTGGAATTGCTGGCAGCCATCTTGAGACCAATATACATGATAGTACCCCATTGAAATGCCTTGTAGTGAATCAAAGATTTTGAGGGTTACCAAAAGGAGAACTATTAAGGGTGATAACAGACTTTAGTTACATTAGAATTCATTTGTTGATGGTACCATACTAATTTCAGGAATTGTGGTGTGTTCTAAGGTGATTTTACCCTGTGAAAAACCTTCTGCTGGGATATCATGAATCATGTTTGAGAGAAAACTATTTTCACATGCTTGTCCCATACAGTTTTGGAAGGGGCTCCAGAAGCTAAAATGAGAGCATATTTTCTGTAAATTCACATTATCTTTCTCAGTCATGTGAGAATGAAGTCTGACATTCTCAGTAAAACATGTACATCCAACAAGGGCAGAGACTGTCAGTTGATTCCTTTGTGTTCTACTGCAGCTTCCCAGAGTGTTCTAAAGAACAACTAGAGTGCTAACAGCCTTACTTATGACAAAAGTATGGCACACCTGAAGCCATCTTGATTGGAATAAACTGGTAACACTTAAAACATTTAATTTAAAAAGGAACAAAATGATGGGGTTCATTTTGTCATAGAAATTATGGTTAGTGCTATAGAAAGAAAAATTAGGACATGTTTCAAGTGAGATCTCAAATATCTTCCTGTTATATTTCAACAGGAGCAGCCTGTCAGTTGATGCCTTTGTGTTCTACTGCAGCTTCCCAGAGTGTTCTAAAGAACAACTAGAGTGCTAACAGCCTTACTTATGACAAAAGTATGGCACACCTGAAGCCATCTTGATTGGAATAAACTGGTAACACTTAAAACATTTAATTTAAAAAGGAACAAAATGATGGGGTTAATTTTGTCATAAAAATTATGGGTAGTGCTGTAGAAAGAAAAATTAGGACATGTTTCAAGTGTGATCTCAAATATCTTCCTGTTATATTTCAACAGGAGCAGCCTGCCAGTTGATGCCTTTGTGTTCTACTGCAGCTTCCCAGAGTGTTCTAAAGAACAACTAGAGCGCTAACAGCCTTACTTATGACAAAAGTATGGCACACCGGAAGCCATCTTGATTGGAATAAACCGTTAATACTTAAAACATTTAATTTAAAAAGGAACAAAATGAGGGGGTTCTTTTTTAAATAGAAATTATGGTTAGTGCTGCAGAAAGAAAAATGAGGGCATGTTTTAAGTGAGATCTCAAATCCTCTTCTATTTCATTAGAACATTCTGACATGCAGACTGAAACAATCACTTTCAATACCAGCAGCAGACTTCCAGTTAACTCCCTGGTGAGCAGTAGCTTTAGTACAGTGATCTAATGAGCAACTAGAGTGCTAACATTCTAATTTATGGCAAATGTGAGACACATCTGAATGCCTTCTTGATGGAATCAAAGTAAAAACTGAAAGCATTTCCTACTGAGGAGACTGCAGTAAATGAGGAAATTAGGAAACTTCATAACAAAGAAGTCTTCCAAGATGGCCACCAGAGAAAAAAGAGCCCAAATGTAGCACAAATATTACCCAGATGTAGCCCACATATAGACCAATGACAAAAGTGTGCAAAACACTTTTTATTTTTAGTTTTTTGCAGTTTTATGTAGTGCAGACTGGTCAGGTATTGGAGCGTTGCAACTTAAAACATGACCCCCTACACTACAAAAACACTACTGCACTACTCTAAACCCTAAAACACTACCCCAGCACAACTCCCTACACTACACAAGCACCACTGCACTATCCTAAACCCTAAAACACTACCCCCAGTATGACCCCCTACACTACACAAACACCACTGCACTACCCTAAACCCTAAAACACTACCCCCAGCACGATCCCCTACACTACCCAAACACCACTGCACTAACCTAAATCCTAAAACAATACCCCCAGCACGACCCCCTACACTACCCAAACACCACTGCACTACCCTAAAACATGACCCCCTACACTACACAAACACCACTGCACTACCCTAAACCCTAAAACACTACCCCCAGCACGACCCCCTACACTACACAAGCACCACTGCACTACCCTAAACCCTAAAACACTACCCCCAGAACGACCTCCTACACTGCACTGCCCTAAACCTTGAAACACCAGCCCCTGCACGACCCCCTACACTGTTCGAACACCACTGCACTGCCCTAAACCCTGAAACACCACCCCCAGCACGACCCCTACACTGCCCGAACACCACTGCACTGCCCTAAACCCTGAAACACCACCCCCTTCACGACCCCCTACACTGCCCAAACACCACTGCACTGCCCTAAACCCTGAAACACCACCCCCAGCACGGCCCCCTACACTGCCCAAACACCACTGCACTGCCCTAAACCCTGAAACACTATCCCCAGCAAGACCCCCTACACTGCCCAAACACCACTCCACTGCCCTAAACCCTGAAACATCACCACCAGCAAGACCCCCTACACTGCCCGAACACCACTGCCCTAAACCCTGAAACACCACCCCCAGCACGACCCCCTACACTGCCCGAACACCACTGCACTGCCCTAAACCCTGAAACACCACCCCCAGCACGACCCCCTACACTGCATGAACACCACTGCTCTGCCCAAAACCCTGAAACACCAGCCCCAGCACGACCCCCTACACTGCCCGAACACCACTGCACTGCCCTAAACCCTGAAACACCAGCCCCAGCACGACCCCCTACACTGCCCGAACACCACTGCACTACCCTAAACCCAGAAACACCACCCCCAGCACGACCCCCTACACTGCCTGAGCACCACTGCACTGCCCTAAACCCTGAAACACCAGCCCCAGCATGACCCCCTACACTGCCCGAACACCACTGCACTGCCCTAAACCCTGAAACACCAGCCCCAGCACGACCACCTACACTGCACGAACACCACTGCACTGCCCTAAACCCTGAAACACCAGCCCCAGCATGACCCCCTACACTGCCCGAACACCACTGCACTGCCCTAAACCGTGAAACACTAGCCCCAGCACGACCCCCTACACTGCCAGAACACCATTGCACTGCCCTAAACCCTGAAACACCAGCCCCAGCACAACCCCCTACACTGCCCGAACACTACTGCACTGCCCTAAACCCTGAAACACCACCCCGTGCACGACCCCCTACACTGCCCGAACACCACTGCACTGCCCTAAACCCTGAAACACCACCCCCAGCACGACACCCTACACTGCCCGAACACCACTGCACTGCCCTAAACCCTGAAACACCATTCCCCCTGCACGACCCCCTACACTGCCCGAACACTACTGCACTGCCCTAAACCCTGAAACACCATCCCCAGCACGACCCCCTACACTGCACGAACACCCCTGCACTGCCCTAAACCCTGAAACACTACCCCCAGCAAGACCCCCTACACTGCCCGAACACCACTGCACTGCCCTAAACCCTGAAACATCACCCCCAGCAAGACCCCTACACTGCCCGAACACCACTGCCATAAATCCTGAAACACCACCCCCAGCAAGACCCCTACACTGCCCGAACACCACTGCACTACCCTAAACCCTACAACACTGCCCCCAGCACGACCCCCTACACAACACAAGCACCACTGCACTACCCTAAACCCTAAAACACTACCCCCAGAATGACCCCCTACACTGCCCGAACACCACTGCACTGCCCTAAACCTTGAAACACCAGCCCCTGCACGACCCCCTACACTGTTCGAACACCACTGCACTGCCCTAAACCCTGAAACACCACCCCCAGCACGCCCCCTACACTGCCGAACACCACTGCACTGCCCTAAACCCTGAAACACCACCCCCTTCACGACCCCCTACACTGCCCGAACACCACTGCACTGCCCTAAACCCTGAAACACCACCCCCAGCACGGCCCCCTACACTGCCCAAACACCACTGCACTGCCCTAAACCCTGAAACACTATCCCCAGCAAGACCCCCTACACTGCCCAAACACCACTCCACTGCCCTAAACCCTGAAACATCACCCCCAGCAAGACCCCCTACACTGCCCGAACACCACTGCCCTAAACCCTGAAACACCACCCCCAGCACGACCCCCTACACTGCCCGAACACCACTGCACTGCCCTAAACCCTGAAACACCACCCCCAGCACGACCCCCTACACTGCCCGAACACCACTGCACTGCCCTAAACCCTGAAACACCAGCCCCAGCACGACCCCCTACACTGCCCGAACACCACTGCACTACCCTAAACCCATAAACACCACCCCCAGCACGACCCCCTACACTGCCTGAGCACCACTGCACTTCCCTAAACCCTGAAACACCAGCCCCAGCATGACCACCTACACTGCACAAACACCACGGCACTGCCCTAAACCCTGAAACACCAGCCCCAGCATGACCCCCTACACTGCCCGAACACCACTGCACTGCCCTAAACCGTGAAACACTAGCCCCAGCACGACCCCCTACACTGCCAGAACACCAGTGCACTGCCCTAAACCCTGAAACACCAGCCCCAGCACAACCCCCTACACTGCCCGAACACCACTGCACTGCCCTAAACCCTGAAACACCACCCCGTGCACGACCCCCTACACTGCCCGAACACCACTGCACTGCCCTAAACCCTGAAACACCACCCCCAGCACGACACCCTACACTGCCCGAACACCACTGCACTGCCCTAAACCCTGAAACACCACCCCCAGCAAGACCCCCTACACTGCCCGAACACCACTGCACTGCCCTAAACCCTGAAACACCAGCCCCAGCACGACCCCCTACATTGCCCGAACACCACTGCACTGCCCTAAACCCTGAAACACCACCCCCTGCATGACCCACTACACTGCCCGAACACCACTGCACTGCCCTAAACCCTGAAACACCATTCCCCCTGCACGACCCCCTACTCTGCCTGAACACCACTGCACTGCCCTAAACCCTGAAACACCATTCCCCCTGCACGACCCCCTACTCTGCCCGAACACTACTGCACTGGCCTAAACCCTGAAACACCATCCCCAGCACGACCCCCTACACTGCACGAACACCCCTGCACTGCCCTAAACCCTGAAACACTACCCGCAGCAAGACCCCCTACACTGCCCGAACACCACTGCACTGCCCTAAACCCTGAAACATCACCCCCAGCAAGACCCCCTACACTGCCCGAACACCACTGCCCTAAACCCTGAAACACCATCCCCAGCAAGACCCCCTACACTGCCCGAACACCACTGCACTGCCCTAAACCCTGAAACACCAGCCCCAGCACGACCCCCTACATTGCCCGAACACCACTGCACTGCCCTAAACCCTGAAACACCACCCCCTGCATGACCCACTACACTGCCTGAACACCACTGCACTGCCCTAAACCCTGAAACACCACCCCCAGCACGACCCCCTACACTGCCCGAACGCCATTGCACTGCCCTAAACCCTGAAACACCACCCCCTGCACGACCCCCTACACTGCCCGAACACTACTGCACTGCCCTAAACCCTGAAACACCGCCCCCAGCATGACCCCCTACACTGCACGAACACTACTGCACTGCCCTAAACCTTGAAACACCAGCCCCAGCAAGACCCGCTACACTGCCCGAACACCACTGCACTGCCCTAAACCCTGAAACATCACCCCCAGCAAGACCCCCTACACTGCCCGAACACCACTGCCCTAAACCCTGAAACACCACCCCCAGCAAGACCCCCTACACTGCCCGAACAACACTGCAGTGCCCTAAACCCTAAAACACCACCCCCAGCACGACCCCCTACACTGCCCGAACACCACTGCTCTGCCCAAAACCCTGAAACACCAGCCCCAGCACGACCCCCTACACTGCCCGAACACCACTGCACTGCCCTAAACCCTGAAACACCACCCCCAGCACGAACCCCTACACTGCCCGAACACCACTGCACTGCCCTAAACCCTGAAACACCACCCCCAGCACGACCGCCTACACTGCCTGAAAACCACTGCACTGCCCTAAACCCTGAAACACCAGCCCCAGCATGACCCCCTACACTGCCCGAACACCACTGCACTGCCCTAAACCCTCAAACACCAGCCCCAGCACGACCCCCTACACTGCCCGAACACCACTGCACTACCCTAAACCCTGAAACACCAGCCCCAGCAAGACCCCCTGCACTGCCCAAACACCACTGCACTGCCCTAAACCCTGAAACACCAGCCCCAGCAAGACCCCCTACACTGCCCGAACACCACTGCACTGCCCTAAACCCTGAAACACCACCCCCAGCAAGACCCCCTACACTGCCCGAACACCACTGCGCTGCCCTAAACGCTGAAACATCAGCCCCAGCAAGACCCCCTACACTGCGCGAACACCATTGCACTGCCCTAAACCCTGAAACACCACCCCCAGCAAGACCCCCTACACTGCCCAAACACCACTGCACTAAACCCGGAAACACCAGCCCCAGCAAGACCACCTACACTGCCCGAACACCACTGCACTGCCCAAAACCCTGAAACACCACCCCCAGCACGACACCCTACACTGCCCGAACACCACTGCACTGCCCTAAACCCTGAAACACCACCCCCAGCACGACCCCTACACTGCCCGAACACCACTGCACTGCCCTAAACCCTGAAACACCACCCCCTGCACGACCCCCTACACTGCCCGAACACCACTGCAATGCCCTAAACCCTAAAACTCTACCCCCAGCATGACCCCCTACACTGCCCGAACACCACTGCACTGCCCTAAACCCTGACTCACCACCCCCTGCACGACCCCCTACACTGCCCGAACACCACTACACTGCCCTAAACCCAGAAACACCACCCCCAGCACGACCCCCTACACTGCCCAAACACCACTGCACTGCCCTAAACCCTGAAACACCACCCCCAGCACGACCCCCTACACTGCCCGAACACCACTGCACTGCCCTAAACCCTGAAACACCAGCCCCTGCACGACCCCCTACACTGCCCGAACACCACTGCACTGCCCTAAACCCTGAAACACCACCCCCAGCACGACCCCCTACACTGCCTGAACACCACTGCACTGCCCTAAAGCCTGAAACACCACCTCCAACAGAACCCCCTACACTGCCTGAACACCATTGCTCTGCCCTAAACCCTAAAACACTCCCCCAGCATGACCCCCTGCACGACCCAAACACCACTGCACTCCCCTAAACCCTGAAACACCACCCCCAGCAAGACCCCTACACTGCCCGAATACCACTGCACTGCCCTAAAGCCTGAAACACCACCTCCAACACAACCCCCTACACTGCCTGAACACCATTTCTCTGCCCTAAACCCAGAAACACTGCCCCCAGCAAGACCCCCTACACTGCCCGAACACCACTGCACTGCCCTAAACCCTGAAACATCACCCCCAGCAAGACCCCCTACACTGCCCGAACACCACTGCCCTAAACCCTGAAACACCACCCCCAGCACGACCCCCTACACTACTCGAACACCACTGCACTGCCCTAAACCCTGAAACACCACCCCCAGCACGACCCCCTACACTGCCCGAACACCACTGCTCTGCTCAAAACACTGAAACAGCAGCCCCAGCATGACCCCCTACACTGCCCGAACACCACTGCACTGCCCTAAACCCTGAAACACCAGCCCCAGCAAGAACCATTACACTGCCCGAACACCACTGCACTACCCTAAACCCAGAAACACCACCCCCAGCACGACCCCCTACACTGCCCGAGCACCACTGCCTGCACTGCCCTAAACCCTGAAACACCAGCCCCAGCACGACCCCCTACACTGCCTGAACACTACTGCACTGCCCTAAACCATGAAACACCATCCCCAGCACGACCCCCTACACTGCACGAATACCACTGCACTGCCCTAAACCCTGAAAACCTACCCCCAGCAAGACCCCCTACACTGCCCGAACACCACTGCACTGCCCTAAACCCTAAAACACCAGCCCCAGCACGACCCCCTACACTGCCCGAACACCACTGCACTGCCTTAAACCCTGAAACACCAGCCCCAGCACGACCCCCTACACTGCCCGAACACCACTGCACTACCCTAAACCCATAAACACCACCCTCAGCACGACCCCCTACACTGCCTGAGCACCACTGCACTGCCCTAAACCCTGAAACACCAGCCCCAGCATGACCCCCTACACTGCCCGAACACCACTGCACTGCCCTAAACCCTGAAACACCAGCCCCAGCACGACCACCTACACTGCACGAACACCACTGCCCTGCCCTAAACCCTGAAACACCAGCCCCAGCATGACCCCCTACACTGCCCGAACACCACTGCACTGCCCTAAACCGTGAAACACTAGCCCCAGCACGACCCCCTACACTGCCAGAACACCATTGCACTGCCCTAAACCCTGAAACACCAGCCCCAGCACAACCCCCTACTCTGCCCGAACACCACTGCACTGCCCTAAACCCTGAAACACCACCCCGTGCACGACCCCCTACACTGCCCGAACACCACTGCACTGCCCTAAACCCTGAAACACCACCCCCAGCACGACACCCTACACTGCCCGAACACCACTGCACTGCCTTAAACCCTGAAACATCACCCCCAGCAAGACCCCCTACACTGCCCGAACACCACTGCCCTAAACCCTGAAACACCACCCCCAGCAAGACCCCCTACACTGCCCGAACACCACTGCACTGCCCTAAACCCTGAAACACCAGCCCCAGCACGACTCCCTACATTGCCCGAACACCACTGCACTGCCCTAAACCCTGAAACACCACCCCCTGCATGACCCACTACACTGCCCGAACACCACTGCACTGCCCTAAACCCTGAAACACCATTCCCCCTGCACGACCCCCTACTCTGCCCGAACACCACTGCACTGCCCTAAACCCTGAAACACCACCCCCAGCACGACACCCTACACTGCCCGAACACCACTGCACTGCCCTAAACCCTGAAACACCACCCCCAGCACGACCCCCTACACTGCCCGAACACCACTGCACTGCCCTAAACCCTGAAACACCAGCCCCAGCACGACCCCCTACACTGCCCGAACACCACTGCACTACCCTAAACCCATAAACACCACCCCCAGCACGACCCCCTACACTGCCTGAGCACCACTGCACTGCCCTAAACCCTGAAACACCAGCCCCAGCATGACCACCTACACTGCACGAACACCACGGCACTGCCCTAAACCCTGAAACACCAGCCCCAGCATGACCCCCTACACTGCCCGAACACCACTGCACTGCCCTAAATGGTGAAACACTAGCCCCTGCACGACCCCCTACACTGCCAGAACACCATTGCACTGCCCTAAACCCTGAAACACCAGCCCCAGCACAACCCCCTACACTGCCCAAACACCACTGCACTGCCCTAAACCCTGAAACACCACCCCGTGCACGACCCCCTACACTGCCCGAACACCACTGCACTGCCCTAAACCCTGAAACACCACCCCCAGCACGACACCCTACACTGCCCGAACACCACTGCACTGCCCTAAACCCTGAAACACCACCCCCAGCAAGACCCCCTACACTGCCCGAACACCACTGCACTGCCCTAAACCCTGAAACACCAGCCCCAGCACGACCCCCTACATTGCCCGAACACCACTGCACTGCCCTAAACCCTGAAACACCACCCCTAGCATGACCCACTACACTGCCCGAACACCACTGCACTGCCCTAAACCCTGAAACACCATTCCCCTGCACGACCCCCTACTCTGCCTGAACACCACTGCACTGCCCTAAACCCTGAAACACCATTCCCCCTGCACGACCCCCTACTCTGCCCGAACACTACTGCACTGGCCTAAACCCTGAAACACCATCCCCAGCACGACCCCCTACACTGCACGAACACCCCTGCACTGCCCTAAACCCTGAAACACTACCCCCAGCAAGACCCCCTACACTGCCCGAACACCACTGCACTGCCCTAAACCCTGAAACATCACCCCCAGCAAGACCCCCTACACTGCCCGAACACCACTGCCCTAAACCCTGAAACACCACCCCCAGCAAGACCCCCTACACTGCCCGAACACCACTGCACTGCCCTAAACCCTGAAACACCAGCCCCAGCACGACTCCCTACATTGCCCGAACACCACTGCACTGCCCTAAACCCTGAAACACCACCCCCTGCATGACCCACTACACTGCCTGAACACCACTGCACTGCCCTAAACCCTGAAACACCACCCCCAGCACGACCCCCTACACTGCCCGAACGCCATTGCACTGCCCTAAACCCTGAAACACCACCCCCTGCACGACCCCCTACACTGCCCGAACACTACTGCACTGCCCTAAACCCTGAAACACCGCCCCCAGCATGACCCCCTACACTGCACGAACACGACTGCACTGCCCTAAACCCTGAAACACCAGCCCCAGCAAGACCCGCTACACTGCCCGAACACCACTGCACTGCCCTAAACCCTGAAACATCACCCCCAGCTAGACCCCCTACACTGCCCGAACACCACTGCCCTAAACCCTGAAACACCACCCCCAGCAAGACCCCCTACACTGCCCGAACAACACTGCAGTGCCCTAAACCCTAAAACACCACCCCCAGCACGACCCCCTACACTGCCCGAACACCACTGCTCTGCCCAAAACCCTGAAACACCAGCCCCAGCACGACCCCCTACACTGCCCGAACACCACTGCACTGCCCTAAACCCTGAAACACCACCCCCAGCACGACCCCTACACTGCCCGAACACCACTGCACTGCCCTAAACCCTGAAACACCACCCCCAGCACGACCGCCTACACTGCCTGAAAACCACTGCACTGCCCTAAACCCTGAAACACCAGCCCCAGCATGACCCCCTACACTGCCCGAACACCACTGCACTGCCCTAAACCCTCAAACACCAGCCCCAGCACGACCCCCTACACTGCCCGAACACCACTGCACTACCCTAAACCCTGAAACACCAGCCCCAGCAAGACCCCCTGCACTGCCCAAACACCACTGCACTGCCCTAAACCCTGAAACACCAGCCCCAGCAAGACCCCCTACACTGCCCGAACACCACTGCACTGCCCTAAACCCTGAAACACCACCCCCAGCAAGACCCCCTACACTGCCCGAACACCACTGCGCTGCCCTAAACGCTGAAACATCAGCCCCAGCAAGACCCCCTACACTGCGCGAACACCATTGCACTGCCCTAAACCCTGAAACACCACCCCCAGCAAGACCCCCTACACTGCCCGAACACCACTGCACTAAACCCGGAAACACCAGCCCCAGCAAGACCACCTACACTGCCCGAACACCACTGCACTGCCCAAAACCCTGAAACACCACCCCCAGCACGACACCCTACACTGCCCGAACACCACTGCACTGCCCTAAACCCTGAAACACCACCCCCAGCACGACCCCTACACTGCCCGAACACCACTGCACTGCCCTAAACCCTGAAACACCACCCCCTGCACGACCCCCTACACTGCCCGAACACCACTGCAATGCCCTAAACCCTAAAACTCTACCCCCAGCATGACCCCCTACACTGCCCGAACACCACTGCACTGCCCTAAACCCTGACTCACCACCCCCTGCACGACCCCCTACACTGCCCGAACACCACTACACTGCCCTAAACCCAGAAACACCACCCCCAGCACGACCCCCTACACTGCCCAAACACCACTGCACTGCCCTAAACCCTGAAACACCACCCCCAGCACGACCCCCTACACTGCCCGAACACCACTGCACTGCCCTAAACCCTGAAACACCAGCCCCTGCACGACCCCCTACACTGCCCGAACACCACTGCACTGCCCTAAACCCTGAAACACCACCCCCAGCACGACCCCCTACACTGCCTGAACACCACTGCACTGCCCTAAAGCCTGAAACACCACCTCCAACAGAACCCCCTACACTGCCTGAACACCATTGCTCTGCCCTAAACCCTAAAACACTCCCCCCAGCATGACCCCTGCACGACCCAAACACCACTGCACTCCCCTAAACCCTGAAACACCACCCCCAGCAAGACCCCCTACACTGCCCGAATACCACTGCACTGCCCTAAAGCCTGAAACACCACCTCCAACACAACCCCCTACACTGCCTGAACACCATTTCTCTGCCCTAAACCCTGAAACACTGCCCCCAGCAAGACCCCCTACACTGCCCGAACACCACTGCACTGCCCTAAACCCTGAAACATCACCCCCAGCAAGACCCCCTACACTGCCCGAACACCACTGCCCTAAACCCTGAAACACCACCCCCAGCACGACCCCCTACACACCGAACACCACTGCACTGCCCTAAACCCTGAAACACCACCCCCAGCACGACCCCCTACACTGCCCGAACACCACTGCTCTGCTCAAAACACTGAAACACCAGCCCCAGCATGACCCCTACACTGCCCGAACACCACTGCACTGCCCTAAACCCTGAAACACCAGCCCCAGCAAGAACCATTACACTGCCCGAACACCACTGCACTACCCTAAACCCAGAAACACCACCCCCAGCACGGCCCCCTACACTGCCCGAGCACCACTGCCTGCACTGCCCTAAACCCTGAAACACCAGCCCCAGCACGACCCCCTACACTGCCTGAACACTACTGCACTGCCCTAAACCATGAAACACCATCCCCAGCACGACCCCCTACACTGCACGAACACCACTGCACTGCCCTAAACCCTGAAAACCTACCCCCAGCAAGACCCCCTACACTGCCCAAACACCACTGCACTGCCCTAAACCCTAAAACACCAGCCCCAGCACGACCCCCTACACTGCCCGAACACCACTGCACTGCCCTAAACCCTGAAACACCAGCCCCAGCACGACCCCCTACACTGCCCGAACACCACTGCACTACCCTAAACCCATAAACACCACCCTCAGCACGACCCCCTACACTGCCTGAGCACCACTGCACTGCCCTAAACCCTGAAACACCAGCCCCAGCATGACCCCCTACACTGCCCGAACACCACTGCACTGCCCTAAACCCTGAAACACCAGCCCCAGCACGACCACCTACACTGCACGAACACCACTGCCCTGCCCTAAACCCTGAAACACCAGCCCCAGCATGACCCCCTACACTGCCCGAACACCACTGCACTGCCCTAAACCGTGAAACACTAGCCCCAGCACGACCCCCTACACTGCCAGAACACCATTGCACTGCCCTAAACCCTGAAACACCAGCCCCAGCACAACCCCCTACACTGCCCGAACACCACTGCACTGCCCTAAACCCTGAAACACCACCCCGTGCATGACCCCCTACACTGCCCGAACACCACTGCACTGCCCTAAACCCTGAAACACCACCCCCAGCACGACACCCTACACTGCCCGAACACCACTGCACTGCCTTAAACCCTGAAACATCACCCCCAGCAAGACCCCCTACACTGCCCGAACACCACTGCCCTAAACCCTGAAACACCACCCCCAGCATGACCCCCTACACTGCCCGAACACCACTGCACTGCCCTAAACCCTGAAACACCAGCCCCAGCACGACCCCCTACATTGCCCGAACACCACTGCACTGCCCTAAACCCTGAAACACCACCCCCTGCATGACCCACTACACTGCCCGAACACCACTGCACTGCCCTAAACCCTGAAACACCATTCCCCTGCACGACCCCCTACTCTGCCCGAACACTACTGCACTGGCCTAAACCCTGAAACACCATCCCCAGCACGACCCCCTACACTGCACAAACACCCCTGCACTGCCCTAAACCCTGAAACACTACCCCCAGCAAGACCCCCTACACTGCCCGAACACCACTGCACTGCCCTAAACCCTGAAACATCACCCCCAGCAAGACCCCCTACACTGCCCGAACACCACTGCCCTAAACCCTGAAACACCACCCCCAGCAAGACCCCCTACACTGCCCGAACACCACTGCACTGCCCTAAACCCTGAAACACCAGCCCCAGCACGACCCCCTACATTGCCCGAACACCACTGCACTGCCCTAAACCCTGAAACACCACCCCCTGCATGACCCACTACACTGCCCGAACACCACTGCACTGCCCTAAACCCTGAAACACCACCCCCTGCATGACCCACTACACTGCCCGAACACCACTGCACTGCCCTAAACCCTGAAACACCACCCCCTGCACGACCCCCTACACTGCCCGAACACCATTGCACTGCCCTAAACCCTGAAACACCACCCCCTGCACGACCCCCTACACTGCCCGAACACTACTGCACTGCCCTAAACCCTGAAACTTCGCCCCCAGCATGACCCCCTACACCTCACGAACACTACTGCACTGCCCTAAACCCTGAAACACTACCCCCAGCAAGACCCCCTACACTGCCCGAACACCACTGCACTGCCCTAAACCCTGAAACATCACTCCCAGCAAGTCCCCCTACACTGCCCGAACACCACTGCCCTAAACCCTGAAACACCACCCCCAGCAAGACCCCTACACTGCCCGAACAACACTGCAGTGCCCTAAACCCTAAAACACCACCCCCAGCACGACCCCCTACACTGCCCGAACACCACTGCTCTGCCCAAAACCCTGAAACACCAGCCCCAGCACGACCCCCTACACTGCCCGAACACCACTGCACTGCCCTAAACCCTGAAACACCACCCCCAGCACGACCCCCTACACTGCCCGAACACCACTGCACTGCCCAAAACCCTGAAACACCACCCCTAGCACGACCGCCTACACTGCCTGAAAACCACTGCACTGCCCTAAACCCTGAAACACCAGCCCCAGCACGACCCCCTACACTGCCCGAACACCACTGCACTGCCCTAAACCCTCAAACACCAGCCCCAGCACGACCCCCTACACTGCCCGAACACCACTGCACTACCCCAAACCCTGAAACACCAGCCCCAGCAAGACCCCCTACACTGCCCGAACACCACTGCACTGCCCTAAACCCTGAAACACCAGCCGCAGCAAGACCCCCTACACTGCCCGAACACCACTGCACTGCCCTAAACCCTGAAACACCACCCCCAGCAAGACCCCCTACACTGCCCGAACACCACTGCGCTGCCCTAAACGCTGAAACATCAGCCCCAGCAAAACCCCCTACACTGCGCGAACACCATTGCACTGCCCTAAACACTGAAACACCACCCCCAGCAAGACCCCCTACACTGCCCGAACACCACTGCACTAAACCCGAAAACACCAGCCCCAGCAAGACCACCTACACTGCCCGAACACCACTGCACTGCCCAAAACCCTGAAACACCACCCCCAGCACGACACCCTACACTGCCCGAACACCACTGCACTGCCCTAAACCCTGAAACACCACCCCCAGCACGACCCCTACACTGCCCGAGCACCACTGCACTGCCCTAAACCCTGAAACACCACCCCCTGCACGACCCCCTATACTGCCCGAACACCACTGCACTGCCCTAAACCGTAAAACTCTACCCCCAGCATGACCCCCTACACTGCCCGAACACCACTGCACTGCCCTAAACCCTGACTCACCACCCCCTGCACAACCCCCTACACTGCCTGAACACCACTACACTGCCCTAAACCCAGAAACACCACCCCCAGCACGACCCCCTACACTGCCCAAACACCACTGCACTGCCCTAAACCCTGAAACACCACCCCCAGCACGACCCCCTACACTGCCCGAACACCACTGCACTGCCCTAAACCCTGAAACACCAGCCCCTGCACGACCCCCTACACTGCCCGAACACCATTGCACTGCCCTAAACCCTGAAACACCACCCCCAGCACGACCCCCTACACTGCCTGAACACCACTGCCCTAAACCCTGAAACACCACCCCCAGCAAGACCCCCTACACTGCCCGAATACCACTGCACTGCCCTAAAGCCTGAAACACCACCTCCCACACAACCCCCTACACTGCCTGAACACCATTGCTCTGCCCTAAACCCTGAAACACTGCCCCCAGCAAGACCCCCTACACTGCCCGAACACCACTGCACTGCCCTAAACCCTGAAACATCACCCCCAGCAAGACCCCCTACACTGCCCGAACACCACTGCCCTAAACCCTGAAACACCACCCCCAGCACGACCCCCTACACTGCCCGAACACCACTGCTCTGCCCAAAACACTGAAACACCAGCCCCAGCATGACCCCCTTCACTGCCCGAACACCACTGCACTGCCCTAAACCCTGAAACACCAGCCCCAGCACGAACCCCTACACTGCCCGAACACAACTGCACTACCCTAAACCCAGAAACACCACCCCCCAGCACGACCCCCTATACTGCCCGAGCACCACTGCCTGCACTGCCCTAAACCCTGAAACACCAGCCCCAGCACGACCCCCTACACTGCCTGAACACTACTGCATTGCCCTAAACCATGAAACACCATCCCCAGCACGACCCCCTACACTGCACGAACACCATTGCACTGCCCTAAACCCTGAAAAACTACCCCCAGCAAGACCCCCTACACTGCCCGAACACCACTGCACTGCCCTAAACCCTGAAACATCACTCCCAGCAAGACCCCCTACACTGCCCGAACACCACTGCCCTAAACCCTGAAACACCACCCCCAGCAAGACCCCCTACACTGCCCGAACACCACTGCACTGCCCTAAACCCTGAAACACCAGCCCAGCACGACCCCTACACTGCCCGAACACCACTGCACTGCCCTAAACCCTGAAACACCACCCCGTGCATGATCCCCTACACTGCCCAAACACCACTGCACTGCCCTAAACCCTGAAACACCAGCCCCAGCACGACCCCCTACACTGCCCGAACACCACTACACTGCCCTAAACCCTGAAACACAACCCCCAGCATGACCCCCTACACTACGCGAACACCACTGCACTACCCTAAACCCTAAAATACTCCACCCAGCACGACCCCCTACACTACCCGAACACAACTGCACTGCCCTAAACCCTCAAACACTCCCCCCAGCATGACCCCCTACACTACCCGAACACCACTGCACTGCCCTAAACCCTAAAACACTCCCCCAGCACGACCCCCTACACTGCCCTAACACCACTGCACTGCCCTAAACCCTAAAACACTCCCCCAGCATGACCCCCTACACTACCCAAACACCACTGCACTGCCCTAAACCCTAAAACACTCCCCCAGCATGACCCCCTGCACTACCCAAACACCACTGCACTGCCCTAAACCCTGAAACACCACCCCCAGCAAGACCCCCTACACTGCCCGAACACCACTGCACTGCCCTAAACCCTGAAACACCACCCCCAGCATGACCCCCTACACTGCCCGAACACCACTGCACTACCATAAACCCTAAAACACGACCTCCTACACTATACAAAGACCACTGCACTACCCTAAACCCTAAAACACTACCCCCAGCACGACCCCCTACACTACACAAACACCACTGCACTACCCTAAACCCTAAAACACTACCCCCTACACTACACAAACACCACTGCACTACCCTAAACCCTAAAACAATACCCCAGCACGAACCCCTACACTACCCAAACACCACTGCACTACCCTAAACCCTAAAACACTACCCCCAGCAGTACCCCCTACACTACCCAAACACCATTGCACTACCCTAAACCCTAAAACACTACCCCCAGCAGTACCCCCTACACTACCCAAACACCACTGCACTACCCTAAATCCTAAACCACTACCCCCAGCACGACCCGCAACACTACCCAAACACCACTGCACTACCCTAAACCCTAAAACACTACCCCCAGCACAACCCCCTACACTACCCAAACACCACTGTAATACGCTAAACCCTAAAACACTCCCCCAGCACGACTCCCTACACTATCCAAACACCACTGCACTACCCTAAACCCTAAATCTACCCCCAGCATGACCCCCTACACTACACAAACACCACTGCACTACCCTAAACCCTAAAACACTACCCCCAGCACGACCCCTTCACTACCTAAACACAACTACACAATTTGTTACAGGCGTTGCAACACAGGCCTGTGGTGCTTACTGGAAGTACTTGGTGGGCTAGTTGGGCCCCAGGGACCCTCAGGATTCAAGGTGACCTAATCCCCCAACTTAAAACGCGCCACGGGGCGCGTTTGCACAGTGGTGAAGGGAGGGGGGCGGGGCCTCAGGTGACATGTGCGCAAACACGCCCCCTTGAATCCTGAGGGACCCGGTGGGCCAACTAGCCCACCAGGTACCTTCAGTAAGCACAACAGAGTTGCGTTGCAGAGAGGTGAAAAAAGGTGCGTGGCCTCGGAACGCCTCTCTGCAACTCAGCTCTGTGGTCCTAACTGTAGGTACCTGGGGGGCTAGTTGGGCCCCAGGAACCCTCAGGATTCAAGGGGACTTAATCCCGCAACTTAAAACGCGCCACGGGGCACGTTTGCACACGCGTTTTAAGAGGTAGTTTTAATCCCCCTGCCCTATTATGTACTAGGGACTTACAGAGGAGGTCATGCTAATCACAGGGGTACCCCAACGCATAGTGTTCCCTAGTGTATGTAGGTGTTTTCACTGTATTCTAAGTGTCTTTTAGCATAGCACTGACTCTGGTTAGTCAGAGTCAGTTACCACCAGTACCTGTCTGAAAAAGTTGTGGGCACAGGATGATTTTGCAACATGGCCTCTTTCTGCTCCTCTGTTGGTTCTTTCTGCACATCTTTTTCTTCTTCCTGCACTTTTCTTCGTCTTTGTGGACTTCTGTTGCTTCTTTCTGCATTTCTTTTGCTTCTTTCTGCGCGTTTTTTTCTTCTTTCTTCACGTGTCCTACCTCTGTAGGCATAGTTAGAAACTAGCATTTAAAAAACCTTTGAAATTCACTTAAAAAATCATAGGTTTCAGGCACGTTATAGTTAGAAATGAGCATTTAAAAAACCTTTGAAATTCACTGAAAAAACCATAGGTTTCAGACATGTTATAGTTAGAAATTAGCATTTAAAAAACCTTTGAAATTCACTGAAAAAACCATAGGTTTTAGGGACAGTTATAGTTAGTTGGACATTTCACTCGTACAAAACCATAGAAATTCCCCCGTTATAGTTAGTTCAGCTAACTATAACTCGCGCCCCCGCAATGCACTGCTGATGACGTCACATATTACATCACTCATGACATGGTCAGTGACATCACTGATGACATCTCAAATGACATCACTGATGACATCATCCAGTGACTGTGTGTTTCTGTAAAGTTTAAATATGTTTAATATATATAGGGAAAGGCGTATTGAAGAATGAGTGGGTGTTTAAGTCCTCTCTCTATGGCCCTGGAAATCTTCCAATGAGAACCATGCCCTGAGCACTTAAGCTGTCTAATTGAACACACTCAGTTGCTTACCTGCATTGAGTAAGGTGTAACTGCTGAAACATGTCTGCGTGATAACTTTAATAAAATTATGGAGAAATGAGACATCTGGAGCCTTGCTTGGTGGTGTTGGATTCACGCGGATGATCTCGAACTGTGTCCGAGCCCGCATTGGGAGCGGGCATTTGTGTTTTTTATATATATATGCAAGAATGACGGTTTTGCCTAAAATAAAGAATTCCTGTAATTCATCTTTTGTGGAGTGCGTTTTCAGCCAAGGACAATTTGATGGGAAACGTGTGACGGCAGTCCAGCCGTGAAAACAGAACCACCTCTAGAGTTGAGAGGGGACCACAAGAGCTTGGACTGCCCCGAGTGTTTTAATGGAACAAAAGGCAAGCGTAATCTGACTGGCAATTGCAATTTTGAGGGCCAACTGAGGGTAATAATAATTAATGTAAATTTTGTTAATACACAGATCCTACTTAAGGAAATGATTAGAGGCAGAGGTACTATATTCTCCAGCATGCAACATGAGTTGATTATACTGAGTAAGCCCACTGGAGGGCAATACAATCACCATGCAGGGAGCACTGCCTTTTCCTCAGTACTGTGCACTAACAAGCATGCCTGTGATCAAGAAGCTGGAGCTATGAACGTGTAAGGCGAAGGAATGACTCTGAATGCAAGAATGCCGGTTTTGACTAAAATAAAGAATTCCTGTAATTCATCTTTTGTGGAGTGCTTTTTCAGCCAATATATATATATATGTAACCCAGTGACGACCTGGTTTCCACTTTTCCATAGCTTTTTTTTTGTTTTGCTTGTAACTTGGGTGCCGTTTGATGAATCTTCACAAAACATTTTTTTTAAACGTCTCAGCAACCTCAGCTACTTCCTGAAACATTTTGGATTGATCCATCAAGTGGGGGCCTGAGAAAAAGGGTGGTCTCAAAACACCTTTTCCCTTATGCAATTTTCAATAGGAAAATTGAACAGCGATACAGCAAAAACAGCTGAACAGAATTACACCAATTTTGGCAGAAAGCTGGATCTTGGTCCAAAAAGCATGCTTTTTGTGATTTGGTGTAAATCAGTTCAGTATTTTTTGGAAATTAAGGTTAAAAAACATTGTATATTTCACGCAGTGGAGGATCCACGGACACAACACATCTCAAGATAAGAGCTGATTGGCTGCCACCACATCAACAAAGATTTAGTCCCCTGTCCTGTAAAATAAACACATATATGCACGCAGCTCAAGAATACCCTGTTCCTCTAGGCATGATGGGGTGTTCCAGAGGGACCATCCCCTGGACAAAAACATAACTTTTTTAAAAACCAGTGCCAAATATCTGTGGAGGATCTGCAGTTCTGTCACGTCCGGCGTTTAAAAAAAATAAGCACCCTAGGTTGGGCTATGGCCCGGGGTTCAGCTTTTTAAATTTCATTCCAAGCCTTTTTGAGGCCCCGGTGACTGCATCCCAGGCTTGATTTTAATTTTCTGAGAAAGAGAATGTGCCCCTCTGAGCCTTTTAGTGGCCCCGGGGACCCCATCCACCATGACTTAATATTATTTTTTAGGGGAGTGGTTGTGTGACCCCCCTCCCCGAGCCTTTTTGAGACCCCAGGGGACCCATCCCCCAGGGCCATGATTTTAATTTTTGGGAGGCTCCCCGAGCTGTACATTGGCCTGATGACTACTGCAGTGTCCTGGGGACCCCAAACCCTGCGACATTGGTGTTTCCTGCCTGGGAGAGTGTGGGCAGGGAATATAAACTTCATCCCCTGCTCACACTCTCCCAGACAGGGAGCACAACTTTGCTCCTGCCCAGCTAAGAGCAGAGAAACATGCTGCTCTCACCAAAGCAGGAGCAAAGTTAAAGAGCTGGCTCCCACCAGCACCACAATGGGTGCTAGCAGTGGAGCCAACTGGGGCCCTGGGGGTATAGGGGCTTCCCCCACGGCTCCCAGGCATTAAGTCTGTTGTGCTTGCTGTGTGTGGACTAGGGCATCACTTTTAAAAATAAAAATACCAGCTGCTGCCGGCACCTGATATGGGTGCTGAATGTGGAGCCGGCTAGGGCTGTGGGGGCCTTTGGGCTTCCCCAGCAGTCCTCAACAATAAAGACGTTTGTGAGTGCCCCAGGTGGGCACTGGTATATCAACAAAATATATAGTGATGAAGGAACACATTTTGAAAATGAGTTACCTCTTAGATTACCTAAATTATTCATAGGTGCTTTCACAAACTTCTAGCATATTTATTTAGAATATACCAATCAGGGTTACAATGAACTCCTTCCACATAATTTGTAAATTTTACTTAGTGGCAAACATAACATTTACATACATAGAAAAAAACATGGAAAAATCAACAAAATACATATACATCTACTTGACTTTAAACATACATAAACATAGACATATATTATTGTTTGTACTCCTATTGTTCTTTCTGTTAGTTAATCAAAAAGTGGCTGTGTTATATAATTTCCCCACAGTCTGCTATCGGAGGTAGCCTATAGGTAGTGCAACTTTGAGGTAAACAGTTTTCTCCCCCTCATATATCAATTTATGCGCCAAAAAGTCCTTAATCTATTTATTTAGAGTATAGAAGACTTCCTCCAATGTAACTGTCAACAGTCAACTGCGGCACCCACTCTAGAAACAAAATAGCCGATATAGCAGCACTTACAATGGGTGCTGG
This sequence comes from Calotriton arnoldi, assembly GCA_963921515.1. Classification (NCBI taxonomy): domain Eukaryota; kingdom Metazoa; phylum Chordata; class Amphibia; order Caudata; family Salamandridae; genus Calotriton; species Calotriton arnoldi. Next base: position 373,840 of record CAWUFW010007967.1, read on the forward strand.
CTTGGGAGGCAGCAGGGGCTGCAGGGGCCTTGGGGCTCCCCCACGGTGCCCAACTTTTGGATGTGGGGTGGGTGGGCAACAGGGCACCCACTTTAAAAAAGAAAAACAAAGTAGAATAATAAATGAGCAACAGGACCCACTCATTTATTATTCACTGCTCCGTGCAAGGAGCGCCCCAAAAGAAAATACCACAGTAAGTCTCTTGGGTCATTGAATCCATGATCCTAGGAGAGCATACCATATTTTTTTAACGCACTCCGAGCCAGAGTTGTGTTCTCTTCAGTTGGAGTACATGGACCCATTGTGGTGGGTTCTAGGGTTGCATTTTGTGGCCCGAAACACATTTTAAAAAGACTCAAAGTCGATGGGTTATTTTAGTAAGGCTTTATTAAAATTATTTTACAACAATCACTTTTATTAACATTGCAATGCGTGAATTTATCAATTGTACATTTGAGACACTACCCCGCTCTGTGTCAACACCAATTTGCACACTGTTGGTACTTCATTAAAAACAGAAGTAAGAACTTCAAAAACAATTATTTTTCCTTGAAAACATCAATGATACGCAATAGTATAACACAAAGATCAAGCTTCTCTCCTGCCATCTTTTACATTTATATGGCCCAATTGTCTAAATAATGTCACCGTACAATAGAACTATAACATGCATGCTGAATATTCTACAGCACCTGACATCATATGTAAATTGAAGGCTACCTATATCACATTCAAGATTGGATTCCCTCTAGTATTCTTTGCTTCCATGCATCTCAAAAAAGATATCCAGCTCTAAGCTTAGCTATCCCAACAGCCATTCCATTCAATTGACCACTATGCATTGGTCCCAACAGCAACACATGTCTAAAGTGCAAAATGTATTTTTCATTGTGACTGTAACATTATATCTCAAATCAACCCTGTTACAAAAATGTGCCTCCTCCAACCCCTTCTGACAGACACAGAATTGTCCTTCGAATCTCAGGCCTCAACTACCGCAACTCCATTTACCCAGGCATCGTTCCAAATTAGTTTAATATGTTCAAACTGCTCAGAGCTGCACTACCTACATCTTCTGTTGTGAAACAACCACATCACTCCTACCTTGATTGCTTTCCATTGATTCATCTACAGGAAACACATTGATTTCAATGGTCAGTTTCTAGCCTACAAAGGTTTTTATGGAAGGTACTGGTTCAGCTTAACAAGTTGTTTCACACTTAAAGCCTCATTTAGAGTATGGTGGGTGACCTGCTGCCCATTAGACTGATAGAGCTAATTACCTCTGTCTCGCTGGCCAGACTACCACCCACCATGCTTAAAGATCTCTGTCACTCTGTCTGCCCTGTGGAGATCTCTGTGCCTTTAGATGAGCTGCAGTATGAGTCGCAGGTGTGGCAGCACCTCTGAAGGAACTGAAATTTTGCTCAGTGGCCACCATGTTTCATGCAGATGCTCAACAAATATTTTTGTTTTTCAAAAACAAACTCCCAAAGTGAGTTTTTTTTTTAGAAACAAATAAACAATAACCCTGACACTATGGGAGTTCTTTCCCAGGATGTACGAGTCATATCTAATATTTTTCTGTTCGGGACAGGTTTCACTGGCATTCCCAAATTGATAAAGTACATCAGACTGCCCAGTCTAAATAGGGCAGACAGTCTTTTCCACCTACACCGATGGCCCTAACTCCACCAGGACAGGGGTTATAGAGCAGGCGGACATTCAGTTTGATGGACAGGGTACTCCGCCATGTTTGGTGCAGAGTAGCCTGTCTGCCAAACTCTACATCAGGCCCTTAGTAGCCAACCAGAACCATAATGTACGCCTGCCTAAACATAACAACCGTCAGCTAAATAAAATTGCATGTCAGTGCATGCGACTATCTATTTAAGGGAAAGTTTGTCCTCTCTGTACACAACATCCTGACGCATAAACTATACACAGCTGGACACTCCTCCTGCTATAACGACTGCAAAGCAATCCCTTCTAAGGTCTATTCACAGAGACATCCAAGCCTGGCATGATCTATGACAGGAGAAACATTGCACACTTTTGCCCTAATCATGAGGAAATGTTATTTTAAAGCTAAAGCTTCATTGTGCGTAGGAGGCACAGTGGAGGGCCTTGCATGAGGAGACCACCAAGAGTGAGCTGGGCTGCCTGCACATATGGCAGTGGTGGTGGAGTACAGAAGGTTGTGTGACCCATATCATGTCCCTTAGCAGGAGTCAGGATTAAGTGACATGGACAACTTGGGGCGGTGCACTGGAAATTTTGCACATAGTGAGATTGCCCCTGGTTGCTATATGGGCAGGGCGGAGTCAAACAGGAGACTCTGCATATCTCTGGAGCACAGTAAACTGTACAGCATCATCACAGGTGCCATGAGGCCACCAGCCATGAGCGCTCATTGTTGAGGATACCACCAGCCCTGCGGAGGTACGCTAAGCGCTGCCCTGCTTCTGCCCATGTGGTGTGGACAGAGCCCTCCCCTGAACAGATGCACAGTTACAGACACTGCAACCAGTTTCCACTGCCACATCATTGATCCAGACTGGCGGAGGGCTGCCTCTTTTGGCCAGCTACCTTTGGAGAAAGAGTCCTGTGAGCTTCACTTCAATATAAACCTTTCTAGATTGAGCCCATGCCCTGAATTCTTCCTTCTAAGCCACTGATGGCTTTAACTTGGCTGTTTCTGTAACTCCAGCATAGAGAAAGCTATATTTATCATCAGCTAAAATAGAAGTAACTGGAGTAAAATTCTATCTGATTTCAAGGGTTTACCAATTACAGAGAAACATCAAAAACAGGGAAGCAATTCCACACACAGTGGAAAAGAGACCAGAGCTGAAGAAAACTCAAAGCAAACAGTTTGCCGTCAGTGCTGTCTGCTAAGTTCAGTAAAAATAAAAGATCAAAAAAGCATGGCATTAACTTGCTAAGGCATGTGAAAGAAGTATACTTCCTTCCTAATCCCAATTAGCGGTGCTGGGTTGTGCGCTGGAATGCAGAGCAAAAATGGCAATTTTGAGGTAATCAGTCAGCAAGATGTAAGTGTTATCCATAAATAATACCAAACTGGTTGAAATAAAAAACAACAAACATGTTGCAATAAGACACACGTGCCCCTTATGTAAATAATATCCTTTATCTCTTATGAATTTCAAATGGTTTCATTTTACTGAAAGTGGAAAACACTTTTTATCTCGCGGGAACACCTTATATTCTGTTTACATTCCTTCTGCTGAATCAAGGTGCTTCATATTTCATTTGTGTTCTGCTTGTTAATCGGTTTGGTAAAGTGATTACCATTTGCAAATGGCGCATATTTACCATGTCTTTTGCAAACGTGCAATGGAAACGTCTAAAAAATTGCTACCACTTAAAAATGCAAACTGCTATTTTTAAACGGGTGTTTTGGATAACACTCCTTCATAAAAACATTTTAAAAATGTTCACACATTTTAATTTCTTTCTCTACAAAATAAAACAACAATGCTTGCATTTGGCAAACATACTATAAAATAAGATAGCGTAACATAACATAACATAGCATAACATAATATATAATGACATGTTACTCTAATCAGTTAGGCATTGAGACACTAGCCCTGCAACCAGTGGATGAGGCAGTGTGCTTGCTTGTTTTTAGGAATGCGGGTGCTGGAATGTATATATGTGACTCACACAGCACAAACCTAACTACAAAGAAGGAAGCATTGCATATGAAAGGGGTTTATAGTATATAGTGAGGAAGAAGCGGGCAGTGAGGTTCATCATCACAGGCAATGGTCTCCACAAGGGCGGCTGCCCCCGGGAAGTGGTAGTGGGGCGTGAAGGGGGGAAGGAGGGTGGGGGTTTGAAAAAAAAGTTCACTTACCTGCCGGCCAGCCGGCCGTCTCCATCCTCTTCCTGACTTTTCTAGGAACAGGAAGCACCCAGGCTCCCTAAGCCAATCACAACGCTGCAATGCAGCGTCATGATTGGTCTGAGCGCCGTAGTTCGGCGCTCAGACAGGGAATGGGAGCCTGGGCTTCTCCACCCCGGCTGCAATGCAGCCTGCAAAGTGTGCATGACTGTTCGCCCGGCTCAAGACGGCCGGCCAAACAGTCATGGGCACTTAGAAGGTGCCACCACTCCTCCCGCCTGTGCTGCCTAGCTTTGCCCTGCAAAACTGCCTCAGTATGAAAAATAAAATGATAATAACCTTGCGTTATTGTCATTTTATTTTTCCTTTTTTGTAGTCCTGAAAGGCAGTGGGGCAATGAATGCTCCTCCGCCTTAGCGGAGGAGCCGAACCCTGAGTCTCCAGCAGAGATGGAGTGAGGTTTAGCGGGGATTTGACACTGTAGAGAATGGGGCATTGCTGTCCATTTTGTTCACTTGCATGGGGAGTTATTGTCAGGGTTGGATTGGGATTAAAAATCGGTCCAGGCACGCTAACAAAAAGTGGCCCACATTTGCATATTGCCTTTCCGCAAAACACTGCTTCGGCGAAATTGTATAAAAAGGGGGGATAAAAAAAATGCGCGGATTAGTTTACACTGGTGAAACACACCTGAAAACAAGTGAGGATACTTCTGCTCAGGCCCCCTTCCCCCGCTCAGTATGCGTACATTAATTGGACGGCCCAGCGAGAGGAAGGGAGTGACACCTCTGTCGTTGATAAAAGGGAGGTAATGGACGCCCATCTACCTCCAGAAAGGCCACTCAGGCACCCACTGGGCCGCTGGCGGCATCGAACACCACAAACACCGCCCAAATCAACCCCCAGGCTGCTCAAAAAAGCAGCCCACAGCTGGAACAAGGATACCGGCCCCTCGGGCATTGCCCGAGTGCCCGCGTTACCAATCCGACGCTGGTTATTGTGTCCCTCCGTTCGTTGTGTCTGTGACAGTTTGACTTCGTGCCTGGGAATCAAATCCACGGTCGGCACACATTAAATACATTAGACGTAAAAATTGCTGTCTGTGGCTGATTTAAGTGTGTGCATTCAAGGAATGCCTTGCATTATCAGAGGAGAGTCTCCCTTAATGACTACCGACTCTTCAAGGCAATTTAATTTAGGAAGAAACATTTCAAGTCTCTAAGCAAGCAATCTAGGGTAACTGCTACAACCTAAATTAATAAACTAAACTGGTCTACAATTTGACAGTAATTCACAATACAGTACAGCTTTGCCATCTTTAGGAACGAGAGATGCAATTGCCTTTTAAAAGGGGCACTTCAAACGGTTAACCATGTGTAGATCATTTTACAGTTAGAAAAGTTAATAACAAAATGCTAGAAAAATGAAGATAGAAATTTAAAGAAAAACACCAGATACTGGAGATTTCCCTTTTTCAGTGATATTCGTCTTTGTAATTTCTTCTGTAGAAAAATCTCTCTTGGGACTTGAAATGTCAGTCAGTCAAAGATTATTTATTTCGCTTTATTTCAATAGCATATAAAGTACATGAAATACACACTTTATTATACATTATATATTAACTGACGTAAAAGAGCCATAGTAAAAATATTAAAATAATACAATATTACAAATACATTAAACACTTGAAATGTCAATTATATTATGTATACTCCCAAAAATATTTGCAATGATCTAGTTTATTTGTATTACCCTCAAATGATTATACTTTTTCATAATATTTAGTAAAACAATTACTAATAATGACACAAGTGACTATAATATTTCCCATATAATCTTTAATAAATCTTGGCATGTGATCCTATTTTCACCATTACAAGAAAGGACATTTGTGTCTTGGTCCCCTCCATTTTTCTATGCCTGATTTTTGCTGGCTTAGGACAATGTGCTATGCCACTTCTAAACAGTTGATTCGCTTGTGTGCTTCTCGCCAAAAACATGTACCATGCATTAGCTTCACCTAGCAGGCTTATTTAACTTTCCTATAACTCCATATTAAATTGTGAAAGAAATGCACCATTGATGAGGAAATTAAATGTCATATGTCTGAAGTGTGCATTTACACCACTCACTAATATAACAAAAGCATATGGCTTCCAAGAGTATCATTGTGCTCTGGCTGGGCTGCAGTTTTAAGGCACAACAGTAGGACATGACTTGGAAAAGAGTCTATGCAAGGTTTCAATTTTTTTATACATTATCTAAGTCACCACTGAAGTGTGCCTTGTTATCCCACAAGACTGGGTGCTTGAACTCGGGTGGGAGGGAAAACCAGGTATGGCCTTGACATAGGTCAGAATACCTCACCTAGATAGAGCAGCGACTAGTGAAAGGAGCAGTGCTCCTTCAGGTGGAGGAGTAAGGTTTGTACTGATGTGCATAACTTTAGTTTCTGTCTAGAGAATCATGGTGGGTGAAAAACAATGGGTTGGAATGCTCCCCAGAGCAATTTCCAGTGATTTAAACTACTTACAAGCATTCTTCTCATCACTCTTTCTGTGTCTGATATAACACCGTAAGTGGTTAATGGCGTGCCAAAAACTGTGTACTTTGCTCGCTGGGCCACATGATCCTAGCCATATCTCACTGATGAGGCTTATTAAGGCCAAAACAAGTCTGGGGTTGCTTTTGTATTCAACGCTAGTGTGGGCATCATCAGGCAGTTTGGGAGAATTGTTCTGAAAAGAAGTAGGGGCAGTACAGATATGCATGACAGGTCAGTGTCTAGAGTGGCACCGTGGGTGAAAAACAATGGGCTAGAATGCTACCAAGAGAGAATGAAAGTGGTATAGTTGATTTACAAGCATTCATTATATAACCATTTATGTGTTTGATGTAATACCCTGAGAGGTCAAGCTGAAAGGCCTAGACATGGGTACCTTGCTCGTTGTGTTACATAAGCCAAGTTATACCTCACTGACAAGGCCTAAGAAGTCCAAAAACAGTCTGCGGTTGCTTGTGAAGGAGCAGTAGATTTGCGAGTTTGGGAATCCAGAAAATATAAAAGAAACTCATTTGTCCCCAATTTGACTGTCCATTCTTTAGTAGAATGGATTTTGGGGGTTCTGGAATCTTGCATTTGCCCTTAACTATTCAGACCCACTTATGCACTTATGCATGTCCTATAGTACTCCGTTACTACCTGTGTTACCTGGGACTCCTCTGCGGGGGTTTGCTTTTACCCATAACCACCTCCACATCAACCGTGCTAAATGCTACAGGACCTAACTGCTGCTTGTGTTCAGGAGACTGTCAAATAAATGCAAAATACACATACAAGGACTGTACCAGAACAACACAGCATCCACCCTTCCAGTCGCTTTTATCACATCACGGATGCACTTGTAGTTTTGCATGGCTTCTAGCGTGTACCTCTATATTCATGTCCTCCAAAGAGATAATGAAGTACCAGGCCACGCCTATGAAAAAAAATATTTATGGAATGCAGATGCTATAACGAATCTCTCTCCTTTGTTGTTGAATTTTGAGGCTTAAATTTGTTTAATGGGCCAGAGATTGGTTGTTCCGCTTTACGCCCTTATTAGAAGTCAAGCACAGCGAAATTGCAGTATGTAATTTCCCCCTGCCTGATTATGGGTTTGTTCTTTTTTCCACACCCAATATTTCTGGGTGTGGGAGAAATAGACCCCATTGTTTCATTTGGTAATTGTGGAAAAATCTCATGAGGCTTTGGAGGCGGCAGCAGCCAAGCCTCATTCCCTGTTTTTTTCTGACAGGGGAAGCATACAACGCTCCAGGATGCCAAAAAATAACCTTCTCCTCCTCACCCCGCTCACCCCTATACTGCTCAGAGGTTCCTGAATACCTTTTTCACCTGCTGAGTTAGCATTAAATCCCACAGAACTAGAAATTCTATGTAGGTTTATTACCCAAATTATTCCCCATTCCATGGGGTTTAACCCGCCTCAGGGTTGTTTGTTCGAAATAACTAGCCCTCAACACTATTGTAATTAATGGTCTCAAGTAACATTAGTAATAGTGGTTTGTTAGCAGTGTTCCCAGTCATGTTCCACCAGTCAGTAAAAGCATTACTGCTACTGCAATCACAATAAACAATCATAGTCTTAATTCACTAGTAGAAATAATTAACCAGGGCAGTATTACCAATAATGAGCATTAAGATTAAGATATGGTTTCTGATAATGCCCTATCAAACACTATGTGGAGTAATGTGGAGTAATAATCCAAGCAGCCTCCTTCACACACAGTCCCAAGCACACACACTTAAATCTACGCACACACATACTCCTAAAAACCTAGACTCACAATCGCACAGACAGACACTCAATCACGCCCTCATACAGACAGGCTTTTTGACTTAGGCAGATGCCCAATAATACAGAGAAATGGCACGTAGGCATATGAATGCAACACTGCTACCAACCAAATTGTCATTTAGTCCAAACAATAATTAAAAGAATGTTTCTTTATAAAAAGAATTGTTTGAGCGAAAAACATGTTTGATGCTCTCTCAGTGGTGATGCACACATAGTGTGACAGTAGTGATTAAACGTGTGTATCTAACAACAAGAATAGCACAACCCATTCTTGGCTAATCAACAATATAGATAAGAGTCCGCTATTTAAGTCGTTTCGATCTCTATCCCTAAGGAGATAATGGGATCCTCAGGACTCTAGATATAACTGAGCCCGAGATTCATGAGTAAAAATGGATCTTGCAGAAGACTCAAGGGGTAATGCAAAAATAGCAGCCCTTAGGGCGTGATACCTTAGGATAATGGCCCAAAACTCTGGTAAACTCTAGGAGGAGGATGCTGGGAGCCAAATGGAGGCATCCCCAACCTAAGGGAAAGGATGCTTCATTGCCTGGTGTGTAGCTTGTGCCTCTCCATGCAATAGCGGTCCCACTTGGTGAGTGAATGCAAGAAAATCGGGTGTTGTGCGGTGCGATGGAAGCGACTTCCTGACAGCAAAGTGAACAATGTGTGGGGATGCCCAGGCACAAACTCAGCCATAAAGGAACACACCGTTTGAAGGATCCAGACAAGCAAAGACACAGTAACCCAGAAAATCACATGCAACAACACATAGCGGAAGATGCAAGAGCACACGAACGCAAACATTCACTCATAGGCAACAACATAGAACAGTATCTTTCTGAGCATCATATTGCAGAAAACATGACAGAAGATCAATTGACTCTATATAGGTCATGCATTCCTCAGTAGCTAGGCTTTGGAGGTTGTTTGGGTCACATCTGATCTTTCCACCAAACCACACTCTCCATTCCCCCTGGAATCTCACGACAGTACGTCCATTCTTTTTGGGGGGAATAGTTATGAACATCTAACACTTCTAGGCCCTCGTGCATTATTTTCATAAAGCCAAGGCGCAGGTGAAAGGAACCCTTCACTATACCATTGTTGTGTACTGCAGTCACTTGAAGCATGTAAACTACATCGAACAGATGAACCACAAATAGTGTGCGATGCATCAATGAGAGACCTTGCAATTATACTATGTTCATGATTCAAAAAGGACTCAGGAAAGTGTCCTACGATTTGCATAGATTTCCATTTTAAGGGTATTCACAAAATACCCAGGACTATGTATTGATATCTATGCAAATTGTAGATTTCCATGCATACTGTGATCTAACTTCTTCATTCGTCTTAGCCTTTCAAATATAAGTAACACCCTGAAGAAATGCCCTGCTTAAACACAGAACATTAATTTTGACAGGAAATGAAGTGGTCGTTGTGCGGTGTGCAATGCACATTTTTGCTGCTGTATGGAAATGTGACTGAAATGTACAAACTGAAAAGGCAGCTCCAGACCTTCAACCTCCAACTTTAAAAAGTAAAAGGCGTATGGCGCAATCATTTTCAGGTAATGCAACTAGAAATTGGAACTCACTACCTCCAAACCTTCGCACCACAGCCTCTTTCTGGATTTTCAAAGCAGATCTAAAAACTCTTCTTTTCCAAAAACACTTCGAACAATAAGTCTCCTCTGCAAGTGCCCCTCCAGCCACACGCCCCCTTTTCTTAGGTCATGACCCTGATTGTTACATGACACCCATGAGAGCTACTACGACCCTCTGTCTCAATTCGGCGATTATGTATAATGTATTTGTGTGACCCCAATCACTCCACCTTTTCTTAATACGTAATCTTGAGTGAATATGTAACTTGTTAATCTGTAACTTATACCACGAGTAACTGTTGTACATATAAGTAGCGATACCTACTACCATGTTACTCTTTTTCCTTATGTAATTTACTTTACTCTATTGTAAAGTGCTCTGACACCTCTGGGTAAAGCACGCGCTATATAAAAACGCATAAATAAATAAATGTTTGAGCTATGCAGTAGAGATTGACGAGAGGTTTTTCTCTTGTATGGGACAGCCTGTGAAATTCACAAATTTTTCATTGTTAAGCACGTATATTATGATCATAGAAAGCGTGTTTCTAGTTCTCCAGATTTATTTTGTCTTTGCTCCAAACAAATGGCTTTCTGTAAGTATGAATAGGCTTTTCCCAATGTTACTACTAATATGATTAGGATGTCTTGTGTCAGGATGGATGATATTCAGAATTCCTGTCTTTTTTGCATAGTCAAGAGAAAATCTCAGTCCAATCACACACTCAAGAAACCCAGAGGAGCACTCTAACAGACACTGTTAAAAATTCCAAATTATCACTCCAGAAAAGTAGATTGTTAGAAATGGGGGTCTCTAGTTGGCAGAGGTATTCACCTTTGTCCAAGTAGGGATCCTTGCTTCTCATCGGTTTAAGGGGATTACACACTTTAGTTAACCCCTGCTCCCCCCATTGGTAGCTTGGCACGAGCAGACAGGCTTATCTCAAAGGCAATGTGTAAAGTATATGTATCCAAACACACAGTGAAAACACCACAAATGGACACCACACCAGTTTAGAAAAATAAAGTATCTTTAACTAAACCAAACAAGACCAAAACAACAAAAATCCAGCATACATGTATCCAAATATCACTTTTAGAACAGGTACTTCGAAAATAGCACTTGTAGAAACAAATAGCTCCTCCTGGGGCTATTAAGTGCGGCGCCGACCGCCAGGTGCACAGAGAAGGGCACGGAGTCCCATGGACCCTCAAACAACAGTACTTTGGAAACAAAGTCAGTAGACGATGCACAGCATCGTGGAGGTGAGGAGTCGGCCCCAAGACGAGGCCGGTTCCCTTCTGCCATGGTAGAGGCGAGGCATCGAGTCCGTGAGGAGGTGAGGTGTTGAGTCCAGGACAGGGAAGTTAGGTGGCGTCGGTGGTGAGGCGTCGGTTCCGGTGAGGCGATGCGACTTTGAAGAGTTCATGAGCTCACCCTTGTCGGTTATCGGCTTCGTGATAAAGGGATGCTGGCGCTGAGGGTGACTGCGTCGGTGTGAGGGCTGGAGTCGGGATGGTCGATAACTGCAGGTGTTGAAGGGCGTCGGAGCTGCGGTGCAGGCAGGGCAGTGCATCATGTACTTCACAAGTGGTGCCCCTGGCCTCGGTGCAGGTCGCAGCGTCACTTCAGCATCACTGGCGGCGTGGGAGATTGCTTTTCTTGCTTCTTTCAAGTTGCTTCCAGCTCCCAACAGCAGGAACAACCTCCAGAGGCCCAAAACTGGAATAGGCACCTCCTGGCAGGTCAGAACTCTCAGCAATAGAGTTCAGGCGAGCTGGGGAAGAAGTCTTTGTGTCCCTGAGACTGCAGAACAGGAGGCAAGCACACACAGGCCCTTGGGTCCAATACTTATACCCCATTTTCTCTTTGTTCTCGTTGTGGCAAGGGTCTCTGAGACCAGTCCAAACAGTTCTGCTCTCTCTGGCCCAGCTTCACTACAGGAGGTGGAGACAGCACTGTACACTGCCTATTCAGGTGCTAGTGAAACTCCTCCCACCACTACAAATGAAGCCAAGGTCTATTCAGCCCAACTATGAGTTACCCAGGAAAGGCAGGACGCTCCTCAACCCCCCCCTCCCTTGTGGCTGTCTAGAGTGAATGCACATCCCCAGCTTCTGTCACTCCAAACCCAGACAATCAGTACACAAACAGCAGAGGCACACAGAATGGTTAAATAAGAAAATACCTACTTTCGAAAAGTATACCTCAGGACACACATCTCGTGACCCATCTGTCGCACTGCGTTGTGGGTAAAAGTTCCCCTTTCATTAAACCCATTTAAACATTCTTTATCCATTTTTCCATTTGAAACCAATAGTTATACAATTACTTTAATCCAAACTCATGAAATCACTTTGGAGACAGCGCCATTCCACCTTCAATCTTTATTTACTTCAAATGACTACTGCGTGCCAATCAGGCTTTTCACAGCAATCCGTACAATCAAAAGTTGAACGTGCAACAGAGTCAACTTGTCTTTTGATGCCCAATGCATTTCGAGCCTACACTGGCTCTTCATCAGGGGTCTCTGCAATAAATGAAAAACACTCGGCTAACCACTTACTATTGACCTTCTCTGATACAAAATAATACGAACACCCACGCAGTTTCACACCCACCCCTGCTGCTTCCCAACCCCACCCGACAAAAAACCTGCATTCAAACATTAAAAAAATAATTAAATCAATCAAGAAATACCCATATCCATCACACAAACCCCCTTTAACCCATCCACTAAATCATAACTACTCACTGAAAGCAACTCTCCAAAAATGCTGAGTACAACCCCTCTATGTCAATCACTCGTACTCCCCTTATACCTCTAAACCTTTGTCAAATCGAAGCCCGTCTTCCCTTGCCCATACTTTTGAAGTCAAACAAAATTACCTTATTCAAACGGCAACCGGCAACCTGCCAGCCTCGTCAAACTCTCCCTGCATATTTTAAATTCATCCAAACTCACGACCGTGCAGTCTGTTTTATTTAACCAAGTTTTTCACTTCCGTATGTCCAATCAAACCCATTACCTCAGACCCCGTGACCCTCCACTCCACAGCTGCACCACATTCTCCCGAAGTGCAACAGCAACTTCAACTCCCACAATGCACTCACCAAAGCTATATCGTGATTGAATCCCACATAATACCAAAACCGAAAAAACAGTACTAACAACCCAGCAATACCCCGTTTCCCCACCCTCCAAATACAGCCGAACATCTGTGACAAATCAATAAAAACTAAACTGAATTACTAAATATCAGTGCGTTATCAAAGTGAATATGAACACAGAATCCATTCCTCCTAAACTGAAAGTCCTGTAACTAAAAAATACTGGTGCATAAAACAATAAAACACACAAAGGTCAACAGTCCATGATCCAGCTATCGTTACTCGAATATCGCATGTGTTGTTGTAGACTCCGCTCCAGTTACTCGCTATCTCCACAGTGATGCAATGATCTGTATCTCGACTCGCCGAATAGTCATCCATGGGGTGCAAACTCATTTGGGATGAAAATTGCTAAGCAGAAAACTTTGATTGAGAATGCACTCCTTCCCTTAATTTACGAGTTCATAAATCCATAATTCTGTCATCCAGTGGTGCGTGCGATCAGATGCCGTGATCCGCCCCAGTACACAGCTCATACTGAAAGTATACCTCAGGACACACATCTCGTGACCCATCTGTCGCACTGCGTTGTGGGTAAAAGTTCCCCTTTCATTAAACCCATTTAAACATTCTTTATCCATTTTTCCATTTGAAACCAATAGTTATACAATTACTTTAATCCAAACTCATGAAATCACTTTGGAGACAGCGCCATTCCACCTTCAATCTTTATTTACTTCAAATGACTACTGCGTGCCAATCAGGCTTTTCACAGCAACCCGTACAATCAAAAGTTGAACGTGCAACAGAGTCGACTTGTCTTTTGATGCCCAATGCATTTCGAGCCTACACTGGCTCTTCATCAGGGGTCTCTGCAATAAATGAAAAACACTCGGCTAACCACTTACTATTGACCTTCTCTGATACAAAATAATATAAACACCCACGCAGTTTCACACCCACCCCTGCTGCTTCCCAACCCCACCCGACAAAAAACCTGCATTCAAACATTAAAAAAATAATTAAATCAATCAAGAAATACCCATATCCATCACACAAACCCCCTTTAACCCATCCACTAAATCATAACTACTCACCGAAAGCAACTCTCCAAAAATGCTGAGTACAACCCCTCTATGTCAATCACTCGTACTCCCCTTATACCTCTAAACCTTTGTCAAATTGAAGCCCGTCTTCCCTTGCCCATACTTTTGAAGTCAAACAAAATTACCTTATTCAAACGGCAACCGGCAACCTGCCAGCCTCGTCAAACTCTCCCTGCATATTTTAAATTCATCCAAACTCACGACCGTGCAGTCCGTTTTATTTAACCAAGTTTTTCACTTCCGTATGTCCAATCAAACCCATTACCTCAGACCCCGTGACCCTCCACCCCACAGCTGCACCACATTCTCCCGAAGTGCAACAGCAACTTCAACTCCCACAATGCACTCACCAAAGCTATATCGTGAATGAATCCCACATAATACCAAAACCGAAAAAACAGTACTAACAACCCAGCAATACCCCGTTTCCCCACCCTCCAAATACAGCCGAACATCTGTGACAAATCAATAAAAACTAAACTGAATTACTAAATATCAGTGCGTTATCAAAGTGAATATGAACACAGAATCCATTCCTCCTAAACTGAAAGTCCTGTAACTAAAAAATACTGGTGCATAAAACAATAAAACACACAAAGGTCAACAGTCCATGATCCAGCTATCGTTACTCGAATATCACATGTGTTGTTGTAGACTCCGCTCCAGTTACTCGCTATCTCCACAGTGATGCAATGATCTGTATCTCGACTCGCCGAATAGTCATCCATGGGGTGCAAACTCATTTGGGACAAAAATTGCTAAGCAGAAAACTTTGATTGAGAATGCACTCCTTCCCTTAATTTACGAGTTCATAAATCCATAATTCTGTCATCCAGTGGTGCGTGCGATCAGATGCCGTGATCCGCCTCAGTTCACAGCTCATACTGAAAGTATACCTCAGGACACACATCTCGTGACCCATCTGTCGCACTGCGTTGTGGGTAAAGTTCCCTTTCATTAAAACCATTTAAACATTCTTTATCCATTTTTCCATTTGAAACCAATAGTTATACAATTACTTTAATCCAAACTCATGAAATCACTTTGGAGACAGCGCCATTCCACCTTCAATCTTTATTTACTTCAAATGACTACTGCGTGCCAATCAGGCTTTTCACAGCAACCCGTACAATCAAAAGTTGAACGTGCAACAGAGTCGACTTGTCTTTTGATGCCCAATGCATTTCGAGCCTACACTGGCTCTTCATCAGGTCTCTGCAATAAATGAAAAACACTCGGCTAACCACTTACTATTGACCTTCTCTGATACAAAATAATATAAACACCCACGCAGTTTCACACTCCACCCTGCTGCTTCTCAACCCACCGACAAAAACCTGCATTCAAACATTAAAAAATAATTAAATCAATCAAGAAATATCCATATCCATCACACAAACCCCTTTAACCCATCCACTAAATCATAACTACTCACCAAAGCAACTCTCCAAAAATGCTGAGTACAACCCCTCTATGTCAATCACTGTACTCCTTATACCTCTAAACCTTTATCAAATCGAAGCTCGTCTTCTCTTGCCCATACTTTTGAAGTCAAACAAAATTACCTTATTCAAACGGCAACCGGCAACCTGCCAGCCCCGTCAAACTCTCCCTGCATATTTTAAATTCATCCAAACTCACGACCGTGCAGTCCGTTTTATTTAACCAAGTTTTTCACTTCCGTATGTCCAAGGGTCACGGGGTCTGAGGTAATGGGTTTGATTGGACATACGGAAGTGAAAAACTTGGTTAAATAAAACGGACTGCACGGTCGTGAGTTTGGATGAATTTAAAATATGCAGGGAGAGTTTGACGAGGCTGGCAGGTTGCCGGTTGCCGTTTGAATAAGGTAATTTTGTTTGACTTCAAAAGTATGGGCAAGGGAAGACGGGCTTCAATTTGACAAAGGTTTAGAGGTATAAGGGGAGTACGAGTGATTGACATAGAGGGGGTTGTACTCAGCATTTTTGGAGAGTTGCTTTCGGTGAGTAGTTATGATTTAGTGGATGGGTTAAAGGGGGTTTGTGTGATGGATATGGGTATTTCTTGATTGATTTAATTATTTTTTTAATGTTTGAATGCAGGTTTTTTGTCGGGTGGGGTTGGGAAGCAGCAGGGGTGGGTGTGAAACTGCGTGGGTGTTCATATTATTTTGTATCAGAGAAGGTCAATAGTAAGTGGTTAGCCGAGTGTTTTTCATTTATTGCAGAGACCCCTGATGAAGAGCCAGTGCAGGCTCGAAATGCATTGGGCATCAAAAGACAAGTCGACTCTGTTGCACGTTCAACTTTTGATTGTACGGGTTGCTGTGAAAAGCCTGATTGGCACGCAGTAGTCATTTGAAGTAAATAAAGATTGAAGGTGGAATGGCGCTGTCTCCAAAGTGATTTCATGAGTTTGGATTAAAGTAATTGTATAACTATTGGTTTCAAATGGAAAAATGGATAAAGAATGTTTAAATGGGTTTAATGAAAGGGGAACTTTACCCACAACGCAGTGCGACAGATGGGTCACGAGATGTGTGTCCTGAGGTATACTTTCAGTATGAGCTGTGAACTGGGGCGGATCACGG
This sequence comes from Calotriton arnoldi, assembly GCA_963921515.1. Taxonomy (NCBI): domain Eukaryota; kingdom Metazoa; phylum Chordata; class Amphibia; order Caudata; family Salamandridae; genus Calotriton; species Calotriton arnoldi. Next base: position 390,468 of record CAWUFW010007967.1, read on the forward strand.
CATCTGATCGCACGCACCACTGGATGACAGAATTATGGATTTATGAACTCGTAAATTAAGGGAAGGAGTGCATTCTCAATCAAAGTTTTCTGCTTTCGAAAAGTGGCATTTTCAAACACGCAATTTAAAAACCATCTCCCTAAAACGATGTGGTATTAAATTCTGAGTTCAGAGAGCCTAACCTCCATTTACCTATCTTGTCCCAATGGAAAGTTATACTTGTAAGATGTTACAAAGCAACTCGCAGGTTAGCCTATGCGACAGATAGGCTTTCAATAGTGAAAAACTAAATTGGCCGTATTTCACTATCAGGACATGTAAAACACACCAGCACATGTCCTACCTTTTACATGCACTGCACCCTGCCCATGGGGGTACCTTTGGCCTACCTGAGGGGTGCCTTACATATAGAAAAAGGGAAGGTTAGGGTTTGGCAAGTGGGTGCACTTGCCAGGTCAACAGGGCAGTTTAAAACTGTGCACGCAGACACTGCAGTGGCAGGTCAGAGAAACATTTTAAGGGCTACTGGTGTGGGTGCAGGCCCACAAGTAGCATTTGATTTACAGGCTCTGGGCACACACAGTGCCCTGTTCTAGGGACTTACCAGTAAATCAAATATGCCAATCACGGATAACCACCTATAACAACAACTTATACAGGGAGCACTTGCACTTTGACACTGTTCAGCAGTGGCAAAGTGCCCAAAGCATCTAAGCCAGCAAAAACGAATTCCATCACACAGTCAAAAATGCAGGAGGTAGAGGCAAAAAATATGCCAAGTCTAACATAGATCATATGTCAAAAGGAAACAGAAATTGACAAAGTCAATAGGCTCGGCTTAAATGTGTGAATGAAAACAGCATAGTTTCATACCTATGTGGGCATATTAAAGCCAGACCAATCGACTTCGAAATAAGTGGCTGTGCAGTATGTGGAGCACTCCACTTGAAAAATTGAGAGTCCTGATTAAAACATTAAAAAATATCCTTCTGCAGTGGAAAAAACTGGAAAAGCCAATAGGGCATTGACTAAAAGAAAAATAATTTGTGGTCTTGGAAAGCACACATTTCCCTTGTAGTCCATGACAGTGAATGGATCTAATTTATATTGGTCTCCTTGTGAAAGAGCAGAATGTCATCATCCACAGTGAAGTTAGCCACTATCTGAAATGGGCTGACTCATTGTCCCATGGTGTATGCTGTAGTGGGCAGAAGGAAATTGTGAATAACACAATAGGCCAGTGGATGAAGAGGCCTGCCTGAAAACCCCTATAAGCATATTATGTATTTCCTTTTAGTAAAATATAAAGATCTTGGCTAAAGTTAGCTCTAAAAAAAGTCAAGATTTGGCTCTTTTTTGAAGATTGAGTGAAGGAATACTATACAAAAACAGAATATTCCCAGAGTTTTACACATAACCACCTACCTGTTGTAGTTGCTAGATACTGTTTTAAAAGGAATTTGTAATTTAGTCGAGTGTTGTGGAACATCCAGAAGACACTAGTTAATGTTCATTTCGCTACATTTGGAATGTATACATTAAATTATCGTCTGACCATTCTTTTACCTACTTAACACCTTACTGCACATAAACAATCTTTACAGTGATTTTCTGTTTCTATGCGTGGTGCAGAATGCAGCACACATGGAAAGAGCAAAATACGAGGAGAAATGAAGCATTTCTCCCTGTATCGCCTGCTTAAGACCAGGTAAATTCCATGAGATATTTTTGGCGCTGCCCCATACCTTGTAAATATGGGGCAGTGTCAAAAAGCAATGGGTGTTGCAGCAGAACGCCCACTGCAACACCCATTGTAGGCCCCTTTCACACTACGTGCTGCATGAATAGGGGCATTATTTACAAGGAGGCGTTAAACCACATTAAGTGACTTAAAGGTGTAAATAAGGCGTAGCACTTAACGCCACCAGAACGTGGGGAAAAGTGACGCTCTGTTGGCGTTAACTCCTTGTAAATCTGCCCCTAAAGGAGAGTTGGTCTCCAGGTACTTGTTTTGAGCTGTGAGATAAATATAAACTGAAAATCTGACTCTTCTTTTTTGACCTCTGTGAATCCCACTCCTCTTTTTTGACCTCTGCTTTTTCCCCACACACAGCATGTTCTCATACCTGTTTGTGTTATTTAGAACATGGGGGCAGATGCATTAGTAGTGAAGGAGGGTTTAGAGAGTAATTGAGAGCGAATTCAATAGCTCAGCAAATTTCTAACCCACCAAGAGAAACCTTCTTGAATTTTTTGAGGTAGCATTCTGTGAGATGTACACAGGCAGAAGGCAAGTGTCACAAAATAAGGAATATATCATCCAGTAGGAAAGGCGGGAGTGCGATATATGAGGGAAAGTTATAGATTTATTTACAGGAAGCAACCAATGGCCACTTTTAGAACCCATGCTAGACCCACTATTCTACCGTTCAAGCCTGAAAAAGAAGAATCCCTACTTTGTATGAAGAACAAACATTACTTGCTAACTCTGCTGCAGGAACTACCAAGAGAGTATTCCTATTCTGTAGATGAGTCTACTACTGTAAGAATCTGCTCTAGGACGTTAGAGGACAGTCACAGGCCAGCAAGCTGACAACAAGTATCAGTGGGAGCAGCTGGGGCAGCAAGCTGAAAATAGAGGGCAGGACAGAGGGGATGGGGTAACAAGGTGACAGTGGAGGGCGAGTGGGAGGGGATTGGGAAGCAAGGTGACAATGGCGGGTGGGAGTGAATTGGGGATCACATGGGCAACGGAGGGTGGGGAAGCTAGAACGCCAAAGAAAGGTGGATGAGGAGAAAGCAAGAACAGTAACTGAGAAAGGGGAACACAGAGAGGGGAGAAGAGAAGAAGGGAGACAGTTGGAAAACACATGCACTCTCATAGAGTGCTTAAACAGAAAGAAAAAAGTAGCACATGAAAAATGAGCAGTGGAAGGGCACACATAATATGTCCATGCTCCAGTGGAGGGGCGAAAACAAGAAGGGGAAGGAAAGCCTAAGGCAGCTGATGAATAGGAAGCAAGTTAAGGAGAGTGAAAATGAAGCTAACGAATGGAAGGCAATAGGCAGGCTCTAAGACCCCTGCAGGCTAACAAAATGTCTTGCAACAGACATAGCAAGCACTATCTTAGGCGGGACCTAAACAAAATGCCTCATTCCACATGAATTCATTTTCATCTCAACAAAGTGAATCGACTAATCTTTTGAACTGGAGGTTTCTAGCATTGCCATTGCCTCAAAGGAGACTGCCTCCTGGTTTGACCCCCTGAATTCCAGAAAAGTTCTTAAATCAAAAGGCAAGCATTTTGATTCGCCCAGGCACACACAAATATATGGCTGTTTGTTGTTTGCAGTCTGCTAGCGGTTGTACCTAATTTTGGGGAAAGACCTAATAAGATACCCTCAGTCTGATGACCACTAGCTGACTGTACTCTATTTTGGTGAATTTACAAAATTAAGAAAAGACTATTCCTTGAAAAAATCTGACAACAAGGGTCAGCGGGAGCAGCTGGGGAAGCAAGCTGAAAATAGAGGGCAAGACGGAGGGGATGGGGCAACAAGCTGACAATGGAGGGCAAGTGGGAGGGGATTGGGAAGCAAAGTGACAATGGTGGGTGGGAGTGGATCGGGCAAGACATAGAAAACTGAGGGTGGGGAAGCTAGAACAGCAAGGGAAGGTGGGCGAGGAGGAAGCAAGAACAGTAACTGAGGAAGGGCGAGAAAGGGGAACACAGAGAGGGAAGAAGTAAACAAAGGAGACAGTTGGAAAACACATGCACTCTCATAGAGTGCTTAAACAAAAAGAAAAAAGTAGCACATGAAAAATGAGCCATGGAAGGACACACATAATATGTCCATGCTCCAGTAGAGGGGTGAACACAAGAAGGGGAAGGAAAGCCTAAGGCAGCTGATGAATAGGAAGCAAGTAAAGGATAGCGTAAATTAAGCTAACCAATGGTAGGCAATAGGCTGGCTCTAGGTAACCTGTAATGTCGTGTAACAGACAGAGCATGCACTGTCTTAAGCAAGACCTAAAAAAAGTGCCTCGATCTACGTGAATTCATTTTCTTCTCAGCAAAGTGAATACACAGATCTTTTGAATAAGAGGTTTCTAACTTTGCCATTGCCGCAAAGGAGACTGCCTCCTGGTTTGAACCCCTGACCTTATATTATTTCCAGAAAAGTTCTTAAATCAAAAGGCAAACAGATTCATTGGCCCAGGCACACACATATATATGGCTATTTTTCGTTGCCAGTCTGCTAGCGGTTGTACCTAATTTTGGGGAAAGACCAAAAAAGATACCCTCATTCTGATGACCCCAAGCTGTCTATACTATATTTTGGTGAATTTCCAAAATTAAGAAAAGACTTTTCCTTGAAACATATTAGGAATTTAAAAAGGTGGATACATAATGGCACAATAAAACATGTAAAGACATAAGGGGCAGGGCTAATGGAGAAGAATAGAGGGGCAAGAGGTTCTAAAGTATAAGTAGTGGTATATCTCTAGAGTCTATTCAGAGATACGATGGTATGCTATTAGAGTATAGGGTGTAGATACTAGGGTCTAGATTTGGATAGCAGGGATAACAGTTTTAGGGAATAGCTAAGGTTATCTGTATTAAGGTATAATCAGGGATATAAGTATTAGTATATAGGTAGCGGTACCAGACCAAAAATTGGAGTAACTTTAATATCTCATTGTTCATCATCTTAGTTCCATGTTCATCGTCCTATGACTTGTGTCAACATTGATTCCTGGTCCTGGCCTTGAATTAATTATACTGTAACTTTCTGTAAGAGTTTCACAGATGTCCACCTGGGAGAGCCTGTCATCCTCTTGATGATATTCTCATTTTACAGCTGCATGGTCACAAAAAGATCTCGGTAAGTGGGTAAATTTTATGTTGATGATGAATAACCTTATACAAGATGTCATGAGCAAAGCAGTGGAGGAGAGTTACATTTGCTTCTGAAAATATTTAAACACTTCAACTAAGTTTCTTTTTGTGGCATGGTGATGGTATCCTTCGATGAGTGTCGCTGATTTTTTTTTTTTTTTAAAGTGTTCAATTTTGTAGTTCTAACCTAAAGGTTGCCTGAATATACTATTTGTTTTATTAAAATAAATATATGCATGTATCAATCTGTTTATCCACCATCATTCTAGTCTATCTTTCTATTTATTTTGTTTTGTGTGTGGATGAAGGAGGTTGGCCAGCCAAGTACTCTTGGCTCAAACAATATTACATGTACACCACACTTTCCACCTCTTTGTACGCTTACCTTATTTAAAAGTACAGGTATAGCATGACCGTTTAAAAATTCAATTACATCAAACATTCCTGTTACAAAATGTGCTTCTTTCAAAACAGGTACCCCGTGAAGTTCCTTCAGAAGGTGCATGGGAAACTCTGGGGTAGGTTGTAGAACTGCCTATTTCATATTCTGCAAATTTGTATTGAGAGCAAAAACACATCACATTTCTGAATTTTGATTAATTCCAGCTAACACTGACACATATAGTGTAACATAACTGAAAACCCCACTTTGCGAGGTGAGTAGAAAGTAAAACATTATTGCTCTATAAGTCAGAATAATTCACATCTGATTCTGAAATTAATCTGGAATCACATTGGCAAACTTCAAAGGGCACAGCAGGATATCCCTAATTTCAGGACTGACACAGAGCTGCTGTGTTTGGATTTACATCTTTGCTCTTCTAACGCTGTCACTTTGAATAATTTCTCTTGATTATGGTTTAGATTTGCAAAGGTGAGCCTAAATAAAGCTCAGCATCACACACAAAATATGTCCTTCCTAATTTTGTGGCAAGGCGGCAGTAGGAAGATGCAGAGCATGTTGTCTGGCTGTGATATTCTGCATAATCCCCAGTGATTGCAACACCGAGTCAACATATGATCTTCAAATGTAAATTTTGGGGTGCTTTGAAGTTCTGAAAAATAACACTGAGTCTGGTGGGCAGCTAACGTGCCGCCTTAACACGTCAGACCATGCAAAATCCATCATAATTGTCAAGAAGCGTTATTGATGGTGCCTGTTAGCACTCGGGGCTTTCAGCAATGTTTGCCTTTCTTCTGTGTGATGTATATAGATTATGACAGGGAAGGGAACAAGCATCATTGGTTGCCATGAGTTGTTGTTATATGGCCAGCTGCATTTAAGAGATTAAACACATCTTCCCATTTTGCGAGTACCGAAAGTCAGTGGAGAGCCCTGAAGTCAAACTGAAATATGTTATTCAGGTGTGCATCTATGTTTGCACCACTGCTTAGAAACATGGCTTGAATACTTGAAATTGTATCACCAACTGGGGCACCCTGTGGGCCGTATTTACAAGCCCCTTGCGCTGCCGGTGCGTGACTTTTTGTAACACACCGGCAGTGCATTTTGCTGCCCCATATTTACAAGGACAGGAAAAGCCACCCTGCGTGGCTTTTCGTGTCCTTGTAAATATGGCCCCTTTTCACGCAGCACTTTGCGTGAAAGGGGCATTCCATGGGTGTTGCTGTGGGTGTTCCCACGCAACACCCATGGAACCTGACACATTTCCAGATTTACGAGTAATCGTAAACCTGGAAATGCGTCTGAATGCTTGGGGAGGCGTAGGGCAGCGCAACGAGGAGAAATGTATTAATTTCTCCTCGTTGTTTTCCTCTTTTTATGAGTGCTGCATTCTGCAGCACACATAGAATGAGGAAATAACCTCTGGTGTTTATGTGCAGGAAGGTGTCCCTTCCTGCACATAAGCAATCATTTAAAAAATATATATATATATGTTTTGCAAGTTCTATGTGTGCTAATACAGCACACATAGAAGTTGAAAAACGCCATTTCAGATTGTTATGTGCGGGAAGGGACACCTTCCTGCACATAAACAATCTTCCCTGTGACGCAGGCATCCTTGCACCATGGTGCAAGGGTGCCTGCGTCGGCGCGTGACAGCAAATTGTGAACCGGTGCAGGGGAGAGGTAAGATATCCGTCATATCTTTGTAGATATGGCGCATCCCTTTGCTTCGGAATTAACGTAGCGCGGCGCAGCCAAATGGCTTGCTGGTTAATTCTTTGTAAATGATGCCCTGTATTCCCAAGAACAAGGGTAATACAATGCGAATGTAAACGTGTTCTGCCAGGAAAGTATTTGATATATTTAAACAAGTAATAGGCAGTAGCGGCTCCTGGAGGGAGTGCTGCGGGGCGGTGGGGCGGGGCGGGGTGGGGCAGGGTGGGGGGTAGTAAACTCCGGCATACGGCCGAACGGAGGTAAGTACATAAATAAATAAATAAAACGAATTACATTGCGCGCGCTGCAACGCCAAATGGCGATGCGGCACGCGCAATGTAATTCGTTTTTTAAATTTATTTATGTACTTACCTCCGTTCGGCCGTATGCCAGGGTTTACTTCCCCCCACTCTGCCCCTCCCCCGCCCCACCGCCCCGCAGCACTCCCTCCAGGAGCCGCGACTGGTAATAGGCCAATTCTTGTTCAAATATGGATTACTTAAAATGGCGCATGTGCTGGCTAAATGTTTCACTGATCTTCCCGATCGCATGGATTGCGCTGGTGTTGTTACAGTTGTGCATCCATATTTGCACCACCTGCCAAGTGCAAAAACAAAATTTGCAATCAATTAAAACGCATTGTTTCACCCTCTTTACAGAGCTGCACTGAGTTACTGAACCCTGTTTCATTTTAAGAAATCTATTTCAACAATAAAACACATTTGCATTGCTGAGTACTATCCAAGATATTAGCCAATCTATATTGTGACGTTTGACAGTAAGATTTTATTATGAAGCAATGTATTGTGGTTTACTTTTACTTTGTCCTTTACGGTATCAACAAAATATATGCCTACTTTTATTGCTGTCATGTTTTCCACGCAAACAGGGGTTTACACACGTTTTGGAATATACCGACCCACTCGTAACCTGGCCCTACGTGGTTTTAAAGTTTCACCACATAACCCATAATGCATCGGGGTGTTTATTGAGAAACATGTTATAGCCTTTTAAGAGTAAAAGAAATCCGTGAACAAGACCATGGGGGTCAAGAAGGATTGGAGGTGTGGGGAGCACTTATGTGAGGAATAAAGCACCGGAAACATTTCTTTAAAGTGCTGGAATTATTTTCCTTTTGTGGAGGAGAAGTTGTAAATAAATATTGAGGTACACATATATATATTTTAAACAGAATGATAAATATTTAGATTTAATGGTTTTTCAGCAACATTCATTCCATACCAATTATAATTTTAATAAGAAATGATATATTTAATGAGGAATGAGATATGAAATCCAAAATTGTAAGCTTTGTGATTAGTACTTCTAGATGAGTCCAGTAGTCAAATATGATACATAGAAGTCTTCTGTCAGTATCACTAATGTGGTGTTTTCTTGTCATTTTGTGTATGGTTTCTACTGAGCACCCTTTGAACAGTAGAGAGCAAAGGCTACACAAAGAACACACTTTACTTAAGTTTCATCTAAACGGACAATAGAAGAAACATAAGCTCGGGACAATTTTATACCTCTGATTCCCACACCCTCAAGGGCAGCAGCAAACAAAGATGGGGAGAGAGAGGGGAAAAGTGGAGGCATTCTAAGAAAAAAAGAAAAAAATGTAAACAGCCCTTCAATGTCACTGCATAACACACCACATCTCTTGTGAGACACTCTCCCTTCTGCCATCTTCAAAAAATGCTCTGATGTATTATAGTCCTTCAGCCACTTCCATCACACCCAGCTAAAATATTATCCAACAATTCTTACACTTATTTCCGTTCCAAGAGCACATGCTCTTTATTTTCAAATGTTACCCAGAATGCAGCAGGGAACCAAAACAAGGCCACCAGCCTGTCAGCCAGTCCTTGCTTTTTAGCATGGTGCAATGCATTCCGCCTTCACTGAGCAGTGTGGCCCGGAAAAAAATGTGAGTCCTGCAGGCCCAAAAATTGACATTTGTCATTTTGGTCACAGACCTCACTAAGGTCTCTCTTTGTGATGGATCCACAAGTTTCACACCTTCTATCTTAGGGCCAGTCCCTTTATAGGGAGTCATGTCACTCTGCTGAGAACCAGTCTAGTACAGAGTCTCCACTCAGTACTTGTTCCCTCAAAAAATGAGTCAAGAGGGATTTTACATTCTCACTCTTGGACAGTGGTAGCGTTCATAGGATTCTGATCTTAGAAGCTCTTGCTCAGTTATTTATCCTTTCAAGCTCATGCTCCATGAGTACCACCTAAATAGTAGCACACTGCTTATAGAAATCAAATTCATAAATGTTCTTGAACTTTTGTCTCCATTTTTGTATTTTGTTCAATCCAGGTTCTTCTGAACGTTAGCCAGTTTCTTTCTTTGCACAACATTACTATTCAATTCTTCCGTGGAATTCTCCAGATGTGAGTCCTTCCAGTCTATTCAATATGTGGTTACCCTCACTTATAAAGACGGTTCCCTCCTAGGTCAAAGGTGACAGGTGAGGGTCGCTCCTTTGACCTTCACCCCCATGGCACCAGAAACAAAATCTATCGTCTTTTGCCTTCTTTCATGATTTGGAGACCTTTGGGAACATGACGATGCAGCAGGATATATATTAATACTGTCTTTATATGGGTGAGTCCGAAGTCAACCACTGCACTGGTCCTTAAGATTGAGACTGAGTTCCTCTGGTAGGGGGAAGGTAACAGGGCTTCTCCTGCCATTGCCAGTGTCATCTGTACTGTTGAGCTAATCCTCCTAGCATTGCCTATTACCATGTCTGTAAGTGCATTGAGGTCTGAACTTCCACAGCATCAGTTCAATGAAGGGCTCCTTGAAGAGGTGTGGCGGTGGTCTCCCAGACTCCCCCGCCCCAATAGATGAAGGTGCATCTCCACCGCCACTCGGACTATCACTGAAAAAGCAAACCACACTCTGACCAGTGAAGTAGCTGTCATCTTGCCCACAGAATCTGTAACGAAGACCATCCTACCTGCCACTGAATTCTTGGGTCGAGCTGCCTGGGGCCCAACAGTCGCAGATCTGCCAAAACTCTACAGGCCTACACCTCCAAGTACGCCTCCATGACCTCTATCCTTGCCCTCAGTCAGAACACTCCTTCCCAGATAAGGAGCTTCACCAGTGCTCCATGAGAGCTTGACCACACTAGACCTCAGCTAGCATGCAGCTAGCATGGAGCTAGCTCCTCATTGGCATTTAATGTTAAAAATGTCCATGTCTTTACAGTACCAATGATAGGGCTTGACATCTATAATTGCTTAACTGCAAACAGAGTATTCATTTACTAGAGGCTCAGAGGTGGGTATTTCCATTTCTACATTAAAATACTGCATTGTTCAAGAAAGAGTTTATGCATCAGGCACTTTGACTGGAGTTGGGAGTTGAATATGGGCAATTTAAATCATATGACGAAATTGTAAGTTGGTGGTTTTACACTTGAAATGCTTTCCGAAATAACAGAGAATGACAAACTGAAGTGAACATGTGCCTCATCTAGAATAAAGGTGTATATGATGCATTGTTGGAATTTCGAATCATGCAGGATGATTTAAAAACTTTAATTTAAAAATAGAGATTAAATCATAACTCCATGAAAGAAAGATTGTGTGCCAAATCTATATTTTCAGCCAAAAGTGCACTACCTAACCGGGCCGGATGGACCGTAGCAGGCAATGGGCATTGGCCCGGGATTCTGGGTGGTCGGGGCCAGTTTTGGAGCAGTGGGGGCTGGTTTGTAGCGTTGGAGGCCGGTTTTGCAGCGATGCTGCAATATCGGCCCCAGCTACAAAAGCAGCAGTGCTGTGGGCTGGTTTTGTTAAGCGGCAGTGCTTCAGCTGCACCCTCACCCCCACCCCCCAGAGTGGGGGCCGGTCTAACAAAATTGCCAGGGCTGCTTTGGGTTTCCAGTCCGGTCCTGCTACCTAACACAGCTGAATAATCTCAAAATATGCGTTTTTTATGAATTTGAGAGCAATTGCAAATTGTGGCAGGAATGTTAGCCAGAATCCCCTGATCCGGGGACTTTTTACTGTGAGATATGAGACAAGTCTTGCCTCCTCCACATTGCACTATGTTTTGTACACTGAGCCTTCTAGTAGGTGATTGTCGGCCTCAATTGCAGCAATTAATTGTTTAAACTGCCAGATTGACATAACAGCATATATCTATGTCATGGCACTTTATACCTCTAATATAGGGGCAAATTATTCAACAGTCGAAAAGTTACATAGGCAATTTGGTGACATTTTTGGCTATAAACTAAACTGGACATAATTACAGGTAATTTCAGTGGGAAGAATACATTCACAGGATACACATGCGGTGATCCTCTAATTTGCAAATGGTTGCATTTTTACCAATCTGCACGAAGAACTCACATGATTAGAAATGGCCATTCTGCCCATAAATTTGTTCCTGTTTCTAGCGCTTCCCTTGTATATTTCGAAGATAGATGCATTGCAGTCTGGATTTATCTGGCATAATAGAGGCCTAGAAGATCCCACACATGTCTTTATTTGTCTTGGGAAAGGTAGGCACCACCTCTGTGGAATGGCGCTTTCATTACTGCGCAGCAAAGGGGCAACGAGTTGTCCACTTATCGCAAAACCCTGATTCAGCATCATTATTCTCTGATACTTTTCTTTTTCTCTAAAGCAGGTTAAGTTTAAAACTTTAATGGCATGTTATCATGCATGGATGGGAAGAGGTTAAGAGATTTCACTAGCAGCATTTAATTTACAGGCCCTGGGTACATGTAGTACCAGTTTACTAAGGACTTACAAACTAATTAAATGTGCTATTTGGGTGTAAGCCAATGTTACCATGTTTTAGGATAACATTGGAGAAGCTCCCAGTTCCTCAGAAACACCAGTGTTCGACCCATCCTTGATGCAGGATTTTGCATTGCAAGCCCCTCGTCGATGGCATCCTTGACGACAATGCAGCCCCTCAGCTTCGTCGGAGCCACGGCTGCATGACGCAGCCTCGACGCAGGATCTCACAATGCTTCTCAATCAGTATTTAAGGTACTCTGTTCAGCAGGCCTAACTTGGTCCCTTTATCCTTCCCGTGCTCCATCGCAGTTGGCCTGAACTTGTGACTTTGTCCCAGTCCGATGCGATCAGATAACCACAGTTGGCGCTTTGTGCTTTTAGGCACTATTTTTACTTAAATCTTTAAAACTGCATATCTGTGGTTCTACTGATTGGAATTTTGTCATTCTGGTCTCAAATAATTTATTAAACTTTGCTTTATAGTTCTAAATTGGTGTGGGATTTTTCTTGTGTTGTATTTTCACTTAATTACTGTTTGAGGAGCTGCATAACTCATTTGCACATTGCCTATAAGTTAAGCCTTACTTCCAAGCTACTAGAGGGTTGAGGACAGGTTATTTTGTGGTTTGCTTGTGACTTCACCCTGACAGAAATTGCAGTTGCTGCTTGAGTAGTGCTTGAGTAGTTTAACCCGATTTCCTACACTGGCCAATAGAATACACGTTTGTCTTGTGACCAACCCTTCAGGATTTTGAAAAAAATGCAATATATTATGTCTCAGATGTGAGAGAAGACCTACGCTTAGAAGGAAACATGATTATATTTGGGTATAATAAAAATATCATGTAATTTTGCTCTGTATTAATCATGATAGATTAAATAGCAAAGGCTAGGACTAAGAAAAGAACCCTTATTAGGCAAATTAGTGGAAGGCCTTCAGTGAATCTCAGCAGTGAACTTCCTTCCTGATAGCCAAGGCAGTCTGAAGGTATATGATGTAATTTGGTCATTATTAAAACCAGACTGCTCACCCTTAAACCCATGATTTAGTTAGGTTTTTGATTGAGTTGTAATGATATATGTGACTCAGGGCTGAATTTAGATTTTGGCAAACAGTGAGCCATCATGCTACTGTCACCTCCATCACCTTGGTGAACTACTTGCTGCCATATTTATAGATCTTAGCCGGCCTGGTGAAAATCTCTGTGTTTTCAAAAGAGCTGCTCCGACAGCAACTCCTATGAAGGCACTACACTTGCCATGTTTAGTACGACCACTCAGCAAACTTTTTTCTTTTACAAAAAAAACCTCTCAAAGCAGAGTTTGATTTTGTAAAACAAAATACTAATGTAAGAGCATAAAAGCTGATTATTCTTTACATGACATAAAACTGATTATGACAAATGAAAACTAATGTGCACTTTGCACACGTCTAGACAAAGTAACATTGAAACTGAGAAAAGCTGAAGTACCAACATCGTAAAAGTGGGCTTGGATTTGTAGAAATAGAAGAATTTATTTACTATGAGTATTAAATGATTATTAATGGATTACGAAATTTTATTAACAAGATAATAATGGCAAAGTTATTAATGAAAATGTTTGCCACAATGGAAAATTAACAAAGAATTATTATTGTAAATGAGTCTCACATGCAATTGTGCTAATATGAATGATGAAACCTAGCACCTTTAGCTTCTTTATTGTATCACACCATGGAGAGAAGAAAGTGGCACAAAAATGATATGCAATTTTGTATATGAATGACACTTTCAGCAATAATTCTTGATACTATTAGGGTCTTAGATTTATTAAAACGAGGATTCTTTATTGCATTTTGAGAATATTTTACATGCATGCACATGTAAAAATGTTAGTAGTAGGCCATTCTTAAGGTTGAATATTTCTATGCAATAATCGTTGACAAAATTATAACTCTTTCACCATCTGATATACTTATTGAATTTCGTTATGCTTCAACTTAATTATGAGATCCCTTTGCTAAATAAGAAATGTTGACTTTAAATGTATTAAATTGTCCTTTTCCCTTAGGTTTGCATCATATTCCCACATGAATAAGCTACTTTTTCTTTACCCCTTATTGTGAAAGCATGGAAACTTGTTTTCTTACTTCGACTCATGAAGAGCAACAAAGTAAATACATTCTGTGTCAACTAACCTATGAGGACAGAATGGACAGTCGTTTTACATGTGCAATATGGGAAAATATGCTGGAATATGGTGACGATTGATGTCACAAATGGATGATTTGGAGTATAAAAAGTGACTTCTCTAGGAGGAGGGAGGCTATCCTCACCACAGACGAGATCAGATGCAGACTCAGCTGAGTCATCCTTTCGCCTTTGTCCTTTCTCTTTCATTGCCTTCAGCCTTCCTGCCGGACTATCTTTATATGCCCCTTGCCTTTTTCCGTTTGTTGATGTACTTGCCTTTCGGACAATTTGGAGCTGTTTGGTGAGAGACCAGACTTAAACTTTCCTGATTATTGCTCCATCCCCTTTGCACATGGACTTTCCCCTAGTGGACTTTAACTTGATCTCTTTTGTCATGCTTAGAGAACTCTTTTGAAACCATCCTCCTGCCTTTATTGGTGGTAGGAAACTCTGATTCAAACCATCCTCATGGATTTCTGAATGTCTGTTATAGATTTATTCTAATCAAATGTGTGATTTTATATTACAAGCTGTGAGACTCATGAACGAAATGCTCAAAATGTTACTTAATTGCATTGATTTTGGATGTTTAATATAATACCCAAATACTCCAGAATTTGTCTGAGTCTTTTCTTAATTGTGTCTCAATGTTGTTTCCTTAGAAACTGTGCTTACAAAATTTGATTTCTAGGGTCATATTTACTAAGTTCTCACGCAGCACAGTGCAGCAGCCATAAAAGCTGCACTGCTCTGTATGAGAAGGAGAGAGCAGGAGAGTGCCAAATTTATTGATATGGCACTCTCCTCCCCTCTCTATAGCGCCGGCGCTGAAAGCAGCTGCCGTGCACCACAGAGACACCTTTGCGCCATGGTGCAAGGGTGTCTCCGTGAGTCTAGCATAGGTTTTGTACTGGAAGGGTACACTTCCAGTACAAAATACTATACATAGACTGACTTTAACCCTTTTCCCACTGTGTATGTGTGCTGTAAAGTGCAGCACACGTACAAAGTCGGAAGAGGAAGCAGAAATAAAAGTATTTCTCCTTCCTTGATTTACTTCAAAAGGGCACCGTTTTCTGGCGCTAAACCCTGTCTACTTTGTTTAGTAGATTGGGTTTAACCCCAGAAAACTTGGGTGGTTGCATCCTAACACTCATACACCACCCATGGAACGCCGCCTTGGCGCTAAGTAATGCAAAGCAGCGCTATGCGCTGCTTTGCGTTGCTTTCAAATTATTTCCAGCACTAAAAACAAGTTTAGCACTGGAAAGTAACTTGGAAAAAAAGATTTTGCATAGCATTGCGTCACTTTTGTGATGCAAACACAGCATAAAATCTTAGTAAATCTCCCCTAATGCCTTAAAGAGATAAGCATAGATTGTTTTCAGAGCATCAGGTTCTACTACTCTTGTTCTGCGTAGCAATTGCAAAATTGCTAGTCTGTATGATTCTTACTAGACTGAGCTTTTTCAGAAGGTTTGGTCTCTCTGTCACCATCCTTTACATTTATAGTATGGTTCTGAGGGTGGTGTATTTGAATTTGATTTCTGATTTGTGAGTTGGCTTCCAATTAATTGGTCCTTTTTGGGTGGCCAACAGTTTGACACCTTACTTCTTACTCTTCACTACGACCAACAAGCTCCATCAGAGGACCAATGCCTCTGAGGGAAGTAGTTAAAAATAATTAAGGTTTGGGCCCAGTACAAAATATAAAAGGCTTCCACTGCAACACTAATGACCCCGACCCCCTGAGAGTTTACTCCCAGGGAATTGGAGTAAATATTTTTTTGTTTGAAATCGCCAGGCTTTCGCTGGCGGTACTGAACAGGAAAAATGTACATCAGTCTGATGTACATACACTGATGGCCTCAAGTACATTGGGTCGCTGATGTAAGGCTTCTACTAATAGAGTCAACCAGGGCACAACAAGCAAAAATATGACTATCCACCAGACTCAAAACCAAAAAGAGTAACTCTGTCAAAAGTGAGTGGGGTGGGGTGGGGTTGGAAAAAGAATTAAAAATACCTGGCTAGTAGGAAAAGTTTATTTATTTGCACTTCTAACTGGTATGATTAAAATAAGGGGGAAAACAAGAAACTCTATGGGGTGATGTCCCTGGGTTTCTCTGGTCAACTAATTTCAAGCCCTATCCCAAGGCTTTTCTTCATCACCAAGGAAGTCTACTCTCTGATACTACTCCTTTAGTCTTAAAGTTCACTGCATGCTGGTTAAAAAACAAAGAGATATACAGCACCTAATCAGTCTGTTTCTTGGAAACTGGGAGAATACATAGAAGAAGATGAGAAAAAGATTAATAAAAAACGGCCCTGTGGCCATATTGCCTATGTTATATTTTAAACATTGTACACCATTGTGGGCATTCGTGGCATATTTTTCACTAGGGTAGGTGAGCACATCTAGTGATACCACAAAACAGTGAGGCTCAGGACACACGTATATATTCTCATGGACATCAACGTATATCTGCTTGTAATAGGCAAAATTACATACATATTGCAAGCCTCATTTAGGCATCATGAATCCAAACGGGGGAAGGTAGTCACATTCTATTTCAGAAGGAGACACGTCGTATCAAATGCAAGTTAAAGCAAGTGAGTTGTAAAAAGGACTGAGAAAAAGCAGGGGAGCGAGTTCCCATTAACTTACTTCATCAAGGCTGCTTCCTCGCTCTAGGGAACACGCCTGCCCAAGGCTTCGAAGATCCCGGTGGGCGGTGCTGATCCAGATTAAATCATTCTCAGCTGGGCAGCCATCGAATTCCTCATGTCGGCTGAAGACTGGGACGCCGACCGGGACAAAATGGCCGCTCTCAATGGAACAACTACCTAGTGCGCTTTCCCACCGCAGTGGGTTTGCGTCTTCAGTCGGCATCTCGCCGTTCGGGGATTGAAGCCATTTTTTGTGTTATATCGCAAGAAATTATGAAAGGAAACTATAAGTTGTAAAAATGGCAGAAAATTAGAGGGAAGGGAAGGAATAGTGAATGTGTTCCTCGGAACCCTATATGTTAACATTGATCTCTCTGAAGAACCGGGGTGCATGAAACAAAAACCATCATTGTAAGGTTAAAAAATAGAGAAGATTCTACAACAAATATTGGAACAATATGAAAAATATTTTTTTGAAAAATATTTTATTTTTTGCAAAAAGTCCAAATGTCGAACAGATGGTATGGAACACAAGTATGGAAAATGATGTTGAAAAAGGTATGGAACAAATATTGTATGGAGAAATCATCTGTAGAAAAAAAAACATAGCCTAATATGGACTTAGGCTGTGATATATTAGATGTTTCTTATGCAATATACCATGTCTGGTAGTGGTCACAAAAAATCTACATTATATGGTACTGATGGTATGGAAAATCATGTAAACTGGCCCCAGGGACTATTTTCGTTAAGACCTCCTATATGTGTCTTGAGCCTGAAAACCCACAGTTGCTCTGTCTCAAATAGCTGTGATTCTTGGTTCACTTGTATGCTCATGTTCAATGTAGTGTGCTGACATCTTCATTGTTGCGCAACTGCATCGAAGATTGCTGAGCTGTTCACAGATTCTTGTTTTCACTTTCCGTGTGATCATCCCTATGTAATCTAAATTACAAGGGCACGTGATCATCTATATCACTAGTTGGGAGTTGCAGTTAGTGAAATGAGGCAGTTACCATGTTATGTTATTATTGAATGTAATCATCCTCGTTGTCTTGGTCAAATGGCAGATGCTACAGTTACCACAAGGGCGATGTCCTTTTATTGGAGTTATAAAGCCTTGATTAGGTCTTGTTTCATTGGTTGTGCGTGGTCGTGTGTGTACCAGCATGTCTTGTAGGCTGCGTCCCCTATTGTGCAAGAAGACGGGTTTAGGGAAGTTTGTGGTCCCGCTGTTCAGGATGCGCCAGTGCTTGTTGATAATTTTGCTCACTAGATTGATGCACTGCTGCAGGTCGTGATGCATATAGGTCGATCCTCTTTGTTTTTTGGTGGGGGGATTTCAAATGATGCCTCCCTCTGATTGTTTCTGGCTTGTTTCATAGATTTAGATACAATTTTTTGAGGGTAGTTCCATGCTTTCAGTTTGGAGGCCAGGCCTTCCGTCTGCTTTTTGTTATCGCTCAGTTTGGTACAGTTGCGTCTAAGTCGCAAGAACTACCAAAGGGGAGATTTCCCCTGAGGTGTCTTGGATGAAAACTGTTAAAAGAGAGTAAACAGTTTTTTGCAGTGGGTTTAAAATGAGTGGTTGTTTTTAAAAACCCTTCTTCTGGCAAAATGTTCAAATCCAGAAATACCAGTTCAGGTTTTGATAGAGTGTGTGTGAATTTCAGGAATTCATTCTGTCTGTTTAGCCAAAACAAAATGTCTTTAGCTGTTTTTTCATCACCCTGCCATATATACTGCTTCCAAAGTGTTATGTGCATGATATATGGGTTGTGGGGGCACAGGAGCTTGTGTTTCTCAAGGTGGTGTATGTGGAGACCAGCTATACTCGACATAAGGGTGCTGCCCATGCTGGTCCTGTGTTTTTGTAAGTACAAGTTATCCTCAAATCTAAAGAAATTCTCTGTTAGTGTCCATTTGCAGCATTCCATGACTACATTGTGCGGAGTTTGGTACTCCCAGTCTATTTCAAAAAGTACGTCCTCGATAATGTTGAGAGTTTCAGTGTGTGGGAGACTAGTATATAAACTCTCGATATCTAGCCCTATTAGTAGGTGTTTGTCAGGGTCAAAAGTTATGTTCTGTATGAGTCTCAACACAGCTTTCGTGTCTTTTAGATATGTGCCTGTGCTTTGTGTGATAGGTCTTAGCAAAGCATCTGCAAACCTGGATAAGGGTTCTAAAATTGAGCCTATACCAGACACGCTAGGTCGTTCTGGAGGGCTCTCCAAACTCATGTGTATCTTTGGGATAGGATGGTGTAAAAATAGGGGGTGACCGGGTTTTTGTTGACCAGGAATTCACTTTCTTTTCTGGACATCCAATCATGTGCCAGAGCTTCCTCAGTCATACTCACTATGTGTATCCTGAGTGATTCAGTTGGGTTACGAGTTAGGGGTTTGTAATTCCTTGTGTCATTAAGTAGGCTGAGGCATTCTGTCCAGTATGCCTCTGTGGTCTGAATGACAACCTTAGTGAAAAATAAAGCACGAATGCCCACAATGGTGTAGAATGTTTAAAATATAACATATGCAATATGGCCACAGGGATATATTTTATTAATCTTTTTCTCTTCTTCTTCTATGTATCCTCACAGTTTCAAAGAAACCAACCGATTAGGGGCTGTATATCTCTTAGCTATTTAACCAGCACGCCGCGAACTTTAAGACTAAAGAAGTGGTATCAGGGAGTAGACTTTCTTGGTCTGGAAGAAAAGCCTTGGGGTGGGGCTTGATACTACTTGACTAGAGAAACCCAGGGAAATCACTCCATAGAGTTTCATGTTTTTCCCCCCTTATTTTAACCATACCGGTTAGAGGAGCAAATAAATAACATTTTCCTATTAGCCAGGTATTTTTAATTCTTTTTCCAAAACCCCCACTCCTATTATTTTCTCATCTGGATAGGTCCTATTACTATCAGTGCTCCCACTTACCCGTCGGTCGTAGCACGCCCCATTCCGCAGCGGAATGGGAAGAACCCAATGATGAAGCATGCCACCAAGGTGCAACCCCGGTGAGTGAAGTTTATTTAAAGAAATTTCTTTTCCTCTCAATAAATATCTGGAGGGTATGAAGAAAGAACATCATTCACTTTTGACAGAGTGACTCTCTTTGGTTTTGAGTACAATGTTTTGGAGGACAAGTCCTCGTGTCCCTCTCCTCTACCTCCCCCTTTGTTGTTCATATATCCACCAGACTCTAAAAATAGTGGAGTGCCTCTCAGTTTGGCAGACAGGGTACTCTGCCACAAACTAAATAAGACCCTACGTGATTTCAGGCTCTCAGAATGGAAAGAAAATATATTTTTGTGCCATGTTATAAAGGATTCCATAAAGGAATAAGCAGGCTTTAACATATTTAATAAAAACACTGATTACTTAAATGTGTTCTATGCAAATAGCCATGACATACATTTGCTTTTTTCATTTGCAGAAGAAACCATAGCAAAATGACAAAGAGGAACCACATTACGATGCTTGAAAGCAGCATAACAAAAACAGGTCAATGTGTGGACATCAGAAACACTAAATGCTAATATTTTAATGGAAAAATAGACCTGCTAAATGGAGTGTTTTAGCGTGTACGCATACAGGTGTGCTCTGTCTTTACGTGTGAGTATGTGAGCTCTGTGTTCATGAGTAGTTCTATGTTGTGGCCTCTGTGTGCACATGCTACACAAAGGACAAACATATCTACATTCTCAGTGAATATATAATGTATTTGTCAACCAACAGTGAATATAGAGCCCCGTGATTATAGACTATAGTTTTGAAAATAAAAATAGAGAATGTTGCATAAGTCTCCCCATCAATTGAGGAATTCCGGGGATTTCCTTATCAATAGTCAATTGAGCACCACAGAAAAGGTAGTTATTGAGATGACTATGGTGTCCTGAGATGACTCGTCCGGATAATCACTGCCCCCCACCCCTCTTTTAGGGCATGTGTGTGAATCCTATTGATTTACCAAGGGCCAATGGGTCTCCTCTAATTTCTACTTCCACCAGGCAACCCTGCATGGCTGTCCCTGGCAAAAAAGGGGTATTTGAACTGTTACTGCCATTGTGGAGGGCATTGCAGGGTGATTGTAGGGTAAACAATTGTGCAGAGGCTGGGTCTCCATCCAGGTCTAAATGAGGCCGTGTGACTGATTTGTTTAAAACTTGTAGTCAGCTAGGCAAATATATATAAATGTACAGGTGGAAATTGTTATATCTTTTGCAAGGTCAAAAGTGAAAAAGAACTCTGAGAGCCGCAATCATCTTTAAAGGAGCCTCAAAAAGACTATCATGAAGTGGGCAGGAGCAACTGATTGCCTAGTGAAAGACACCATTTGGGTTTTCGTAGTTTGTCTATAACTGTACCAAAATGCTTTGGCCCTTTTCAGGAGGTGCTAGAAACACACTCTTCCCTTTAAATTCCCCTTAGGCACCAATGTGCCAAGACTGGTAGATGGCAGAATGTGTGAAAGTTCAAGTTCACTTGCATAACCACCCAAAATTCACAATTCTGTCATATATGAAATTGGAAAATTATGGATTATTGTGCCGAATTACACCTCTAGTGATATTCTGACTGGTAAACGTATATTTTCCAGCATTAAAAAAATTAAGATAATTATAAAACAGTTCTAGACATTTGCTCCATCACAATTATTTAGAGACAGAATTGCCTCCCAGTGAAGAACAGTCATGGAATTCAGACAGGCGGTTATCTAACAGAACAGGAGCTTTCTCAGCTTGCATGGTTCTCAGCCTCTGCTAACCTGGTTTCTTCGCTCATCACTACTATAACTGTCCATTTGCCCATCTCCAGTAGGCTGTGGAGGAAGTTATTCTATGGGACTACCAGGCAGTATTCCCATTCAGGTCTAATTAAGGGTAAGCATGGAGTGATTCCTTTACTGGTATTTTTACCTGCCAGTATTTGTTGCTAGAAAGTTAGAATTCATGTTTAGCCTCTGCAGGAAGTTATGAAAGATTTGCTCATTTCTAGCCATCAAGACACTTTGGGACATCCATCAGCTACTCTTGCAATGATTTTCTTAGATTATTTATTAACACGTTAAAGGGAAAGAGGTAATGACACACCCCTGCCTCACCTCAGGCAGCCATTTTAGCTAGCCACATGGGCTACTTAGTTGGCCTATTGAGCTATATAAGTGTAACAATGGTGGCATTATATTGCATCTGGATTACTTTTGAGACCTCCAGGACCTCTGTGACCTCCCTGGTGGAGCCTTCTTCACATACGGGGTGCTCAAGGCGACACTACAGCAACATTAGGAGACCCAGCAACTAGAATCAGCCCAAGAACCTTTGTTATATGCCTTACAATTGGTGTTACACAGCAGAAGCCTGGTGACATGGCTATATCAGGCCTTTGCAAGAGAACCGCTGACTCCATCGACCAACATTCGATCTGTCCCGAGAGGACTCAATGGGACAAGCACTGCATGATTCAGAAGGGCTTAAAGTCCTATAACACCCCACTAAGATACCCCAATATTCCCACTTTAAATATATTCAATACTGTATCCTGCACAGGGTCTACTTGACCCCCCAGCGCTTGCACCAGATCTACCCCCATTCCCAGATTAAAACAACCACTGTTAAACAAGCTCAGCAGTTGCAGTACACATGTTCTGGGTGTGTAGAGTATCGAGGACCTACTGGGATATGGTATTTTCACATATATCCTGGGCAACAAGAAGGGATCGACTGTGCTCACAACTATGCCTCCTCAGACTGTTATCATGCCACAAAACCAAAAAAGCAATGGCTTGCTTTATGGACCACACCCTACTCCTACCAAAACAGGCTCTGACGGAAATCACCACAACCCCCATCTTTACTGCAATGGCGGGCAGAGGTAAGCAGGTGGGCACAGGCAGAGAGCACAGCTCTTCGCAGGGACGAGAGGCCAACCTACAGAAAGACCCCTTGCCTCACACTGGGACGTGATCCTCCACAATTTCATAACCACCCTGATGATGATACCAGACCACCCTAGAAAGCCCCTTCCACAACACATATTCACCCACTGCAGTCCCCCAGGAAATTGTGGCATGGAATAGCAAATTTTACGGCACAAATAGGGAAATTTTGTTGCACAAATATGGGATTTTCATGGCATTTTTGCAGCACTTTATTTTGTAAACATTTAAAAAAAATAATGCCCCCCCTGGCTCGCCTCATGCCCGTGTGCGGCGGGTTCAAAACAAACATGCAAACAAATGAATGCCCCCCTGGGCCCGTCACGTGCCCTGTGTGTGGCAGGCCCAAATTAAACAAAATTAAATGCTCCCCTGGACCCGCCGCACGTGGGCATGTGACGGGCCCAAAACATTTGTTTTTTAAAAATGCTCCCCTGGGCCCGCTGCGTGGCCCCTGTGTGGCTAGCCCAAATAAAAAAAAATTAAATGATCCCTAGGATCCGCCGCACACAGGGCACATGGTGGGCCCAAAACATAAAAAAAGAATGCCACCCTGGGATTGCCACATGCCCCGTATGCAGCGGGTCCAAATTAAATAAAATGAAATGCCCACTCGAGCCCGTGCCACACAGTGGGCCAAAACATTAAAAAAAAAAAAAATGTACCCCTGGACCTGCCACACAGAGGGCACACAGAAGGCCTAAAACATTTTTAAAAATGAATGCCACTCTAGACCCTCAACGTACCCAGTGTGCGGCAAGCCCAAAACATAAAAAACCGAAATGCCCCTGGATGCACAGGAGGCCGACACAGGGATTACCGACCTGGTGTCCCCCCCAGCCTCCATGGTGGGTGAGGTCAGGTGCAGCAGGGTCTCTGTCGCCTGGGACAAACAAAGGAATGAAGAGCAGGGCAGGTGAGGAGTAAATAAACACCACCTAGCCTGCCTGCTGTGAGGACCCTGCTTCTATTTTTTTTTAAAACATATCTTTATTGCCGTTTAAAACAGTGCTGCATGGTCACATTACAACTTAATTTCAATAACTGAGCCCATACATTTTGTACAAAGATCGCCATCATGCAGGAACCATGTATTCTCCATTTTGTCCATGACTGCCCGCCTTTCACGGAACCCAAGTGCCCGTGGGTCAGCAGCTGTATGGCTAGAGGGGTCTGCCACCTACGTGAATATGCGGATCTCTTTGGTCCATGACCATTCACGTCTACATGGTACATAGCATGGTAGCTAGTCTAAGAACATATGTTCTAGAGTTGAGGGACTCTGATTTAATGGCAAGTACAGGAGGGAATCGGGTAAATAATAAGTAAGCATTAATAAACAGGTGTAAACAAACATAACAAACAAAAAGTCTCTGGGAGTTGGGCCTTGGGTGCTTCGGCACAGAACGCCGATAGGGCTCCGAAAAAAAGACATACAGGCAGCCCTGATGTTTATATGTCAAAGTATGTAGGGGAGTGATGGCACAGCCTATATCACACTCTATGTCCCAGCTGGAGCCTGTTGACAGTTTACAATTTTGCATATAGGGTGGGTGTAATCATCCCTTCCCATGCTTAGCCCTGGACCTGTGGGGTGCTGTACCAAACTCCACCCGACTCTGTGTCTGTCCTGTTGCTGTCCCGGTCTCTATCGAGTAATTTTGTTCAGGACCTAAGTCCCAATTTCCATGTCAGTGCAGTCCTGCGCCTGGCCAATGCAAGGGCTAAATCTAAAAATTGGGTGCCTACCTTGCATGCTTTAGGTTGGTAAAAACTTCCTAAGAGACAAGTTATCATCATGCAAAGCAATGTGCGCCCAACAGCTGTATAGAGGCGAAGCAGAACTGAATTCCAATAAACCTGAAGTGAGGGGTATCCCCATGTCATCTGACAAAATCTGGGTCAGGAGATTGACACCTTGGGCACTCCCAGGCACCCACTCCATAGATAACCTGCAGCCTGCATGAGGTAAGGTAAGTCATGTGTAGGAGGTTGAATTGTATGTATTTCAACCTCGGGTTGTGACAGATGTGTTTGGGGTAGGCTAACATTCTTTCCCAGTCCCTCTCAGTGATGTCATGGCCCAGGATGTCCTCACATCAGTTCCTAAGAGTCACCAATAGTTTCTGTCCCATATCATTTAGTGCCCTGTACAAACATGTCACTTGTCGCCGTGCCGAGCCAAGGGAGAGTAGTAACTGCAGCACTGGATGTTGTGGGGGCTCCTCCCTTCCCAGGACCCATAAGCTTGTGTACGACCACACCAACTCCTCATAGATGAGAAACTGGCCACTGGGCAGTGAATGATGTTCACATAGCTCCTCCATTGGGATAAGGGCACCCATTTCAAAACAATCCCCCACTGTTGTCACTCTGGCTGAGGTCCAGGCTCGAGGCTGGGTTGCTGTAAAGTATCGGACTGGGGTCCCATGGGGCCACCCCATCAGCGGTATAGCCGGTGTATACAATGGTGCCCTGCCGGACCTCACAGTGCTGTGATTGACACCCGGGCCATAAGCGATAAACACAGAGATCTCCAGAAGGCGACGCAGGTCCACAGGGGTTGCACCGTTCTGCCCAGGTTGCCCTCACTCATATCATCTAGCTGATGATACACCTGGATACCCAGATTTTTGAAGGTCACCGGTGACCAAGTAAGCCCCGCTGGGAGATCTATTGGTACGGGAGTATTTCGATTACAGGGGAACAAGCATGTTTTTGATGTATTAACCTTCCGCCTTGATATCACCCCAAAATCATCCAGGTGTCTGATCGCCTCTCTGGCCCCCACAGATCCTCCAGACAAATGAAGGAGGAGGTCATCCGCATAGAGTGATAACATGCTCATGACCTTCGCTAAGATACTACAACCCCTCCCCTCTCTCTGAAAGAATTCTGCCAGTGGCTCAGTAGCTAGCACAAAGAGCAGGGGTGACGGTGGACAGCCCTGTCTGGTGCCCAGGAAGTTAGCATAGGAAGCAGAAATGGTAGTGCCAGTCTAAACTTGTGCAGTCGGTCTCATTTATAGTAGGGATACCCATCTGATCCAGGCCTTGCCCATATCCAACCACCCCATAACCTCCTCCAAATAGTCCTATCTCACCTAATCAAAGGCTTTTTCAAGATCTATCGACATAAACAGTGCCTCCAGTAGGGCCCAGACCTCAGGGTAATAGAGGATATGGTAGAGTCTTCTAAGATTTAGGGACGTGCTACAGAGCGGGATGCAGCCATTCTGGTCATCATAAAGCCAGGTCCGGCATATGGGGGAGCAGTCTCGTAGCTAGGGTCTTACTCAAGGTTTTGAAATTCAAATTAAGCATAGACAGCGGGTGGAAAGTGGTAACTGGCGCCCCAGGGTTTTAGTTTTGGGGAGAGGGGTGATGGTCACGCTTAGTGTAGTAACTGGCAGGCAGCCCTCCCTCAAGGATGCAGCATAAAGTGCCTCCAACTTAGGGGCCAACAGACCTGCATAGGTCACATAGAATTCTGATTCCAATCCATCAGGGCCAGGGGTCTTGCCAGTGGCCATGACTTTAATAGCTTTTTTAAAAATCTCCTGAGCAGTCACTGGGTCTCCAATGCTTTCCACACCTCATGTGTTAATGTTGGGAAGGAGAGACGGTCTATAAACGCAGCTAACAAGTTGTCTGGAAGGGCTGCTTAGCTGCCGAACAGGATCTCATAATATTGTCTGAACTCGTCGTTTATGCCCCACGGGGAATAAATATGTGTCCCTGTGGCTGATGTCAGATGTGTGATGGGTGCACCTCGCAATTCGAGGTGAATCACCCATGCTAAGAGCCTCCCTGATTTGCCTTCCGCATTGTGTATTTTCTCAACGTAAGTCGTGTAGTCATAGAAACGCAATCTTTCTAAGATGGTGTAGTACCACTCCTGAGTGTCAAGTAAGAGCTGGTGGTTGGCCGAGTCTAACCCCAAGGTGTTATCAATCATGTGAAGTGTGGTGTCCAATGTACGTAATTCCGCATTAAGTTCCTTACTGACTCCCACGGATTGCCCTATACAATGGCCCCAGATGACAACCTTAAAAGCCTCCCTCTCCAAGAGAATAGATAATGATGTACCCTGGTTTTTATCAAAATATTCTAATATGGCTGTCTGTAACGTTTCTTTATAGCATGGGTCTTCCGGTGCCGCCGGTTGGAGGCATCACGTCGGGATCGCTGGCCTGTCATCTAACAGGCTGAGTCCCATAAGTAAGGGCCGGTGATTGGAAAGAGGGCACCCCAGGTACTCTGTGAAAGTGGCTTAGTGGCACAATCTCCCTGAGCAGAGGGACCGGTCTAATTGTGTGTGTGGGGCATAGATGTTTTTTTTTATTATTATTTATTTTTTATCGAGAGTTCAATCATGATACAGTATAGACACTTATGAATAAAAACAGGGTAAAGTGCAATGTGCATACGTGCTCAATATAAATTACATTTAGCAACCTAGCGAGAATACCTGGGTAAATCATTCTGTAAACAATAGACTTAAGATACTCAAAAACACAGATTCTATATATAGTCAGATATTGCACAGTTCCTCATTCCACAGAAGACAAGTATGAAGTAACATGTGTATATACTCGATATAAGATAGAATTAGACAATGAAACACATATGCATATAACAGTCGACTTTTACAGAATGTGTTTTTAAGCGAAAAAGGCCATGTATTGTAGAGTTGCTCAAAGAGCAATACTATTAGCCAAATCCTATATTAATTTCCTATGGGCCCCCAACGTTTCTCAAATTTCCTAAGTGATCCTGTTCTTAGTGCATAATGCCTCTCTAGTTCTTTACCTTTACACAGTTTAGCTCTCCATGCTTGAAACGAGGGTACATTTTTGCTTCGCCAATTTTGCAGAATTAAAGATCTTGCCACTAAGGCGGATATATATAAGCATTCTTCTTGCATATTGTTTAATGTTAAATTTGGAGAGCATCCTAAAACTGCAAAATAATTATCGATAGATATAGATTGGCCTATGGTACTTCTGAGGTATTTTTAAATTTCTTCCCAAAGATTCTCAATTTTTGGGCAATCCCAAACAATATGAGACCATGTGCCTCCTTCTTCCTTGGCACAACAAAAACATCTGTCATCAATCTGGGGATATACACTATGCAGAAATGAAGGGGTCCTATAGAGTAACCATTTTGAATAAAATTGCATTCGTTTAAAATTAGCCCCTCTAATAGCTGTGGCGTTAAGTCTATTAATTCTACTCCAAAATGTTCTTGGAATCTGCAGACCTTCTTTTTTACGCCATTTATCCCGCATTTTCTCATAGGTAGTAACAGATGTGTTATCGTTAAAGATTTTCGTCCAAGCACTTACTGACCGCTTTTCAGGGATTTCTAGAGTTTCAATTATTCCTGAACTTGCTGTTAGAGTTCAAGCATCTATATTTTCCAGAAAGTGCTTTATTTTAATATATGACCATTTAAGCATGTCCTTGGAATGAAGGAGCCCGATTTCTATCTCGGGCCCCTTTTTCCAGGAATCTAGGTTAAGAAAGTCTTTTACTTGCCTATACCCATTTTCCTCCCACTCCGGTCTGTAGTAATTTAACCTCCCCAGTGCAAAGATAAGACAGGCTCGTTGTACCATTTATCCTAGGAATATCATAAAAAGCTAACAATTGAGTTCTTTGATTAAGAATCCATTGGAGTACTTTGTACCGCACTTTCTTAGGATCTTTAACTATTCTTGTTGGGTCCTTGATTTTATACTCTATTAAGATTTTGTCCATAAAAAAATTATCTATTTCCGAGGTATCAGATTGGGTAAAAAGTATGTGTTTGTTGTGCACAAAATTTGCATAATAGTATTCTCTTATGTTTGGGAGGGACAGTCCTCCCTCCTCGTTCGAGGTGTCTTATTAGCCCACAAAAAGGATGAAAACAAACTATCTATCTCTTTAAAAAAAGACATTTGTAAAGCGCACGGGGCTACTGCAAATAAAAAGTTAAAAAGTGGTAG
The DNA here is from genome assembly GCA_963921515.1 of Calotriton arnoldi. Taxonomy (NCBI): domain Eukaryota; kingdom Metazoa; phylum Chordata; class Amphibia; order Caudata; family Salamandridae; genus Calotriton; species Calotriton arnoldi. Next base: position 419,047 of record CAWUFW010007967.1, read on the forward strand.
AATTGACATTCGTATGAGCGCCACTTGGCCTATGATTGATAATGGAAGTTGATTCCATTGTGCTAAAAGGTGCTTAACTTTTTGTTTCAGGGGAATATAATTCAAGTGGAACAGCTCCTCTACTCTTTCTGTCACGTATATCCCTAGATATCTCTTCGGGCGAGAGATGTATGCTAGCCTGAAATTTGGCAATAGAGTATCCACGGAGCAGTTGCATAATATAATCTCCGTCTTGGCATTATTTATTTTGTACCCACCTATTGCTTGGAATTCCGAAAAGATCCCTAGGATCTCCTCTTGAGTATGTTCCCTGGAGTTTAAAAAAAGAACAATATCATCAGCGTAGTGTTTTATATTGGTCATGCCTTGCAGAGGTGTGGTATGTGGCGTTTTTTGTCTGATAGCTATTGCCAATGGTTCTATAAAAAGGGCGAACAAAATAGGGGAAAGGGGGCAACCTTGTCTTGTACGCCGATTTATTTGACATGAGCCTACATTTATAGAGTTAATTAATATTTGCGCCTGTGAGCCTTTATAAAGTCTTCTTATTAATTGTATGAAGCCTTCTGCGAAACCAAACTTTTTAAGGATCAAAAAGACAGTCCCAGGATACTAAATCAAAGGCTTTCTCAGCATCTAAAAACCACACCTGAACCTCAATACTATTCTTGTGAAAATAATCTAGGGCTTCTATTAAAAATTTCGTATTTGTCGAAAGCTGTCTCCCAGCCACGAAACCACATTGATCTGCATGAATAAGTGAGCCCACAATTCTGTTAAGCCTATTTGTAAGACGTTTTGTGAAGATCTTATAGTCAACGTTAAGAAGACTAATAGGTCTGTAAGAGTTGATGTTTTCCCTATTTTTATCTTTCTTCAAGACGCTGACTACCACAGCCGTATGGAAAGAGGCCGGAGGTTCCCCTCCTTTAAGTAAGTGGTTAGCCAATTTTAGGATTTGTATATTTAGAATTAGGGCTAATCTTTTATATAATTCTGCTGGTAATCCGACCTCCCCGGTTGCTTTACAATTTGCTAATGAACCAATCACCAATTCAACTTCCTCAATGGGAAATTCCTTGAGTAATGATTCTCTAATATCATCGTTCAATGAAGGGATTGGCAGATTATCAAGGAAGCCTGTGATAAGGTCTGGAGACGTTTGTTGATCTGACTGATAGATTTCCCTGTAGTGTCTCAGAAAGGCATCTCCAATGTCTTTAGTATTAGTTAGGTGTATATTAGATTCCTCATCCTGAATACTTTCAATTCTATTTTTGACCTGCTTTTCTTTTGCCTGTCACGCAAGTAGTTTCGCTGTGTACTCACTCTCTTCATACACCTTTTGAAGATAAATCCTACTTACTGCATCTCCCAGTTGGTAGTAATAATCCTGCATCTGTAATTTCGCTTGCAGCAGTTCCTGTTTTGTTTTAAAATTTCTATGCTTCACGTGCTCATTATTTGCCTGCGCGAATCATGCCTCAATCTTTAATCTTTCTTCTTTTTTAGCCTTTTGTTGCGGGATTTCTTTTGATGTAATTATCCATCGTAAAGTGGCCTTAAATGCATCCCATACTATATTTATTGGGGCTGAATCTGTATTGTTGGAAAAGAAAGTGCTAATCTCGTTGGCTATTTCCATACACCAGCTCTCATTTTCTAAATTCAGTTTATTAAAATGCCACCTCATGGGTGTTTTCGCCCTTGGTCCTGCTCCCACTATTTCCATCTTAATTAAAGCATGGTCTGAAAAAACATTCGGGATGTGATCGTATGTATTAACCTTGAGGCCATGCGAGATAAAAAAAAATCTATCCTGGAAGCCGTATCATACTTTGCCGAAAAGCATGAAAAGTCCTGTTTTCCTAGGTTTTGAAAGCGCCATTGATCTATCAAATCTAAGGCCTTTTTACAGATAGCCAGGGCAATAGCCACCTGGGGCTTGTTTTGTTTTCAAGCCTTCTTAGAGGAATCAACTGAGGGATCCTGGAGAAAGTTAAAATCACCCCCCATATAATAGGGCCGGGAATACAGGAAAGTGCCTGCTTCAGCTGTAGCAGGGGTACAGGATTATCGAAAAGTGGGGCATAGATTGTGGCCAAAGTGAGATTTGACTGATTTAAACTTTCATGTACAAGAGCCCACCTACCTCCCGGGTCCGACTGAGTGCTTTTTACTTGGAATTGTACATGTTTCCCTATATATATCCCTACTCCCTTCTGCGCACATCCTGTGTTCGCTGAACAGTGAAAGCCAGCCCATTTCTGGAAGATTTTACTCAAGTCCAATGCGCTCCGGAAATGGGTTTCCAGTAACAAAATAGCATCCAGGTTGTGTCTTCTGAGCCAGCTTTCAATTGCCTGAGCCTTACGCTTATTATTCAGGCCATTAGCATTAAAAGAAAGGAACGTAATGTTTTCCTTACTCATAATTACTTTATCAAAAGTTGGCTAGTGACTTTGTGTGCCGCCTCTGCAAATGCAACCCTCAACCCTGCGTGTCTCAGAGGCGTACAACTTTGTGATTGGCACGGCTGTTCTAAAGTGCATATATACATCTGCAGGAAACAAATGCCTAAAGTGCAAAAAATAGCAAATAAATAGCAATAACGTTTACAATATCTAGAATATATAAAGTGACTGGTTCTAGCATAGATCAAAAACCACAGGCGCAAGCCAAAGATGTAAAGCATACCGCTAACTATCAAATCTCTGTAAAATGCATAAGGCTTCCGAATGGATTTCATAGCAGCTAGATAACTAAAGTGCTTGTAAAGCACATACAGTACTTATGATAACTAAAGTGGCTAGTTCTAACATAAGTCAGATCTACCTCATCACTATATAAAGTGCCTTGTGCTATAGCTGGTAACCTCCAATTTAGATTCTTAAAGAAAGAGAGTCTACAATGTATGCTTATAAACTCTAAAACGGTTTGTGCTAACATAGATCCAGAATGTATCAGGACTATATAAAGTGCCCCGTGCTAGATCAAACAACATCCGATTTGAGTCCTTAAAAAACAAAATAACCTAAAGTGCATATATAATGTGCAAATAGCAAAGACAGTGCCTAGGGTATATAAAATATATAAGTTCTTACTAGAACTATCACTAAGATGGACCAGACCTACAGGCGTGTGCCATAGCCATACTATACCAGCATTCTTTTAGAAACTGGTAAACAGGTCACCGTACAGTACGCTATGAACATAAACCGATTTATACTGCAGGTAAAAAATACTGGTTGTGCTCCCTAGCAGCTGGTAGCTAAAATGCATACAAGATTTATAAAGAACCTGAAACATCCTGTGATAGCCACAAACGCCTAAAGGGCATCAAGATTTTCAGTAAAGAGCACAGGCAGCATAGGTCTCCTAACCGGCTTAACCCTTATTATAATTTTCATTTCAGAAAGACATCTGTAGATGTTTAAGCTCATAGATTAATTTTTTTAAGCACACATGTGAGAACTCTCTCTTTTGTAAATGCTTCACCCCCTCCACCTCCCTCCCTGCCCCCCCCCATGAAGGACGGAATTACCCACTATTCCCTCCTTCCTCCGCTCTTGCTGGATGCCATTTTGTTGCATCCCTGTGCACCCTTTGGCTCATCCCCCGTCCACCCTTAAAACAAACAAAGTGCTGAGCTAATTAACTGTTTGCCTGCTCTCTTCCCGGCCCTCTACCTAGGCCAAAAAAGAGTCTTAATATCGCCCAGCTGACAGCTCTGTAAGGAGTAATTGAGCATCGTGAGTGTCTGAAAAGATATCAAATTTCCCTTTAGCCAGTACTTTAAGTTTCGATTGCTGGACAATTCCTGCTTGGGCTCCTCTTCCTTTGAATGTATCGATCATCTTAACAAAGTCTTTCCGCCTACGTGCAGAAGCTGCAGACATGTCCGAGAATATTCTGAACTACTGAATTTCTGGAGTGGAAAAAGATCTTTTTGCGATAGCGGTGCTTAAAATGTTTTCTTTTATTCTGCAGTCCGAGAAATTCAATAATATTGTGCGTGGATATTTAGCTTTGAATTGCTTCTGCGCTGGGACCCTGTGGGCCCTAGTGATTGTTAGGTCCCCTTGTAGATCTGGCATTACTTTCCTGAGTAATGACCAGGCCCACTTGACCATTTCTGTACTTTCAGATCCTTCCGGGATTCCCACTAGTCGAAGATTTGAACGTCGGTTATAATTTAATAAATCCTGGAGTTTCTGCTCTACCTGACTTTTGCTTCTACTCAAAGCTAGCATATCTTGATTTACGGCCGAGAGTTTGTCCTCCAAATCTGAAATACGAGTTTCGGCCTCTTCCAATCTCTTCGGTGTGTTGGATGTGTTATCTTCCCACTTTGCCAGTCTTTCATGCAGCTGAGCAATCTCCACTGCCTGAGATGCTTTAAAGTCCCTGATCTCGTTCAATATGGTTAATAGCATTTATTGGATTGATGCTTCTTCTCCTCTCAGCCCTACTCCCGTAGTCTCTGACTCTGGCTCCACTGTATTTTCAGTGCTAACTTGCTTCCCGCTCAATGCGGCCAGTGAAAGATTCTCTATACCTAGGGCGCCTTGAGGGAGAGGAGCGACTGTGTAGGCATTTTGCATAAGATTTGTCACATCTTGTGCTATCAGTCCAGCTTCATCTTCATCTTCACTGTAGGGTTGCGGAGGATCTTTAGGCTTACTCACAGCCTGATGTTTTGGAAGTTTGTAAAAGAGAGGGTATTGCTTTGGACTAAGCAGAGCTTCACCATTTGCATTCTGAGTCTCCTCATCTGTGTTGAGAGCTGTGCTTCGCTGTGCCCCCATTTGACCATCTGGTAATTGGCCATTTTTATATATACCATTTTCTATCTCCAGATCCGACATACACTCTTCATCCTCCGATGGATCGATGGGGTCATTTTGCTCATACTGGTTTTCTTTCTCGGCTAGTGCCTTGACCTTCAGTTCCATCCTCTGTTGTGCGTTTCTCTGTTCTCTTCTTACTCCTCTTGGGGCTGGAGAGGGTGTGGTTGCTTGACCCGACATCTCTGATGTTTCCTTTTTTTCACCTGATTTGGATTGTTTTGTGCGTATTTTGCTTTTATGCAAGAAACAAAACAAGACCGTTAGCGGGCCCAAAACTATAGGTATACACCTATGGTGGCAGGCTATAAAAGGCCAGCCGTATTAAGTAATTACAATCCGCCTTGAAAATCGTTCAGCTTATGCATTAGTTGCTGCTCTCTCCCATTATTGCGCTTGTGTGTTTATATTTCTCGCAGTGGGCCGAAAAATTAATGAGGGAGTAGGAGAGTCAGTAAGGAGTAGCGCAGTGGACCGGAAAAATAATGGAAAAGTAAAGGTGAAAAAGTCAATATAGGTAGAAATAGCACAATACTATCTGGCGCTGAACCTACTGTCTCTAAGGTTTTGGCAGTAAGTACTTTGTCCCTGGCCCAACAGTTGTAGCACCTAGATTTTACTTCAAAATGCCTAGTTTTCCTTTTTCAGTTATTTTCTTTTTCCCCAGAGCGTCTCTTCTGCATGTAACTCCTTATGGGGGAGCTTGACGAGATCACACAAACCCACACTGCTGTCCCTGTGGGTATTAGCCGCTGCTGTGCTGTTGTGCTGCCACTGCTCCTCCCCTCCCCTCACCTTACCTTCAAGTTTCCTGATCTGTAGTGGAAGGGGGGAGGGGGGAGAAGAAGGACCCTGTGTGGTATTTCCGCCACACCAGAAGCAGAGGCAGAAGCGGAGTCGGAGATCGAAGCCAGGACCGGAGTCGCCCTCAGGAGCCGTTAGACCAAGGGCTCTACGCCGCAGACTGAAGACCCCTAGCGGCCACGCCGAGGTGAAGCCGCGTAACACGTCCTCGGTAATGGAGGGCCAGTGAAGTCAGCGGTGCCAGGACCGGAGTCAGTAGTCAGCCATCCTCGTCCTCGTTAATGGCGTGATGGTGCGACTGCATGACGGGACTCAGCACACAAACAGTTCTCCCCCATCGGTGCCGGTGTCGAAGACAAAGTCGACGTACGATAGCAGATCACTGACCGTCCGTCGGCATCGGGGGCTCGGAGAGAGACCGGAAGCAGGAAACTGGAAGTGGGTGGAGCATAGGGTGAGCCTGCCGGCGCTAGCAGCTACGTGTGTGGGCCACGCCTGCCATCCTGTGTGTGGCGCATATTTGTGAGAATAGGACTATTCCTGCTCACTACCATGCTCTGATCGCCAGATGTCTGTCAACTCCCAATGTTGGAGCCACTCCTGAAAGCTATCTTATGGGCAGGTTTCCCTGACAGTAGGGGGGTAGGGTGGTCCAGGAGCATATCAATAACACAGTTGTAATCCCCACCCGCTAGCAAATCTCCGTTCACCACAATTGGGTCAGGGCATTTCCCAGTGGGGCTGACAGTGTGTGAAAGAATGGCAACTGGTCATGGTTAGATGCATATATGCTTCCCAATGTCACTTCTTTCCCCAGTAGAGGACCCTGCTTCTATTGGCCCTGTGGCAAGCCACTGGACCAATACAAGGGAGGGTCTGCATTTCTTTAAATTTCGCTGGCTCTTTTGTAAATTGCGTGGTATTTTTACAAATGTGCCGATTTTGCACTTTTATTGCAAAATTGTGAAATCCCGGAGAGTCTGACTATGGTCCAGATGGGCACACAAAACCACAGTCTTCCACCTCCTGCCATTCCAGCATTAAAATGCCCCATGCAAACCCAACACACAAGTGCGACCCTCACACCGAGGATTACATGACTGACCTTTCTAGTAGTTGTGAGTCTCTGGGGGAAGGGGAAGAGTACAGTTTAGTTTAGTTAGTCCTTTCACTCTCTCATGATACTCAAACAGAGACAAGGCAATCTCCGAATACATCACGAGACACAAGTCCAACACGTCGACCCCTGAGAAAGGCTGGAAGAATCTCCGTGTATCTTCCCCAAACACAATACTGTCGAATAGATATATGTTTGATGTGCAAAAAGTCTAATTCCATACATTTGTAACAATGCCTTGAGATAATGTCAATAAAAATATATTTAAAAAATATATATATCTGAATTGCATGCAGAAGGGAATGTCTATCCCCATGTCTCACTGCTTTTTTTCACACAAGAGCCCCCTATTAACTCAACAACAGACCATTTAGAGACCTACAAAAGACAGGATCAGGAAGTCCTCACTGTACACATTGTGTTTGTTAATTGCTGGTAGCAGGAGTACACTTGCACCTACTTTCAACATACACCTGGACTCTGGTTAGGAGAACCTTCCTGGAAAACCTAGAATGTGTATCCAGACATGATATTGGTAGTAAGTGAGCTCAGGTTTGGGCACTGATTCACTTCCCCTCAAGTAAGAGGTAGGGGTGTGTGTGTGTGTGTGTGCGCACAAACGTGCATGCATGCATGTGTGTTCACAAATGTGTGCAAATGCGTGTGTTTGTAAATTGTATTTGGCCATGTGGTTTCATATAAACTATTTAAATGAGAGTGAAACCTTTTGACATAAATAAGCACACAGAATTTCATCAATGTAACCAAGATTAAAGAACTGCACAAATTCTTAACATGATTTTTAAATCATAGCTACTATTAGACAAATGTAGATTCGATCCACCTAATGTATCAAACAGTCTGATTTACTGTCTAGACAAAGAGTAAACCATACATGGCAAAACAACATAACTTGCCATATGGTTATTCAGTCTATGAACAGCACACTGTAATAGACGTCTGAGTATGTAGATAATAAGAGCAAACATGCTGATTTCCATATTTCCATATTTCTGCACCAAATTAAATTGATATTTCCCCAAGTTATGACCTCTTGTAAAGTTAGAATTGTGGCATGCAAAATTCAACACACATTGGCAAAGTCACCACATCTGCATTTTGTTAAGGAAAGTGTTTGGTGACAGGTGGGTCTGCAACTCACTTCTACTGAAAAACCAGAGAGCCATTTCATACACATAAAAAGCTGTCAAGATGGTTCAGTGAGTTTATTTTAAATAATTAATGTTTAGTAGGTCTTTGCTGCGATGTGGGAGAAGAAGCATCCTCCACTTCTGCTTCAGTAGATGCGGGGAGTATGGGCAAGTGAAAGGGAGGCGAAGCACAGTCTTCTCGATGTTTGGTGGAAGTTCATGTGGTGGGTAATGTAGGTAGGTCCTTGGTTGTGTAGAGCCTTGTGTGCGTGGGTCAGCAGCAGTGGCGGCTGGTGAAATTTTAAAGTGGGGAGGCATAACACTGGCCACAATTTGCCTGTAATGAGAGCAAACCCAAATCTTCCAAAGGGGCAACGATTGGGGGGATTCTCCCCCATAAATCTTTTAAAACAAGAGGACATTTTGCATCTAGACTACCTTTACTAAAGAAATAGTTTCAACATCTATAGGTATAAAAGTAAATTCTATTAGGGTACCAACAAGGCCCGGACATACTTTAAGAAATATTTTTAACAATTCATCAACTGCCAAGTTTAACCACATCTCAATAAAATATAACATGCACCAAAGTTCTGTCTGCCACTCTTGCCATTTAAACTATATATCTAGTTGCAGGAGAGAACTTGTGCTGCAGCATAGTTTTTAGATCGAAGCCTCCCACCCAGCGGAGCCGTCGGGGTTTACTAACGACATTTTGGGGACATTTGGAAAGCTTGCCGGGGAATGCATTCTACCCATGGCTTTGTGGTTTGTAACTCACATTTTCTGGTTTTCTATTTACTGGCTTTATTTGTTTTAAGCTGACCAGTGTGAGTACGTCTCTCCCAAGGAGCAAAGCCTTTTCACACCAACTCCCACTGTATTATTCCACAATTGCTTCTTTCAGTAAACAGGCCAGTAAATAGTATTCTTATCTTTTCACATTTGCAGTGCATTCAAAGGCGAGGAGGGAAGACCAGAAGAGACGGAAGGTAGGAGGGATAGAAAGTAAGGAAGAAAGAAAGAAAGGGACTGTGGACTGAAAGAATGGAAAAATGGAATGAAGAAAGCAAGAGGACATGGAATGAGAAGGAGGAAGCAGAAAGAAGCAAAGGATACACAAGGTAAAGAAGGAAGGGAGAAAGAGAGAAAGGAAAGAGGGAATAAATCATAGAAGAAAGTGAAGGAAAGGAAGAAAGAGAAAGGAGGTGTTGGAAATGGCCCTTTTTGCAGGGTTATCCCAAAACGTTTTGCTTCTTCCTCCTTTGTTTTTCCTGATCTGTGGTTGTTGGCTATAGGACTCTGGGCACTTTACCACTGCTGATCAGTGCTAAAGTGCATATGCTCTCTCGGTAAATTGTTATTGTGATTGGTTACCAATGATCGGCATATTTGTTTTACCAGTAGGTCCCTAGTAAAGTGCACTGAGTGTGCCAGGGCTGGTAAATCAAATGCTACTAGTGGTCTCGCAGCACTGGTTGTGCCACCCACATGAGTAGCGCTGAAAAGATGTCTCAGGCCTGCCACCGCAGTGCCTGCACGCAGTTGTTAACTGCCATGTTGTCCTGGCCAGTGTACCCACTTGCCAGGCCGGACCCTTCCCTTTTCTTACACATTGGACACCCCTATGGTAGGCCCAAGGTACCCCCCTGGGCAGGGTGCAGTGTATGTGAAAGGTAGGACATGTACTAGTGTGGGTGACATGTCCTGATAGTGAAATACTGCCAATTTCGTTTTTCACTATTGAAAGGCTATCTTGCCCATAGGACAGAATGAGGAATGCTGTGTAACATGTTTACCTGCATATCTTCCCATAGCGGCAAGATAGAAATTTGGAATCTGGAATCCCTGAACTCAGAATTTAATAACACATCTTTTAGGGAGTATGGTTTTTAAATTCAGTGTTTGAAAATAGCACTTTTAGAAAGTGGCTATTTTCTTGTTCAACCTTTCTGTGTGCCTCTGCCTGTTTGTGTATTGACTGTCTGGTTTGTGAGTGACAGGGGCTGGGGGTGGCTCCAGGAGAGGGGGTGAGTCAGCACTAGGCTGAATAGACCTTTCTGCATCTTGAGTGGTGGGAGGAGTAGCACCTGGGCCTGAATAGGGCTGTGCCTGCCTTCCACAATGCTGGCTCCACCTCCTGCGGTGTGTCTGATGACCCTGGCCTCCCCTCGCAAAGGAAGAAGACATGCACTGGCAGAGTGCACCTAGAACTGGTTTGGACTGGGTCCAGGACCCCTCACACATGAAGAACAAAGACTTTTAGGGTATAAAGGTAGGACCTGAAACCCCTGTAAATTAGACTACTTTTGCCAACAAGAGGAATCCCTGCCAAAGGAGATCAGCTGAAGAGACTGGAAAGGAAGACTGCCCTTGCTGTGTGTTCTGGGGCTGACCTACAGTTTGCTGTTACTACTGAGGAAGGGGACAGGGGACTTTGCTGTGTGCTGTGTTCCCCCCACCTGCTTGAAGGAAGGACTTTGCTGTGTGCTGTGTCCAGGAATAAGAGTCTCCAAGGGCCTGAGAAGAGCTGGCCTCCTGTTAAAACTCAGGAACACAAACGTTTACCCAAGACTACTTCTGCAATCAAGAGGACTCTCCGCCAAAGAAGATCAGCTGAAGAGACTGAGGAAAAGGACTGCCCTTGCTGTGTGATCTGGGGCTGACTTGCAGTTTGCTGTGATTACTAAGGAAGAGATCTGAGGAACTTTGCTGTGTGCTGTGTTCCCCTCCTACTTTCAGAAAGGACTTTGCTGTGTGCTGTGTCCTACCACGTCTCCAAGGGCCTGAGATGAGCTGGCCTCCTGTTATAACTCAGGAACATAAAAGTTAATCTAAGGACTTCCCTCAAACTCGCCCTGCGCCGTGCTCCGCTATTTCTGCTGTTTCTGGGGTTAATTGTGTACTCCCAGGACGTCGCTGGTGCCGCCGTAAAGCCTGCCTTGCTCACACGCCTTCTCTGCTCTCCCGAAGCGCCGAGAGCACTGCGTGTGTCACCGCCACCGGCCCGTGACAGGAGTGAAGTACTGAGGGCCGGTATTTCATCACCACCGGCCCCCGATCTCCAGAATTGCTGCGTGGTAATTGCTTTTAATAATCACCGCCGCTACTCGAGCTGCCTGCCCGAGGCCGGGTTCGCTGAGGAGAGGAGCTGCGTTGTGCCCGGAGCGAAGCCGGAGGGTTGCTTAGCGACCGGGACTCCTGTGCCCACGTCATCAGGACGCAGAACAGAAGAAGGAAGTCCCGCCTTCACCGAAGCCATGCCGCAGGAGGAGAAAGACCCCCGTATGAGGTTCGCCAGGAGGGAGGCGTCGATCCAAGAGCAGCCCCAGGTAAACGCTCCCAGCCGCGCTGTGTCTGTGCGAGGCCGGGAGCGGGTTGAGAACCGGCGGGGGCTTCGAGTGACTGTGCGGGCGCCCGGTGATTGCACAATCTCGAAAGTAGCACTCTCGGTGCTACCAGTACAGCGGGGGCAATTTTGAAGGACAGCGTCCTTTCCTTTTTACAAACGTACAGCGGGGGCAATTTTGAAGGAAGCGTCCTTTCATTTTCACAACCTACAGCGGGGGCAATCTTGGAGGACAGCGTCCTTTTATTATTACCACGTGTAGCGGGGGAAGTCCGCCTCTCACGAACAGGACAGTGCAGGCCCTCGCAAGGGGATCAGGGCTGCGTTCTTGAGATAACCAAGAGGGATAATCTCTGCACCCGTTTCCCTGTAAGAACTGAACTGTTGAGCCCACGTTATTAAGACAAGAGAGACCAAGACTATAAGTGCATTTATTGTTGCTAAAGCATTCCAAGAAACATTCCTAAAGACAGAGTAATTTATGTATGTGCATTTTTCTGCCGTTTTTGATCTGGCCTAAGCTATATAAAGATATTTATATTTTTATAACAACCTGTGTGGTGTACATTTGTGGTGTTTCACTGTGTTACTGTGAGTGTTGGTGCAAATACTTTACACATTGCCTTGGGGATAAGCCTGTCTGCTCGTGCCAAGCTACCAAGGGGGTGAGCAGGGGTTATCAACAGTGTGTACCCCCTTACCCTGACTAGAAGCAAGGGTCCCTATTTGGTCAAAGGTACCTACCTCTGCCAACTAGAGACCCCCATTTCTAACATTGGTGGTCAGCGGTGAGGATTTGAACTTGTGTTTGAACTTGACCCACAGTGATTGGTGAACATCACTAGTTTAGCGCAGATCACTACGCAACCACATACTGAACCTTTTGGTTTTTGGTTCTATTTTTGCGTAACGCCCAGGAAGCGTCATGTCTCAGAAAGGGAGTGCAGCAAATGAGAAGGCAGAATTGGAATTTCATATTGAGGATCTGTATTCTTACAAAAAGGATGAGCTCAAAGAATTTTGCAAAGATTTTGGTTGCGCCATGAGAAGCAGTTCCAGGAAGGAGGAGCTGCAGGAAGCCTTGAAGGCCTGGTGGGAGGCTAAAGAGGCGGAGGAGGCGGATGCTGAAAATGGAGGGGAGAATCCAAGAAGGGAGGGTTTTGGATCACACGATCTACCAATGGGCACACCGGCCTCTGGGGCTGGCAGCCACCATTCCAGTAGGGGATTCTCCCCAGAGGAGTTACAAGAGAACCAAAGGATCAGGGAACATGAGCTTGAAGTCATGAGGCTCAAGGATAAGGCAGAGGAGAGGGCTCGTGCCTTGGAAGAGGGCAAGAGTGCACGTGCCTTGGAAGAATTGAAATTGACCTTGGCACATGAATTAAGAATGGAGCTTGATTTGGAGCTCGAGAGGCTTGAGGCCATGAGTGTCTCAGGCCAGCAAAAAGAGATATGTGTAGCTCAGGAAGTGAGCTTTGCTGAGTTGGAGGTGGAGTCCAGCTAAGATGGTGGCAGCAAAATTGAGTTAACTAGTGCTGAGGGAGCAGTATACACACCCAGAGATGTGGCGCCTAACTTGAGGGAGGGGGTTGACATACACCAGGGGGCTCAGATTTTCCCCGACCAAGTGAGGTAGGGGAGGTTTGTGGTAGCCCAGATAGGTCCCAGTGTAGTGGGAGGGGTATATGGTCCCGCGTCCAGTCTCAGAGGAGAGGGAGTGGGAGTGGGCTGTGTCCCAAGGTGCCGAAAACCCAGTCCCAGGACCTGGTTGGTTCCATAAGGGAACACCAGGAGGGGGCCTAGTCTGTACTGGGAGGCCATTTCCTGAGGGGGTTCTCCTAGTGTCAGGAGAACCTGGAGCATCTGTAAACGGAGCTCCAGTGGTTCTGGTGTCTGGCGGTGCCGCTCCAGTTGGGAGGGTGCAGAAGTCCAGATTGAGGGGTGAAAGGGGGATGTGTTCCCCAGTGGGAGAACCAGTGGGTCAGGGGCCAGCCAGAAGGACTGAGCCTCACAGGAGTGACCATGGTGACACCACTTCTGCCCTGGGGGACCTTCGCGCACTGTCATGTGGACAGGGGTCGGGAGATCTGCACCAGGCAGACTGTCACACGACACATGAGTCATGTGTTACCCTCGGGGGATACTGTGTGAGTCCCCAGAAGTCCTGGTGTGCCAGGCAAGTGCTCAGCCGCAGGGTTCAGCCCCTGGGTTGGGAGGGCAGGTTCAGGTTCTGCCTGGCCTGGAGGGAAGGACACCTGTAACCAGTGTCCTGACTGGCTTGGCTTCCAGGGGTACCGCTCCAAGTGGGAGGGTGCAGCACTCTGGAAAGGGGTGCAGAGGGAGAGAGTCCTCGCCTCTGACCCCGGTGCAACCTGAGGGTTTAGACCCTAGGTGGGGAGACCAGTTGCAGGGGAGAGGTCCTGAACTGGTGGGAGAGTTGTGTTCTGAGGGTGCCTCTCCTGGGAGGAGAGTGCGGGACCCTAGAAGGAGAGGTAGGGAGAGGAGAGCCTCACCCGTGACCTCTGGTCAGCCTGAGGGTACAGACCCAGGGCTGGCGGGCCAATGTCAGGATGCCATACCTGACTTGGCAGGAGGGAGAGTGGAGAAAAGGTGCCAGGCACCTGGGGCTACTGCCCCCCACTTTCTGATGCCACAGAGGTTAGAGAGGCCTGACAGGCATGAGGCCTGGCTCTCATCACTGGCAGCTGTCAGTGGCCACTGTGGCTGGTTGTCTTGGTGGACAGTGTTGCCCCTGGGAGGGGGGCAGGAGTCACACCCTGGGGGTGGACTGGGCCACACCGTTGTGTTGGCCAGGTGGGTACTGTCTACCAGTGCGGACACATCTGTGAGCAAAGTAAGGTTAGGCGCTGCACAGATGGGGTCCCCAGGTGAGGAGAAGGGTCCCCCATGGTTTAGCCTAGTGTGCCCTGAGAGTATAGATAGAGGGATCCAACGGGGTTCAGGAAGGCATAGAACAGGAATAGGACCCGGCTGTTCGGGCCAGTTTCCGTGTTCTATCGCACCAAGCAGGGAATCCCATTGAGGTATCGTTTGGTCTACCCTGGCTTAAGGGTGGAAGGGGGTTGTGTTGGAAATGGCCCTTTTTGCAGGGTTATCCCAAAACTTTTTGCTTCTTCCTCCTTTGTTTTTCCTGATCTGTGGTTGTTGGCTATAGGACTCTGGGCACTTTACCACTGCTGATCAGTGCTAAAGTGCATATGATCTCTCTGTAAATTGTTATTGTGATTGGTTATCCATGATTGGCATATTTGTTTTACCAGTAGGTCCCTAGTAAAGTGCACTGAGTGTGCCAGGGCTGGTAAATCAAATGCTACTAGCGGGCTCGCAGCACTGGTTGTGCCACCCACATGAGTAGCGCTGAAAAGATGTCTCAGGCCTGCCACCGCAGTGCCTGCGCGCAGTTGTTAACTGCCATGTTGTCCTGGCCAGTGTACCCACTTGCCAGGCCGGACCCTTCCCTTTTCTTACACATTGGACACCCCTATGGTAGGCCCAAGGTACCCCCCTGGGCAGAGTGCAGTGTATGTGAAAGGTAGGACATGTACTAGTGTGGGTGATATGTCCTGATAGTGAAATACTGCCAATTTCGTTTTTCACTATTGAAAGGCTATCTTGCCCATAGGACAGAATGGGGAATGCTGTGTAACATGTTTACCTGCATATCTTCCCATAGCGGCAAGATAGAAATTTGGAATCTGGTATCCCTGAACTCAGAATTTAATAACACATCTTTTAGGGAGGATGGTTTTTAAATTCAGTGTTTGAAAATAGCACTTTTAGAAAGTGGCTATTTTCTTGTTCAACCTTTCTGTGTGCCTCTGCCTGTTTGTGTATTGACTGTCTGGTTTGTGAGTGACAGGGGCTGGGGGTGGCTCCAGGAGAGGGGGTGAGTCAGCACTAGGCTGAATAGACCTTTCTGCATCTTGAGTGGTGGGAGGAGTAGCACCTGGGCCTGAATAGGGCTGTGCCTGCCTTCCACAATGCTGGCTCCACCTCCTGCGGTATGTCTGATGACCCTGGCCTCCCTTCGCAAAGGATGAAGACATGCACTGGCAGAGTGCACCTAGAACTGGTTTGGACTGGGTCCAGGACCCCTCACACATGAAGAACAAAGACTTTTGGGGTATAAAGGTAGGACCTGAAACCCCTGTAAATTAGACTACTTTTGCCAACAAGAGGAATCCCTGCCAAAGGAGATCAGCTGAAGAGACTGGAAAGGAAGACTGCCCTTGCTGTGTGTTCTGGAGCTGACCTACAGTTTGCTGTTACTACTGAGGAAGGGGACAGGGGACTTTGCTGTGTGCTGTGTTCCCCCCACCTGCTTGAAGGAAGGACTTTGCTGTGTGCTGTGTCCAGGAATAAGAGTCTCCAAGGGCCTGAGAAGAGCTGGCCTCCTGTTAAAACTCAGGAACACAAAAGTTTATCCAAGACTACTGCTGCAATCAAGAGGACTCTCCGCCAAAGAAGATCAGCTGAAGAGACTGAGGAAAAGGACTGCCCTTGTTGTGTGATCTGGGGCTGACTTACAGTTTGCTGTGATTACTAAGGAAGAGATCTGAGGAACTTTGCTTTGCGCTGTGTTCCCCTCCTACTTTCAGAAAGGACTTTGCTGTGTGCTGTGTCCTACCACGTCTCCAAGGGCCTGAGATGAGCTGGCCTCCTGTTATAACTCAGGAACATAAAAGTTAATCTAAGGACTTCCTCAAACTCGCCTCTGCGCCGTGCTCCGCTATTTCTGCTGTTTCTGGGGTTAATTGTGTACTCCCAGGACGTCGCTGGTGCCGCCGTAAAGCCTGCCTTGCTCACACGCCTTCTCTGCTCTCCCGAAGCGCCGAGAGCACTGCGTGTGTCACCGCCACCGGCCCGTGACAGGAGTGAAGTACTGAGGGCCGGTATTTCATCACCACCGGCCCTCGATCTCCAGAATTGCTGCGTGGTAAATGCTTTTAAAAATCACCGCCGCTACACGAGCTGCCTGCCCGAGGCCGGGTTCGCTGAGGAGAGGAGCTGCGTTGTGCCCGGAGCGAAGACGGAGGGTTGCTTAGCGACCGGGACTCCTGCGCCCATGTCATCAGGACGCAGAACAGAAGAAGGAAGTCCCACCTTCACCGAAGCTGTGCCGCACGAGGAGAAAGACCCCCGTCTGAGGCTCGCCAGGAGGGAGGCGTCGATCCAAGAGCAGCCCCAGGTAAACGCTCCCAGCCGCGCTGTGTCTGTGCGAGGCCGTGAGCGGGTTGAAAACCGGCGGGGGCTGCGAGTGACTGTGCGGGCGCCCGGTGATTGCACAATCTCGAAAGTAGCACTCTCGGTGCTACCAGTACAGCGGGGGCAATTTTGAAGGAAGCGTCCTTTCATTTTCACAACGTACAGCGGGGGCAATCTTGGAGGACAGCGTCCTTTTATTATTACCACGTGTAGCGGGGGAAGTCCGTGGCTCACGAACAGGACAGTGCAGGCCCTCGCAAGGGGATCAGGGCTGCTGTCTTGAGATAACCAAGAGGGATAATCTCTGCACCCGTTTCATTGTAAGAACTGAACTGTTGAGCCCACGTTATTAAGACAAGAGAGACCAAGACTATAAGTGCATTTATTGTTGCTAAAGCATTCCAAGAAACATTCCTAAAGACAGAGTAATTTATGTATGTGCATTTTTCTGCCGTTTTTGATCTGGCCTAAGCTATATAAAGATATTTATATTTTTATAACAACCTGTGTGGTGTACATTTGTGGTGTTTCACTGTGTTACTGTGAGTGTTGGTGCAAATACTTTACACATTGCCTTGGGGATAAGCCTGTCTGCTCGTGCCAAGCTACCAAGGGGGTGAGCAGGGGTTATCAACAGTGTGTATCCCCATACCCTGACTAGAAGCAAGGGTCCCTATTTGGTCAAAGGTACCTACCTCTGCCAACTAGAGACCCCCATTTCTAACATTGGTGGTCAGCGGTGAGGATTTGAACTTGTGTTTGAACTTGACCCACAGTGATTGGTGAACATCACTAGTTTAGCGCAGATCACTACGCAACCACATACTGAACCTTTTGGTTTTTGGTTCTATTTTTGCGTAACGCCCAGGAAGCGTCATGTCTCAGAAGGGGAGTGCAGCAAATGGGAAGGCAGAATTGGAATTTCATATTGAGGATCTGTATTCTTACAAAAAGGATGAGCTCAAACAATTTTGCAAAGATTTTGGTTGCGCCATGAGAAGCAGGTCCAGGAAGGAGGAGCTGCAGGAAGCCTTGAAGGCCTGGTGGGAGGCTAAAGAGGCGGAGGAGGCGGATGCTGAAAATGGAGGGGAGAATCCAAGAAGGGAGGGTTTTGGATCACACGATCTACCAATGGGCACACCGGCCTCTGGGGCTGGCAGCCACCATTCCAGTAGGGAATTCTCCCCAGAGGAGTTACAAGAGAACCAAAGGATCAGGGAACATGAGCTTGAAGTCATGAGGCTCAAGGATAAGGTAGAGGAGAGGGCTCGTGCCTTGGAAGAGGGCAAGAGTGCACGTGCCTTGGAAGAATTGAAATTGACCTTGGCACATGAATTAAGAATGAGGGAGCTTGATTTGGAGCTCGAGAGGCTTGAGGCCATGAGTGTCTCAGGCCAGCAAAAAGAGATATGTGTAGCTCAGGAAGTGAGCTTTGCTGAGTTGGAGGTGGAGTCCAGCTCAGATGGTGGCAGCTAAAATTGAGTTATCTAGTTCTGAGGGAGCAGTATACACACCCAGAGATGTGGCGCCTGACTTGAGGGAGGGTTTGACATACACCAAGGGCTCAGATTTTCCCCGACCAAGTGAGATAGGGGAGGTTTGTGGTAGCCCAGATAGGTCCAAGTGTAGTGGGAGGGGTATAGGGTCCCACGTCCAGTCTCAGAGGAGAGGGAGTGGGAGTGGGCTGTGTCCCAAGGTGCCCAAAACCCAGTCCCAGGACCTGGTTGGTTCCATAAGGGAACACCAGGAGGGGGGCCTAGTCTGTACCGGGAAGCCATTTCCTGAGGGGGATCTCCTAGTGTCAGGAGAACCTGGAGCATCTGTAAACGGAGCTCCAGTGGTTCTGGTGTCTGGCGGTGCCGCTCCAGTTGGGAGGGTGCAGAAGTCCAGATTGAGGGGTGAAAGGGGGATGTGTTCCCCAGTGGGAGAACCAGTGGGTCAGGGGCCAGCCAGAAGGGCTGAGCCTCACAGGAGTGACCATGGTGACACCACTTCTGCCCTGGGGGACCTCACGCACTGTCAGGTGGACAGGGGTCGGGAGATCTGCGCCAGGCAGACTGTCACACGACACATGAGTCATGTGTTACCCTCGGGGGGATACTGTGTGAGTCCCCAGAAGTCCTGGCGTGCCAGGCAAGTGCTCAGCCGCAGGGTTCAGCCCCTGGGTTGGGAGGGCAGGTTCAGGTTCTGCCTGGCCGGGAGGGAAGGACACCTGTAACCAGTGTCCTGACCGGCTTGGCTTCCAGGGGTACCGCTCCAAGTGGGAGGGTGCAGCACTCTGGAAGGGGGTGCAGAGGGAGGGAGTTCTCGCCTCTGACCCCGGTGCAACCTGAGGGTTTAGACCCTAGGTGGGGAGACCAGTTGCAGGGGAGAGGTCCTGAACTGGTGGGAGAGTTGTGTTCTGAGGGTGCCTCTCCTGGGAGGAGAGTGCGGGACCCCAGAAGGAGAGGTAGGGAGAGGAGAGCCTCACCCGTGACCTCTGGTCAGCCTGAGGGTACAGACCCTGGGCTGGCGGGCCAGTGTCAGGATGCCATACCTGACTTGGCAGGAGGGAGAGTGGAGAAAAGGTGCCAGGCACCTGGGGCTACTGCCCCCCACTTTCTGATGCCACAGAGGTTAGAGAGGCCTGACAGGCATGAGGCCTGGCTCTCATCACTGGCAGCTGTCAGTGGTCCACTGTGGCTGGTTGTCTTGGTGGACAGAGTTGCCCCTGGGAGGGGGGCAGGAGTCACACCCTGGGGGTGGACTGGGCCACACCGTTGTGTTGGCCAGGTGGGTACTGTCTACCAGTGCGGACACATCTGTGAGCAAAGTAAGGTTAGGCGCTGCACAGATGGGGTCCCCAGGTGAGGAGAAGGGTCCCCCATGGTTTAGCCTAGTGTGCCCTGAGAGTATAGATAGAGGGATCCAACGGGGTTCAGGAAGGCATAGAACAGGAATAGGACCCAGCTGTTCGGGCCAGTTTCTGTGTTCTATCGCCCCAAGCAGGGAATCCCATCGAGGTATCGTTTGGTCTACCCTGGCTTCACGCTGGAAGGGGGTTGTGCTGGAAATGGCCCTTTTTGCAGGGTTATCCCAAAACTTTTTGCTTCTTCCTCCTTTGTTTTTCCTGATCTGTGGTTGTTGGCTATAGGACTCTGGGCACTTTACCACTGCTGATCAGTGCTAAAGTGCATATGCTCTCTCTGTAAATTGTTATTGTGATTGGTTATCCATGATTGGCATATTTGTTTTACCAGTAGGTCCCTAGTAAAGTGCACTGAGTGTGCCAGGGCTGGTAAATCAAATGCTACTAGCGGGCTCGCAGCACTGGTTGTGCCACCCACATGAGTAGCGCTGAAAAGATGTCTCAGGCCTGCCACCGCAGTGCCTGCGCGCAGTTGTTAACTGCCATGTTGTCCTGGCCAGTGTACCCACTTGCCAGGCCAGACCCTTCCCTTTTCTTACACATTGGACACCCCTATGGTAGGCCCAAGGTACCCCCTGGGCAGGGTGCAGTGTATGTGAAAGGTAGGACATGTACTAGTGTGGGTGACATGTCCTGATAGTGAAATACTGCCAATTTCGTTTTTCACTATTGAAAGGCTATCTTGCCCATAGGACAGAATGGGGAATGCTGTGTAACATGTTTACCTGCATATCTTCCCATAGCGGCAAGATAGAAATTTGGAATCTGGTATCCCTGAACTCAGAGTTTAATAACACATCTTTTAGGGAGGATGGTTTTTAAATTCAGTGTTTGAAAATAGCACTTTTAGAAAGTGGCTATTTTCTTGTTCAACCTTTCTGTGTGCCTCCGCCTGTTTGTGTATTGACTGTCTGGTTTGTGAGTGACAGGGGCTGGGGGTGGCTCCAGGAGAGGGGGTGAGACAGCACTAGGCTGAATAGACCTTTCTGCATCTTGAGTGGTGGGAGGAGTAGCACCTGGCCCTGAATAGGGCTGTGCCTGCCTTCCACAATGCTGGCTCCACCTCCTGCGGTGTGTCTGATGACCCTGGCCTTCCCTCGCAAAGGAAGAAGACATGCACTGGCAGAGTGCGCCTAGAACTGGTTTGGACTGGGTCCAGGACCCCTCACACATGAAGAACAAAGACTTTTGGGGTATAAAGGTAGGACCTGAAACCCCTGTAAATTAGACTACTTTTGCCAACAAGAGGAATCCCTGCCAAAGGAGATCAGCTGAAGAGACTGGAAAGGAAGACTGCCCTTGCTGTGTGTTCTGAGGCTGACCTACAGTTTGCTGTTACTACTGAGGAAGGGGACAGGGGACTTTGCTGTGTGCTGTGTTCCCCCCACCTGCTTGAAGGAAGGACTTTGCTGTGTGCTGTGTCCAGGAATAAGAGTCTCCAAGGGCTTGAGAAGAGCTGGCCTCCTGTTAAAACTCAGGAACACAAAAGTTTACCCAAGACTACTTCTGCAATCAAGAGGACTCTCCGTCAAAGAAGATCAGCTGAAGAGACTGAGGAAAAGGACTGCCCTTGCTGTGTGATCTGGGGCTGACTTGCAGTTTGCTGTGATTACTAAGGAAGAGATCTGAGGAACTTTGCTGTGTGCTGTGTTCCCCTCCTGCTTTCAGAAAGGACTTTGCTGTGTGCTGTGTCCTACCACGTCTCCAAGGGCCTGAGATGAGCTGGCCTCCTGTTATAACTCAGGAACATAAAAGTTAATCTAAGGACTTCCCTCAAACTCGCCCTGCACCGGGCTCTGCTATTTCTGCTGTTTCTGGGGTTAATTGTGTACTCCCAGGACGTCGCTGGTGCTGCCTTAAAGCCTGCCTTGCTCACACGCCTTCTCCGCTCTCCCGAAGCGCCGAGAGCACTGCGTGTGTCACCGCCGCCGGCCCGTGACCGGAGTGAAGTACTGAGGGCCGGTATTTCATCACCACCGGCCCCCGATCTCCAGAATTGCTGCGTGGTATTTGCTTTTAAAAATGACCGCCGCTACTCGAGCTGCCTGCCCGAGGCCGGGTTCGCTGAGGAGAAGAGCTGTGTTGTGCCCGGAGCGAAGCCGGAGGGTTGCTTAGCGACCGGGACTCCTGCGCCCACGTCATCAGGACGCAGAACAGAAGAAGGAAGTCCCACCTTCACCGAAGCTGTGCCGCAGGAGGAGAAAGACCCCCGTCTGAGGTTCACCAGGAGGGAGGCGTCGATCCAAAAGCAGCCCTAGGTAAACGCTCCCAGCCGCGCTGTGTCTGTGCGAGGCCGGGAGCGGGTTGAGAACCGGTGGGGGCTGCGAGTGACTGTGCGGGCGCCCGATGATTGCACACTCTCGAAAGTAGCACTCTCGGTGCTACCAGTACAACGGGGGCAATTTTGAAGGACAGCGTCCTTTCCTTTTTACAAACGTACAGCGGGGGCAATTTTGAAGGAAGCGTCCTTTCATTTTCACAACGTACAGCGGGGGCAATCTTGGAGGACAGCGTCCTTTTATTATTACCATGTGTAGCGGGGGAAGTCCGTGGCTCACGAACCGGACAGTGCAGGCCCTCGCAAGGGGATCAGGGCTGCTGTCTTGAGATAACCAAGAGGGATAATCTCTGCACCCGTTTCCCTGTAAGAACTGAACTGTTGAGCCCACGTTATTAAGACAAGAGAGACCAAGACTATAAGTGCATTTATTGTTGCTAAAGCATTCCAAGAAACATTCCTAAAGACAGAGTAATTTATGTATGTGCATTTTCTGCCATTTTTGATCTGGCCTAAGCTATATAAAGATATTTATATTTTTATAACAACCTGTGTGGTGTACATTTGTGGTGTTTCACTGTGTTACTGTGAGTGTTGGTGCAAATACTTTACACATTGCCTTGGGGATAAGCCTGTCTGCTCGTGCCAAGCTACCAAGGGGGTGAGCAGGGGTTATCAACAGTGTGTACCCCCTTACCCTGACTAGAAGCAAGGGTCCCTATTTGGTCAAAGGTACCTACCTCTGCCAACTAGAGACCCCCATTTCTAACAGGAGGTAAATGAAGTAAGAAAACAAAGTGAGACCGTAAGAATAGAAAAAATTATATAAAGAAAAAAGAGTGAGAAAGAAGAGAAATAAAGTCAGAGGGCACTGAGATTGAGAGAAAAAAGCAGAGAATGAAGTTGAGAGGAGAGAAATAAAAAATACAGAAAGAGAAAGGGGGAAGAAAGAGGAAATAAAATAGAGAGAAAAACAGAAAGAAGGAGAAAGAAGAAAGAAATGTAAATGTAGTGGTCCTCTCAATGATGCATGCAGACATTGAAGCAATACTTTTTAGGGTGGTTCTCCGAAATGTTTTCAAGGAAGGTGCGTGGAGGTATTTATTAATTGTCAGGCTTCTTAGCTGGCATCAGTGGCACTCCTAGATAATTTAGAAGAGGGTGGGTTGTAAGCTGCTCCTGCACCCGGTCTCTGCATGTTCTGAAGTGCAGCACAGGCAGTGAGACAGGGTGTCGAAGACCACCGAACTCCAGGCACCGACCTGCTCTAAGACAGCCTGCGACATTCTGCCATGGTCACTGCCAACTGTGGTTAGCTTGATTCCCTCCTCACCAAAGCCAGCACTTGCCAAGAGTCCACAAGCCAGCTGTTTTTTCTGAAGAGAACACAGCATGTAAGACCATTTCACTATCTTTCAATGAGTTCTTCACTGGTTGCTGGGAGCTTAGTGGGCTGCAGTTAAGGAGGTTTTTATTGTCCTTTGGGTCTGGATAACGTATGACTGTATTCAAAACCAGTGTGTACTGCTGTGGTTCATTGTTAGTGTGTTTTAAGATTGCTGGAATGTGCTCGCCTTGAACTCTGTGAAGGAAAGCTGAGGCACGCTGCAGAAAGTTTCCAAGAAAGCCAGAGCCTAAACAAGTTTAATTTGGAAATTAGTCAAATGGCCTTACCTGAGCGCAGACCAGCGCATGTATGGTCTGACTCTGTCAGATGGAACGTGTTTAACCTTTTCAGACATGCAACTCTGAATAGTGACAAGATGAGGCCGCGCACCTGTCTTCTTAGGTGCCGGCAATTTGAATTGGCTCCTGCCTGGAAATCTGCATGCACTGCTGAAACGCACGTAGGTTGATGACGCAACAAGACCCATCTCGTCAGAGGGAGAGGGAGAGGTGGGATCTATGAGTCTTGCTGATCCCACCCTCCCCTGTGACGAGATAGGAACTGGGGTGTGCATCCTCGCTGATTGACACACAGCCTTTGAAAGCGCCGGGCTGAAGCCTAATGCGCCTGCCTGTGCTCAATTATCGAGGCTGCTTTACTTGTACAGGGGGTGTGGTCCTAAAGCCTGGCAGGCCACTGAGGGCCAGGGCTGATGAAAGGTAAGCCCAGCACATAATGCGACGGCAGGCACATGCGCAATAGTGCATGCATCTGCCAAAATGGTGTCGGACTGCTGCTTTGGGGGAATTGTGAATAACAGACTTGGAAGGGGTCAGGAAGTAAGGAGGGCGGGGTCCTATAGCCCATTGAAAGGAACCGCCGCTGGTCAGCAGCTTGAATTGGCATCTCTTCTGTACGGGGAGCCAATGGAGTTTCCTGAGGTGGGGTGTGATGTGGATGTGACGGGGAAGGCTGAGGATGAGTCTGGCTGCAGTGTTCTGTATGGGGTCTGAAGTCTCTGTAGAAGGTGTACGGCGATTCCTACGTAGAGGGCATTGCCGTAGTCCAATAGGCTGTTGAAGAGGGCTTGTGTCACGGTGCGTCTCGTGTGTAGGGGTATCCACTTGAAGATCTTACATACCATGCGCAGAGTGAGGAAGCAGGCGGAGGAGACGGTGTTGATACTGTGATTTCATGGTGAGCTTGTTGTCAATGATGATTCTGAGGTTTCTGGCGTGGTTGGAGGGAGTGGGTTTGGGTCCTAGGTCTGATGGCCACCAGGAATCGTTCTATGTGTTGCTGCTGTTTCCAAAGATCAGTACTTCTGTCTTGTCTGTGTTCAGCTGCAGGCAGTTGTTCTTCATCCAGTCAGCGATGTTTGTCATGCATCTGTGGAAGCTGGTCCTTGTGGTGGTGGAGTCGTCGGTGAGTGAGAGGATGAGTTGGAATATACTTACCTGTTGGATAATTCACTTCCCAAGTTGAAAGATTGCTAAGTCCTACTTTTCTCTAACTACTCGGAAAGTGCCTTCTGGTCACTCCTTGAGCTCATTTTTTCGTCATGGCAGGCTCCTGGGCACAGGTCTTTCACCAGCAAGGACTCCAGTAGAATTCAGCCCTCAGTGGTCATCTGGGCCTTGCTGGAGTCAGGACTTTGTATGCTTTTTGTGTCCCAGGATTAGGCACGCAGGATGCCAACCACTTCACACTTAGAGTGTAGTTCCAGTCTCTTGGTGTCAGTAGGATTCGGGAGTTCTCAATTTCTTTACTCCTCTTTTTCAAGCAGGATTAAAGATTCTTCTTAACAGCAGGGCAATTTGCCTCAGGTATAGACTTCACAGGTATAGGAGTTTTCTGTAAAAAGGGTGGTATGTGCCAGAGTTATCCTTTACACTTGCCAGTGATTGTCAGACATTTCCATACACTATCCTCTCTGCTTTCTCTCCTCATTGCCATCTTCTTTTGCAGCACTTCCTCTTTGCTTTACTGTAGAAATTTCCCAAAATACTAAATCCAAGATGGCTAGTCCTCCTTGTGGAAGAGCTACAGCTTAGCCCCTAGCCACTCCTTTATTTAGAAGAGGTCACATTCCCTCTGTCAGGTTCTAACCTGGTTCTCCCTACTGCTGGGGAAGGAGCAAAAGTGTCTAGGAGGCTTCTGAGAATGGATGGGAGCAGATCCTGTCAAAGTCACAAGAAAAGTAGTAACGCTGCTCCATGTTCTGCCATCTGTCCTGTACTTCTTCCTTAAGGCTAATTCCTGCTAAAAAGCCAGTTGTTGGTATCACCCTTCTCTTCCTGGGCACAGTGGCCAAGCCATTGCCCTCTGGAGATCAAGGTTGTTAACTTCAGCGAGGAATGTGTATTGGCCTCATGAGTGTGACGAGTATAAGAACTGGTTTTAAACTAATTCTGGCTCAGGCAGCTGAAAGTGCAATTTTAAAAAGTTACTTTTCCACTACAGTGATCAAACAAATGATTTCACCATTCAATTAGATGTTTAAAACTAAATGGAGAATAACTTTGAACGATTTCTCTAGCATGCTAACAAACAAAAATGTCAAATAAATATTTTAATCACACTCAGGCCAATCTGTGTAAAATACAGCAGAAACTAGACAATCAACACACTTTTTACGCCAGCAATCACTGCAAGGGCACGTTTTTAAAACACCTTGTGTGCCACATTTTTCATATATTAGGCACACTAACTTGTGAACTTGCAATGCACAGTTTAGGATTGATCTATTATATAATATTTGATTTTCATACATGTCCAAGACACTTTTCTTTACCATCATGCATCTACAAAGGAAGAGATATCACTGGATTTCCATCAACCATCGGCACAGGGAGTGATATCACTAAATTTCCCATCATTCATCTGCACAAGTGACATCACTGGTTTCCAACCAAAACTGTTTTTAAAAGAAGTCAAGCAAGAGGACTCATTTTCATTATCCATATGCCCAGAAAGGGACATCACTGGATTTTCCATTATTCATCAGCACACGATTTCCCATCATCCATCTGCACCAGTAGTGGTTTCCTGCACAACTGTCTTTAAAATGTGAAGCCAAGCAAGAGGATTCATTTACATCTCCTACCTGCAGAGTAAGTGACATCACTGGATTTCCCTCCATCCATCTCCACAGGAAGTGACATCACTTCACCCCTCTTTCCAGGACCTACTTAATGGCAGCTGCAGTGCTGGCATGCAGTAGACGCGTGCAGCTGGCGTGCTGCTGGTGCGAGTAATAGGCGTGCCACTGATGCTCCAAAGGTGCATTCAGGCAAACCCTTCTACACCCTTCTTTGCCTTGATCGCACCTAGCCCCAGAAGCCCTAGTCCTCTCCTCTCTCACTCACTGCTACCCTGCTGCGACCCTCTATGCCCACAACCAAGGCCACTTTTCCACACTCTTCTACCTCGTCGCACCACACAACACTGAGGGAGGGTTCTTATGCACTTCCTGCACATTTTCATGCTCTTACCCACACCCAACACTTAGCCTCACACATACTGACAGCACCCAACACCCCACTCTCTCACACTCATACAGTCCTGCAGCCACCCACCCAACACTTCACACTTGCATGCATGCTCCTCAGCACCCGCTCACTCACCAAACATGCCACACAGATCTTGGACCTGTTGCATTAACACCTGATGTTCAAGCTCCACGTCACTGGCAACTTCACCCTAAGCAGCACTCTCTTCTACAGACCACCAAGACCCCACATCATCTTCACCGACACCCTCACAAACGTTGCCCCACCACTCGCAGCTAGCAATTACATCCTACTCTAAGACCTGAACATCTACCTGGAAGACCATACAGTCATACAACAAAAAAGTACTTTTCAAAGACCATTGAAGCCTAGGCTTCGCCCAATGAGTAAAGGGACCTACCCATGTTGTTGGACAACTCCTGAAATCTATTTTCACCACCATCAACAACTTCTGAGTTAACAAGCCCACAACAGTCTCCTGGATAGATCACACCCTCATCAAGTTCACCATTCCCATGGTCCAACGCACATGCACCACCACCAGACCAGCCTGCCAAAACTGGAACAGCATCACTGAAAAGGACTGGAAAACCGCTCTCAGCACCCACTGACCTGAGCAGATCAACAGTCTCCCCAAAGCCACCAAGATTTTCAACAATTGGGTCACGTCCAGCTGACTCACTTGCTCCCTCTCAACCACAGTAATATAATAAGATCTAGACCCCATACCTGTTGGTAGACAGAGGAACTAAGGTTGATGAAACCCCACTACAAACAACTGGAATCTAAATGGAGAATGAGCCAGGACAATGCAGTCAGGAGCACTTTCACATCTGCCCTGAGTCACTACCACCAAATGATCCAGACCACCAAACACGCCACTCTGATCGACCACAATGATGCCAGCACCAACAGAAGCAAAGGAAAGTTCACCATTGTGAAGGATTTCACCTCAACAGCGGCTGCCTCCAACTCGATCAAACCCTCACAGGACCTCTGAAATAATATCTCTCAATTCTTCAGCAACAAAATCACCACCATTTACAGCAACTTCAACCCGCAACTGAACCTGACAGACCTTGCCAAATGCCTCCCTATCATATCCAACAAACCAATGCTAACCACACGGCCCGTCATCACCCCAGAAGAAACCTCTGCCACCATGAAGTCACTCACTCAGGGGCTCCAACAGATCCCTGCCTCCACCATGCTTACTCCTGATAAATCCAACCCATCATCATCTTGATCAAACAGATTCAGAACAACTCCATCTCTTCTGGAGATACCTGGAAACATGCAACTTTCCTCCAATTGCTGAAGAAACACTCTGTGTACCCTTTAACACTCGCTAACTACAGACCAATCTCCATGACATCATTCCTGGCTGTAAGAAATTGGGTTATTAGTTGACAGTGGCCGAAGCCTCACTCAAATCATAAATACATACCTTGTCAGGGTGAACCACAGTAAGTCACTAAATTAACCTGTGCTTGACCCTCTGGTAGCATGGCACAAAGCAGTCAGGCTTCACTAAGGAACAACATGTATAGTATTTATGCAATACTCAAATAGTAATAAAGTGAAAACACAACAGCATAAATATCCCAAACTAATTTAGAAAGACAGAGTACATTTGAATAAATAAAATGACATCAAAATAATAAAATGCAATCAGTAGAACCGGAGATATACGTTTTCAAAATTGTAGGTGAAAATAGCACCAAAAAGCACAAAGCGCCACTCGTGGTTGTCTGGTCATGCTGTACCTGGTGAAAGTCACAAGTTCAGGGCGACCATGATGGAGTGCGGGTTGGATACAGGGACCGGGTTAGTCCCACTGAAGACTTACCTTCTCAAGTCTACATGAAGAGTGCCATTCACGTTGGCAGGGGGCACGAAGAGGTGGTTGTCGATGAGAGGAGCAGGTCGTTGCTGTAGCACAAAGAACCAGTCGTCGCTGGAGATTTGCTTTGACAGTAGACGCATAATGCCACTGTCGGTTTGCATTGGCGGACATTACGGGGTATCAATTCTCTGTCCAAATAGGGCACTTCACAGTCATGAGTAGCTCAAAGCTTTTATATCTTCACCTTCTCTTCAAGAGGAGTTCATGCTGATGCCAGCCAAAGGTCCAGGACATGGGGGGGGGGGCACCTCGTTGAGATCAGGACTCACTGCAGAAGGGGCCAGCAGCAATGATCAGGCAGGTCCAGGCAGGTCCAGTTGGTGCTTGTCACCTGGGCAGTTGCAGGGAGGCCACTGAAAGGTTGCTGTGTCCCTGTAGCAAACACAGGAGGTTAGCCAACCTACCCTTGGAATCATTCTTCAGTCAGGAGGGCCCTCCCTCATCAGAATTTTGCACAGTATAAGGGAATTCCCTGGTGTCATGTCTCGCTCTGCCTGAGCTGCCTGTGCTGCCTGGTTATGTCCAGGCAGGACAAGCTGCACAAGCAGCACTTTGCACATGGCTGGGTCCAAACTGGGGTGATGTGGTGAGCAAAAGAATGATGGATTCATCCTTTTGCTAAGTGGGAAGGGTATGCCCAGACGTGTGTCCCGTGTTCACTGCACCACTGGATTCAAGCTAGCCTGGCTGATGAGGTCATGCCCTGAAACCGGTCCCAAGATGCTTGTTTCCGGTCCAGGGAGGACCTGGCTTGGCTGTTCGGACTGGACTGTTCCCATGAGGAACAGGGTCAAGACTGATTTGCATATGACTGGGTCCAAACTGGGATGGCATGATGAGAAAAAGAACAATGGATTAAACCTAGATCCTTGTGACTGGTGGTGAATGTTTGCATTCTTCAGCATTCCGTCCATCATTTGTTCCTTTTGGTTATGTCCCCAGTCACCCAAGATCCAGTCTACCCTCTTCCTCCCATTATCTTGACCCTCCTACTTCTCATAGTCTTGCTCCTGATATTCAGCGCTCCATAGCCCCACACTGCCATTGCCCTTTTAATTTTGGCCTCGTTCCTACAGCCATTGCCCTTTTAAATTTGGCCTGCTTCCTACCGCCCCTAGAAACCCTGCCTACTCACATAGCCTTGGGGAGTGGCTACAATCAGGGGTGCCGTCTTGTATAAAAGTCATGCCCCTACATGTGCCAACTGCTTGGATTTCAGACTTCCCAAGAAGAGAGTCTGTTTGGCCCGAGGTCCTGTTTTTTTTTTTCAAGGCTTGACACCACTTACCGGATCATGCAGACCTGACTAAGTTGTGGCATCTACCTTCCATCCTGACATCCAGATTTGACGTTTTCTGCTCAAGGCTATCACCTGCAAGAAAATAAAAGAGACAGTCATTACTTGACCAGTAAGGCAAATTACCATGCACTTGTGCTAGCCAGTAAAAAAGAGCGCAGCAACTGAAAAAAAGGCTTGTTGGACAATGGTATGAAGAGTTATTATTTAGGTATTTAGATTAGAGCAGCAGCCAAAGACATTCACAACAAAACAAACACAGGAGTTTAGCCAGAAGAGAAGAACTAAGAGGACCCTGAGAGCAAGGCGCTCCGCTGAACTTTAAAAACTGGCAAGACAAGGTGAAGAGCCCCAAAAGAGGTAACTGATTTAAAGAGAACACACACTTGTATGGTATTGGTTAATTAACCCTAAGGCTAATTCACTCCTTGTGTCTTTACGAATAACAAACCCACAGACCCTCATTTGGGAGGGTGATACATGATTATCAGCCATGCTACTTAATGACACACTACCACAAAAGAAGTCATTAGAAGCTCAACAATCCATCCCTCACAGAGCAAGGTACACAACTGGGAAGTGGGGATCGGGTGGAACCTGGCAGGACAGAATAATTGTTACTGAGTATAACCTTTCCTCTACTTCCTCCTAACAGACGGGATCCTCAGCTCCACTAATGGTTTGCCCTTCGAGATCGTGACCAAGGAAGCCAGACGACACCCACCCAATTCATACAAGAAATTGGATGACTTTCTTCTTTTTCTCTTTCCCAACCCCCTTTCCCTTGGGAGCTGCTCCCTGTACGCAGTTGTCAGTGCAGTGTTCATGGTGCCAGCCTTTAGGAGGATTTGTGGTATCAACTTCACTCCTGCAGACTCCTGGAACAATTCAGGTCAGTGTTTTCCTGGTCCTGTCACATGGCCTACACCCAAAAATGGTTCTCTTCAGTTCTTCCCCTTCTCTCTTGGTTTGACTCCAAACTGTCTGGAGGGACAAAGGCAAGGGTAGACCTGTTGTCAGGTTCCTTTGTGTGTTCTGCGTGCAGGGCGAAGCCCCTCCACAGACTTCCTAACAAGAAGACCCTCTTGCCTCACACATACACCTCTTTTGTCTCAATGTCTGGAAGCAATACACAACCCACAACAGAACAGCCATTCACAGTCATGCGACCCAGGACAATGGCAGAAAGGTACGTTTGGTTCAGGCAGAAAAATGCCACTCACTTAAAGTGGCATTTTCAGAGGTGTAACTTATAATCTGACTTTACCATTAAAGAGGATTATAATTACAAATAATTTGAGTGAAAACAGCATTTCTCTATCTTGTCCCAAACTGAAGTTAGCACTTATTAAGGGTAATAAGGTAACCCAATGTTAGTCAATAGGAGAGGTAGCCTTCCAGCAGTGAAAAACAATTTTATGCGTTTTTTGCCAGAATATGTAAAACATAAATCCACATGTCCTATCTTTAAAATTCCATGTGACCTGCCCTACGATCCTTTCGGGCCTACCTTAGGGGTGACTTATAAGTATTGAAAAGGAAGATGACATCCGCATTACTCTTGATGGAGGAGACACGGCGTTCCTCATCCTCTTGGACCTCTCCTCAGCGTTTGACAAGGTATCCCACCCCATCCTCATCCAGGCCTACAAGACATTTGAATCCAAGGTCACGCACTCCGATGGATCTGCTCCTTCCTGACTGAAAGGACCCAGTCAGTCAGCCTGGCACCATACACCCCGGACGCCCGCGCCCTCAGCTGCGGAGTTCCGAAAAGGATCCTCCCTGAGCCCGACCCCATTCAGCGCATAGATAATGCCTCTATCTAGCATCATCTGCTCTCACAACATCAATGTCCTTTCTTATGACACTGACATTCAAATCATTCTCTTCATCACGGACAAGGTGCCCAGTACCTGTATCAAGTTCAATGCCTGCATAACTGACATCGCCCAGGGAAGGAAACCAACTATTTGAAGCTAAATACGTACAAGACCAAAATCATGATCCTCGGAAAGAGCACTTCACTGAGAGACTCCACCTGGTGGCCACCAGATCTAGGACCTACTTGCACACATCTCAAGCATACGGAAAACCAGATATGGTGGTCAAGCCTTCTCCTACATCACTACTAAAGCGTAGAATGAACTGCTGCTACATATACGACTCTCTTCCCCACTTCTTAAAATCCACTAGAAGCTCAAGCCATGGCTTGTCTCGTAATCCCACTATTCCTTAGGTTTGGCTAGACTCACATCTGCTCAGTGCCAGGTTACCCTCCTGGGTGATAGTGCTTTCTACAAATATGAAATACATAACATAACGTGTTACTACAGTACCCTTAAAAGTGCAGCCTAGCCAGAGCACAGTGGCACTCCTAGTATCCTAGCAGCCAAATATTGTTTCATCATATATGTGGATAGTGTAAATGCATACTGTAGACCGCATACAACATTTAACATCTACACCACAGGTGCATTTCTTATGCCATCTGCCATGGCCTTACAGGAACGTTAGCTAGACCAAGCATCTATTGATACAATTGTTATGATCATATTTACACATTGTGATAGATAAAATAAATATAACAGAGAACCATAAGTATATAATAAAATAGCTTATATGTAAACTATGCAGTGACTGCTGTACATGTTAAGCATAACATAACATAATGTATATCTCGGTGGATCTTGTGTTTGGAGGTAATGAATTCAATAATTTGGCTGCTTGAACAGAGAAAGATGCACCACCCATGTTTGTTTCTTCTTGTATTCTGGGGTTTTAAGTTGAGGTACCAACCTGAAGTGGAGGTTGTTTTGTTGTATGTATATGGTGATTTTATTCCTGATGAAAAGTGGTGCAGTTCCATGTATTGCTTTGTGGGTGATACAAAGCCGCTTGAAGGTAGATCTTCTGGCAATAGGTAAACCAATATAGGGCCCTCAAGGCAGGGGAGATGTGGGCTTGTGGCTTTACATGTAGGAGTAGTCTGGCAGCAGAGTTCTGAATTTGATGTAGTCTTTTCATAGTTGATCAAGATGATTCATAGTAGAGGCCATTGGCGTAATCAAGTTGAGACAGTTCAAGAGCGATGGTGGCTTGAACTTTGTGTGGAAATCCAAGGCGGGGGAAAATGCATTGCCGAGTTTTCATAATACTGAAGTTTGATATTTCTAACGTATCCACTTGGGCATTCATTGATAGCTTAGAGTCCAAGGTAATTCTAAGGTTTCTTACTTCCTTGAATACTATAGGAGGTGGTCCTAGGTCGTCAGGCCAGGCACAGAGTGGATCATAATTTTTCTAGTTGTCACCGGTGAATATTTCTGTTTTGGATGCATTCAATTTGAGATGGCTCCATGTCATTCACTGATAAACGGCTTAGAGGCAACTGACCATTTTTGAGTTTGCAATGTCTTATGGGCTTTCTAGTTTAAAAAGTATGTGTGTTTCATCTGCATACTCACAGCATGTGAGCTGAAATTCATTAATCATTTGCAGTAATGACTTCATGTAGATGTTGAAAAGGATGGGTGAGATGAAAGAGCCTTGAGGGACCACTGCTTTTGTGAGGTAGCAGCTTAGATGAGAAAAGGGGAGTATGGATGAAATTTGTTCTGTTTTGAATATAGGATGTGATCCAGTCGAGAGTAGTCCCCTCTATGCCAGCTTCGTAGAGTCTTCGGATTAGAGTGTCATGATGAACTGTATCAAAGGCAGCTGAAAGATCCAAGAGAAGCAGTACAGCGACCCAGTTCCAGTCATCCCAGATGGTGATGAGGCCAGATTCTGTGCCACTTCCTGGACAAAATCATGTTTGGAAGTGGGAAAGTATGAAGCTATCTTCAATGAATTGTGACATCTGGGTGAATGCTGCTCTTTCTATCTGTTTGCTAGGGAAAAGTCCATTTGTAATCAGTTTGTAGTTGTTCGGATCATGCAGGTCCAAGTTTGTTTTTATTAATACTGAGAGTATGTATGCCTTTTGTAAGTCTTCTGGAAAGACTCCTATAGTTTAATTATTGATGATTCTTCTAACTGGTGTGACAGCAGAGCTAGTTAAAAGTATGTTCTTGAAGATTTGAGATGGACAAGGGTGAGAAGGGCAGAGTGCTGGCCTGCTTGTTTTGACAGGATCTATAAATTAATTTTCTGATAGTTGTTTGAAGGAATGTGGAGGCTGGGTTAGCCTATCCTTGGAGGGGATTCATAGAAATGGGTTGGTGCTGGTGGTTTTCCTTTGTTTTAAATAGGAGTCCAACATGTCCAGAGCGGCAAACGTTCTCACTCACAAGATCGAATTAACTGAGAGGCGCATGTCAATGGAACCCCTTCTTTACCCATTGAGGACACTTGCAGGAAACTCTCCTGAAGATATCTCCCACACTCAGACTTCACAATTGGTAACATCTGGCAACCCCCCACTTAGCCAGCTGGAAATTTCGCCCGCCATACCAGTCCTACCCATGACAACTAGTAGGGGACCTGAGCATTCACCCCACATTGACTCATCAAATGACCCCCCAAGCTAAGTGACGCAGGGGTGGTGGGATTCCAAAGCCTAAGCCAAGTAAACCTACTCGAGTCCCTAAACCTAAGGGTGTAAACCCCAAGGTGGTCACAGTGAGCCCACCAATACCATCCATCGCAAGTATTTCATCTCCATCTATAGCACTTGATGATGCGCTATGGGCAGGAGTAAGTAAGATGATGTCCACCCTATTGGACCCCTCTTAACTAAACTAACACAGATTGAAGAGCGACTAGCCGGTTTGGAGACTCAGAATGCATCTGTCCACCGCCCCTCTCAGCCCCTGTGTGCTGAACCTGCACGATTAGCTGTGGATAAAACTTTACCACAAGTCCGCGGTGACCAGGGTTTGTCTGTTCCACCCATTCTGTGTACGTCATCAAGCTCCGCCACACGGACTTGTGGGTTGCATTCCATAGCTACCGGCCATTCCAACACATTGCCGGAGGTTCCAACTTTATTACCACTGGGCGCAAAGGGTTGTGGGACACCAGGCACCATCACCGCTGGGGGATACAAGAACTGACCTTCAGACGGTAGGAAGACAAGATAGTCTTATGGCGGTCACAGGCAACCATTCGCAACAAGTCCTCCATCTTCCACCAGCAGCCTCCCCCTTAGTACTGGTCCTGGCTAATGTCCCTCCTCTGTGGGAAAGCCAGTTTGAATCCACTATGCAGTTAATAGACAAATGCTTGCACTGGCTCTCACAACATCTAACGGACTCAAGAATGAGGAGCTACCCGCTGTCTAACCAAATTATTATGGCCAGGAGAGTGGGTTGGCTGGGTACCTCTACTAAATCAATTACTGGAGACTGTGGGGCCGATTCCGATCTCGGTCGGAGACGCACCTAACACCATTCGGTCGGGAAAAAAGCCATGCGAATGCCTGTTTCCCGACCGATCCGCACATTATTCCGAACGAGCAAGTACGATGCGCACTACAGCATAGATTCCGACCCAGTCGTACTCACCCAATCCAGGTCCTGTTCCCCGACCGAGCCGGATCCGGAATCGTAGAATCGAGCCGCACGGAAGCAGAAATGCAGCCCCGTCTGGCCGGACAAGTACGATGCGCATCCCGTACGCGCCGAACCCGTCGCTACGCACGGCACATCAAAGCATCCGGGCGAGGCGCACATAAGCTCCGATTCGCGCCACAACACGATCCACGGCTACGAGACGAACACGCCAGTGACGAGGACGAGGAGAAGCAAAGAGAAAGACGAACGAGACGAACCAACCATGAATCCCTTCGTACCGATCCTACCAATATTCTACCTCTATTACCGGAACAGGCACGGACGCGTACGGCGCAGAAGGTAAGTCAGACACCAACAACAAAAACAAACTACACGTACCCGACACATCACACACAGAGGGATGCAGAAATACCTACACCAGCAACAGCAGCACCATAGGGGCGGGATGGCCCTCACCAATGCCACACATACACATAGGGGCCTGTATGCCTACCACTACTACCACCCTTACCCAGGGGGTGCCAGATGCCTACCACTACTACCACCTCTACCCATGGGGGGCTGGATGCCTGTCACTACTACCACCCTTACCCAGGGGGTGCCAGATGCCTGTCACTACTACCACCTCTACCCATGGGGGGCTGGATGCCTGTCACTACTACCACCCTTACCCAGGGGGTGCCAGATGCCTATCACTACTACCACCTCTACCCATGGGGGGCTGGATGCCTACCACTACTACCACCTCTACCCATGGGGGGCTGGATGCCTACCACTACTACCACCCTTACCCAGGGGGTGCCAGATGCCTACCACTACTACCACCTCTACCCATGGGAG
Source organism: Calotriton arnoldi (assembly GCA_963921515.1). Taxonomy (NCBI): domain Eukaryota; kingdom Metazoa; phylum Chordata; class Amphibia; order Caudata; family Salamandridae; genus Calotriton; species Calotriton arnoldi. The sequence goes on from CAWUFW010007967.1 coordinate 455,188, forward strand.
GCTGGATGCCTGTCACTACTACCACCCTTACCCAGGGGGTGCCAGATGCCTACCACTACTACCACCTCTACCCATGGGGGGCTGGATGCCTGTCACTACTGCCACCCCTACCCATGGGGTGCTGGATGCCTGTCACTACTACCACCCTTACCCAGGGGGTGCCAGATGCCTGTCACTACTACCACCCTTACCCAGGGGGTGCCATATGCCTGTCACTACTACCACCTCTACCCATGGGGGGCTGGATGCCTGTCACTACTACCACCCTTACCCAGGGGGTGCCAGATGCCTACCACTACTACCTCCCTACCCTTACCCAGGGGGTGCCAGATGCCTACCACTACTACCACCCTTACCCAGGGGGTGCCAGATGCCTACCACTACTACCACCTCTACCCATGGGGGGCTGGATGCCTGTCACTACTACCACCTCTACCCATGGGGGCTGGATGCCAACCACCACTACCACCCTTACCCAGGGGTGCCAGATGCCTACCACTACTACCACCTCTACCCATGGGGGCTGGATGCCTACCACTACTACCACCTCTACCCATGGGGGGCTGGATGCCTATCACTACTACCACCTCTACCCATGGGGGGCTGGATGCCTACCACTACTACCTCCTCTACCCATGGGGGGCTGGATGCCTACCACTACTACCACCCTTACCCAGGGGGTGCCAGATGCCTACCACTACTACCACCTCTACCCATGGGGGGCTGGATACCTGTCACTACTACCACCCTTACCCAGGGGTGCCAGATGCCTACCACTACTACCACCTCTACCCATGGGGGCTGGATGCCTGTCACTACTACCACCCTTATCCAGGGGGTGCCAGATGCCTACCACTACTACCACCCTTACCCAGGGGTGCCAGATGCCTACCACTACTACCACCTCTACCCATGGGAGGCTGGATGCCTGTCACTACTACCACCCTTACCCAGGGGGTGCCAGATGCCTGTCACTACTACCACCTCTACCCATGGGGGCTGGATGCCTGTCACTACTGCCACCCCTACCCATGGGGTGCTGGATGCCTGTCACTACTACCACCCTTACCCAGGGGGTGCCAGATGCCTACCACTACTACCACCCTTACCCAGGGGTGCCAGATGCCTACCACTACTACCACCTCTACCCATGGGAGGCTGGATGCCTGTCACTACTACCACCCTTACCCAGGGGTGCCAGATGCCTGTCACTACTACCACCTCTACCCATGGGGGCTGGATGCCTGTCACTACTACCACCCTTACCCAGGGGGTGCCAGATGCCTACCACTACTACCACCCTTACCCAGGGGTGCCAGATGCCTACCACTACTACCACCTCTACCCATGGGAGGCTGGATGCCTGTCACTACTACCACCCTTACCCAGGGGTGCCAGATGCCTGTCACTACTACCACCTCTACCCATGGGGGGCTGGATGCCTGTCACTACTACCACCCTTACCCAGGGGGTGCCAGATGCCTACCACTACTACCACCTCTACCCATGGGGGGCTGGATGCCTGACACTACTACCACCCGTACCCAGGGGGTGCCAGATGCCTACCGCTACTACCACCTCTACCCATGGGGGGCTGGATGCCTGTCACTACTACCACCCTTACCCAGGGGGTGCCAGATGCCTACCACCAACACCACCCCCACTCATAGGATGGACAATGCATGACACAATCAGCACTCCACAACCTAGGGAAAGCAAGAAAAAGACATCCCCCCAACACCATGACAAGCGTGTGTAGACTGCGTCAAATGGCTACAACACTGAACATGACTTTGAACATACAATGTGACCCCCTATCACATGTGCCACACATATATGTGTGTGGCCCCCACAATGCAAGCAGGCCATGACCATTGTGGCAATGGGGTCCAAAACCCCATCATCACAGTGACCAAAATGTTAGTGTGGGGTCCATAGCTGAAGCACATTCAGAACATTGTGGCAATGGGGTCTAAACCCCCATCATCACAGTGACCAAAAGGTAAGTGTGGGGTCCATAGCTGAAGCACATCTTGAACATTGTGGCAATGGGGTCCAAACCCCCATCATCACAGTGACCAAAATGTAAGTGTGGGGGCCCATAGCTGAAGCACATTCAGAACATTGTGGCAATGGGGTCTAAACCCCCATCATCACAGTGACCAAAAGGAAAGTGTGGGTTCCATAGCTGAAGCACAATTTGAACATTGTGGCAATGGGGCCTAAACCCCCATCATCACAGTGACCAAAAGGTAAGTGTGGGTTCCATAGCTGAAGCACATTTTGAACATTGTGGCAATGGGGCCTAAACCCCCATCATCACAGTGACCAAAATACAAGTGTTGACAAAGAAAAAGCTGCAACTGCCAAACTGCATGGATGATTCCTGGTCACAGAACATAAAACACATCAGTGGCAAAGTAGTGCATGTGTCCCATTGCAACATAGATTGGGGGAGGCAAATACTGCAGTGCAAATAAGACATACCTTTGGCCATGTGCAGACAAACAACACCCATGGGGGCTGACACTGTCAACATTCATCAATGACACAATGACAGAAGTGATCATCAGAATGCAGACCCACATATTTGCACCAATGGGCACACAAATGCAGATACCCTGTGGAGACTGTAGATGTGAGGTGAACAGAAACCATACCATGGCAGCAATGGGACACACAAACCATGATCATTGTGCTGACCGATGACCTAGGAGTCCCAGGGACAGCAGGGGAAACCCACCAAACAACATACAGCCAATGGCACACCAAAGATATGCCAATGCAGTGGTGCAGATGCACAAACACAAACAGGCAGACCCACACTGCACATCAAACATAACAGGTGAGGGGGGTGCCAGTGTCCCCAGGCAACCACACAACACATGAGGAGGCCTGAATACCAATTACACAGATGTGCATACAGTGCCACACAAAGGTAACTCATGGATCCAAATACCCTATGTGGGCAATCAGGCATTGTCAGATGAGAGGGAGCACAAATCACACATGTCACACAAGCATGTAGGAACAGCAACTGACACAGCAAGACACAGAGACACCACAGCACTACCCCCAGGGTCCCCACAATGTGGTGACCCTGGGCTGCATTGCAATACCACTGTGAAGACAAAGCTAGATGTCGTTCACACTGTGAACCACAGTCATGTGTCCTGAGCAACAAACTACCATCACACCTACACAAGCACAAATCAATCAGCACGGCCAGTAAGCCAAGGCCAACATGGAGGCAGGGGTCTAGCCGGGCAACAACTCTCATCTGCACACACTCAACACCACACACCTCGACCTCCAACAATGTGCAGCAGTGAAGCACACATGCACTGGTGACATTGCACATGCACCCATGACAATCCCAGGGTGGTGGGTGGGAACCAAGGTGCAGAAACACATCACACATGGCCACTCAACAAGACTCCTGAATGTCTGACACACTGCACACTACGCTGTACATGGACATGTCGGCAATACCACACCAACCAATGGGATCCCAGCCACAGTCACACACCAATGAAGAAGCCAAGGACACCCACAAAGAACACACATAGACAACTACCAACATTGCAGCCCGGACCCTGAGGAGTGCCAGCAGTCACACACACAACGTGTCACAATCACTGAAAGATAACACAAACTGGATATCACATGACAGGTGTAAACAACAAGTGCCAAGGGGAATCCAGACTGTGAACCATCTGCGTCTGCACACAAACTCAGCCCTGACAGCAAACACACCTATGGGTGACACCCTGATGACCAGTAATGTGCCATGCACCCACATCACAGAGAATCCAGGGAGAAGACTTGGGGGGTACATAGGTCAACTCTGCAAGCATCACAAACAGGTACAACACTAGGGATCCCAGCATGCACAGCTAAACGGAAGTGAACACACAGACATGCTCATATAACACACACCTTGGGTGCAGGCAATGTCACAGGAGTACACACTGCCATGAGGGGACTCCACTCCTGTGTGAGGAAAGCTGTGCCATATGTTGCCTCAGTAGGGCTCCATCATGTCAGCTGAGCACTTGGTCACACACTCAACAATTAGCACCAAATGAATGCTCCCGTCACATCAGCCTGGTCATGGGAGTGCCAACGAAATCATCAGCACTGATCCAACACACTTGTATAGCAATGTTGCACTGACAACACAGATGAGTCCTTCCCCATTGATGCCCAAACCTGCATGTCCAGTGGAGATGGCCACACGATCAGGGAAGTAGACAAATTGAACAATGGCAGGCACAACAGATGTGCAGGGGTGGAAGCCACAGATGTGAAATTGCTAATGTAAGTAGGAAATCCCATTGCCAAATATTGAACACATGACACCCTCAGATGCTGCTAAGGATGACATGGATACACCACAGGATAGGACACATTCCCCCTGGACCACATGTGTTCCTGCACAGTAACACTTCATTATTATGAGACCAAATATCACCATCACTGCAGCAAGGGCATGGTTAGCATCATCAACAACATGTACATCAGAAGCAAAAGCACTAGAGAACAGAAAGGTGCTTTATTCAGCATATGTGGGTCTAACAGTTGATGTCCAGCACAAATTTTAACAAAGGCCAATGGCCAGTCCAACTTGAAAGTCAAAACAGGGTGACAGTGGCAGATGTCACCCTACGCATGCCTGCACTGATGAAAGCCAGGGACAATCCCCTCGGAGGGGCATACAGGGGGGCAGGCCAGGCACCGCAGGGACAGGATCAGGGCTCACCAGAAGGAGGCAGGGAAGGGGTGGTGGGTGCTGGAGAGCCACTGACAACTGCAGTGGAGGTGTCTGACATGGTGTGTGCCGGCACAAGTGGGGGGCATGACTCTGATGGTGTGGGTGCCGGCAAGACTGCAGGGGACCGTGCCGATGGAGTGGACAGGTTCCCCACTGCAGTGCCCAAGTCAGACAGGGTGGTAGTGGACTCCACTGCAGTGCCTACCTCCAGGGGAGGAGAATGGGGATCAGGTAAGGTGGGCAGGACAGAGGGGGAGGACACCGTCTCCACACCAGTGGCACGACAAGCGCAGCGGGGGTGTGGGGCCGGAAGAGCATGTGGCAGGGGGAGAAGGCCTGATCCTTTTGGGGATGGTGTATCTGTGGGTGGGGGAACCTGGGGCTGGGTGTGGTGGGGGCACCTGTGGAGTGGGGGCCTGAGGGATGGAGGAAGGAGACTTGGTGCCTGAGCTGCAGGGCGGCGGCGGGGTCTTGCTCTTCCGGGTACGGGGGGACTTGCGGATGGGGGCGTCAGTCGGTCTGCGCCTGGGGGAGGGTGTCCGGTGGCGAGGGGCACTCCGCTCCGTGTGGGTGGGCTTCCTCTTCCCTCTGAATGCTGTATCAGCTGGATCGGAGGGGAAGAGGCCGAGGTCACTGAGGAAGAGCCGCTGGGTCTTTGGGGTTGCAGGTGAGGCAACGGAGGGGGCTTTGGAGGGAGAGGCAACTGTGGACTGCGCAGTGCTCGTGGATGCGTGTGTGTGTGTGACTGGGCCCCATCCCCTGTGAGTGTGGTTTCAGTCCCCTGACTGTGCGTGCGTGTGCGTCTTGTCTGTGGCGTGTGTGTGTGTGTGCTGCTCGTGTCTGTGCTGGTGTGTGCCTGTGCCGGTGTGTGTGTGCTTGGGACAGGTAAGGTGCTGGGGAGTGTGGATGGGGCAGAGGCAGGAGGGGTGAGGGACTGTTGGAGGAGGGACACTGCTGCCGTCAGGGAGGAGTCCATGGACCTATTGCCCCTCTGTAGGGCAGACATGCCCGATGAGATGCCCTCCATGAACGACACCAGCTGAGTCAACAGAGTGGTGTGGGCATGGAGGACACTCAGCATCGCTGTCTGCCCTACATGGAGCTGGCGAAGGAGGTACACAGACTCCTCACTCAGGGCATCAGGGGACACAGGGGCAGGGGGTGCGGTGCCTGGCCCGAAGGAGACATGCTCCCGAACATGGGAGCCTCCACGGACCTCGGGAATGGGAGCCGATGGGAGGGCGGTGGTGGTGGTGGTGGCGGGGACAGCAACACTAGCTGGGGTGTGGTGGCTGCTGACACCCGCCTCCATAAGGGAGTCATCCTCCGAGCTGCTGTGGTCCTCAGCTGAGGTGGATGGTGCTGAGGACTCCTCGGTGTGGCTCCCCTCGCCCTCCGTGCCACTGGGTCCCTCCGACCACTCCTCGGCTGTTGACCCAGTCTGGCTCTGCGGCTCCTCCTGGTCCGTGGAGCTGTCCCCTCCTGTGGCCGTGGATGTATCTGCAAACAATAGGGAAACAGACAGACATCAGTCACCTGCACCGAACGCACACACCACAGTAAGTACAGCACAATACAGAGCAAGGCCTGGCATCCTTAGTTGGACATTGCTAAAATTGCCCAAACAGAATAGGAGAAGACAATTGTCAGTCTGATTGTCAACCATGGCACTCACATCCCACCTGGCCTTGCACCCATCTGTCTGGCGTCCGTTGGCTGGCAATACCCCAGTGTGGACACATGCACCACCTACACAGTAGTTGGACGGTGCAGAGAACACCGTGAAGCATGTGAACATGCACACATCACAACTCTTGCCACTGAGTCAGTACAGGTGCCCGGATGAAAGTGATACCCAGAGTCAGATATATGAAATGCATGTGATGCATACCAGCAACAGACACCACGATGCACCCATGTGCTGATAGCCATTGCCACTATGGTGTGCATGTAGCACATGCAAAAACAACAGTTGATGGACAGAATGCAGAACAATGTCATACATTCACCCCAGTACAGAGATCTGGGCCTAAATCCATCGTTTTTTTGCTCACCATGCCATTCTAGTTTGAACCCAGCCATATGCAAATCAGTCTTGACCCTGTGCCTCATGGGAACAGTCCAGCCCGAACTGCCAAGCCAGGTCCTCCCTGGACTGGAAACAAGCATCTTAGGACCGGTTTCGGGGTTTCACCCTCTTCAGCCAGGATAGCTTGATTCCAGTGGCATGGAGAGCACGGGACCCACGTCTGGGCATACCCGTCCCACTCGGGGTGACAAATGCAAAAACAACAGTTGATGGACAGAATGCAGAACAATGTCATACATTCACCCCAGTACAGAGATCTGGGCCTAAATCCATCGTTTTTTTGCTCACCATGCCATTCTAGTTTGAACCCAGCCATATGCAAATCAGTCTTGACCCTGTGCCTCATGGGAACAGTCCAGCCCGAACTGCCAAGCCAGGTCCTCCCTGGACTGGAAACAAGCATCTTAGGACCGGTTTCGGGGTTTCACCCCTCTTCAGCCAGGATAGCTTGATTCCAGTGGCATGGAGAGCACGGGACCCACGTCTGGGCATACCCGTCCCACTCGGGGTGACAAATGCAAAAACAACAGTTGATGGACAGAATGCAGAACAATGTCATACATTCACCCCAGTACAGAGATCTGGGCCTAAATCCATCGTTTTTTTGCTCACCATGCCATTCTAGTTTGAACCCAGCCATATGCAAATCAGTCTTGACCCTGTGCCTCATGGGAACAGTCCAGCCCGAACTGCCAAGCCAGGTCCTCCCTGGACTGGAAACAAGCATCTTAGGACCGGTTTCGGGGTTTCACCCCTCTTCAGCCAGGATAGCTTGATTCCAGTGGCATGGAGAGCACGGGACCCACGTCTGGGCATACCCGTCCCACTCGGGGTGACAAATGCAAAAACAACAGTTGATGGACAGAATGCAGAACAATGTCATACATTCACCCCAGTACAGAGATCTGGGCCTAAAATAAAGTAGCACATGTCACTCCCCTGCAGGATCACCCATAGGAAGTCACATGCCATGGCACAGGCATGCCTGCTAAGTCATACATCACTGTCTCCAGTCACATGGGCAGGGCAGCCACACAACAACAGTCTGCACTGTGTCACAATAGTAGGTCATGGGGAATGAAAGTCCTGGAGCTGAACAAGTGCACATGTACATCCCCCACACACCACATCATCTGAACCCTTATCTGTCCAAGTCATACTTATTGGACATATGGGTGACCTGTAACACAAGCCTCTGAACCTGAGCACCTCACAATCTGCTGTGAATGGGAAACAGCTGCATGGACCTCACATTCGCATACCCCAGTCTGCACGGTCAGGTGTTCAAACACCTATGTGTCACACAAGTATCGTCTCCTATGGTCACATCTCCGGTGGCATGCTGAGCCCCAACCGATAAACACCCCAGTAGTCCTGACATCGAAGCCACAGCACACTGACACAGAGGCTGACACCTGAGGGGACATATCACTGAGCACAACGTGTCAGCTGATACACGGGAGTGGAAGTACAGAGTGCATTGCATGGCCTGGAGTAGGCATGACTGTCCTGCCCCACATGAATGAGGGATGAACCCTGGACAGTAGGCAGCTAGCTAAGTATGTGTGACACACATAATATACACACTCCTGGGGCCCAAACATTGTTCCCACCCGCAGCTTGGGTGTGTGCCAGTTACCCCAGGCACATGTGGTGGATCAGCTCAGCAATTGGACCACATATCAAAGTAACACGCAGATTACATGTCAGAACACAGGCATTGTGTAAGCAATGGACCCACCCATGATGCCCACCACAGTTAGGGGAACAGATGCTGTCCCCCACCTTGAGTCAAGCAAACTGCAAGGACACAGTACCCAAGTGACATAATTCCCTGACTGCAAGGGCCACACCTGGGTATCAGATGAGGAGTGGGCAGTGCACAAACGAGGGACATGGGTCCTGGACCACATGACTGATGTGCTGTGGAAGTTTAACCAGGCCAGAGGAGGGCACATAGCATGGCAGACAGAGTACACAATGCAGTCATGGACTCACCCCCTCCGTGCTGCTCCCTGGCCTTCAGCTGCCCATCCAGATCAGGGAAGACCACCGCCAGGATCCTGAGCATGTGGGGGTCAGGGTCCGGTGTCCGCCCCTCCTGCGAGGAGCGACAGCTTCAGCTGGACCCGTGCGATCCTCCGGGTCCAGCCCCGAAGGTCCTGCCACCTCTTCTGGCAGTTGCGGATCTGGCGCTTGTAGTCCCCCACGGATCTCACTGCCCGGACGATGGTCATCCATATCTTCTGCTTCTGGTGGGCATCAACCTGTGAGGATGACAAAGTGAGAATGCTATTACTACACATGCAACATATCCGTGCATTACACAGTTGTGTATACATGTCTCAATCACAGGGGCACATGATGTACACAGGCAGTGCAACGATGGCCATGGACAGTATGCCAGCAGTAACTACATGGTATCATTGCTTGGGAAGTAAAACCTTGTTTAAATGCACTGTCACTGCACTATACCTGTCCAGTGCATGTAACTACACACTATGGGGGGTGACAACTATTCAGTGAGCCTGCTAGCCAGTGGCATGCAGACTGTTAGCCTTGCTAGTCAGACAACATGCACATTTAGGAAGGCAGTGGACAGAACACTCACCTGCTCCCCTGCTTTCCCATACAGCTTGCTGTACTGTGGAAGGAGGCTGTCCAGCAGGGCCTGGTTCTCCTCAGTGCTGAAGGCTGGGGCTCTCTCCACAGTACGTGCCATTGCAGGGTCCAGAGGGTGCAGATTCAGCAGCAGTGGTGGTGGCAGATGTCGTCCTGGAGCATGTAGTGCAGGCAAGTGAGCTCTCAGGGGAACAGCCAGCATTATATGTGTGCTGCAGAGGCAGTTACTGTCCCATGTGTCCAAAGTGATAGGTCCAAGTAGTTAGCATCTTCAGAATCTGGCCAATCCATGGAATTGCACCACTTACACACGCCCACAGCATCCTTCAAAAGTTCAACTTCATGACACCCATGAATTTGCAACATTGTTGTGGGTGACCAACTGAATTTCCAGCATCAGACTCGTTCAAAATTTGAAAACGCGTCCGTTGCCAGGCCAGGCCATAGCCAATGGGTGCACACCGATCGGTCCATTGCTGTTCAACGCGTGCACCGGGATACAACGCGTACCCGCACACATTGATTGCAATGGGCGGGCCGGGCACACCGATCGGTCCATTGCTGTTCAACGCGTACCCGGGATACAACGCGTACCCGCACACATTGATTGCAATGGGCGGGCCGGGCACACCGATCGGTCCATTGCTGTTCAACGCGTACCCGGGATACAACGCGTACCCGCACACATTGATTGCAATGGGCCGGCCGGGCACACCGATCGGTCCATTGCTGTTCAACGCGTACCCGGGATACAACGCGTACCCAAACACATTGATTGCAATGGGCCGGCCGGGATCACCGATCGGTCCATTGCTGTTCAACGCGTACCCGGGATACAACGCGTACCCGCACACATTGATTGCAATGGGCCGGCCGGGCACACCGATCGGTCCATTGCTGTTCAACGCGTACCCGGGATACAACGCGTACCAGCACACATTGAATGCAATGGCCAATGTGTGCGCACCGATCGGTCCATTGCTGTCCAACGCGTATTGCGAATACAACGCATACCAGCACACATTGAATGCAATGGCCAATGTGTGCGCACCGATCGGTCCATTGCTGTCCAACGCGTATTGCGAATACAACGCGTACCAGCACACATTGAATGCAATGGCCAATGTGTGCGCACCGATCGGTCCATTGCTGTCCAACGCGTATTGCGAATACAACGCGTACCAGCACACATTGAATGCAATGGCCAATGTGTGCGCACCGATCGGTCCATTGCTGTCCAACGCGTATTGCGAATACAACGCGTACCAGCACACATTGAATGCAATGGCCAATGTGTGCGCACCGATCGGTCCATTGCTGTCCAACGCGTCCCTGTACATGTCACTGGCATATGTCACCATGCCTGTCACAGGTGAACATATGCCAGCCACATATACTTCCCAGGGAGTGAGGGGCACACCTACAACACCACAGCCTGTCCAAACTGTATCCTAAGGCATGTAAGGCTGCATTACCTATTCCGTGTATGGGGGTGAACATGTTGTTCTGTGGGTGTCACTTGGGGCAGCCACCCCCAGGCTGTGCATGTGTTCATGGGGACAGTATCCTTGGTGTTTCGTGTACATGAACACTGTGATGTGCAACTGTTCATATCTGAGCATGTGGCATGGTCACATTTCACGGTGGTGTATGTGTATGTCATGTCACATGCCCCCTGAGTCCCATGTGGGACGGTATGTTTAACCCAGGCTGACCCATTGGCACAATAGTGATGGTCCTCCGCAGTCTGTGTGCATGTTGTGTTTACAATGTCTCTGATTTCATGTGCACAATGGGAGACAGTCTCCACATCCATGTTGTTTGTGCATGGACTTTGATGTTGTGCGTGTGTGTGTCACAGACGTCCATGTCTGTCCTGCCGAGGCAACAGGGACCACTACCTGTGGGGGTCATGGTTGTTTTGCTGTGGTGTATACATGATACGCCATGTCATGCCAGTGTCCATGTGGCAATACAGGGTCCCTGGGAATCTACCTGTCGTTGGGCTGTGATGCCTGGGGCACATCTGTCCTCACATGTCACTGTGGGGTGTGTTTGTAACGTGGCAGCAGGAGATGGGAAATGTGACACGTCCTCATGATACCCAATGGCACAACCTGGGACTTATTGATGCCACTTGTTGAACTGTGATGTTGGATGTTGGCCATGTATGTGCCATACATGTCCTTACGGAACTGCACACATCATGTACTTGTGCCTCATAATGATGTATCATGTGATATTGAGTGTGTTCAATGCCACATATGTGGGGTGACTGACAATCTTTCTTTCTTCACCTATGCACTGCAGGGCACCAGCTGTCCATAGACCATTCCCTGACCTGGCAACGATGGTGGAACGTGACAGCATCCGAAGGTACCGCTTCACCAGGCAGCTGATTGATGATTTGGCAGTGCGCTTGGCACCACACCTGAACCTGGCCGGCCGTATCCTACAGCGCTGACCCCCAAGGTGAAGGTGATGGCAGCCCTACACTTCTTTGCCACCGGTACCTTTCAACACACTGTGGCGACTGCTGGTGGGATGTCACAGACCATGTTCAGCCGTGTGCTCCGCGATGTATTGGAGGCTATGTTGATATACCTGAACCAGTACATCTATTTCCCTAGACTCCAGCAACTGACTGGCGTGAAGAGTGACTTCTATGCCCTGGGGAGGATGCTGCATGTCATTGGCTCCATTGATGGGACACATGTGGCTTTGGTACCACCACAGGCCCAGGAGCAGGCATACAGGAACCGCAAGCACTACCACTCGGTCAATGCACTGGTGGTCTGTCTTGCAGATATGACCATCACACACGTGTGTGCCCGTTTCCCGGTTCTGCACATGATGCCTACGTGATGAGGAGTAGTCGCATCCCGAGGATGATGTCACAGATGCGGAACCAGCGTGCCTGGCTTGTTGGTGTGTACTGACTTTGTACCATTGTGTGTGTTCTGCAATGTAGTGTTCCACCCTCTTTTCCAACTCAGCTAATGTGCAATTGTCTGTATGTAGGTGACTCCGGATATCCCAACATGCCATGGTTGCTGACGCCCCTCAGGAACCCTGTGACACCAGCCCAGATGCGCTACAATGAGGCACATGGTCGGACGAGGAGAGTTATTGAGCGGACATTTGGTCTCCTGAAGAGCCGCTTCCGCTGCCTGGACAAGACAGGAGGGTCCCTCCCATATGCCCCGGCAAAGGTGTGCAAGATTGTCATCGTCTGCTGCATGCTACACAACCTGGCAGTGCGGAAGGAGTTGCCTCTCATCCTGGATGACGATGACCAACGTCCGCCACCTGTGGAGGATCCTGGCCTGGATCACGATGCCAGTGATGATGATGATGATGATGGTGATGTCCGCACATAGCTCATCACCAACTTCTTCAGCTGAATGTAAGTATCCAGAGATGTCATGTAACTGATGTGAGTTTGCATGATATGTGTTGGTGGTGCTCTGGTGCTGTTTGAGTGTGTGCATGTGCTACATGACTGTATGCGTGTAGCGAAGTGTCCTTACAGGTAGTCTGTACTCCCCAACAGTGTTGACATGCTAACTTGGTTCTGGGTGGGTATCTTGTGACATGTATTGGGCATGAGTATTGCAGTTCTGTCCTGTTCTTCAGTGCTTTTGAATGTGTGTCATTTCTGTCCTTCACAGGGTACTTTCAGAGTCGTTTGGTCAACTGTGATCCCCGACACCGTGATTCGACTTCCAGGGTGGTAGCTGTCGTGTCCCTACAGGTGATGTGCACCACACCCATGGACTTCCTTCCTTCTACACTTGTTGACTGTGTGCCCGCTGCCAGGTGGGATTACCTTGCATCTGTGGTGGTTACAACATGTTGCAAATGTGTAATAAACCTGTGCTTCACTTTGTGATGTGCGTTGTCTGTGGTCACACATCTGACTGACATATGCATTACTGCACCAGTGGGCTAGTTAACACAGACTGTGAATAGGTGTTGGGTCTGTGCAATGCAACGTATTTCCTGGCAACATCAGTGTAGGCGATGAGTCAGATGGCCATGGTGTGTATGTGTTGTGTAGCCCTGGTGGTGTGCCTCCCTCATATGTGTGACGTCGCCATGACTCACATGCCGGTGTTGTACTTGCTGTAGCAGTTAGCATGCACAGTGTCATTTCCCAGATCATCATCGCCACTTCAGAGACAACGTAGGAATCACAACAGAGGCAAGTATGGTGTATTAGTGAGTTTATTGACATACATGTGTGAGTACAGTGCACAGGATGGTGGGTGCTGTACATTGTGATTGTAATCCAAAGTTCCTAGATGATTTGGAAGTCCTGGTAGCAGAAATGTCCAGAGTAAAGTCCACAGTCATCTGAGACATTGGTCCAACTTGAGCTCCCCATGTCATGTGGGAGAGTTGTGTTGCAGTCAACAGGGTGAACAGTTTGCGCACAAAGGTGATTATCCAGAACAGGTTTAGGCTTCCTGGGGTTGCACATGGCCATCGGCCTCTCACTTGCCCCTCCTCGGACGGCCCCTCTTCTTTGGGGGGACCCTCAAGTGCAGGCTGCTGCGGTGCAGGGGACTCTCCGCCAGAGTCATCCTCCCTCCCTGTGGCAGTTGCAGTTGTTTCAGCAGCAGATGTTGTGGGCACACAGGGAGGTGTTGACTGGTTGCTGCTCATCTGGTGGAGACATTGTAGTATATCCCTATGCACCGCTGTCATCTCTTGCAGTGTGTCCCACTTGGACTCCACGCGGGACATGTGTGAGTCCAAGCGGGCATGATGGGCAGCCTGCTGCTGTTTAATGTCCCTGAGGAGCCCCACTACCTGGCTGAGCTCTCCGGTGCTGGACTGGTACGCATCGGCTATGCGTGCCAGTTGTGGGTCATCATGCAGTCCAGATCCCTCTGCGATCAGTGACCTGTGTCTCCCACCCCTCCCACCACCCCTGGCGACATGTGCAGTACCTGAGGTGGCACGCACAGGTGACCCTGGGCCCCCTTGGGGGTTTTTGGTGGTGTTGGTGTCCATGGCCCCACGTTGGTCCAGGGTCCCTGTGCTGGTGGTGGTGGTGCTCCTTGGTCTTTCCATGTCGGCAGGGGTGGTATGTGTGTTGACAGTCGTTGGAGGGGTGGGTGCAGGGGGTGCAGCTGGTGGTCTTGCTGGTCCTGCATGATGACTTGCTCCGGAGGTGCCAGGTTGGTCTTCTTCATCCGAGGAGGGCAGAGGCTGTTCCACACCAGTGAGCTCCGTATCCTCTTGAGCCTGGGACGGGGACTCCTCAGCGTCTGCTGCTGTGTCCCCATCATCACCTGTTTTAGGGAGACACACACAATGTATGTTATGTTTCTGCAGGCATCAATGGTTGACACACCTGACAGTTGTGACTGTGCCTCTGGATGCGGGCCTGTACATTGCATTGTCCTAAGTTGTCACAGTCAGGGGTTGATATTGGTGTAGCACATTGTCCTGCATTATTTGGGCATTTCCATGTGAATGTTGGGGTGTGTACATGGTCTGCATTGGTTGTATTGGGTTGACATCCGGCCCTCCTTCGCACCCAGCCAGATATCCCACCATGGAACTTGCTTCCATTGCAGGGAGTGCAATTTGTCTTTCAGGATGTCAGTCAGTGGTGTCCTGCTGTTGGTTGGTGCACAGTTGCCAGCAGGGCCTTGTGCTCCCCACAGCAGTAGCCAGTGTCAGCCATCTTGTCAGTTGTTTCCACTCCTTGTGATGTGTGCATGGTTCAGGGTGGTGTTGATGGGCCAATTGTGAGGCTGACCAATATCTGTGACTACCACTCCCATCATGCTATTGCCTGCACCCCCTTCCCAGCATGCCCATACTTCCTTCCTTTTGAGTGTACTTCACTGTGTGTGGGTGTGACAGCAATGGCAAGATGGCTGACAGTGGTGTCCTGCTGTTGGTTGTTGTCCAGTTCCCAGCATGGCCTTGTGCTCCCCACAACAGAGCACCAGTGTCAGACATCTTTGATGGGGCTTTACACTCTCTGTGAGGTGTGCATGCTTCAGTGTGAGCTTGCTGGGCCATGTGGGGGGGATGTTGAGCTGTGACTCCCACTCCCATCATGCTATTGCCTGCACCCCCTTCCCAGCATGCCCATACTTCCTTCCTTTTGAGTGTACTTCACTGTGTGTGGGTGTGACAGCAATGGCAAGATGGCTGACAGTGGTGTCCTGCTGTTGGTTGTTGTCCAGTTCCCAGCATGGCCTTGTGCTCCCCACAACAGAGCACCAGTGTCAGACATCTTTGATGGGGCTTTACACTCTCTGTGAGGTGTGCATGCTTCAGTGTGAGCTTGCTGGGACATGTGGGGGGGGATGTTGAGCTGTGACTCCCACTCCCATCATGCTATTGCCTGCACCCCCTTCCCAGCATGCCCATACTTCCTTCCTTTTGAGTGTACTTCACTGTGTGTGGGTGTGACAGCTATGGCAAGATGGCTGACAGTGGTGTCCTGCTGCTGGTTGTTGTCCAGTTCCCAGCATGGCCTTGTGCTCCCCACAACAGAGCACCAGTGTCAGACATCTTTGAAGTGGCTTTTGACTCCCTGTGAGGTGTGCATGCTTGGGTGTGTTCTTGCTGGGCCATGTGGGTGGGGGATGTTGGGCTGTGACTACCACTCCCATCATGCTTTTGCCTCCACCCCCTTCCCAGCATGCCCATGCTTCCTTCCTTTTGACTCAACTTCCCTGTGGGGTTGTGTGCCTGTGCTGACAAGATGGCTGACAGTGTTATCCTGGGGTTTGTTTTGCTACAAGTCCCATGTGTGTCCCTGTGCTTCACACTGCATGACCCAGGGTTGTGGTTCTTTGTGGGATATTTGATTGGTGTGTGAGGCAATGCTTTCTCCCAGGTGAGTTGTGTGTAGTTTGTGTTAGGGGGGTGTGTGGGTGGAGCTGCTGGTGACTATGGTCAGTGCTGTGAGTCCTCCTTCCCATCCAGCCAGATATCCCACCATGGAACGTGCTTGCATTGCAGAGAGTGCAAGTTGGCTTTCAGGATGTCAGGCAGTGGTGTTGTGCTGTTTGTTGGTGCACAGTTCCCAGCAGGGCCTTGTGCTCCCCACAGCAGTAGCCAGTGTCAGCCATCTTGTCAGTCCTTATCCACTCCCTGTGATATGAGCATGGTTCAGAGTGGTGTTGATGGGCCAATTGTGAGGGTGAGCAGTATCTGTGACTCCAACTCCCATCATGCTATTGCCTACACCCCCTTCCCAGCATGCCCGTACTTCCTTCCTTTTGACTCTGCTTCCCTGTGGGGTAGTGTGCCTGTGCTGACAGGAAGGCTGACAGTGTTGTCCTTGCGTTTGTTTGGCTACAAGTCCCAGGTGTGTCCCTGTGCTTCATACAGCATTACCCAGGGTGGTGGTTCTTTGTGGGATCTTCATTTGGTATGTGAGGCATTGCATTCTCCCAGGTGGGTTATGTGGAGTTTGTGTTGAGGGGGTGTGTGAGGTGAGCTGCTTGTAACTATGGTCAGTGCTGTGAGTCCTCCTTCCCACCCAGCCAGATATCCCACCATGCAACGTGCTTGCATTGCAGAGAGTGCAAGTTGGCTTTCAGGATGTCAGGCAGTGGTGTTGTGCTGTTTGTTGGTGCACAGTTGCCAGCAGGGCCTTGTGCTCCCCACAGCAGTAGCCAGTGTCAGCCATCTTGTCAGTTGTTTTGCACTGCCTGTGATGTGTGCATGGTTCATGGTGGTGTTGATGTGCGCATTGTGAGGGTGGGCAATTTCTGTGACTACGACTCCCATGATGCTATTGGCTGCACTGACTTGCCCAGCATACACAGTATTCCTTCCTTTCAGTGAGCTTCCCTGTGAGGTGGTGTTGTGGTGGTGGCTACATGTCTGACTGTGTTTGTTGGTTATATTTGTGCCACTGCCTAGCTGTATTTGTTGTTAGGTTTGTACATGTCATGACACAGTTACATTTCACTATGAGCTGGCATGTATTGTGTTTATCTGGCTGACATACACATTTTGGGATGATCTGTTTTGGTTGGTGTGTATTTGCTAAGGGTGCATGGTTTGACTCTCCCTTGACAGTGATGTGTGTGTATTGTGGCACAATATTGTGTACATTAGTTGTGTACTCACCAGGCTCTGGGATGTTTTCTAGTCCATAGACGCTCACTGGTGGTAGGATGGCCCGCACCTTCTCCTCCCAGGGCCTGAGGTATACTGGTTTGGCAGGAGGGCCACTGCCGGTGTGTTGGCTCAAGATGTAGTCCTTCTTCAACAGCTCCTTGACCCTCCTGCGCACGTCATACCACCTGTTCTGGATGTCTACCTTTGTGCGCAAACATGGTGATTGTGCGTTCACCCTGTTGACGATCCTCTCCCACATCTTGGTTTTCTGCGCCATGGGTGTCTGTTGGACCAATGTGCCAAACAGCTGTGGCTCTACCCTGAGGATCTCATCTACCAGGACTTCCAATTCACTATCTAGGAACTTGTGATTCTTCTTTGGGGGCATGGTGTTGGGTGGTGCTGGTGAGTGATGTGTGTGTTGGTGTGCAAGTGAGGGTGTGTGAGTGTGTGTTTTGCTGGGTGTATGTGAGGGTGCTATTTGTTGTGGTGCTGCTGGTGTGTGGCTTGTGTGATGGATGAGCTGTGAGTGTGTGTGTGGTTGCTGTCTGTTGGTGTTGAGTGTTGGCAGGTAATTTGAATTTGCAAAGGATCATGGTAGGGATTTGTGTCCTTTATATGGGTGGAGTTGTGGGTGTGTCTTTGTTCCCTGTTTCCCCCAGTATTTATTTGCTTTGTGATAGCTTGTTTGGCCTTTTTTGTGTTTTTTTTTCCTTGGTTCTTTTTGTGCATGTAGGAGACGTTCTTGTGACCGAGTCGGACCCTCCAGTTGTCTCGTGCGAGCCTCTCCTATTCGTTCACTCTGTGTTTGTGCTGTTTTCTGTGCTGCGTACGCGTCGGTCGCGGGGTTTTGGTTTGCTTCGGCTCGCAGTTTTGAATGCGTGTCGGTCGTGCGGCTTGGGCTCCGTGCGACTCGGTCGTGTTTTCCACGCGTTGCATCGTACTTGGCGGGTCGAGGTTCGCGGGTACGTTTCGTTCGGGATTCTTCCTGGTGCGTGTCAGTCGGTTCGATTCGCGTGCTTTTCCGGCCGGATGGCTGTTTTCCGCGCGGCTCGGTCGTTCGGCTTGTGTTCCGTACGAGTCGGTCGGATTTAGCACGCTTTTCATCGTACTTTGCGGGTCGGGCTGCACCGGTACGTGTCGGTCGGTATTTATTCCGGCTCCGAGTCGGTCGGTACGTTTTCCGGCCCGAATCGGAATCGGCCCCATAGTGGTGATAAATTTTAATAATGCACGTGTGGGTAATTTACTCTTAAGTAATCTTCATTGAAGTTCCCTTAGGAGCACTCAGATTATCCTTCTATCACTGGAGCACTTCTATAATCAGGGTGCAACGTGCGGTACTGGACAGTGGGGCAGGTTAAGGTCAGGCCAGTTACTGAGACTTGGGGAGGGCTCCAGCAGTACCTTGAGGGTAAGGCTACATAACAGATTTGCTGCTCTTTCAGACCTTAAAACCTATGACTGACTAACACCAGCTTTCCCCCCCCTCTGTCAGGAGAGCAACTATACCAGTCAATCCAGTGCCTGTAATACAGGGGAGCCCAGCGACTTCCCCATCCTGCAGTGCAGTTGACATAAATAAGATCAGAATAGCATTGTGGGATGTGGCAGGAATTACTTCAAAGATAGGCAACGTTCAGTGGCACAAAGTTTGGCATTCCATGGAGATTATCTGCTTTCAGGAAACATGGGCCAAGGAGCCCGTTTTTCTTTCGGGGTACCACTCCTTCCATACAGCTGCAGTGCCCTCAGTGTCAGGTAGAGCGAAGGGGGGACTATTAACTTTGATCTCTAATACCCTACCTCTACAGGCAAGGATGGTTGGCTCCCCGAATAATTACTTCCACTTTCTCCTTTTGGAGACTACAAACGAAGGAGTCTGGTTTTTAATTAATTATTATAACAATGTATTCGGGGGAAACATGAAGCTAGTGGTAGATGAATTAAACAACGAGTTAGACAAAATTAACTCATTCACAAAAAAAGGCCCACTTAACATCATCTGGGTGGGGGATTTCAATACTCACCTTTGTAAGTACAAAGAGGTTACAGTTTGCGGGTTGGAAGATCATCAGGGTAACCCCCTTCCCCATTTCACCCATAATGAATATGGTGACAGCCTCAATAGACTCCTATACATGAGAAATATGGGAATAGCTAACAACACAAAGTCAGGCCATATGGGGAAAACATTCAGGCGGATTAATTACGAATCCAAGATTGATTTCATCCTAGTTTCCTCCACTATAAGTGGAAAAGTGTCCCACATAGATAACCTATTCACGTTATTGTTTTTTTTTTTTAAACAAACTTTATTGAAGTTTCAGATATTCAACAGCTTACATCAGCATTAGAAATTACGTGCACTGAACTGAAATCTACAGTGGTCTGCGGATACATATCAACTGTAATCTAGAGCATCGTTACTATAGTCCAGCATCCTTGTTCCCCCTATCCCATAAGAAGGTGCCACTAACGGAGTTGAAATCAGTGCAACAGAATCACTTCTTTTAAACCGTATACTCACTACTCATTATTTTAAACTATAAACTAACCCCAATTATTCCCCCCACCCTAACCTCCCTCCCAGGCGTGTCACATGTGTCCAAACCCCTATCTAACTGATTTGGGGATGCCCTACTCTTGGTTCAGATAGCTACTATTATGGGTCATT
Organism: Calotriton arnoldi; assembly: GCA_963921515.1. Taxonomy (NCBI): domain Eukaryota; kingdom Metazoa; phylum Chordata; class Amphibia; order Caudata; family Salamandridae; genus Calotriton; species Calotriton arnoldi. The sequence goes on from CAWUFW010007967.1 coordinate 475,453, forward strand.
ACTGGCATCTTGACAATTTTAGGGGATATAGCAACTGGATGTCAACTGCTTTATCCGTCATTTAGCGGAGTTTAGGGTGCGGGGTTCAACCTTCGTCCTCAGTGGCCCCCCTGCTGGATCCTCATCTCCCTCATTCTCCGGGTTTTTTAACGATTCCACTAACGCTGCCCATGCCCTAGCTGTCTCCAGTGACTTTTCACTCCCCGCCCTCTTAGCTATTAGTAATCTGACAGCCCCCTCACAGTCTGCCCATTTTATAAATTCTTTTTTCCACCTGAGTATGTTAGGGCCACCTCTTGATTTCCAATGGCTGGTAATATCTCTTTTGGCCAATACCAGGCCAAGATCCTGGAATTTACTTGTCACTTTATTTCTGGTTGTGAAAGGGGGAACCAGTGTAAGAGGCAATACCCAGGTGTAGTTGCTATCTCTCTGTCAGTCACATCCACCAGAACCGTGGTTACCGCCTCCCAAAAGCCCCCCAGATTCGGGCAGCTCCAAAACATGTGTATAAATTCTGCTCCTACCATGTTACATCGTGGGCAGGCCGCTGTTTGCATATTAAAATATTTATTAATCTTGCTCGGGGTAAGGTAGGCCCTGTGCAACACATAAAAGTTTACTAATTGAAATCTTGCGTTTCTAGTGCTTTTCCATGCTCTTTCCACCAATTCTCGCCATACCTTATCCGCTATAGGTGCGCCCAAATCAGCTTCACATTGTTGATGTACCTTATTCAGAGGAGAGAGTGTTTCATATGTAAGTCACCTATAAATGCATGTAACCGCCTTAAAGGTGCCAGCCGCAGTAACCATATATTGGCACCCTGTCGAAGTCTGTGGTTCTGTGAGTCCCTCCCTCCAGTGTTTCCGTATTGCTGCCGTAAGGGCTGTATGCAGCAGTAAATCCCCTCCAGGTATATCGTGTCTTTCCCGAAGATCATTAAAAGGGATCATGTTACCCTCTTCATACAGGTCCCCTACTGTGGATATTCCTAGTTCACCCCAGGCTGCCAGTCTACGCCAGTAGCCTCCATGAGGCAGCGCTTCACACATGCCCAACGGGATCTCTGGCTCATAGGAGTATTTAGTTTTGGATCGTTGTAGGCTCCTATTCCAACACTTACGTGCTGTTTTCAGTTCAGTGGGGATATCACGGTCCTGGATAGGGAGTCTCAGTACTACTTGCGATAACAGTTGCAGGCTAGGGGTCCCCTCTCTCTGATCTCATGTCCCTCTAAGTTTACCTGTTATCCACTTTGTGAGCCACTGTAATTGTGCTGCTAGGTAATAGTTCTCAAAATCGGGGACTGCTAGTCCTCCCTCTGCTCTTGGCCTCATAAGGGTGGTAAGTGCTACCCTCCGCCTACCGGTCCCCCATATAAACGTCATCACCAATGATTTAAGTTGTTTAAACATTCGCACCGGGATCCATATCGGCAGCACTGCGTAGTAATATAATAGCCTCAGCAGCATCACCATCTTCAGGAGGGCAACTCTACCCGCCACTGACAAAGGCAGGGTCCCCCAAAAATCAAAACTATTCTTAACTCCTCTCAGGGCTCTCCCCACATTTCCTTCCAATAAGTCTCCCTGAGAATGATATATCTGGGTGCCCAAATACGTCAAACAATGGTTCTCATTCACATGTTATTGTGATCACGCCATTCTACTTATCCATCTAAGCATCCCCTGCAAAGTGAAAAAACAGCAACAGGCAGTAGCAAACATCTCGCTAACCAGGAAAAATGGGTATCAACTAAAGTGGGCACAGGTCAAGAAGCAGAATCAGGCACCTGTAATTACAGCACAAATAAGGGATGAAATTTTAAACTGCCTCGCCGAGGAGTCCCCTTCACTACTAGTTTCCCAGTTTAGAGCCCTTATAGTGAAAATAAAAATGGCGCTTACCCGTCCCAAGCCGACAAATGGTCTATCAGCCGGTCGATGGTTCGATTCTCCATGCTCCATAGCTAGAAGAGCCCTTGACAATGCACTAAAAGCCCACCCCAGAGATTCAGCATTGATAAGATCGCTACGCAGTGACTATAAGTCCTCCAGATGAAAAAGAGAGAAGGATATCAGGGAGAAGGCCTGGGACAACCTTGAGCAAGTGGCCAGCTCAGGTAATAGTAGTGAGGTCTGGAAAGTAATAAATGCACCTCACTTCAAAGATCCCAAGGACCTGTCCTTGGATGTACATGTAGATGAGGACTCCTGGGTGGGACATTTTGAAAGTATCTTCGGATCCAATATCTCTCCTGTTTCTCCGCCTCCCGAGATAGATCCCTCACTTCAAGGTAGTCTAAAGTTTTCACTTTGTGAAGTTAGAAGAGGACTTGTGGCCTGTGTCCCAGGGAAGGCTCCGGGTCCTGACGGGGTGCTGATTGACCTCTTCCAGGATAACTATGATCTGTGGGCCCCCCTGCTAATTAACGTCTTTAACAGCATAGCGGTAGAGGGTCCTCCACCATCCTGGAAGCATAGTGTAATAGTCCCAATTGGCAAAAAAGGAGACAGGGGCAGCCCAAAGAACTTCAGACCCATCTCCCTACTGGACACCACTGCCAAGCTCATGGGTCAGCTCTTACTATCCAGGCTGGAGGAATGGGCCCAAGAACACAACATTCTGATGCAGGCACAATAGGGTTTCCAGAGGGAGAAGGGGACAGTAGATCAATGCCTTAATCTCTCACTTTGTATAGACAAATACACTAAAGCAAAAGGCGGGAAGATCTATATGGCCTTATGGACCTGTCAGCGGCCTTCGACTGTGTGTCCCATCAGAAGTTGTGGCCCATGTTGGAGGGAATGGGGATCGACCGCCCGATAATTTGCTTCATTCATCAGTTATATGCCAATGCCACTGCCTGTGTCCGGTATGGCATAAATGGCGAATGTACACGTTCATTTAAGATCGAGAGAGGAGTCAGGCAGGGATGCCTCCTCGCCCCGTTTCTTTATTCCATCTACACAAACAGGGTTGAGGCGGCCCTGACTGGCTAACCTCTGGATGTGCCCATATTTGAAAACACCCCCCTTCCAATTTTGGCATATGCTGACGATGCAGTCCTAATTGCCAGGACGGGGGTAGCTCTCCAAAGCCTTATAACAACATATGCTTCATTCATGGCCTCACTAGATCTTAGAGTGAATGAAACAAAATCTTTCATCATTATAGCAGGAGCCGGTAAAGGTGCAAAATCCCCTTACTTCCATCTGGTCTCAAAAAAATTTTAAGTGGGAGAGTCTTTTTCATACCTAGGAGACTTATTTGACAAAAACCACTCATTGGCAAACTTGGTAGCGGTGAGATTCCTAGGCATGGAAAGAAGTCTCCAAGCCATTAAGGGCGTTGTCAAGAAGCTAGGCGGCAGCCCCCTGGATCCTATCAAAAATATCTACCACGCAAAGGCAAAGGCAGCGGCAACCTACGGGGCGGGAGTCTGGGGGATGGTCCCTATTGACCAACTCCAAATAATGGAAAACAGCTTTTTTAAATCTCGGGTGTCGCTACCCCATTCATTCTCCAATCATATTCTACATCTCGAACTAGGGCTACCTTGTATGGTAGACGCTATTAGATTGGCGCCAATTCTGTTATGGCTCTCCATCTGGCGCAGGGCCACTGTCAATCTAACACAGTGTATATTTGGAGACTGTCTGAAGCTGGAACATTACAACAAGATTGGATGGCTCAGATATGTAGAGGCAGAACTGAGCGCAATTGGACTGGGTGAATTATTTCGGGATCCTGCATCTTGCAGGAGGTTCTCTAAACAGAAAATAATTGAGGCATATATGCAGAGGGCTAACTTTGTCTGCAGGGAAAAGAATCAGCGACAAAAAGCATCCCTTGCATACGATCTTATCCCCTCTAGAATAGGGGAAGAATACTCATATCTATCCCGCACTACCATCGCGCAGCATAGATATATCCTATTGGGTTTTCGTCTGAACCTCATTCCTTTGATGTTAGGGTTCCCAGAGAGGAAATTTAAACACACAGATCTGAATGCATGTCCATGCGATAACCATTCGCCCCAGTCGACCTACAATTAGTACTGTTCTGCAAGTTTTATCAAGCTGAAAGAGAAGCTTTTATTTTCCCAATTCTAAGGCACCATAATTTTATTCAATGTAGGGTGGCACTGTATTTTTTAAAGGCTCTTTCTGACCCCTTTGTTTGTTTTACTGTATCTACCTTTCTGTGGGCTTGTATGAGAAAGAAAAAGGTGCGGGGTTGCCTGATGATTTAATCACCGTATTTATGAATTCTATGTATATATATTAAGTGACCCTGGTTTAAGAGATACTTAAAGCTTATTATGATTTTAAATGGTTCTATACGTTTTTAAAATACTGTTTGTACTGTCTATTTTATGGGTCGTTTGATGAAATTGTGCTTTTATGATCTGTTTCTAAAGAGATCGAATAAAGATTTTATTGATTGATTGATTAATTACCCAATTTGTCAGTAAATTCTTGAGAAATAGGATGAGTTCCTTCTGTGTATTTAGGGTTACGAAATTCAGTGAGAAGTTGCTAAAATTCTTTATTTGCACATCTAGCACTTTGAATTCTGTTTGAATAATAACTTTTTTATTTGTTCACTTGTTTATTTTATTAAATTTGTGTAGGTGAAGTTTGTCTTGATTGCTATTTGTTTTGAGACAGGTGCATTTCAGCTATGCAATTTGTTGTTTTATCTTTTTCAGTTCTGCATTCATCCAACATGCTTGTTTTCTTTGTTCCTGTTTTGTTGTTCTTAGTGGTATTAGGATATCAAAAGATTCCTAGAGCCACTGATAGAGTTTTTGAACTGAATTTATTGTGTCTAGATGTGTGTGGGATGTTAGTTGTGTTTCTAAGTATTCAAAATTTAGTTTATTCCATGGTTGATATGTAGTTGCATGTAAGGTGGGCTTAGGTGTGGTGATTTGTAGTGTTTTGTGTTTGAAAGCTACCAGATGGTGATCTGGCCATGTGACTGGAGTAATCCTCTGAAAGGTAACTAGTTCTGTATTTGCAAAAATGACATCTGGGTTGTGGCCAGCAATGTGTGTGGGTTTGTGGATGATCTGATGTAGGTTCAGTGTGTCTAGGCAAGTGATTATAGTTCTTGGATGGGACATATTGGGTTTGTTGAATCATATGTTGAGGTCACCATGGTTGGATAGGGTGGAGTGTAGTGTCATACTGTTTGACATTGGGTCTAGAAGTGTGTCTAAGAATGTTGCATTGCTAGTTGGTGATCTGTAAAGAAGGAGGAGGTTATATGAGGAAGTTGGTGTAGGGTTGCATCTGGTGATGAGGGCCTCACAATATTGTATGGAAACACCGTCAGCTTTGGTAAGGTGTACTGTTTCCTTGACTATAACAGCTAGTCCAACTACTCTCTTGCCTATGTGTTTTGGGTGACGGTTTGCCAGCCTGGTGGAACAGCTTCATGCAACACAGGAGCCATGTTATCTCCCAACCTGATTCAGTTATGAAGAGCAAGTTAGGTTGTGTGTCAGTGAGTAGGTCATATATGTGGTGTTTTTTTTCAGAGAGTGGTCAAGTATTCATTAGTAAGCTGTCTAGAGTTTATGTTTTGGTGGTGATGTGACTTTGTTTTCTAGAGAGTGAGTAGTATTATTTGAACAAGTACCAAGTGTATTATTAGTGTTGAAATTAGCTGTTTCAGGAAAGCAATTGTGTTATTTTTATATCATAATCCTCATCCAGCAGGTTTGGAAGGCATTTTGTTGGGTGCAGGTGGTGGAGATGGTGGTTGAGAGTGAGTTGGTGGGCTGTGTTGTTTTTGTAGAATAGTTTTGTTGTGTAATAGAGAAGGAGATGCAAAGTTGTGTATTTCTTTCACTTTGCTACCATTTGCATCCACAAAATTGCCTGACACTATTCTAAGCATGGCAATAGGTTTAGAAACCCAAACTTCTCCATACTTGTTTGTAATGCTATCCCACGATGTCATCAATCCCCTGTGCGGCCCTCATGTGTACTTTAAACCATTTCCACACTATTTCTACATAGGACACAACCTCATTCAATCTAAAATATTCTCTGAATAGGTGTGTACTGTGCTTAGATTAACAGCTTTGATCACTAAGAAGAGGCCACTTTTTCAGGTAAGTTAATTATTCTTTTATTCAGCACCAGAAAAACAGAATTACAACTAGCAGGATAGACAGGAATGCAGAAGCTGTTCCCCAGCTTGAGTAACAACATTACAGCTTCCCTAGTCTAATACAGCAGAGATTCTAACACACCATTCTATTATCTATGGAGATATCAAGACCAAACAATCATCAGCTAAAGATGGAATTTATTGCACAGGCGCAGGATCATGGTCTGCAAACACAATAGGCTCTATTTCTTTGTTAAGATACCATAAATCAGCAGAAACCTAGAGATCTTCAATGTTGTAGCTCACTGTTAGAATCCATTTATATAATAAAATATATAGTTAGTGGTCCTAATGTAGCATTGAACCCCCTTCCTCTCCCACGATGTAAGGTAGGCTGTAAGACATAAATCATGGGATGGCATGATACACTGGGACAGAATCATCTATTACACAGGATATCATAGTTAATAAACATTTGGCTGTGCCCTGCAAATTCATTTTGATTAATGACCATTCAGCCAAAAGCATTACTGTCCATTTCAGAAATACACATGTTCCTGTTTTCCTATCACACACCCCTAATGGTCCCACCATCTGAAATTGCAAACAAACGCACATCCAACAACAACACAGGTAAATATTGCCATCAATGTTTTCTATCTGGATTTCTTAAATGAGAACTACTTGTGACATATTGTTTTCTAAACAGCAGAGAATCTCCTCATTCTGTTAGTAAATCTTTGGACCACTGACTTTATTGATATAGTAGTAAAATACTATTGATATATGCTTTAATTGAAATCTACCCATTGGTCTCAATCTGAGATAAATGATCACATGAATTAGAACATCAATCCCACATTCCAGCCCCACAACTGTTCTTCATATGGAGAGGCCTTGCACTGTTGACCTGCCCTAACTATTTCTATCCTCTGGAAGGGATCACTCCAATGTAACTAATGAGATAAGACTGTTCACTATTCAGTTCCCATAGAATGAAGTATGCTGCATTTACTGCAAACAGTAGGATTGCAGAACTTGGGGAATATAAAGATTGCCACAAAACCCAATCTCTACTCAATAAACAGAATATCACATTGAGCGATGCTATTTCTTTTACTCCAAAATGATAGGCAAGTTTCAAACAGCATGCTCCAATTCCTCCTCATCTATCAAAGCCTGGATTTTGGAGAAAAATGCGTGTGTCCTGAATCCTGGTAAATTATGTACTCTCGTTTCTATAAAACGTGGGTGGCAATTTAAGACTGAGCGCTCACCCTTGTAAAGTTGGGTATTATTGCCTTCATATTTCTTAGCCTAGTAATAATGTTTAGCACAAATCCAAAAATACTTTGTGCAAAAATCCATATGGAGGTGTGGCAGCTTTGTCCAATGGCTCAGAATTAATAGTGGGTCTGTATTATCAGTAACCCAATGTCATCAATAAAGCAGTAATGTGTAATTGTAATTACATTTATATAGCACTTACTACCCATGACAAAGCATCAAGGCGCTTTATGCTGGTCAGCATGCTGCTCTGGGACCCAAGGTCATTGGTTAGTCAGAGTTATTGGTTACTATTAGTTATTGGGATTAGTCTTGTGTGCTCAAAGCAAACCATTCCAGTGTGTGCCACTCTGTTATTAGCCACTCCATTATCAATGGCTCGGTAGTACCAATGGCTCGCTATCATCAATGGCTTATTATCACAGTGACTCCTGTTACAGTGAAACACTATTACACTGGCTTGCTTTTACATGATACAGAATTTTCAGTGACTTTGCACATCAGTGCTTCTGCATTACCAAAGGCTCAGTATCATCAGTGTATCTGTGTCATCAGGGTATCTTTATTACAGTTACGTGGTGTTATTAGTGATGCAGTATGTTAGACCTGGCATCTTTTGGTGTGGTCTCCCTTGTCTTTTTTGTTTCTGACCTCCTGTTTTTGACTCTGTGCTGAACTTCGTTTTTGCTGGTTTTAGGATTCTCGGCCCTTTACTAATGCTGACCAGCGCTAAAGTGCATGTGCTCTATGTCAAAAATGTAATGGCATTTGGTTTCTCCATGATTGAAATATTTGATTTACTGGTAAGTCGCTAGTACAGTTCACTACATGTGCCCAGGGCCTGCAAATCAAATCCTTCTAGTGGACCTGCAGCACTGATTGTGCCACTTACATGAGCAGCCCTTCAAACCTGTCTCAGGCCTGAGCCTGTGTGTGCAGTTTTTAACTGCCATGTCGACCTGGCAAGTTCACCTACTTGCCATGCCCAAACCTTCCCTTTCACTACATTTAAGGCACCCCTAAGTAAGGCCCAATGTAGCCCCAAGGGCAGGGTGCAGTGTATTTAAAAGGTAGGACATGTGCTTTTGAGTTTTACATGTCCTGGTAGTGAAAAACTGCTAAATTAGTTTTTCACTACAATAAGGCCTATCTCTCCCATAGGCTAACATTGGAGCTCCCTTGTAACATTTGACAAGTGTAACTTCCAATTGGGAGCAGATAGAAAATTGGAGTTTGGTGACTTTACACTAAAAAAAAACCACATCTTTTAGTGAAGTTGGTTTTTAAATTTCAGTTCTGAAAATGCTACTTTTAGAAAGTTGGCATTTTCTTACTTTATCCATTCTGTGCTTCTTCCTTTCCCTCGAATATACGCCTGGGTCAGGATGACAGCTGGGCTTTGTGAATTCACTCCAGACAGTCACAAGCAAAGGGATCTGAGGTGTGCCCTGCATGTCTTGATGGCCCATCACCAGACTGATTGATCTTTCTGAGCTAAAGCGGTGGGAGGACTTGACACTTGTACCTGAATAGGGCTGTGCCTGTCCCTTCACAAAGAGCTGCATACCCCCCTTTAGTGTGTCTGAAGCCAGGACCAGGAAGGGAAGGGTCTTGTGCACTGCAAAGACCTTTCTTTGAAGTCTCCCTACTTCAAAGGCTAAAATGGGCATAAGTACTGGACCTCCGACACCAAATACTCAGAACACCTCTGGACTGAGGACATTCTGCCAGGAAGAGGAGTTATTGTGCTGCCAGGAGTGACTGCCACTTTGCTGCTTGATTTGCTATGATGGCATGCTGCTTCTTACCTGGGAGTGAGAGGACTGGACTTAACTTTCTACATCCTGCTTTCTAAGGTTTTCCAAGGGCTTGACTGAGCTTGCCTCCTGTTGCTGAAGTCTCAGGGACATTAAAGACTTCACCTGTATCTTGCTACCAGCACCTGGGCTCCTCTGCTGTGAGTCCTGACCTGCCAAGTGGTGCCAAAAGTAGTCCTGGGCCCTTGGAGCTGGATTTAGTGCTGCAACCAAGAAATCAATGCATCGACCCAAAGCATCAGTTTGGAACCTTGCGCATCCCTGCGAAATCGATGCATTGCCGCTGCCTGCACCAAAGTTGTGGACACTGCTCGCTGAGTGCGCGATGCAATGACCTCAACTTTCAACACAGCCCCAACTTTGTTGCAGCACCTCAGAAGAGCCACTGCTGCGTGAGTCTCAGACGCCGCACCACCGACTTCCGTGGGGCACCAACCCAATGCACCCCCGGCCTTGCATGGCTTTCAACCGACACATCGCCTTCAGCCCAGCTGATTGACTTCGATGCCAAGGAATCGAAGCGCCACGCTCTTGGCATCGATGCATCCTCAACACCGTGTTGCCTTCAGGAACACAGGCCTCACTCCCACAACCGATGAATCACCTCCTCTGCGCAACACATCATCCCAGAGCGGCAAAGCTTCAATGCCTTCAGGAACCAATGCACCACCTGCATTTGCAATGCTTCACCTCCTCTGCGCGATGCATCTTCTTTGGTTTACGCTGCATCCAAAGTACTGTAAGGGGGTCGCCGTGATTCTTTTGGATTTGTCCAATTCAAGCGCGACCAGATAGCCACAGTTGGAACTATAGACTTCTAAGCACTGCATTCTGATTTCATCTTTAAAAATTCATATCTTCACTTGTGTATGTTGGATTTTTGTTGTTGTTGTCTTGTTTTACTCAGATAAATATTGGCTATTTTCCTAACCTAGTGTAGTGTACGTTTGTGGTGTTTTCACTGTGTTACTGTGTGTGTGTGTGTGTGTGTATGCATGTGCAAAAAAACTTTACACATTGCCACTTTAGTTTAGCCTTTGAGCACAGGTACATTTTTAGTATGTACTAATCTTACCCTGACTGGAGTGTGGGTCCCTACTTCGACACGGTGCATACCTCTGTCAACTAGAGACCGAGGGCCTCATTTATGAAAAATGAAGCATCGCTGCGAGAAAACAGCAATGCGTCACTTTTCATTGCGCCCTCCTTGCGACACCAATGATGCGTCATATTTACAGTATGACGCATCATGTCGCAAGGAGTTACAGATACGTCAGTATTTCTGACGTATCTGTAGGCGCAAAAATGACGCATTGCTGGAGTGTGTCACAAAAGTGATGCAACTCCAGCAATGGGTCATTACACATGGGCAAATCCCATGTTAAATGTGCCTGCGTCAGTCTTACGCCTGCCATGAGGCAGGCGTAAGATATTGACGCATTTGCGTCCTAGAAGTGGCGCAGTGAAATCCTATAGATTTCACTGCGTCACTTCTACGACCCGTTCTTGCATCGGAACGCCCCCCCCCCCTGCATACATTATACCTGGCGCAGGTATAATGTGGCGCAGGGGTTTACAAAGTGACGCATCTACCTAGATGCGTCACTTTGTAAATATGGTGCAACAAGGCGCATTTTTTACACCGCTGGTCCGTCACAAAAAGTGACGCACCGGCGGTGCAAATGTGACGCAAGGGCTCATAAATAAGCCCCTCAATTTCTAACATTGGTGGCAGCGGCGGGATAGGGCTTGCATTTGTGCATTACATATAGTCATTGGTGTACACTACTTCCATATCTCAAACCATTATGTACCAACATACTAGTTTCCCTTTTTCTCTTTTTGCAACCCCTTGAGTTTTTGCAACAACCATGTCTCAATCTGGAGAACCATCAACTGTACCTGCAGTAGTGGAGTTTGAGCAGGAGAGGTTGGAAACCTATACAGTGTCTCAGCTCAAAGGTTTCTGTAGGGACGTCAAATGTTCTTTTAAAGGCCTCACTAAAAAGGAGGAGCTGCAAAAGGCACTGAGGGCCTGGTTAGCAGCCAGGGATGCAGCTGTGCACCCAGAAGATTAGAATGTTGTTGTGGAGGAAGAGGATCCAAGTTGGCACCTGGAAAGGCTGGATGACCCAGCATTACCTGTGGGGGGAGTGGGGGGCAGCATGAACGGTGGAAGAACTCCTTCCAGAGCTAGCAGCAGTGTTTCCTCTAAAAGTCTGTCTGAAGCAGAGTTGCAAGACAGGCGGGAAGAAAGGAAGGTCCAGTTGGAGCAGGTAAAACTGAGTGTAGATGTGGAGAATCAAAAATTGGCACTGGAGAAAGATAGATTGGCCATGGAGGAAAAGAAAATGCTTTTGGCTCAACAGCTAAACTTGAAGGAGCTGGATTTGAAAGCCAAGAGGGCTGGGTCTAGCACAGATGGTGGTAGCACTTCTTTAGTACACTTAGAGGGAAAGGTACACATACACAACGTATATAGAGTGGGAGATGACATACATCAGTGGTTTCAGGACTATGAGATAACTTTGCAGATGCACAGAATTCCTGAGAGAGATTGGCGTACAGGTTTATGGAAGAATTTCTCAGTGGAGGTGAGGGACACCTACTGGCCCTAGGGGAAGAGGACCATACCAGGTATCCCACCAGGAAGTAGGCCCTGATTAGGAGATATGGTCTGTGTTGGACATGGCCCTTTTTGCAGGGTTATCCCCAAACTTTTTGCTTCTTCCTCCTATTTTTTCCTGACCGGTTGTTGTTGGCTATAGGACTCTGGGCACTTTACCACTGCTGATCAGTGCTAAAGTGCATATGCTCTCTGTGTAAATTGTTACTGTGATAGGTTATCCATGATTGGCATGTTTGATTTACCAGTAGGTCCCTAGTAAAGTGCACTGAGTTTGCCAGGGCTGGTAAATCAAATGCTACTAGTGGGCCTGCAGCACTGATTGTGCCACCCACATGAGTAGCCCTGAAAAGATGTCTCAGGCCTGCCACCGCGGTGCCTGTGCGCAGTTTGTTAACTGCCATGTCGACTTGGCAAGTGCACCCACTTGCCAGGCCCTAACCTTCCTTTTTCGTACATATTAGATACCCCTATGGAAGGCCCAAGGTACCCCCCTGGGCAGGGTGCAGTGTATGCAAAAGGTAGGACATGTGCTGAAGTGTGTAACATGTCCTGATAGTGAATTACTGCCAATTTCGGTTTTCACTATTGCAAGGCTGCCTGTTCCCATAGGACAAAATGAGGAGTTTGTTTATAACATCTTATGAATATAACTGCCCCTGGGAACAAGATAGGAGAATTAAGTTTAGTATGCCTGAAATCAGAATGTTAAAATGCATCTTTTAGTGAGGGTGATTTTTAAATTCTGTGTTTGAAAATACCACTTTTAGAAAGTCAGTATTTTCTTGTTTAGTCATCCAGTGTGCCTCTGCTAGGATGTGGATTGCCTGTCTGGGTTTGGAGTGTCAGGGGCTGGGGAGGAGCAGTGGCTCCAGAGAGCCTGATGAGTCAGGGCTGGGCTGAATAGACCTGGGCTGCATTTAGAGTAGGGGGAGGAGATTTCCTTTCACCTGAATGGGCCTGGTCTGCTTTCCACAATGCTGTCTCCACCTCCTGCCAGGAAGCTGCACCAGAGAGGACAGAACTGGTTTTGACTGGGCACAGGGCTTCTCTGCACAAAGAGAACAAAGACATTTTGGTGTATTAGTATTAGACCTAAAACCCCTGAACTTTAGACTACTTCTGGAATCAAGAGGAACCTTTGCCAAGGAGAAGAGCTGGAGAAACTGAGGAGAAGTGCTGCCCTTGCTGTGTGTCTGGGGTTGGCCTGCAGTATCTGTTTCTGCCAAGGAAAGGAGAAGGACTTTGCTGTGTGCTGTGTCCCCGGCTTGAGGAAAGTCTCCAAGGGCTTGAGTAGAGCTTGCCTCCTGTTTTGAAGTCTCAGGGACACAAAGACTTCACCCACAGCTCCCCTGAACTTCCTTGCTGGGAGTTCTGACCTGCCAAGAGGTGCCTGTTACTGTGTTGAGCCTCTGGAGGTTGTCCTGCTGTTGGGAGCTGGAAGAACCCTAAGAAAAGTAAGAAAACCTGTTTCCGACGCCGTCAGTGACGCCGCGACTTTCACCGAGGCCCCGCTCGTGAAGTGAACAACGCACCGCCCGGCCTGCACGCCAGCTTCGCCGCCCGCCGATGCCTGCAGTTATCTGCCGCGCCGACGCCAGCGCTCACACCGACTCCGTCATCGCTAGCACCTGCATCCTGTTATTGCTGTGCCGATAACCGGCGAGGGTGACTCCACGAACTTGCCGACTTCGTCTCGACATCGGCACCAACGCCTCACTTCCTTGACACCGTGCATCATCACAGACTTCGTTTCCAAGGTACTGTTTGTTTGGGAATCTGTGTGACTCCGTGCCCGACGCCGCGCTCCTCGCGGTCGGCACCGTACTTTGGATTTATTGCTGTCACAACGTCGCCATAGCCCCAGTTGGTGCTATTTGTTTCTACAAGCTTGAGTTTTGCAATATCCTTTTGAAAGTCATTTTTCTTAATACTTGTATGTTGGATTTTTGTCGTTTTGGTCTTGTTAAGTTTAGATAAAGATACTTTATTTTTCTAAACTGGTGTGGTGTCCTTTTGTGGTGTTTTCACTGTGTTACTGTGAGTGTTGGTACAAATACTTTACACATTGCCTTTGAGTTAAGCCTGCATGCTCGTGCCAAGCTACCAAGGGGGTGAGCAGGGGTTATCTAGAGTGTGTGCCCCCTTAGCCTGACTAGAAGCAAGGGTCCCTATTTGGACAAAGGTACCTACCTCTGCCAACTAGAGACCCCCATTTCTAACAGTCTGACCGCAGAGAAATACAGGTTGAAGTTTAGGGAAAGTGAAAAGCTTGATTCTCAGACATGGGTAGAGTGTTTGGATTCTCTCTGTAGAGCACTGGATGGTTGGGTGATGGGCAGTGAGGCAACAGACTATCAGGGGCTGTAGAATTTGATTGCATGCGAGCACATGTTTAATCTGTGTTTTCAAGAGCTGTGCCAGCACTTTATTGATAGTAAGCTGACTGATCCCAGGAAGCTTGCTAAGGAGGCGGACCTCTGGCTCAGCACCAGGGTCCAAAAGAAGTTGTATGTGGGGGACTCAGCCAAAGGTGAGCAGGGACCCCAACATAAGAATGGGGGGATAAAATAATTGTAAGGAGTTCTCCAAAGGGCCCCAAACTAGTTTCCAGGGTAAGGATTCCCATCCCCTGTTGAGAAGAAGAGTGGGTTCCCTTCAGCAAAGCATGCAGGGAAGGGATGCCTGAAGTGTTTTGTGTGTAATCAGGAAGGGCACTTCAAGGGGAATCCCAAGTGTCCCAAGCGGCCAAAGCCCTCCACCAGTGGGCAGTCACTGGGAATGGCAAGTGTAGCGCTTGGGGAGGAGTTGTTCCCAGTTAGTGGTGGGGAGCCAGCTGAGTTGACCCCAGTTCCCTTGGTGATAGCAAGGTGATCCACAAAACCCTCATGCCTGACAACACTAGGAAGTACAGGCAGTGGGTGACCATCAATGGGAGTAGGGTGGAGGCTCTGAGAGACACAGGAGCCAGCATGACAACCATCGGGTGTCATCTGGTGCCCTCAGAGCAGGTAGTCCCTAATGTGGTCCACTAAGTAGTTGCTGTAGACAACAATGAGTACCAATGTTTGGTGGCTCAGGTTCCCTTCAAATGGGAGGGGGGTCTCAGGGTCCTTAAGGGTAGCTGTGAGTCCATCCATGCCTGTGGATTGTCTGCTTGGCAATGACCTGGAGCATACTGCCTGGAAGGAGGTGGAGCTCAGGTCACACTTGGAGATGTTGGGATTGCATGACCACACGTTCAATGGCACAAAGTGCGGGTGGTCAGAAGGACCTGGAGCCTGAAAGAGTGGCCTAGGTCCCCGCCAAGAAGAGGAAGGGCAAGGGGGTCGGGAAACCCGCTCCTGAAATTCCCATGGTCTGGGAGGAGGCTGAACCTGAGTGGGATGCCCAGGAACCTAAAGGGGAAGATGTGGCCAAACTGGGGAACCTGCCTAAGCTGGCCTATTGGCAGCAAGAAGGAGGTCCCTCCAGGGATGAATTCTGTGCAGCACAGAAGATGTGGCCTACTCTTGTGGGTCTTCAGAAGCAGGCCGAGGACCAGGCAGCTGGTGACACCTCTGGAACTCACCTGATTTACTGAGAGAATGATCTCCTGTATAGGTAGCCTACGGTTGCTGAGCATGGGGCAGCCCGTTTGCTGGTGGTACCCCAGCGCTACAGAGCCTTCCTACTGGGTCTGGCTCATGAAGTGCCTCTGGCAGATCATTTGGGGGCAAGAAAAGGCCTTTGGCAGGCTTGTCACCCACTTCTATTAGATTCAAATGAGGAAGGCCTCAGACGTGTTCTGTAAGTCCTGTCCTGCCTGTCAGGCAAGCAGCAAGACAGGGGGGAGATGTAAGGCTCCCCTGCAAT
Organism: Calotriton arnoldi; assembly: GCA_963921515.1. Classification (NCBI taxonomy): domain Eukaryota; kingdom Metazoa; phylum Chordata; class Amphibia; order Caudata; family Salamandridae; genus Calotriton; species Calotriton arnoldi. Next base: position 491,167 of record CAWUFW010007967.1, read on the forward strand.
CTTTTCTTGTCATGAGCACCCCTTTTGAGCAGGTGGGCATTGACTTTGTGGGGCCTCTGGATGCCAAGACAGCCAAGCCAACAGGTTTGTCCTGGTCTTGGTGGACCTTGTCACCCGGTACCCGGAAGCTATTCCTCTGAGGACGGTGACTGAGTCCGCCGAGGCCAGGGCACTGATGGAGATCTTTACCCATGTGGGTTTCCCCAAGGAGGTGGTATTTGACTGCAGTACCAACTTCATGTCCTTGTACAAGAAGGCCACATGGAAGGCATGTAGAGTAACCTACAAGTTCTCCACGCCTTATCACCCCAAACCAATGGGTTGGTTGAAAGGTTCAAAGATTTAATCGTACCCTCAATACCCTTAAAGGCATGATTAAGAGTCTCTCAGATCTCATGAGGTGAAAGTGAAATGCCCTCTTGCCATGTCTTTTATTCGCCTACAGGGAGGTACCGTAGAAGAGGGTTGGCTTCAGCCCTTTTGAATTTCTGTATGGGCACCCTGTGAGAGGGCCTCTCAGTTTGATAAAGGAGGGCTGGGAGCAAGCTCCTAGAAAGCCACTCTAGGATGCATTCAGTTACATGCTGGCCGTCTGCCACCAGACAGCCCGATTCTGGAAACTCACCCAGGAGAATCTGGAAGCTAGCCAGGAGGACATGAAATGCTGGTAAGACCAGAATACCACTTTGGTTGAGTTTCAGCCTGGTCAAAAGGTGTGGGTGATGGTGCCCGCAGAGGCCCATGCTTTGCAAGACTGCTGGTCTGGTGAATTTAAGATGAAGGAGCGCAAGAGTGATGTCATATACCTGGTGGACTTGCAGACTTCAAGGAACCCTTTGAGGGTCCTGCATGTGACCCGATTCAAGCCACACTTTGAGAGGTCTGAGTTGACCACGCTCTTGGTCATAGATGATGGGGTAGAAGGGGAGAGTGAACCTCTCCCGACCTCCTGTATTCAAAAGAGCAGGATGGATCAGTAGAGGGTGTGAGCTTCTCCCCTACTCTGGCCCTAGAGCAGCAGAGAGACTGTCACCAGTTGTTGGGACAGTATGCATTTCTGTTCTCACTCACCACAGGAGTCACCCATTGGTGCACTCATGACATTGATACTGGGGAGAGCCTTTCTGTTAAGCACAAAACTTACAGGTTGTCTGACCAAGTGAGGGTCAGCATCAAAGTGGAAGACTCTAAGATTCTGGAGTTAGAGGTTATTGAGCCCTCCAACAGTCCTTGGTCCAGTCCATTGGTTCTGGTCCCCAAGGCTGCTCTACCCAGCGTCACAGCTGAACTCTGGTTCTGTGCAGACTAATGTGGACTCAATGCTGCCTCTAAGACTGACACACACCCCATCCCAAGACCTGATGAGCTCATTGATCGGCTTTGAACTGCCAAGTTCCTCAGCAAGTTTGACTTAAAGTCTGAGTACTGGCAGATTGCCTTGACCGAGGGGGCACAAGAGAGGTCAGCGTTCTCAACACCAGAAGGGTGCTACCAGTTCCGTGTCATGCTGTTTGGGCTGAAGAACGTCCCTGCCACTTTCCAGAGGTATGTGAACCAGGTCCTGGCTGGGTTGAGGAATTTCAGTGCTGCCTACGTTGATGACATTGCAGTCTTCAGCTCCAGTTGGGAGGACCATTTGCACCACCTTGGAGAAGTGTTGTTAGCCCTGCAGAGTGCAGGCCTCACTATCAAGGCCAGTAAGTGCCAGATAGGGCAGGGGTCTGTCATTTACTTGGGACACCAAGTAGGGGGTGGCAAGGTGCAGCCCCTTCAACCAAAGATTGAGACCATTCTGGCTTGGGAGCCCCCTTGACCCAGACAGAGGTGAGAGCCTTCTTAGGTCTCACCGGCTACTACAGGAGATTCATCAAGGGATATGGCACCATTGTTGCCCCCTTGAAAGAGCTGACTTCCAAGAAGCAGCCACGTCAGGTGATTTGGACAGAGGCGTTCCAGACCGCTTTTGACACCATTAAGGAGGCCATATGCATGGAGCCCATGCTCAAGGCTCCTGATTTTTCCAAGGAATTTATGGTGCAGACTGATGCCTCAGAGTATGGCGTGGAGGGCGTGCTTTAACAGCTAAACAAATATGGCCTAGATCAACCTGTAGCATCCATCAGTAGGAGCTTACTTCCCAGGGAACAGAGGTGTAGGGCAATAGAAAGGGAACCTTTTGCTGTGGTCTGGGCACTGAAAAAGCTAAGACTATACTTGTTTGGGACTCATTTTCGGGTTCAGAGAGACCACAGGCCCATTAGATGGTTAATGCAGATGAGGGGTGAGTACCCTAAACTGTTGAGGTGGCCCATTTTCCTACAGACTTTACGATGGAATACTGTCCTGGAACAGTACACGCCAACGCTGATGGTCTTTGCAGGTTCTTCCACCTTAGTAAAGAGAACTCCTAAGAGGTTGGGTAGTCCTCCCCACTTTCTGCTTGTGGGGGGACATGAGTAGGACCTGGCATCTTTTGGCGTGGTTTCCCCTGTCTTTTTTGCTTTTGGCCTCCTGTTTTTGACCGTGTGCTGAACTTCGTTTTTGCTGGCTATAGGACAATGGGCATTTTATCACTGCTGACCAGTGCTAAAGTGCATGTGCTCTGTGTCTAAAATGTTATAACATTTGGTTTCTCCATGATTGACATACTTGATTTACTGGTAAGTCCCTAGTAAAGGGCACTTGGTGTGCCCAGGGCCTGTAAATCAAATGCTACTAATGGGCCTGCAGCAATGATTGTGCTGCACACATGAATAGCACTTCAAACCTGTCTCAGGTCTGACACTGCAGAGCATGTGTGTTCAGTTTTAAACTGCCATGTCACTCACCAGGCCCAAACCTTCCCTTTAAGTACATGTAAGGCACCCCTAAGGTAGGCCCATGGTAGCCCCCTGGGCAGGTTGCACTGTATGTAGAAAGTAGGACATGTGCTCTTGAGTTTTACATGTCCTGGTAGTGAAAAACTACTAAACTCGTTTTTCACTACAGCAAGACCAACCTCTCCCATAGGTTAGCATTGGCATTGCCTTGTAACATTTTACATGTGTAACTTCCAATTGGGAGCAGATAAAAATAGGAGTTTGGTGTCTCTGGACTCACAATTTAAAAGCACATATTTTAGTGAAGTTGGTTTTTAAATTGCAGGTCTGAAAAGGCCCCTTTGGAAAGTTGGCATTTTCTTACTTCAACCATTCTGTACCTCTGCCTGTCCCTAGAATACACGTCTGGGTCAGGGTGACAGCTGGGCTTTGTGAATTTACTCCAGACAGTCACAGACAAAGGGAGCAGAGGTGTGCCCTGCATATCCTGATGGCCCATCACCAGGCTAATGAGTCTTCCTGAGCTAGAGTGGTGGGAGGAGTTGACACTTGCATCTGAATAGGGCTGAGCCTGTCCCCTCACAAATAGCTGCATACCCTGCCCGTAGTGTGTCTGGAGCCAGGGCCAGGAAGGGCAGGGTCTTGTGCACTACAAAGACCTTTCTTTGAAGTCCCCCTACTTTAAAGGCTAAAATGGGCATAAGTATTGGACCTCTGACACCATATACTCAGAACACTTCTGAACTGAGGATATTCTGCCAGGAAGAAGTGCTATTGTGCTGCCAGGAGGGACTGCAACTTTGCTGCTTGCTTTGCTGTGTTGGCCTGCTGCCTGCTGCTTCTTGCCTAGGAGTGAGAGGACTGGACTTTACTCTCTAAATTCTGCTTTCTAAGGTTCTCAAAGGGCTTGAGTAAGCTTGCCTCCTGTTGCTGATGTCTCAGGGACATCAAACTCTTCACCTGTATCTTGATACCAGCACCTGGGCTCCTCTGCTGTGAGTCCTGACCTGCCAAGTGGTGCCAAAACCAGTCCTGGGCCTATGGAGGTGGATTTGGTGCTGCAACCAAGAAATCGACATATGGACCCAAAGCGTCAGTTTGGAACCGGTGCATCCATGTGAAATTGATGCATCGCTGCTGCCTGCATTGAAGCTGTAAACACAGCTCGCCGAATGCGCGGCGCAATGACCTCGACTTTCAACGCAGCCCCAACTTTGCCGCAGGGCCTCCAAAGAACCGCCACTGCGTGAGTCTCAGACACCGCTCCTCCGACACCCGTGGTGCACCTTCCTGACTCCTATGCATCTCCATCCCTGCGTGGCTTTCTACCAACACATTGCCTTCAGCCCAGGGGTTTGACTTTGAGGTCCAGTAATCAACGCTTCGCGCTCTTAACATCGATGCATCCTCGACACTGCATCACCTTTAGGAACTGATGCCTCGCACCTGCAACCGATGCTTCACCTCCTCTGCGCAACACATCATCCCGGAGTGGCAAAGATTCAACGACCTTGCACCGCCTTCAGCAACCGACTCATCACCCACATCCACGATGCTTCACTTCCTCTGCACGACGCATCGTCTTTGGTTTCCGATGCATTGAAGGTACTGTAAGGGGGTCTGCGTGATTCCTGTATTCGGCCGGCGCTACATCATGGTCGGACTGAGTTTTTGGATTTGTTCCAGTCAAGCGCGATCAAATAGCCCCAGTTCAAGCTATAGACTTCTAAGCACTGTATTCTGATTTAATCTTTACAAATTCATATCTTGACTTGTGTATGTTTGATTTTTGTCGTTTTGGTCTTGTTTTACTCATATAAATATTGGCTATTTTTCTAACCTTGTGTGGAGTACTTTTGTGGTGTTTTTACTGTGTTACTGTGTGTGTTTGTGTGTGTGCACAAATACTTTGCACATTGACGCTTTAGTTTAGCCTGACTGCTCTGTGCCATGCTACCAGAGGGTGAGCACAGGTAAACTTTTCTTGTGTACCACACTTACCCAGATTAGAATGTGGTTCCCTACTTGGACAGGGTCCACACCTCTGTCACCTAGAGACCCCATTTCTAACACAGTATTAACAGATGTTTAGTATCAATAGTGGATGTGTGTTATTGATAACAGTGATGCAGCATTGTGGGGTTTAGTATTGGTAGGGTTTCTATATTATAAGCAACTCATTGTTGTTCGTCACTCAGGATTACCAATAATGAAGTCTCATGAGTAATTCATTATTATCAGTGGTTCAATAATAAATATCTGTGGTTCTGTATCGTCCTTATCTTAGTATACCAGCAGTTCATTATTAGTGGTTTAGTGTTATTGAGGGCTCTGTATCATGTCTCAGAGTACTATGTGTGGCACAATATCTTCAATTGTGCATAATCAGCATGGCTCTGTCTTATCAATGGCACAGTATTTTATCTGACTCAACACCAGCAATGGATGTATATTGTAAGGTACAGAATAATGACCATCGGTGACCTTCTTCTTTAGGGTGCTAGGAAGTGCCCCAGACTGATCTCTCTGACTTCATTGTCTAGCTGCTGATATTGGGGTGCTCCCTAAAATGAAAGGGTTGAGCTGGAGAGACAGCCAAGAGCAGGAATAGTCAGGCAGGTTTTAGTGAGGAGTGGTTATAGCCAAATTCCTTTGAAGAGGAGCTCTGTTGTTTTGCTGTTGGCTGAACTGGCAGCTTAAGCAACTTGGCTGGGTGAACTAGCACGCGGATCAGAGCATGTTTATTGCTTTCCTGCATTGCTGTACTCCCTCCCAGGTGAGGTAATGACAGCTCATCAACCCAAAGAGTCTGATTTCTGTCTATGTGCCCAGAGAGGCAGTCCATGAATTGGAAGACTGGTATGGCAATCATTAGAGTTACAACAAGGTCACTTTCAGTCTCCCCAACTAATAAGAGGTGTCTAGACATGCAATATCCATCACTGCAACTTAGATACTGGCCCACTCATTGCCAGTGTTTCTAAATTGATGCCAGAAAGAAAGTACCAGTTATGCTGGTGAAATGCCACTGCCATATGAATCATACCTACTGATCTAGACCCCAGTAATTTGTATGGCGCATTTTAATAGCAAATTCATACATTTGTCATCTGGTAATATCCAGCAGTAGGGCCCGAAGAAGGATGTGGAAGAAAGGAAAATGTAATCTGAAAAGTCAAAATGAGATGCATTTGGTTAGAAAGAAAATAGAGGACACATATGAAACATCGAGCAGAACTAGGGGACATGATGAAACAAGCAGAAAGAGGAAAAGGCTAAAATGAGATTTCCAGAAGAGAGATAAAAGCAGGGATATGAAGAATTCCTTAGAGGGATATAATGAGTAGGGACAGGGAAAAAAATCAGTGGAAGAGTATGAAGAGCAAAATTCGATAAGGGAAAGACGACATATTGAGTACATGTAACTGTTGAAATATAGTAAACGAAAAAAAGGCACAAACGTACTGTTATTTTGACATATAGTCACACAGGGTTAGACTGTTACAGAAATTAGGTCGGGGCACCAAAATAAAAGTGCCCCCCCCATTAGAAATTTAGAAAGTAAAAAAATTGGCTCATGTTTGCTAAATTGGGTCAGTTTTGAACTTGTTAAGGCACACTGTACAAGTGTTTTACGAGGTATAGAAGGTTGCATGGATTTGAGCTTACTGCAGGCAATGTTTGTTTTAATATCATGGAAATCATCAGAGAAAACCGGCCCAGCAGGCCATAAAGCAGGCCCCCAACCAGCCAAAAAAGTCCCACACGCTGACCTGTCAGACCAGCCCGTTATAGGCCAGTCCGAGCCTGGTCAGGGAGCAGGCATGAAATAAGCCAGGACTTTCTCAGAAAGAGTAAATTAGGAATGTAAACAAGGTATCCTAAAGGAGGTTTGGTAGAAAAACAAAAAGAAAAAAACAACACGAACATCTGGGTAAAGAATAACTTACTTCTGAGCCAAGAGGGTGAGAAGGGTGAGAAGGAGGGAAATATATCTGCTATTATCTGTCACTAAAATTTTAATAACCTACTCATTGGCTCAGAACCAGTAATGGGCATTTTATCCTCTGCTCCAGTATTTCAAAACTGGTATCAAATCTACAGATACAAGATTTATATTAAGAGAGTTTATTATGCTGGATAGCAATGCAGAGGGTTACTATTTGTCTGCTCTACACCCATTATTACCACCAAGCATGTTACTTTATGATGGGAACACAAATACATTTAGCAGGATTTTGTGAAAACACTCTTTTGGCTCTTTTTCAAACCAATTCGTGGTTATGCCCATGATTAGAATGTCTTGGTTCCTATTCTTGGGGCCCTCATGGTTGTTGATGACTGCTTTGATTTAGTTGAAATCACACATGTGACTTTCGGGGGGAGAGAGATTTGTAAGGAATTATCACTTTGCATTTCACCCACTAAGCCCTCCTCTGGTGGAGCCAGAGCCGAGACTTGCCAGCAGTTTGAGCTGCTCATAAGCTACATGGCCATCAGCATCTTTACCAGTCATGCATTGCTGCCTCCACCCAGTCATTGTCATCCACAAGGCTCCAATACTGCTGCCAGTGAGCCATAAACATGCAGTCTAAGCAGGACTTTCCATGATCAAAAGGGGAACAGAGTAGGGTGTGAAAACATTCTTTCTATTTGCCGTCTCAACGGCAAAACAGCAGCCAAATCACTCTTTTGATATCCTTCTTGAAATCTCACAAATGCTCTGTGCAATAAATTGGGTTATTAGTTGCAAAGGATGTGAGGCGTTCACAAGCAAGAGCTCCACAGTTAACGCTTTACTGGGAACCAAGTGCCCTATTATAGTACTTGACTCTCTCGGGTAGCGAAGCAGAGCAGACGAAGCAGAGCAGAGCAGTCCAAAGCCTACTCCGGAGACGTGGTGTGGGCTAATAGTCCCAATTCGCTGCCATCAACTATAATACTCAATAACTTATTGTCTAGTCGGTGCATTTTCTTTCAAAAAGGAAAGTTACTTTCATTACCCACACTACTAAATACTATGTATTAAATTACAAATATACATCAATCAGGTAGATGGAGGTGCTTTGCTGACAACCTCACATCACATTACACCCCGAATGGATCCTGAGCACCATAGTCACAATACCCCACGCCTATAACAGATTCGACATCACAATAGAAAGGGGTTTCATTTTAATTAAGGTAGGCCTACTGGCTTTGATAAGGGGGCATCACATTAATAATAACTGTCACATGTTATATGTTGTCAGAGTAACATTTTATAAAGGGTGTCAGTATATACAAAGCAAGCCAATTGGCTTTGTCAGGGTGTCACCATATTTGTATAATCAGCCACATCATGTTTGAACCTTATAACACCATTGTAACACAATTTAAATCAGTAAGCACAGTATAAATTTATAAATAACCAATAGCATTCACTGTAATAGTAAACTGGTCCTTGCTCAGTACCAATATTGGCAATAAAGCAATTGAATTTAAATACGTGTGTCTGAGTCTTGCTTCACTGTCTACAGGCCACAAAATGCAGACATCGGACAAACCACAAGGAGTTCCCACATTCCAGAGTCCGAGAGCAAAAGCTCCTGCTCCAGAAGTGCTTTGTTCAATGGCAAACCTCTTAGCTTTGTCATTTCCTGGTAGAGGTAGGGTTACTTTTTACCCAACATTCCTGGGGTGCAGGAGAAGCTCCTGCAGGCCCACACACACCTAAAGTATCGTTGGTGGTGCCCCTGACATCCTGGCACCACCACAATCAGAAGCAATTAAGCAAATTACCCCATGCAGCGCAATATGGGGCACGCTAGGTGAGAGCAATGCATATTTTATTAGCAGGTTAGCCGGCTGTCCTTCCTTGCAGCCACAGCCCCACGCTGTGGTCTATTTCTTTTTTTGTTACAGTTTTCTTTTTTACTGGATACCTGTGCTCAGCTGGGCACAGTATGCTGCAGCACTGGAGGGCAGCATGGAAATCCCACTACTGCGTTGCCCTGCCAGCTCTGTGTCCGGCCAACAGGATCCCAACATGAACAAGAGCAGGCATTTTGATTCTCACACCTGTGTCCTTACAGGCAGATTGCTATGCTGCTGTGCCTCCCCAGTCTCCCAAGTCACAGGCAAGGGGAGCAGGAGGCAGTGCAGTAGGATTGTTCTCTTCTGTCCAGGGAAGATGGGGTTCCTTCAGGACAATTTGCATTACCTCGGCCTTAGAGGACTGGTCCTCTGGGCAAAAAGAGCCTCTGGGGAAGGGGCCCCCTCGCACACACCTCCCCATTCCAAAATGAATTAATGGGTATGCATTGACCCCCGGTCCTTGGCCCTGCATCGGGGAATTTTAGAAGATGACAGCAGAGAGCAGTGCATCCTCTTTTCTTTGCTTTTGGTGGATTTTCTGGCTCCTGCTCCAGACCTGTCCTCTGCCTGGCCTCTACCAAAGATTTTCTAGTAAGCATTACAGACCCACTCTGACTGTCTACTAATAGTGAAAGGTTTATCCCAGGTCAGCACCAATCCTTGCTGAGCCCCTTCTGTTACAGGCTACCTATGTGCAGTTACTGGGCTGGGTGAGATGGTAGTCTCACATGTGTAGCCTACACACATGTACAAATGCATGTGCACACATGTTCACGTGTAACCAGTCCAGTGCCTCTTGCCCTATCTGTGCAGTAGTGGCCTTATTTTAAAAAGCGGATACTGGCAATTAACAAGCTTAGCCCAATTATTCTGAATTGACTGTAAGTGAAACTCCGATAGTGAGAATCCCTCACAGTAAAATTCTAAAAATCGGTAGTCATAAGCAGAAAATCCTGGTGGACCAAATGGGTGGAACTCATTTGCTACACTCTTACATTCCATACACTCAGCAACAATGTGGCCATGAAAGGCATTCATAAAAAAATCACATTCCTTACTGTTGCAGTTGGTGCTGTACATGGTGCAGGATTATGTTATGTTCATTGTCTCATTCGCTTTCAACATATAACCCATAGCTATTTCAGGAATATACTGTTTGGGATTTTCCTTGTGGACAATAATTTCATCACGAACCATCTCATTGTTTGTCATTATATTGTAAGTCACACAATGATAAAAAGGTAAGATGTTAACAATGTAAGCTGATAAGGGGCAAGTGGTGAATGGTATGAGGTTATGGGTAAAGAGTAAGGAGCTAATGGCAGTGGGTAAGGGTAAGACATTAAGAGTAAGGTTGATGGTGTAATGGTAAGTGGTAAAGGGTGCATGGTTAAACGTAAGGGGATAAGGGGTTAAGGTTACGGGTTGAGGATTATGGTGTAGGGGATAAGGTTAAGATTAGGGGGTCAAGGATAAGTGGTAAAGCGGAGTGAATAAGAGTTTAAGGGAATAAGAGTATGAAGTTAAAGGTAGGAGTATAAGGGAAAGGTTTAAAGGGCAAGGTATAAGGGTAATGGGGTCAAGGTTTTAGGGTAAGTGGTAAAGTATAAGGGGATACCAGGTTAATGGTAAGAGTAGGAGGGTAAAGGAGTCAGAGAAAAGGTTAAGGGTAAAGGTTACGGGTAAGTCTAAAGAATTAAGAGAGCAGAGTAAGTATGACCTTTGGTTAGCTTTAGTTATAACACCTCGATGTGTCCTTAAAATCCTCACAAGTTCACCTAAAAACAAAAGTTTACAACTGCATTTACAAATACAGTTACAAAGTTGTGGTTAGGAGCATAATCCAAAACTCACACAACAGCCAATCAAACCATATCTCGTACTTCAAATGCAGTGCTTATCACCACACCCTAAATGAAACAGATGCAAAGATAAATGTGGTAAATCATTTTAGAAATGAGATTACAAATCACATTGTGCCTACCACTTTGACAGAAATCACTTTGAATATTATATCATTTATTGGCTTTATTATGTGTTGTTTTTTAATTACATTTCACTTATACTTGTTATTTATTGGTGTAAATGTTGTGTGGTAATAAGGTTTTACCCGTCCACCGCAGGTTAAGCGCAGTACCCTAGCTACAGGGCTATCCCTGAAGTGAAATATGTAGAATATGATCAAAAACCCAAAGAAATCCACTAAAAAGCAAAGATTAAAGTATAATTATATTTAGTTGTTTTTTTTAAGCAACATATTTTTAAAGCTCCTCTGAAATGTAATAATAAAAATAAAGTAAACGTAAAAATGGCTAAAAAAGCAAAACTTAAAATTTTGCCAGTATGGTTAGGTAACCTAACCATAATGTGTGCACTCATCATGCACTGCTTATGAACTCACATATGACATCACTCAACACTACCAAATCTCCTTAATTGGAATATAAGCCCATATTACACAGTTACCTGTTATATATTCTCTTTTTCACTCTCTCTCTGGTGGGGTGATGAAGTCCCCTTGTGTCCTGAGGACTTCAGGACTGAAGTGGAGTTCATCCCCGAAGCAGCAGTGCGCCAGGAGGTGCATTTGCAGAGTGGTGTAAAAAGGGGGCATGGCCTCGTACCAATCTCAGCAATCCAGCTGTGTGGGGCTTACTGGAGGTACCTGGTGGGCTAGTTGTCCCCCAGGGACCCTCAGTATTCAAGGGGACTTAATCCCCCAACTTAGAACGTGCCAAGAGGTGCGTTTGCATAGTGGTGGAGAAAGGGGGCGTGGCCTATAAAAAACCTTAGAAATTCACTGAAAAAACCATAGGTTTCAGGGACGTTATAGTTAAAAATTAGCATTTAAAAAACCTTTGAAATTCACTGAAAAAACCATAGGTTTCAGGGACGTTGAGCTAACTCAACTAACTATAACAGCCGAATTTCTCTGGTTTTGTACGAGTGAAATGTCCAACTAACTATAACGTCCCTGAAACCTGTGGTTTTTTCAGTGAATTTCTAAGGTTTTTTAAATGCTAATTTCTAACTATAATGTCCCTGAAACCTATGGTTTTTTCAGTGAATTTCAAAGGTTTTTTAAATGCTAATTTCTAACTATACCGTCCCTGAAACCTGTGGTTTTTTCAGTGAATTTCTATGGTTTTTTAAATGTTAATTTCTAACTATGCCTACAGAGGTAGGACATGTGCAGAAAGAGGAAGAAAGGTGCAGAAAGAAGCAAGAGATATGCAGAAAGAACCAACAGAGGGGTAGAAAGAGGCCTTGTTGCAAAGTCATCCTGTGCCCTGGGCACCCCCCAACTTTTTGCTGACTGGTACTGGTGGTAACTGACTCTGACTGACCCTGGGCTCTGCCTAACCAGGCCCGGAGCAGTGCTTTGCTGAAAGACACTTAGAATACAGTGAAAACACCTACATACACTAAGGTACACTATGGGTTGGGGTACCCCTGTGATTGTCATGACCTCCCCTGTAAGGCCCTAGTACATAATAGGGCAGGGGGATTAAAACTACCTCTAAGTCCCTAGCATATAATAGGCCATGGCAGTTTAGAGACCAGCAGCCCTTTTCTGCACTTGCATGTGTGCACTGCTGAGCCTGAGGTCAGTTTAAAAGTAGCCCTGTGTGTGCAGAAAGAGGCAAGAGAGCTGCAGAAAGAGGCAAGAGAGGTACAGAAAGTGGAAGAGATGAGCAGAAAGAGGCAAAAGAAGTGCAGAAAAAAAAGAAAGTTGCAGAAAGAACCAACAGAAATGCAAAAAGTGGCAAGAAAGGCGCAGAAAGAAGCAAGAGTGGTTTGCACACCATTAGTACCAATTTAACACCCACATTTAGCAATAAGTAACAGGTGACCATTCTAGGTTTGCAAAGGGCCTTCCACCACGCTGTAACACTTGTTGCTGCATTTTTGGTAACGTTTGAGCCGTTTGAGCTAGAAACAAGGGTTTTTGTTCAAATCTGCAGATTAGGCAGCAGATGATGGATTATGTGGCTAATGCGGAAAATGTATAATTGTGCGAAAGTCGGTGCAGCCAAACAGTCGCATAATTCCAGTGGCCCTGCTCATACCTCTGACTAGGTCCAGAAGTGCTCCTCAGTGATTCCTTCTTTCTTTTGTCTCATTGAGTTCATAATTTAGCTTCTATGGACACGAGGAAGACTAAACCTGAGGTTATCACTCCACAACACAGACTACCATACCACATAATTACTCTCCATAACACATAATCCCACTCTACATAATTCTTATACACTAAATACCACATACTTTCTATCCACATAATTTCACTGCACAACATACCACATAATTCCACTACACACAAAGTACATCCACTCCACTCCAAAAAACATTAGTAAAAAACTTTTAGATTTACAACGCCAATAGCTCTAACTCTTGCAAATGCGAGACCTATTCCATTACAAATGCTTCTTTAACTGGTAGTCATGTTTGCAGAGTGGTGGAGAAAGGGGGCTGGGTCTTCAACCAGCGCTCAGGAATTCCTCTGCGTAGGACTTACAGGAGATACCAGGAGGGCTACTTGGCCGCCAAAGTCCCTCAGGAGTAAAGTGGACTTCATTCCCCAACCAGTACTGTGCCAGGAGGCGCATTTGCAGAGTGGTGGAGAAAGGTGAGCGTGGCCTCGGAAGACCTCTCAGCAATCCCACTGGGGGCCAGCTACCCCTCCTATTACCTCCAGTAAGTCCCACACAGCAGGATTGCTAAGTTCTCATAGCAGGCCACGCCCCCTTTCCCCACCACCCTGCAAACGCACTTCCTGGCGTGCTCTTGGATGAGGATTAAAGTCCCCTTCGCTGCTGGAGGTTCTTAGGGGCCAACTAGCCTACCTGATACCTCCATTATGTCCCAGATGGTGGGATTGCTGAAAGGTGGACACAGGCCATGCCCCCTTTCTCCACCACTCTGCAAAAGCACCTCCTGGCGTGTTCTGCGTTGGGGGATGAAGTCCCCTTGAATCCTGAGGGTCCCTAGGGGCCAACTAGCCCACCATGTACCTCCAGTAGGTCCCACACAGCTGGATTGCTGAGAGTGGTCCGAGGCCATGCCCCCTTTTTACACCACTCTGCAAACGTGTCTCCTGGCACACTGCTGGTGGGGCAATGAGGTCCTCTTGTGTCCTAAGGACCTCAGGACTAAAGTGGACTTCATCCCCCGAGCAGCAGTGCACCAGGAGATGCGTTTGCAGAGTGGTGTAAAAAGGGGGCGTGGCCTCGGACCAGTCTCAGCAATCCAGCTGTGTGGGGCTTACTGGAGTTACCTGGTGGGCTAGTTGGCCCCCAGGGACCCACAGGATTCAAGGGGACTTAATCCCCCAACTTAGAATGCACCAGGAGGTGCATTTGCAGAGTGGTACAGTGAGTGGGCGGGGCCTCCGGCGAGATGCCGGCTTTTTTTTTTTTTTTTAATAATAATTAAATATTCGGGAGGGGGGCCGCATGGCCCCCCTTCTTGGGCCACTTCTGGCCCTGGGGACCCCATCCCCTGGGGCCTGGCCAGCCTTTATGTTTTTTTTTATTTTTGGAGGGGGGCCGCGTGGCCCCCCTCTTGAGGCCAATTATGGCCCCAGGGACCCCATCCCCCAGGGCCTGGCCAGCCTTCTTTTTAAAAAAAAATAATTTGGGAGGGGGCCGCATGGCCCCCCTCAGGCCAATTGTGGCCCCAGGGACCCCATCCCCCGGGGCCTTGCCTCAGCGTTGGGGCCCATGGGGGGAGCACCAATGCCCCCACAGTCCCAGCCGGCTCCCCACCTCCTGCTGGAGCCGGCACTGCTTTTGGGCAAAGGGAGCTGCTAACATGCAGCTTCCCTTGCCCAAAAGCAATTCTGCTTTGCTTCTTGGAAGCGAGAGCAGGTTTCCTGCTCTCGCTTCCAAGAAGCAAAGCAGTGTTTGCTATGGCAGGGCGTGAGCCGTGCTCCCACCCTGCCATAGCAAACGGCAATGTCCCGGGAGTGGGCACCCCGGGACATTGCAGGAGCCGGCCCTGGGGGTTGGCAGTCCCGAGGGCCATGGAGGGCTCCAGAAGGGGGGCCGCGTGGCCCCCCTCCCTTTGTCAAAATAGCCCTGGGGAGGTGGTGGTCCCCGGGGCCCGGGGGTCCGCAATGGACCTCCGTAGTTAAATAATTAGTGCCCCGGGGAGGTGGTGGTCCCCGGGGCAGTGTGGGGGGGCAGGAGCCCCCCCACACTTTTTAATTTTAATTTAAGCCCCGGGGAGGTGGCGGTCCCCTGGGCAGCGTGGGGGGGCAGGAGCCCCCCACGCATTTTTTTACAAGCCCCGTGGAGTTGGCAGTCCGTGGGTCTGCAGGGGGGCTGATGCCCCTGCACATAATGGATGAAGCCCCGGGGAGGTGGCGGTCCCCGGGGCTGCAGGGGCTAATTTATTGCACATTGCCCCCGGGAACTGGCCCACCTGGGGGCTTATAGAAACCGAAGTGCGGGAGCCCGCGCTTCATTTTTTAAAAATTTTCTCGGCCGGATTCGCACACCCAGCGCGAATTCAGCCGATTTAAAAAAAAAAAAAAAGCTTTTTTTGGCCCTAGGGGTTCTTGTGGGACCCCCTGAGCAGGCCTAGGGGGTCAGGGTGTTTCTACCCTCCCCCCTTTTCTTGTTTTTTAATCTTTTTTTTACTGTCTCGTGACTCGGTTTTACCGAGTCACAAGATGGCTGCCAACACTTCCTGGTTTGGAGTGTTGACAGCCAATCAGAATGAAGCTCGTGCTCGGGAGGGTTCGCGAATCCTCCTCGGTGCTCAGATATATCAATTTTAATTTTTTGAATTTCTCAGCAACTACAGAACGGATTTACACCATTTAAAAAAAAGGGTGCTTTCTGAACCAAGAGCTACCTTTTGCCAAATTTGGTGTAATTCCGTTCAGCAGTTCGGGCTGTAGCCTGTTCCAAAATTTCTATGGAAATTAACAGGAAGAAAATGTGTTTTGGGACCCCCCTTTTTTCTCGGCCCCCGCTTGACGAATCACCACAAAACTTTCAGGACAGGAGCTGACCTGAGTGAACCATTGGTTTGGAACATTTCGCAAAGATTCGTCAAATGGCGCCAAAGATATTGGCAAAAGAAAAAATGCTTTTTGAATAGAAACAAGGTTCTAACTATAACTACCTACTGGCGACTGCCAGTAGGTAATATATATATATATATATATATATATATATATATATATATATATATATATAATTCACTGAAGAAAACAAAGGTTACAGGGACGTTATAGTTAGGCTCAGAGTTCACCCGTACAAAACCAGTGAAATTCAGCAGTTACCTGAGCTAACTATAACTTACGACCCCGCAATGCACTGCTTATGACCTCCCATATTACATCACTCATGGCATGGTCCGTGACATCACTCATGACATCTCAAATGACATCACTGATTACATCATCCAGTCAGTGTAAGTATTTTCCAAGAGTTTATGATTGTTAAACATATATACTGAGCTACTACAAAAGTTAAATCAGTATACTAGGTGAACTACTAATGAGTGATACTACTTCTAACATATAATATATGAGTGGCTGTATGACTTCGTGTATCTGTGTGTGAGTGAGTGTCTGAGTGGCTGGATGGGTGCGCGAATGGCTGGATGGGTGTATAAGTGGGTATGTGAGTAGCTGTGTGGGTCAGTCAGTGGCTGTGTGAGTGGCTGTATTGGTGAGTGAGTGTATCAGTGGCTATATGGGTGAGTGAGTGGCTGTGTCAGTGACTGTATGGGGGTGAGTGGGTGTGTGAGTAACCGTGTGAGTGAGTGGGTGTCTGAATGGTTGTATGAGTGAGTGACTTGGTGTCTAAGTGGCTGTATGGGTGAGTGAGTGGCTTTTTGAGTGGGTGTTTTGTTAAGTGAGTTGGTGGGTGAGTGGCTGTATTTGAGTGTGCATGTCTGTGTGAATGGCTGTATGGGTGAGTGAGCAGATGTGGGAGTCCTTGTATGGATGTGTGAAAGTGGTTGTTTGAGTATGTAAATGAGTGTGTGAGTGCTTGTATGCATGAGTGAGTGGCTGTGTTGAGATGTTGTTTGGGTGAGTGAATGGGTGTATGAGTGGCAATATAGGTGAACAAGTAGGTATGTGAATAGCTGTATAGGTGAGTGTGTGGCTGTGTGAGTGGCTTTATGGGTAAGTGAGTGGTTGTATGAGTAGCTTTATGGGTGTGAGTGGCTGTGTGAGTGGCTGTATGAGTGAGTGAGTGGGAGTGTGAGTGGCTCTATGGATGAGTGAGTGGTTGTGTGAGTACTTGTATGGGTCTTTGAATGGATATGTGAGGGGTTGTATGGGTGTGTGAGAAGGTGTTGAGAGGTTGTATAGGGGTGTGAGATGGTGTATGGGTGGTGTTGTGGATGATGTCATCAGTGATATCATTTGAGATGTCATCAGTGATGTCACTAACCATGTCATGAGTGATGTAATATGTGAGGTCATGAGCAGTGCATTGTGGGGGCGTACGTTATAGTTAGCTCAGGTTGAATTTTACTGGTTTTGTACGAGTGAAATCTAAGCCTAACTGTAACGTCCCTGTAACCTTTTGTTTTTTCAGGTAATTTCTAAGCTTTTTTTAATTCTATTTCCTAACTGTAAGATCCCTGTAACCCTTGTTTTTTTCTGCAAATTTCTAAGGTTTTTTTAATGTTATTTGCTAACTATAACATCCCTGTAACCTTAGTTTTTAATGAATATTACTTCCTTTTCTAATGTTATTTCCCAACTATAACATCCCTTTGTTTTTTAAGAACATTTCTACATTTATTTAAATTTTATTTCCTAACTGTAACTTGTAACCTTTGAGAGTGAGTGTGTGAGTGAGTGCATGAGTGTCTCAGTGGGTATGTGAGTGTCTCAGTGGGTATGTGAGTGTCTCAATGGGTGTGTGAGTGGGTGTGTGACTGTCTGAGTGGGTATGTGAGTGGGTGTGTGAGTGTCTATGTGGGTGGCTGAGTGGGTGCATGAGTCTCTGAGTGAGTATCTGAGTGGGTCTCTGAGTGGGTGTGAGATTGTCTGAGTGGGTTTGAGAGTGCCTCAATGAGTGTGTGAGTCAGTCTGACAGTCAGTGCATGAGTGTCTGTGAGTGGGTGTGTGAGTCTCTGAGGGGATCTGTGAGTGGGTGTGTGAGTCTCTGAGGGGATCTGTGAGTGGGTGTGTGAGTCTCTGAGTGGGTCTTTGAGTCAGTGACTGAGTCTTTGAGTAGGTCTGTGAGTGGGTGTGAGAGAGTATGAGTGGTTCAGTAAGTGGGTGCATGAGTGTCTGAATGGGTCTGTGAGTGGGTGTGGGTGTATGAGTATCTGAATGGGTCTGTGAGTGGCTCTGAGAGTGTCTGAGTGGTTCTGTGAGTTATAGCATGAGTGTCTGAGTGAGTCTATGAGTGCGTGTAAGAGTGTCTAAGTAGGTCTGTGAGTGGGTGTGTGAGTGGGTCTGTCAATGGGCATGTGAGTATTTTAGTATTTGAGTGGGTCTGTGAGTGGGTGTATCAGTGTCTGAGTGGATCTGTCAATGGGTGTGTGAGTGCTTGAGTGTGTGAGTGGGTGTCTAAGTGTCTGTGTGGGTATGTCAATAGCTGTGTCAGTGACGGGGCCACAATGGAAGTGCACCTGCCTCTTTATCCAAAAAGAGTCCACAGTTCTGCACAAAATATCTACCCAAGTGGAGTACTTTCTACTGGTTAATTACTTATTGCTACCTCCTTGGGTAAATGTTCAGTACATATTCTACACTACAGTTGCATAAAGAAGCACAAGGAAATGTCTCCAGTCACCTTGTGTGTGTTTTGGCAATGTGATTGTTCCTCATGCGTCTTTATCCAGAAACTTGTCATAACATGAATCTTGCTATAGAGAAGATGACGAGAGTACAAAGAGGTAAATCTCCACCAAGCAAGGACGCTTCCTCTTAACTATATGAAGTAAGTGTTTTTTGTTTGGTGGAAATGTCCTCACATTCCTCATCATCATGAACGCATCACCAAAATTGGCACGAAAAGTACTGGGGAGCCTTTTGGTAAGTTGCCCATCATCCTGGCAAAAGACGGGAAGACGATTGCATACTACTAAGGTGAATGGAGCGGGGCCAAACGGGCAGAGCTTCAGGTGATTTTACACATCTGTATACTCATGTTAATTTAAAGGCAGAACCATGGACTCTGCTTTCACCAGGTAAGGACAAGAAATAACCCACTCGTCACAGTCACTACACATTGCACTCCAATAGCTCAATGATGCATTCACCACCACGAAGCATTTCATATCAGTTTTCAAGTTGGAAATGCTGAGAAAATACACTTTCTTTGCCATTGTCAAGACCAGGAGGTCAGAATCATTTGTCCGTTACACAAGTGGAGCTTCAATTGGGGCACCTGCTATGTTGATATATGTAAGTGAATACGGAGGAGAAGGACAGACTTGCTGGCGACGTTGAGGAATCCCCATTACTACTTGTAATATACATGGGCGACGGTGCAATACACTGTACCATACAAATATTGGGAATATATTGTTGGTGATGCTAAGTAAATACAGAGGCGCTCCAAATTATCTTTACAATTGATCTCCTCCTGTGAGGGTGTATGATTTCTCTCAAACAGATTCATTCACTTTAATCCCTAGGAGTGTTTTGGGCGGCCAATACAGGACTACATTGGAGTATATTGTTCTATGTGAGAAGTCAACTGCTGCATCACAACCGTTATGAATAATAATTTTTGCTGGCATCTGTTTCGAAGTGTACTTTTCGAGTGATACATTGTTTGCCCTGAGGAAGTTCCCTATATGGGAATGAAACGCGTTGGCTGGATTGTCTATACTCAATGAATTTTAAAAGAATTTTTGGAATAAAGAAGTTATTTTTCTAAACTACCTTGGCTTATTGGACTTCTTGAGCTGCACACCCCCGTTTGTTACAATGTAAGTGTTTCCCGTTGAGGTTTAATTTCTGTAAAAATTAAGCAGGTCCTCGTGCCAGCTCCCCCTGTGACAGTTCTCCTATCCAGCTTGACCACAGTCTGCTACCCTCTGCTGCCTGTCTACCTGCTGCCCTCTGTCTGTGCCTCCTCTCCTCATTTCTTGGCCTATTTTGCCTTTTCTGCTTGCTTTTCTGCCCTCCGATTTGCCTTTTTCTGCTTGTTTTTCTCTCCTCTGTTTGACCTTTCCTGCTTGTTTTTCTGCCTTCTGTTTTGCCTTTTCTGCCTTATGTTTTGCCTTTTCTGCTCATTTTTCCGCCCTCCATTTTGCCTTCACTGCTGATTGTTCTGCCCTCTGTTTTGCCCTCTCCTGCTCTGTTGTGCCTTTTCTGCTAGTTTTTCTGCACGCTGTTTTGCCTTTCCTGCTCATTTTTCTGCCCTTCGCTTTGACTTTTCTGCTGGTTTTCTGCCCTCTGTTTGTCCTCTTCTTCTCAGTTTTGCCTTTACTGCTCATTTTTCTGCCCTCTGTTTTGCCTTTTTCTGCCCTCTGTTTTACCTATACTGCTCGTTTTTCTGCCCTCTGTTTTGTCTTTTCTGCTCATTTTTCTGCCCTCTGTTTTTCTCTCTTCTGCTCTGTTTTGCCTTTTCTGCTCGCTTTTCTGCCCTCTGCCTTTCTGCAATGGGGGAGGGGCTTCGTGCGGTCCACCTCCCAGGGCCGATTTCATCCCGTGGGATCCCATCCCCTAGGGCCTGGCCAAAATTCAAAGGGGGAGGGAAGCAGCGTTGTCCCCTCCTTGGGATGATTTCGGCCTGAGGACCCATCCCCCAGGGCCCGCCCACATCTACCTGGGTGCCATGGCCCCATCCAGGGCACCCAGTGCTTTGAGGGGGACCGTGGTGGGGGACTTAATGCCCCTGCAGTCCCAGTTGACTCTCTGCCTCCTGCGGGAGCTGACATTGCTCCGGCATGCAGAGAGCTGCTAAATATGCAGCTCCCTTTGTGCGGGAGAAATCTCTCATATGTTTCCCTGCTCCCATGACACATTTTATGTGTATTGCTTCGTCGTGTTTGAGCCTCCATGTGGGAGAGTGGCATTCTATATTATCTGGGAGTGCGAAGCAATACAGGGGGCTACGCGGTTGGTGGTCGTCCCTGGGGATAAAAAGAGCCCTAGGAGGGGGGACCTGTGCACTCCCCTCCTTTGTTTTTTTGAAATACCCTCATGCCCCTGGGACCTGGCCTACCTGGGGACTAAAGTGAAAATAAGCGCAGGGGACTGTGCTTGTTTTTTTTAAATTTATTGCTGAGAAGTTGCGAACCCGTCACAATTTTAGCCGCAATATTTTTTTTAAAAGATTTTTGCCCTGGCGGTGTCCGTGGGTGACCCCAAAACCACAGCTAGGGGATCAGGGTATTCCTACCCTCCCTCGCTTTTCATTCCTGGCTGAATTGTTGGCAGCCAATCAGAACTCTGCACGAGATCAGGAGGATTCGTGGAGGGGTTACATCCCTATATTTACAAATTCAGTTTTCTTTCAATAACTCTGAAATTACTGAATGGATTTATACCAAATAACAAAAAGTACTCATTTTGGACCAAGAGCTATCTTTCTGGCAAATTTGGTGTAATTTCGTTCAGCGGTTCGGGCTGTAGTCATGTTCAAATTCCGTATGGGAATTAACATGGGACAATTAACCCCACAACTTTCCATGCACAACTAGACGGAGTACAACACTTTTTGGGGGGATATTTCATGAAGATCCATCAACTGCCACCAAAAATATAAGAAAATCAGAAAACGCTTTTCATATGGAAACTAGGTCCTACCTATGACTACCTACTGGCGACCGCCAATAGGTTATATATATACATATATATATATAATAATAATAAAAATTACACAACCCCCCTGGGAGACCCATTGTCTCATCAAATGAAAGTTTCTTGGAAAACACAGCTATATACATCAACTCGTTCCTTTTCCCTTTTGTAAAAACACTTCCATCATATTGCAAAGACAGTGGGAATTTCCTCACCAAAATCAATGATCTCACTTGGAGTGATTCCTGTATCATGATTACACTTGACGTCACCGCCCTCTATACCTCCATTGATCATGATTTTGGGGTGCGTGCTTGTGAGTACTATCTGAAAAAAAGACCAGCATGTTTTCTGGAACACACGTGAATGCTCTTGGAGATGATCCGTGTCTGCTTGAAGGACAATATCTTCATGAGTGATGGGAGTCTGTATAGGCAAAACATGGGGACTGCTATGGGCACCTGCTTTGCCCCCAGCTTTGCAAACCTGGTTATGGGCTGGTGGGAAAAGCAGGTGGCCTGGGCAGATGAGAATGCAGAGTATGTGCAACGCACTTTGATCTGGTCCCGTTATATTGACGATTTATTCTTGTTATGGAACGGGTCTAGATCGGAGGCAAAGGAATATGTTAGAATTCTTAATGAAAATTCTTTCAACCTGCATTTCACTACACACATGAGCGTCAGCGAGATAACCTTTCTGGATATTTTGCTACATGTGAAGGAGGGTAAAATCAACACTACAGTGCATCGCAAGATGACAGCTGGGCATAGCACTCTGCATTTTAAAAGCCAGCATCCGACTAATTTGAAAGAAAGCATCCCCTATGGGGAAACATTGAGGCTTAATTAGATTTTCAGCCAGGAGCATGAGTTCCAAAGCCAGTTGCAAAAAATGAATGAGAGATTTTGCAAGCGGGGATACTTCCTGAAAACATTAAATACGGCAAAACTGAAATCCAAAAACATCACTAGAGACCAGCTTCTTTACCCCAATGATAGAACGCAAAAGGAAATTACACCAGCTAGATTCATCACGTTTCAATCACGTCTCCCAAAGTATATCAGATTATGAGAAAACATTGGCAGGTAGTAAGGAATGATACAATAATTGGAAAAGATTTACCTATGGCACCACCAGTAACATACAGGAAGGCAGGACATTGGGGGACAGCCTCACACACAGCTATTTTACCAGGAGCCGCAAACCTGATACGTGGTTATCCACGACAAAGGGGTTTTTCAAATGCAATCACTGTAACGCCTGCAGGATGGTGAGAAATGTTTCGACCTTCAAGTCCACTGATGGGCATAAAAGGAAGGTGAATGGGTTTTGCAATTGCAATATGGATCATTGTGTCTATGTACTCAGCTGTCCCTGTCCCCTTATGTATGTGGGGAGTACTATCTTCCCCCTTAAAAAGCGCATACTGGAACATCAGCGGGCAATCAGGAATCATGATTTTACGTTTTCTGTAGCTAAACATTTCTATGATAAACATGAAAGCGGTCCTGGGCTGTTGATGTTCTTTGCCGTGGACAGAATCCCCCCCAACATAAGAGGAGGCAATAGAACCATGAATCTGAGATGCCTAGAATCAAGGTATATTCTGGATTTAAATACTAAATTCCCAAATGGGTTGAACAGGGATGAGGAGTTAGAGGTACATTTGGGATGATCCTGCATCATCCATTCTCCTCGCCTCCGGTCTTTGCCTTTTCATCTTCCCCGAGGGATTTACAAGTCTAGGATGAAATGTTGAGCAATGACAGATTAGTCTACACTTGCACTTAGGCACCTTAGGCATTTATGATTCTAATGTCTAACTGAGCTGCAATATATGGGCAAATTGTTGCACTCAGACACCATAGATATTTCACGTGTCTTGTAGATTTATAGCTATTTATTGTATTTTTATATATAGAAGGATTATTTTTATAATGTATTTGATATGGACAAACCTAAATATGAATTTTAGAAGAAATATTATATAGGGATTGACTTATATTATAGTGTGTCAGATTCATTATCAAATTAGTACCTATAACCTTCTTGTGTAATAGCTTTTACAATTCATAATATATGGAATGTGTTTGGGGTGATCTGAATGCTCTGTCTTAGTTAAGGCTCTCCAGAATAAGCTGTCAGCACGATTCCCTTGACCATATGATGTGTTCATATTAATTAAGGCACTGGCCCAAGAGTTCGCTTCACCAACCTCCAAGGTTCCAATATCCAAGCATGATATATGAAATGTAATGAAATGATAAGCTGGCTTTTTTATATAAAAGAATTTTTATAAATGTTACGAAAAAAGAGTATAAATACAAAAATGATTACAGAAATAGGAACATATATGAATATGCAACAGCCATCTAAAAAACACAGTCTTGAGAGGATTATGACATAGAGGGTAACGGAGGTTTTTCTTGTATGTCCATGATTGACTGTGCCTTTAAAAATTATTGTCTTGTAATGCAATGTGACTTTGACAAAGGCTGGGACCAGACAAAACGCGTCAAGACGGACATGGTGATGCAGATTTAAGAAAATAAAAGATTTTTTGACTTGCCTGGAGTGCCCATCATTGCTCTTGTGTACGAGAGTTTTTGAAGCATATATATATATATATATACATATAGTCAGCCGAAACGCGTCTCTCTTATCTGCTGGTCGGAGGAGGCTCTATGAAATAAAAAAGCCTTAAACCAGCAGCCCTCGTGTGCGTGCTCTTTTCCAGTTGGAGCAGAGGTTACTTTGGATATATATATATATATATATATATATATATATTATCTACTGGCGGTCGCCAGTAGATAGTTATAGTTACAACCTATTATCCATAGGAAATCCGCGACATTCTATTTGAAATAACTCTCTTGCCGGTTGACGTATCTTCGCAAAATTTTCAAAATTTGTGGGGCGCTCCGGTCCGCTCCTACCCTGAAAGTCTCGGGGGATTCGTCAAGCGGGGGCCGAGAAAAAAGGGGGTCCCAAAACGCGTTTTCCCCATGCAATTTTCCATAGGAAACTTTAGACACGGCTACAGCCCGAACTGCTGAACGGAATTACACCAAATTTGGCAAAGAGGTAGTTCTTGGTTCAGAAAGAACCCTTTTGTTAAATGGTGTAAATCCGTTCAGTAGCTGCTGAGAAAATGAAAAGTAAAAAAGATAGATATATCTAGGGCCGCGGATCCTCCCGAGCACGAGCTTTATGTTAATTGGCTGTCAACACTCCAAATCAGGAAGTGTTGGCAGCCATTTTGTCCCTCGGTAGAACCGAGGGACAGAAACAAGTGTGCAAAGCGCACAAAGGGGGCAGGGTAGAAACACCCTGACCCCCTAGGTCTGCTCAGGGTGTCCCACAAGGACCCCCTGGGCAAAAAAAAAATTTTTTTTTTTTTTTAAAAATCGGCAGGATGCGCTCCGGGAGCGCGAACCCTGCCGAAAAAAAAAAAAAATCGAAGCGCGGTCTCTCGCGCTCCGATGTTAATTGGCCCCCGGGTGGGCCAAGTCCCGGGGCATGCTGGGGGGGTTAATTTTATGTGTGGGGGCCTCTAAGGCCCCCAAGCCCCGGGGACCACCACCCCCGGGGCTTTATGTAGAATGGTGCGGGAGGGCTCTGAGCCCTCCCGCAGCCCCGGGGACCACCACCTCCCCGGGGCTTCTTTTTTTTTTATTAAAAACCTGTGTGGGGGGGCTCCAGCCCCCCCACACGCCCCGGGGACCACCACCTCCCCGGGGCACTAAGAAAAATTACAATGGGGGTCCGTTTTGGACCCCCAGAGCCCCGGGGACCACCACCTCCCCAGGGCTGTGCACTGAATGGGAGGGGGGCCGCGCGGCCCCCCTCCTGGAGCCCTTGATGGCCCTGGGGACCACCACCCCCAGGGCCGGCTCCTGCAGTGTCCCGGGGTGCCTACCCCGGGACACTGCTGTTTGCAATGACAGGACGGGAGCCTCGCGGCTCCCGTCCTGTCATTGCAAACTGCTTTGGATATTGGAAGAGAGAGCAGGAAACCTGCTCTCTCTTCCAATATCCAAAGCCGATAGCTTTTCCACATGGGGAGCAGCATGTTAGCTGCTCCCCATGTGTAAAGCAATGCCGGCTCCCGTAGGACACGGGGAGCCGGCGGGACTGTGGGGGATTGGGGACCCCCCACAGTCCCCAACGAGAGGGCCAGCCCCGGGGGATGGGGTCCCCGGGGCAAGTAGTGGCTCGGGAGGGGGCCACGCAGCCCCCCTCCCCCCAAAAAAAAAAAAAAACGATCGGGCCCACAGGCCCCGCCCCTTCCTTCACCACTCTGCAAACGTGCCCCCTGGCGCGTTTGCAGAGGGGGAACGAATTCCCCTTGAATACTGGGGTCCCTGGGGCCAACTAGCCCACCAGGAACCTCCAGTATGCGCCAGGGGCTGCCTTGCAGAGAGGTGTACAGAGGCCACGCCCCTTTTACACCTCTCTGGCGCTTTTGGAGGTATATGGTGGGCTAGTTGCACCCCAGGGACCCTCAGGATTCAAGGGGAGTTAATCCCCCGACTTAAAACGCGCCACGGGCGCGTTTAGCACAGTGGTGAAGGGAGGGGCGGGGCTTCAGGTGACATGTGTGCAAACAGGCCCCGTGGCGCGTTTTAAGATGGGGAATTAAATCCTCTTCAATCCTGAGGGTCCCTGGGGCCAACTAGCCCAACAGGTACGTCCAGAAAGCGCCACAGAGCTGCGTTGCAGAGAGGTGTAAAAGGGGTGTGGCCTCTGTACATGTCTCTGCAACGCAGCCCCCTGGCGCATACTGGAGGTTCCTGGTGGGCTAGTTGGCCCGTAGGGACCCTCATGATTCAAGGGGACTTAATCCCCCAACTTAAAACGCACCACGGGGTGCGTTTGCACAGATGTCACCTCAGGCCCCGCCCCCTCCCTTCACCATTGTGCAAATATTCCTCTAAAATCAGCCGAAATCCGAATTCCGATTTACTCACCTGTTATCAGGAGAGACCTCAGTGCTGCATCTTTCAGCCCAGTACTGATCCTCAAAAGTAATTTTAACCGTACTTACTGGTAACTTGAATTTCCTTCATAGGCTAACATTGACTGGTTTCACTTGGAAATTCTTCTAAGTGTGGAGTTTTGGAACTTTAAAATATTCCTCTAAAATCAGCCGAAATACGAATTCCGATTTACTCACCTGTTATCAGGAGAGACCTCAGTGCTGCATCTTTCAGCCCAGTACTGATCCTCAAAAGTAATTTTAACCGTACTTACCGGTAACTTGAATTTCCTTCATAGGCTAACATTGACTGGTTTCACTTGGAAATTCTTCTAAGTGTGGAGTTTTGGAACTTTAAAATATTCCTCTAAAATCAGCCGAAATACGAATTCCGATTTACTCACCTGCTATCAGGAGAGACCTCAGTGCTGCATCTTTCAGCCCAGTACTGGTCCTGAAAAGTAATTTTAACCATACTTACCGGTAACTTGAATTTCCTTCATAGGCTAACATTGACTGGTTTCACTTGGAAATTCTTCTAAGTGTGGAGTTTTGGAACTTTAAAATATTCCTCTAAAATCAGCCGAAATACGAATTCCGATTTACTCACCTGCTATCAGGAGAGACCTCAGTGCTGCATCTTTCAGCCCAGTACTGATCCTCAAAAGTAATTTTAACCGTACTTACCAGTAACTTGAATTTCCTTCCATAGCATATCATTGACTGCTTTTTGCTGAAAAAGTTTCTAAGTGTTGATTTTTGAAACATACAAATATTCCTCTAAAATCAGCCGAAATCCGAATTCAGATTTACTCACCTGTTATCAGGAGAGACCTCAGTGCTGCATCTTTCAGCCCAGTACTGGTCCTGAAAAGTAATTTTAACCGTACTTACCAGTAACTTGAATTTCCTTACATAGGCTAACATTGACTGGTTTCACTTGGAAATTCTTCTAAGTGTGGAGTTTTGGAACTTTAAAATATTCCTCTAAAATCAGCCGAAATACGAATTCCGATTTGCTCACCTGTTATCAGGAGAGACCTCAGTGCTGCATCTTTCAGCCCAGTACTGATCCTCAAAAGTAATTTTAACCGTACTTACCGGTAACTTGAATTTCCTTCATAGGCTAACATTGACTGGTTTCACTTGGAAATTCTTCTAAGTGTGGAGTTTTGGAACTTTAAAATATTCCTCTAAAATCAGCCGAAATACGAATTCCGATTTACTCACCTGCTATCAGGAGAGACCTCAGTGCTGCATCTTTCAGCCCAGTACTGGTCCTGAAAAGTAATTTTAACCGTACTTACCAGTAACTTGAATTTCCTTACATAGGCTAACATTGACTGGTTTCACTTGGAAATTCTTCTAAGTGTGGAGTTTTGGAACTTTAAAATATTCCTCTAAAATCAGCCGAAATACGAATTCCGATTTACTCACCTGTTATCAGGAGAGACCTCAGTGCTGCATCTTTCAGCCCAGTACTGATCCTCAAAAGTAATTTTAACCGTACTTACCAGTAACTTGAATTTCCTTCCATAGGATATCATTGCCTGCTTTTTGCTGAAAAAGTTTCTAAGTGTTGATTTTTGAAACATACAAATATTCCTCTAAAATCAGCCGAAATACGAATTCCGATTTACTCACCTGTTATAAGGAGAGACCTCAGTGCTGTATCTTTCAGCCCAGTACCGGTCCTGAAAAGTAATTTTAACCGTACTTACCAGTAACTTATATTTTCTTCCATAGGAATCCATTGTCTGGTTTTCAGCAGAAAAGTTTCAGTGTCGATTTTCACAAACTACAAATATTCCTTAAAAATCGCCTGTATGACTTAAACGCATTCTTTCAACTGTTTACAGGAGATGCACCAGTGCTGGATCCAGGATCCAACACTGAGTAAGAAAAAGTAACGATAACAGTTTTTACCTGCTAAGTGAATTTCCTTCCATAGGATAACATTGGTGATTCCATGAGAAAAAGTTTCTAAGTGTCAACTTTTAAAATACAATAATATTCCTTAAAAATCACGACTGTAACCAAAACGCTTTTACTCAACTGTTTACAGGAGATGTACCAGGACTGAATCTAGGATCCAGTCCTGTGGTTAGAAAAGTAATCCATAAAGTAACTAATTGCATTTAACTAGAAATTCACATTGAGCTGAATGTTGCATTGTGTTTGAAAATGTGTTGCCCATTGCAACAACTGTAACTACTGTACTTAAAAGTCTATTGCCTATGTGCAAAGTATTTAAACTAAAGTAATTCATTCTGAGAAAGTATTTTTTGTAATGTAATGTATAATGTAATTACAATGTAATTTAAAAAATAAAATATGTAAAAGAAATTGTTTCTAAAAATGTAGTAAATCAGTATGAAAAAAATTAATATAAAAATTAATACATTTAAAAATTGTCATTTAAAAAACCTTTGAAATTCACTGAAAAAACCGTAGGTTTCAGGCACGTTATAGTTACAAATTAGCATTTTAAAAACCTTTGAAATTCACTGAAAAAACCATAGGTTTCAGACACGTTATAGTTAGAAATTAGCATTTAAAAAACCTTTGAAAGACCTAAGAATCAGTGAGTGGGTATGTAGTTATTGGTGTTGGAGTGTCTATGGTTTTGCGAATGGCACTCTGTAATTTAGATTGGGTGTATCAAAGGTTATATTAGGGTGTGAGGAGCTGCATCAGATTATCACGTGGATGATGTCATCAGTGATGTCATTTGAGATGTCATCAGTGATGTCATCAGTGATGTCACTGACCATGTCATGAGTGATGTAATATGTGACGTCATCAGCAGTGCATTGCGGGGCGCGAGTTATAGTTAGCTGAACTAACTATAACGGGGGAATTTCACGGGTTTTGTACGAGTGCAATGTCCAACTAACTATAACTGTCCCTAAAACCTCTGGTTTTTTCAGTGAATTTCAAAGGTTTTTTAAATGCTAATTTCTAACTATAACGTGTCTGAAACCTATGGTTTTTTCAGTGAATATATATATATATATATATATTGAATAATGGGTCGTCATTTAATGCTACGACATCTTGTAAATTTGTATTTTTTATATTAGATGTTTAATTTGGGGTAGTTAGTTTAATAAAACTATTTTGTTGAACGTGCCCCCAATGAGTTTATGTGATCCTGGTGACTGCAGCATGTACAAAATACTTATAAATTTACCCCGTTTGCCACATAAGTTGACACATGATTTGTAGATTTTACCAAAAATAATGTTTCTAGCTCAAATGGATGATAATAACACTGTCAGAGAATGTGTCACATGATGTGCGTTTATGCTGCATAATTTAGATAACCTTTTGCATAATATAGATAGCCTTGCCTCATAAACCTAGTGATACTGATGATGGTAAAACTTTGCAGAGAGGTCTGGGGTTATTAAGATGAAATCTATAGTTCAAAGCGAACCGTAGAAATAGTGATCAAACAGTAAAACAATGACTTACCCACAGAATGGCAAGGAAATAGTAACAAGGTAAAAGCTGTGAGGAGATAGTAGACAAACAAACATTGTTGCAAGGATTCTGCAGAGTCACAGAACTATGCTTGGGATTATTGAACCTTAGTAGGCAGGGACTGAGTCATTTGATCACCTGAGTACCCATGAGCCCGGGACCGACTAGCTATAGTGTCTCACTTGCCCTTCTACTCACTCACAGAAGAGCAAGTGATTAGACACCCCAGAACACAACACTCCCGACCCTCTCAGGAATCATGGCTGAAGGACACACCCTTTCGCTCTCACACTTGTACTAGTTCACAATATATTCAGACAGAGACACGAGGAAAGTTTAAAATGCTTATTTTAACTATTGTGCTCTAGTATGCAGTATACGTGCCACAGCAAGTAGGAAAACGGCTAACACAAATACGCTTAGCATAGCAAGTAGTCCGTAAATCATAAATGGAGCTGTAATTTATACAACAGTGTAGCCTAACCTCCCTCCCCTTCTACAGAAGCAAAATGAATATATATCAGAAGATCTCTAGGTGTTAGCAGCAGACCGTATACACAGATGAATGTCCTACATCTCAGGTGCTGTCACGATCCTTTCACTGGAAAGGACCTTCTCCAAGTGTGTGTTACCTATCTGTACATACCTATAGGACAAAAGTATGTGTTCCCAAACAACAGCTGCATTTGCGTGTTTTGTCTAGGTGCTAGGGCCTGACCAGAACAGAATAACAAGGGGCCTTGTTGTTTGATCTTGTCTACATGTGCAGACTAAATCCCAGGAAAGAACAGAATGCAAAAACAACAGCGTGTTCTGTCTGAAAGTACAGTGTGGCACATATGTCCGCAGAGTAAAGTGTGCAAAGCGGAGGGCAGTCTGCAATGTGCTTATGTTAACGTAGGGAAAACGACAATGGGCCTGCATGGAACATGTGACAACATCAGGGGCCGTATTATGGTAAATGCGCATTCTCATTGTTTTTAAAGGTGCGCCCGGCGTAAACAATGAAAATGCACCCTATTACCATGAGTGCACTGCCCCCAGGGCAGCCACGATCTCGCTCTGCCTTAGGGGCAGCGCATTCCTGTGAAAAAACGGACCGGCTGCTTTACAGCCGCTCCGTGTTTTCACTGTGCAGGCGGCAACCTGCCTGCACTTTGAAGGGGGATTAGAGATCCCCTTGCAGGTGGGTGCATTCAGTGACTGCATCTGCCTGCAAGGGGATGTCTGGGGGGTCCATAGGACCCATTTCCCCCACCAGAGGGCTGCTCTTATGGGGTGCACTGACAGTGCGCCACCTTTTAGGTGGCGCACTGTCAGTGTGCCTCCTGAGAGCGTCTTTGCCTCTGCGCCCGTGTCTGTCATAGGGCGCGGACAGAGAGGTAAAGGGATTCCCTCATTTGCATGGGGTGCGCCCCCATGCAAATGAGGGAACACCACCTCAAGATAGCGTTGGCGCTTTATGTGTGCCAGCGCGATCGGTATTACAGAAGGGGCCGCACAAGTGTCTGCGGCCCAGGGGCGCACAAAGCAGGCGCAAACGCCTGTTGCACTCCCGGCGCACTTTATGTAATATAGCCACCAGGTGAGGAAATTGTATGTATGTTATTTCATTGTCTAGCACATTCCTCAGTGAAAGCTAAAGATGCATTATCGAATCTGTAAGGCACTTTAAACTGCTAAGGCTACGATTATGAGTGGATCATGTTATTCCACTCTCTGTGTAAACCACTGCCGAAATTGTTCCCAAGTAAATTTCAGTCGGCCAAATCTGCTAAAATGTATTGAGGGAAGATGCCAGACAAATACTGAAACATGCAGAATGTGTTGCCTTAAGCACACATTTCCACATTTAACTCCCTATTTTCACAGGAAGTCCTCAGGCCATTAGGTATTTACTTTACTGGGCGAATATCTCACACAGGCTATTGGTATTTAACAGATGTGGTAAATGCTTCTCCCTATTCTGTGGAACTCATAATGTGGGCCTTAATCTCCAATGTCCATAATCCTAACAGTGCATTTGCCTTCACTGAGGGCATAACAAACCGATTCACCGAAACTGATTAATGCGTTGTCTATTTAATTCATCCATTCGCGTATGCACTCATTTATAAAGAGACTAACTATTTTTTAAATAAATGCTGCAAATGTGTTCACTCAATCAAGTACAAATCCATTATTGATGGGTTACTTTGACAGACTTCTCCCTGGCAAGAGTTCAGTGCTTTAAATATTGTTTTGTGCCTTTTACACCTAAACAATGAGTGCTGTTTTATTGACCTGAAAAGGTAGAAAGGCAAAGTAGGCCACACCAGAACTGAAACGTGCGCCCTGAAAGTTAGGTTACGTACATATTTGTACAGCGAGTCTACAACTTTATCACCCACCTTCTCTAATATGTGACACTGTTTTGTACATGTTCAGGTTGATAGGATAGCAATGTATTTTATGCCAATTAGTGGGCGTTCCAAATGTGCTTAAAGAATGAAACAAAGATTTAAGGCGCTGTGCACTGTATTAAATCATAAACGTGCTCTACTTTGCAAATCTGCATTTACTGGAAATGTCTGTATCCCTTACTGAGAACGAATGATTCATTTCACAGAATTTTTCATCTGCTATTAATCTTTCAGGAGAGAGTTAGTGTTCTGATATTTTCAGATATTGTTTTATGGAGGGGGTTTAAAGTAGCTCTCCCTTGGCAGCCTGCGAGATTACTCAGTGATTATAAGCAACTCAATACTGTATGACAGCATTTCCATGGAAGGGACTTACAATCATGTTTCATTAATTCGGCTTGAATGAAGCCTCATTTCAGGCCTTGAGGAGCTTAAGATTTATGTGAAATTAATAACATAACAGATGTCTTCACAATTTGGTTCCTCTGAAAAAAAATATTACTTTGAAAACTTCAATGCTTCAAAATGCAGACCCAGGGACGTTGGGCTCTGGGGTAAAGAGTTATTCATTTAAATCATCCATATCTCTGCGCTAAGCGGAATTTAAATGTCAGCTTTATATTAGTACTATTCGCCATTATTGCACGTAGTAAACAAAAGTGTACCACTTTTATTAATAAGCTACGCTGGGCATTTAAAAACGAGCTTAAAAAGAGATAAACCTTGCACCTTGCCTCAGAGGAAGAAATAGCAAAGGCTCTCTTGAGATTGGTGGGGAATATTCTAGAAGGTCCATGTTTAGATTTCTTTCTGATGATTTAATCATCTTTGCCTCACAGGAAAACAAAACGCATCTGCGCTCTCAAAATTCACCTCCTCTGAAAGAAGAGGAACTTGGAAGTCATCTCCGGTGGGCCCACCAGCCTAAGGCCAAATTATTTCTGTTTCATAGGACACTTTAGGCGGTTTTTTTTACTCTCAAAATTCAATTCCTTATCTATGCTTCAGCCTCCTTGAATTTTAACACATGCGCGAGCTGCAGATTAACAACAAGGAGACTGCCCGTGTGATTACTTCTCACGCGCGCGCACGCACATACACAAACAAAATGACTGAAAGGAAAATTATCTCTTTGCCTTTTTTTTTTTTGATCCGATATGCTGAAGGGCACCCGGAACAATGGCGCCTTGAATCAGAAGTTCAAGAGCAGCTGATAGGATAGTGACTGCAATGGTTAGATATGCAAATGCGCCTTACATTAGTGATGGGAAATTGGCGCTGCGTGGGATATTACAACCCAAAAAGAGCAGGAAAAATGGAAAACAATTAACTGGCTGGTTGCGGCTGACATGGTTCACAGAGCAGCCTCCCCACCTCTAATGGAGTTTTTTTGTTGTCGGAAGGCTTTCCATGGAAAGTCACTAGACCGAGTGCATTCGATGCTTTACCCAGAAGTAAAGGCTGGGAGATAAAAATGGAACACACAAAAAAGAAAGGCACCCACCCGAGTCACAATCACACAGCATTAGCTATTTAATTACATGATACATTGTAGCTTCTTGATTTGACGGTTAGGGGAAAAGTTTGCATGGCGGGTGGTGCGCCCAAGAGACCACATGAGCAGATATCATTAGCGCATTGGAAGAAAGACAAAGTATGGATTTCGGAACACATTTAGGAAGCATAACGGCGCAACACTCTTCAGGCAAATGAAAAGAGCATCTTTTGTACAGAAATGGGAACTGGGCGTCTGGGTTTTCAGATTAGTCCAATTTTATGAGTGAGGGTTTGTTTTAGTCATTTTGAACTGTGAAAGCAACCTTTTTTTGCTAGGCATAGGTATTTCCCTAACAGTTTAGTAATGCATGTGTTCCCAAAGCAGATACGTGCAATTGTCAAGTATTTGACCTTGAAGAAGGGCACTGGCAAATGTTGGGTGAGAACATAGAAAGCAAGACACTTTGTATAAGCAAGGCAATGATATCAGGACTGCGCTGTCCTCCCAGGGTGAGCTGCTGACTAGAAAGTGCATCTTCAACTATAGTAAACAAGTATTTGCTAAAGTTAACATTCTAGCTGCTTAATAATACATTTAGGGAATTTGCGTTTTCATTTCTGACTAACTGCCCTCAACCAATCCATATTAGTTTGTATGGTTAGAAAATTATAATTGACTGAAGGGCAGCCATCCACCATGTCCCACTCTTGGACTGCCCATCTGGTTACAGATGGGATGAGCAGACCAGAATTCTCAAAACAGCCTCTGGACAACTGCTAGATACTACTATGATTATTCTATTTGGGCG
Source organism: Calotriton arnoldi (assembly GCA_963921515.1). Taxonomy (NCBI): domain Eukaryota; kingdom Metazoa; phylum Chordata; class Amphibia; order Caudata; family Salamandridae; genus Calotriton; species Calotriton arnoldi. The sequence continues at coordinate 525,759 of CAWUFW010007967.1, forward strand.
CAAAACCAAACTCATATATAAAGGTTTCACCTCTGATTTGCTTCCACATCCTGAGGACAGAGAAAAATATATTTGCCCAATCTTAGTTTGAAACTCAGACTAAATATGGGGCCACCCGGTAGCTATGGGAACCTGGGTATATAAATTACTGCATCACAATGCTTCCCTCACAGAAAGCTTAAGCTTCCTGGGCAACAAATATATGCAGACTTGTAAAAATGAAGAAACAGTTATTTAATTACTGTACATGTGATGCAGAACAACAGTATAATAAGTAGGCCTGGGCAAAATTTTAATTACACTGGAGTAATTCCAGTAATTACTCATTACTCTTGTGATGTGAAATTACAGAAAATACTCGATTACTCCAGATTGAGTAAATAAGAGTAATTTGTGTCAAAAATCCTACTGCAGGAGCGCAAGAACAATGAACTAAGAAAAAGCAAGCAGCTGCTGGATACTACTGTTCAGATCCTGTAGCATTTAGTGTTATTTTCTAAGTATAAAATGCATCCTCAGGCCCATTTTTAGCGGGAGTGTGCATTTTGCACTAAGAAAATATTGCTAAATGCTGGACGACGCTTATTACGCATAACTACGTGTTTTTGTGGTAACGATGAGTAATTACGCTAGAGAGAATTAGGTCAGTTACGCCCCCCAATACCATGTAAGTGCTCCAAAAATGGGACAGTCATCGTGATTTGTGCAATAAGTGAACAAGAATGTGCAAATGTACAAAAACAGATATTGTTGACATAATATTCTATCGATTTAAAAAAAAAAAAAATAGCCTTGTCAGCGTCGATGTTTAACCTCTTTAAAAGCAATTTCCAATGGGGTCTTCTTCAGGACCATGCAGGTAGCAACCGCTCTCCATGTGTCAAATGCACAACGAAGTGTCTCTTGGCAGATGTGTTTCTCAAAGCTTTCAAATCCCCTTGATGTGATCATAAATGATTAAACTGTTAAAGTATGTGCTGGAGCACCCAGATGCCAGAACCGCTCAGGGAGTCGCGGCAACTGGCTGCTCCAGTGCATACCTGTGAAATACAGTCTCTTCTCACTTTCAGGAAGCTGGATAAATCATACCCGTTTCATATTCACCTGTCATTTGTTATTGCCCCAGTTGCAGATTTTCAACTCTGTGGCCAACCAGTAGTCACAGGCTTAAGGCTGATAACCATTTGCCAAGAGGTTTTGCCAGGTATTGAAAATTCCCAAAAAATGTACAGCTACCACGTGTGATTGTACTGATTGTTTAGGATTCAACCCCATGCATTAGAAGGATTTGTTGAGGGAGACTGATGAGTCACCCACAACATTGACAAGCCTATGTGTTTGTTTTTTACTGTCTTCCAACTTTGAATGTATCCTTGACACTACTGAAAGCGGCCTCTTTTGCGCACCACAGCATATTTACTGTTGATAATGACGATGAGCTCTCAGGCATTTTTGGCTTTTAGTGTGTATTGTTATGATACTCAATCTGTTAAACCTTTCCTTTTTCCTGTTATCATAAATAAATCAAAATTGGCTCACTTCAAGAGCCTGTGTATTCAGTTCACTGTGTTTTCCATTCTGACCCAAAGAAGATTGCGAGAAAAACATTTCTTACATGAACACATTAACAAAAAGATTCTACATGTGTGCAAAAGAGGCTAAATATGTGCAAAAATAATTATAAACATACTTTTGCATGCATATAATTTGCATAAAATACTGTTCTGCAGGTGTGAAGAAGAGCATTGGGGAAGCTCGAAACATGTTGACGTTTACTAGGGACCCCTAACTCATTATAGATAGGCCCCCTAGAAACTCACCCCGTTTTTAACATACCAACTAGGAGCCTGAATAAAGTTATTTCACCCACTAGTTAGGCATTTTTAACTCACTCCACTCCACAACACCACTGCACTACACATAGCTCCTCACTATATAGTGCTCCTACGTAACGTCGCAGGTCGTAACACGCCTCAATCCGCAGCGGATTGAGATGGCCCCTATGATGAAGCATGTCACCGTGGGGAAACCCTGGTGAGTGAGAGGACTCAAGAAAGGAAATTTCTCCTTTCCAGCAGATTTTCCAACTCACATTGAGCGAAAATCCATCCCTTTTTTCTGCTAGGTTCCTTATCCGACATCTCGGATTTTGTAGGTCAAAAATAATTATAAACATACTTTTGCATGCATATAATTTGCATAAAATACTGTTCTGCAGGTGTGGTTTTCACAGAGGCAGGCTCATCAAAATTATGGCACTCCGTTTCTTCACCACTTTGTGCCTGAATTAAGAGTTTGGCGGACGGGTTACTCCATCACAAATGTGACGGATATCCCGTCCGCTGTATTACAAGTATTATTATAATCCATTGGATATCATGAACTCGTAATAGGGCAGACAGGATACGTCACATTTGTGATGAAGTAACCCATCCGCCAAACTCGTAATCAGGCCCTTTGGGGCCAATCAAATCATCAGCGTTCCAAATGGGTTCTGCCCATTTAGTATGCCAGTATTTTTTCCTTTTTTGATCACCCGGTTTTTTAACCTTTACCGTGGGTGAGTCTCACTGCCTGCGTTTGAATCACGGTAATTGCATCGTAATTGGACTGCGCATGTTTACTGCCAGTGTCCGCCTTCTAAGATAAGGCTGATGCAACGCAGCTAGGTAAAAGGCACTGGACTGGTTGCACACATATGTGCACACCCATGTGTGCATGGGTGCAAGATGCTCGTGAGAGACTAAAGTCGTAAGCAGCTTGGCAGCTGCACACAGGAAACCTGCTAGTGGAAAGTTTTAAGCTGCAAATTTGACCTGTCAAAATACCCCTTTTGACAGGCCTAAACTTTCCCTTTAAATATTAATAAGTCACCTATATGTAGGTCTTATTGTCCATAAAGGCAGGGTGGATGATATTTAAGAGAAGGACTTGTAGAAATTATTGTTGAACATGTTTTGCTGTGAAATATCCCCCAAAATGATTTTCACTGTAGCAAGACTGGTTGCTCCAATAGGGAATCATTGGCTACATTGTTAGATTTATTAAATGCTAAATCTGGATTGGTAGCAGCTAGATAAATACGTCTTCCTCTCATTTGAATTGTAATTTAAAATCCTCTTTAATGGTAAGGTTGGGTTTTAAATTATTATTTTAAAAACGCCACTTTTAGAAAGTTAAGCAAAAAAACATGTAATGCAAATGCACTCCTTCCCTTTTTAAGTTCATTTTCGAAAATCATGTCATCAGTAAGTGCGTGTGATCGGATGCTGTGCGCCGCCCCAGCGCACAGCTCATACATAAGAAAGTTGGCATTTCCCTGCCTAAAGTTTCTGGGGCCTTTCTTAGAGTGGCCAGTTGCCTGGGCTGGTGATGGTTCTCCCCTGGGAAATGTGTAATGGAGCCAGACAGTGAACAAAAGGGCCTGGGTGTATAGGGGAGTGGGTCTTCCTGACTGGATGGCTGGAGAGGAGCCGTGCCCTGCCCTGATTACACTTCAAAGGAACCTGCCTCCAGCACACAGAAAGAAACCTGACACCAGGCCTGCCCTAGCCTTTGTTTCATTAGCCAGGCCAGAGGCAAACCCAGGGGAAAGGGAGAAATTGACCAGAACCAATGTTAGGGCTAGACAAAGGGGTGTCCCCCATCCATATGCTGGCACTGGGCATAAAAGTGGCATTTCCAGAACATGAAGGAGAGCTAGACTCTGGACTTGGGCAGCCACAGCAGCAACACTATGCACAGCTGGAAGGACAAGAGCCCTGATGCCCTGATAAACTAGGGACTCTGTCTGCAGCTAACCTCCGTGAATAATAGGTGTCTCCAGGGCCAGTGATGCTGGCCATCTTACAGGCCCTGAGGACCAGTTGGGGGGGCAAACCTGGATTCCTGTGCCCCAGAATGAGGAGAGGAGCACCAGGAGCCAGGCAAAGGAGAAAAGCTGGTGCAAGGAGCCAGTGAAACCAGCTCACCACAGAGTGCGCCCTTTTTAGGCCAGGAGGCCTGGCCTGCTGAAACTACTCCAGGTGGTTAGCGCTCAACATCAGGAGCAAAATGAGCCCAAGACCATCAAAATCGGCCTAACGGGGCCCAAGATATGCACTAGGAAAGGATTGACCTTTGACCCCTGCTCGAGCGACAGAGCACGTGGGGCTCTACCACAAGTTCCTCAGATATCCCTGGGTAGGCCAGGGCAAGGGGATCAAAGCAAGACTCATAACAAATGTATATCCAGGAAGGAGGGATGCATGGGGCACCTCCCCCCCACACTCCTAATATGCCCAGGAACCCCATTCCCTAGGCCAACATATTTATAAATGGGGCCCAGCACCCCAATGACAATAGGGCTGCTTTTTTTAAAGTGATACCTCCCCTACATTGTGATCTGGTATAGGTGGGGGATGAAATGTGATTTAAGAATGTCACCAAAGGTTATTCCATCTGCCTGTTGTATATATTTGTAAATTAATGCATAGTATTTGTTAGTGTGTGTAATAAATGTACTTTTCCTTTGTCAATGTTTACAGTAATGTAATTCACAATTTCTGTCCACGGTTTTCTTCTACACACTAGCCTGGATTCCCGATCCTGTTAAACAAACCATAACACTGAAAAATGGTATTTGTGTTTTTTCTATTAAATGTGTAAACTGGATATTAGGATTGACTTGATTTAAATCCATTTTGTTCTTTTCTAAGGATTCACATCTACCGTTCTACAGTAAAGATGTCATCAATGTTACTGGTGTAAAGCACCAATTCATGCTTCCAGTGTACATTATTGAGTACAAATTTAGGCTCAAATTTCTCCATGAATATATTTGCCTAACTGAGTGCTCCAATAAATCCCATTGAAGTTCTCTTCTCTTGAAGAAAAAATATTTTTTCCATTGGAAATAACTGTGGTAGAAAACAAAAATGAAAAAGTTCCACCAAATTATTATTTTTTTGCTCCCATTTCATCAATGTTCATAACCAAATTTCCTGCAACTTGTCAATTTTCAATTTAAAAAAAAAAAAAGCTGTGAATGAATGAAAAGACATTTGCAAAGCACAACTGCTGCTTCAAGAGAAGTGCCTTGGCGTTTGTGTAAGTCAGGTAGGATCAGAATTACAGCTCACCAAACAGCACAGTCTTCAGCTGTGCCTTGAACAGGCTTTTGCTCAAAATAGAACAAAGGAAGGGTGGCAGAGCATTCTAGAAACTGAGAGCCAGAAAGGAGAAAGACCTACCTCCAGATCTGGCTTTGCGGAACTTAGTGATGCATAATAAGTTGTGGTTTGAGGAGCGAAGTGCCCTTGCAGGAGAGTAATGTTTGCGATTGTCTTGAATGTAGCAGGGATCCTTATGGTGAAGTGCTCTGTGTGTGATCATGACAGTTCTAGGGGGAGATATTTTAGGACCTTCCTCAAGAATTCAAGCAAACCGAAGCAAGTAGCAGCAGTGGCCTTAACATGGGGTTTGAAGGAAAGGGCCATATACATCAAATCCTCCAGATTCCTGACTTCTGAGGAAGGTCCTAAATTAGAGGACCAGAGTCGCATTGCATCAGTAGGGGCAGTAGAACCAAACATCAAAATTTCCAATTTGTCGGAATTTAGTTGAAGACCGCGGTTATGCATCCATTAAGCAATGGACATGAGGCAGCCCTGAAAATCCCCAATTACAGTTTCATTGAGCTGCTGAAAGGCTAACATAAGTTGTGTATCGTTAGTGTATGAGACAATATTCATACTCTAACTTTGTGCAATTAAAGATGTTAAAAAGGGTTGGGCTTAATGAAAATCCCTGAGGACACCACATCTTATGGCTCTTAACTGGGAGGTGAAGGGGGAGAGGAATACCGCCTGTTGTCAAAAGAGTCCTTCCTAAATCATTACAGAGTGAATATTGGTGTCTTGGATAACACAATGGAAATGAGGACAGAATGGGAGCCATACTTGGACAAAAATGTGCAACTGTGAATCATACTGGATTATCTTTCCTAGCACTGATTGATGAAGCAAAGTAATACCCCACCCTTCAAAAACAAATATTGCTCATTTCCACTGTTATACCACTAGAAAATTTGAAACTTAAGTCAATCATATTTAGATTTGGACTTTGATTCAGAAGGCAATAAAAACAATATACCGAATTGTGCAAAAGATAAACCTGATAGGTGACTGGGGGTGGTTATTTAGAACATAGTGAAGTAGTGAAACTGTTGGGTGATTGGATACTGTTAGAAATTAGGTTACTGGTTGACTGAGGTATGAGCCCTGGTCAAGCAGCAACAACAATCCTAGTCAAGGTAAGGTACACGCAAACCCCAAATTAACCTGTGCTGCACCCCCTGGTAGCTTGGCACAGACCAGTAAGGCTTAACTTAGAGGCAATGTGTAAAGTATTTGTGCAACGCTTCAAGCAATAAAACTGTGAAAACACCACACACAAAAAAATCCCACACCGGGTTAGAAAAATAGACCACAATTTAATAAATAAACAAGACCAAAATGACAAAGATTCAATCCGTAGAACCAGAATTATGAATTTTTAAAGAATAAACTATAAAATAGTGCCCAAAAGCATAAAGCGCCAACCGGAGATATCTGGTCATGCTGGACCGGGTCAAATTCAACAGTTCAAGATGACCGAGATGGAGCGCAGGTTGAATACAGTCCCAGATTAGTCCTGCTGAAGGTTTACCTTCTCAAGTTTTGTGCCAAGAGTCCCTTTTGTGTGGAAGAATATTGCTGGGAGCAAGGAGAGCGTTGCTGGCGGGGGTCAGTGTGGTGCAAGGAGCAGACCAGGCATCATGTTTGGGCTGGCTGGTGTTTCACATTGGCGGTCTACATGGGCGAAAAATGCTTACTGCGTAAGGAGACAAACTTGCGGCGGCTTGAGCTGATTTTCCTCACGAGTGGCACGGTTCCGGTGCGAACGGGTCCGTTTGCAGTTGCAAAGAGCTCAAAAGCTTGAATTTAAGAGCTCAAGAACCACACCTGAGGGGCACCTCTTGGGAGGGTCAGAAAATTGCTGAAGACAGGTCCTGGAGCTTTTGTGGAGCCTGTTATGTCTCTAAGGCTCAGATCAGGAGGCCAGCAGACTAGCCCTTTGAGTCACTCTGGGGTTCTGGATTCAAGATGGAGTTGCTGGTCCTGTTCTTCTTCCCCAGACAAGAGGGTACTAGGTCAGAACAACAGGGCAGCAGCTCCTTCAGAGTAGCAGTCCAGCAGATTGGCAGTCCTTGTAGCAGCACAGCAATCCTTTTTCCTGGCAGAGAATCCACAGGTCAAGAAGTGAACTGAAGTGGTGGTGTCTGAGGTCCATCTTTTATACACTGATGCCCTGGTTCTCGAAAGTGGAAGAAGCTTCTAGACAATATATTTGAAGTGCATGGAATTCCCTACCTCCCCTGCCATGGCTCCAAGCTGGCTGAGGTGACCATGCAGGGCTGTTAGGCCCTTTGCGTGGAGACAGGACAAAGCCTATTCTGGTGTAAGTGAGGCTGAAACCAGCTATTCCCTCCCATGGCCCATTCAGTCATTCCTAAGCTCCCATTGTGTGTGGATGTCTAGGAGGAATACACAAAACCAAACTGCCAACTACACCCAGTCATGTGATCAAAGACAGACTGCAGGCACCAAATGTCTAAAGCAAAAAATGCCAATTTTTTAAAAGTGGAATTTTCAGAATTGCAATTTAAAATCCGACTTCACCATAAGTCAGGACTTTAAATTTGGATTCCAGGGACACCAAACTAGAAGGGGTTATCTCTTCCCATTTGGAAATTACAACTATAAAATATGATATGGCATCTTCAATGTTATGAGATAGGCCTTGCAGTAGTGAAAAATGAATTTAAGACTTTTTCACTAACAGGACATTTAAAACTTAAAAGTACATGTCCAACTTTTTAAATACTCTGCACCCCGCCCTTGGGGCTGTTCAAGGCCTACCTTAGGGGTGTCTCATATGTCTTAAAAAGAAAGGTTTGGGCCTGGCAAAAGGTTTATTTTGGCAGGTCGACATCCTGTATAGGTGGAACCAGGGGTAGGTTGGCAGCCCAACGCGAGCACCGACAATTGACCGTCGATACGCCAGTGAGCGTCCGTTCTGAGCCGTACGATTGGGGTCCCTCATCTTTAATGATTTGGTCTCCCCCCAGAAGGTATACTATATATCTATGTGATTTATGTAATGTATGGTATTATCTATATGCAGTAATCCACCATCCCTATATGAGTAGATAAGGATTATTGGTGCTGATGAAATGCCACGATCCTTTTGACAGTAACAGATATGAAACATGCTGACCCTCAATTTCCTTACATACACTAATTAGACCTGGAGTCGACCATTATATCCACCTCTCGCCTGAACTCACGTTTTTAACCATACAAAGGAACTCAGTGATTAAATATTCTTTTGGACTCCTTTAGTTATTTTTATAGCACACCTTTTTCCAATCTACTCACATCTAGCCACAGATTGCCCCACGACACCTCGCTCTTCTCATCGGCAAAAGAAAAGAACTCCGGCAACGAGCCCCCCTGAGGGGCCCGTTGGGCATTGCAGTGCCGGCCCAGTGAGGAGCTGCCTGATGATGAAGCATAACACCCTTTGGGGTGTGTGAAGGCCCTTGCTCCTAACTGTGCACTCCCCACCCTACCTCCTGGTAGACCTAGACTCCTCTATAGGAACTGCATACTTCTTGTCTTATATATTTATCGCAGGGGCACGTATACTGGACCTTTTTTAGCCCCAGTACCCCAGTATTTGTTTGAAAAGGTTTATTTTGCCAGGTCGACATGACAGTTTAAACTGCACACACAGGCTCTGCAATGCCAGGCCTGAGACATATTTAAAGGGCTACTTAGGTGGGTGGCACGATCAGTGCTGCAGTCCACTAGTAGCATTTCATTTACAGGTCCTGGGTACATGTAGTGTACTTTACTAGGGACTTATAAATAAATTAAACATGCCAATTGGGTATAAGCCAATGTTACCATGATTTGGGTAAAGAGACAAGTACTTTAGCACTGGTTAGCAGTGGTAAAGTGTGCAGATCTTAAGGCCAGCAAAAAAGAAGTCAGCAAAAACAGAAGGTCTGAAGGCAAATTGTTAGGGGGAAACCACTCCAAGGATGCAAGGTCTAACAAATACCTTTACTTGTTTACCACCAGTTAAACTCCACCTTTACTACAATAATGGGTCGAGAAGCAGCATTACTTCTGAAAGGATCTATTTTATTTGTTGAGTTTCCTTTAAAATTCGTATTTTCTCTGCCCCACCAGGCTCATGACCAGTGAACAGAGACTAAGAGCCAGATGTGCAAAAATCTAGAATTGTGATTTCCTAGGTGACCCCTTCTCATTTGGGAATGGTTAACACCTCCTTTGAGGTGTCAATAAAAAAATGAATGTTTTGCGACCAAATTCTGTCGCGAAACATTCATACATAGCACTGCAATTGAGGATTTGGAAGAAATGCCCTGAACATGCCCCTTCAAACTACCGAATCACTAACACAAATTGTGATTTGGTAAAGTGTTACAGAATCGCAATATATACTTTTGTACATTTAAAAAAGCATTTTTGCATTTGCAAATGGCCCAATTCTGCGAATATGTCCCTAGGTTCTAAAATGTTAAGTCCACAAGAATTGTCCTAATCAAATCCTCCACCAAGAAAATGTTCAGAGCTTTTAAAGAGCTTTCAAAACCAAAGTGCCCCATTGCCCTACTGTGAAATCCTCTAAACAACTTTGTGATACACTAATGTCAACATTTACCAAAATGATCACCACACTTAGAAGCATTATTGAAACATTTCTGTCCCTAACATCAATCAGCCATCAAATTCTCACTTTGACACCACTATATACTAGTTTTCTTGGTCAGAGAGCTGGATATCAGCAAGTTCTTGACATCCTTCAAAAATCTGCAATTTTCATAGAATTTGCAAAACCAAAGTTATGAGGTAGACCCTCTGAGTTCAAGATCTCATGATTACTAAACTCATCTATACCTTACTCTTTGGTGCCTTCCCTCAAAACCCCATACATGCACTCATAAACTCATTCCCTAAAATAACCAATCCAGAGTTCATGTTAGAATAAAGACAATCCTTAATTCTTTCCTGCATTACGAAAGTCCTTGAATCTGTGGTCACATCTCAACTCTCTTCACATCTTGAGTCAAACCGCTTGTTAAAGTGGTTTACAGTGCATAACATGGCACAGAAGCTACACTACTTAACATCAGAGAAACGATCAGCTTAACAATGGTGAGAGACCAAGCCTGTACTGTGTTATTTTAAAAACTCTGTAGTATTCAACACACATGGTTATTACTCTTTGCAATGGGCTTTAGATGCTTTGAACAGAATTAACGGGGTCAACCACCTACAGGCTAATCAAGACAAAACCAAAGTCTTGAATCTTGTCAGATAGCGCAAGAAGATGGTGACAGGTATGGGTTGCAAGACAATTACCACATCTAGGCATTACAAGTATCTGGGAGTGTGATTCAGAGAAAGTGGCTGAGCTGTAGTTCAAATAAATGAACTAAAAAAGAACGTGGCCGCCATTACCTACGGCATTGGACAACTGAATCATTTATTAAGTAGCGCCTCCGCGGCTCCCATTTCAAGAGTATTGAAGGCAGCCTTAACCACTGCTCTACAGTATGGCCATCATGCCTATCCAGGCGCACTGGAAGCTACCCTGGAGCAATGTCACTGTAGAGCATAAAGGAAAATATTTCATCAACCACGATATGTTCGTTGTTCAAGGCTAAGACTAGAACTGGGGCTAGTAAATCAATCTATAGAGTGCAAAGCATCCTTGTTAAAATATTACATTAAGACCAGGATGGCCCCCATAAACTCTTTAAAAAGCCTTTTAAAAATCATTATGAAAGCTCTGGTAATTCATGGTCTAACCAAGTAAGAAATGCGATCCTGACCCTCAAGATCGAAGAAACAGTTTTTGGTGATGGCGCCATCCCATATTCCGCATGGAAAACTGCAATTAACAAACAACTGAAAATTACCTTTTGGGAACAAGATCTATCAATGGTTGAGAACTCAGTGCCGGTATAACCTTTGAATGACTCCTATCTCATGGGTAAACCGCAATCTTATTTTATGTACACCATCAGTGCGCAAACACGAGGCCAGATTTTTTACATGAGTTTACTAGCTCTACCAATAAAAGATTTTAACCCATCCTGGGTGGGATATGGAGACAATAGTGCCACAACAAACAAGAATCATAGGCACATCTGTTATGTAGCTGCCCCTTCCTAGATTATCAAAGGAGACGTATGCTTAAACCGGTCTTCTTGGCCGAGGGGACCCACTCCTGCATGAAGGCATCTTTTATCTGCTTGAATTACATGACCCCCTTGGTGTTGGCAACATATTCTAAATGTGTTCAAATTTTAAGGCATCAGCTCTCCCAATCAGAGGCAGCAGAACCCAATCGGAAACAAGGACAGACTTTAATAACAACATATGTTTTGCAAACTGGGACGGCTGAGAAACAGCCAGGGTGTTTGCAAGGAGCAGTGTATAGCAATGCTCATGCCCCTCGAATAGCCCTGAGAGCTTTTTAGTAGTTTTAACAGTTTTATGCCAATAATTTGACATTTTTACTTTGTCACATTCCAGTGGCTTTGAACGTTCTGTGGTTATTCGCTACTTGCATTCTACACTTTGATTGCCCCAGCTACACACGGAACCATAGCCATTAGTAAGGTCTCTACTAGCCACTGCATTTTATACTCACTTTAGTTTTTCTCTTTTTGCACAGAGCACTTTAAACAATGACTGCCTTCTTCCCTTGGCTTTAATTCCCAAGAGGTGACTTGCCGGTTGCATTTTGATCATTTCAGTCATTTTTTTTTTATTTTATTCATAGACAAACACCTTATTAACCATTGTAATTGTATATTGGCCTTGTATTTTGCACTTTGAATTCCTGCCTGTCCTTACATTCTTTATCATGGTATGCTATGTGTAATGACTTTTAGTAGCTAAACAAAACAATAAAGAATTACTCTTCTTGACCAGGTTACAACCTATGCAGAAAAGGGTGGCTCAACCTTAACCCTATTCTCTTCATTGCTCCTAGTTCATTCCCATCTACTCAAGCTGGGACATTCTTTATCATGGTATGCTATGTGTAATGACTTTTAGTAGCTAAACAAAACAATAAAGAATTACTCTTCTTGACCAGGTTACAACCTATGCAGAAAAGGGTGACTCAACCTTAACCCTATTCTCTTCATTGCTCCTAGTTCATTCCCATCTACTCAAGCTGGGCCCATTTCTCTCTGATATTCATCAAATCACATGCCGGACACCTTAATCTCTACTCTCTCTCCCAGGCCTCCATTCGAAACTCCCGTCCTCAGTCACTGATATGGGAAGAAGAAAAAATCCAAAGTTTATAAAATGTCTCCAGTTTGCTCCAAACTGATCAAAGAGAGCATATGTGACATCAGCTTTAGGTAGCACAACATTCTTTAGGTTTATGATTGAAAGACAAGTCAGCACTAATATTTCTTAGAAGCAGTTTTGAGTACAAGGGAAGTAGGAACTAGACATGTTGATTTTCATGGTATTGTATATGTAACTTTTACAAGGGTGAAAAGAAAAGGAGGATTATCTATGTGGGGACTTAATGAAACTGTTGAGATTTTGTCAACATGCTTTAGGATGTGAGAAGTGATCAAAATCAAGTGGTAAATTGTTTTTCTAAATTCTAGGAGCGCGGTTATTACGTTTGAATGATACCAGAAAATATAATTCATATAAGAATTATAATGTTTTCATTGTTTACCGCCCTGCCAGCAAAGTGTCTCAGGATGTTTGTGGGAACGACTAATCTAGTAACAAGAAAATTCAAATTGCTCAATCGAGGACTGTGAGTAAGTGATCATTTTAGGTAGGAATAACCATATGAATTGGGAAAGCCTAGTTTAATAATATAAGCTGAGAACATAGAAAGAATGAGATTGGAGGGGAAATGCTAAACCAAATAAAAGAATGAAGTAATCACACGATTTTTGGCTGTCGCCTTTTTGATAATTTTCTTTCTCATGGCTGATGGTCTCAGTAATTCACTGTTGATACACAACAATATATCAACAGTAACAGCAAAAAAGAATCATTTAACCAGTACTTTTGGGATGTTCTGTGAGCACCATTATAGATTGGATTAAAAAAGCAAAGGACGTATACCTTCGTAAAGAAAAAGACAGATTTCTTGGTGATGTTAATGCTGTCAGGACTCAGTCTGGGACACTGGCATGTGTCAGGGACTCTGGCAACGACTGGTGCCAGGGAAGGCAAAGTAGGCAGAATACTGGGTACAGAGCTGCCCAAGATCACACAGCGAGTCAAAGGAGAAAGGGAATCCAAAGAGGAAGCTCTGTACAAGAGAATAAGAGAGGTAAGGCTCAGAAAAAACAGGCCCTCAGAGGTGATTTAGTATTCAGAAAAACTACACACAGGACGGATATGCAAGACATATATATAAAACAACTTTAACAATAAAGGGAATGTGGGGTAAAGCACTCGGGAGCTCCACACGGTAAGACTGAAGCTCAGTAAGTTCCTCACCCACAATTGCTGTTAAAGATACTGGCTGCAAATACCCACATATAGGATATGCATGCAAAGGCAGGGTCTGTGGAGCTGATACCTATGGTGATGTTATAAATGCAACTCAAAGACAATACTCACAGTGAACAAGAAACACCACCTAGGTTGTCAGCTGTGCCCATGGATCCTGGCGATCAAACAGGAACACACAAGGCAGTAACAGCAAGGGGGTAGAACTAAACACAAGCACAATAGACAAGGAGCTAGCAAGGAGGAGTGCTTAATAGGAAAGGAAGGAAATCACAGGACACTCTTGGCAGAAAGCAAGTAACAAACATACAAGGTAATCAGAAGCAAACAGCAGGAATAGAAAACCAGCAAACTAGGAACTGGAACCAAGGAAATGGGAAGAAAGGCAGGGACTGGAAAAGGATATACAGAAGGGGAGGCTACAAGGGTATACTAGAATAGTGCTGGATCAGGAGTCAAGAAAACAAAGTAGCACTGAAGGCGGTGCTGGAGCAAGAACAAGAATTTAGCAAAAGCTCAAAAGCCAAGGCAGCACTGCAGGCAGTGCCAGTTCAGGAACAGGAAATTACTATAGCTCAGGAGTCAAGGTAGCACTGCAGGCAGTGCTAGTTCAAGGAAACAGGAAATAGCTGCAGCTCAGGAAAAGGAGTCAAGAGAGCACTGCAAGCAGTGCAAATCAGGAACAAGAAACTGATGAAGCTCAGGAACAGGAACAAAGAATAAATATAGCTCAGGAACTCAGGAAACAAGGTAGCACTGCAGGCAGTGCTAATTCAAGCACAAGGGATAGCTATAGCTCAGGAATTCTGGAAACAAGGATAACAAATGTTCAGGAAACACTGGAAACAAGGGTCGGTCTCACCGGTACACAGCTACAATGACCAACACTGGACTGAAGGGAGCTGGGGCTTAAAAGAGCTAACAGTAATCATATGCATCAGGTGTGAGCAGGCTAGCAGCAGCCAGCCACAGGTGAACTGGATTCCCCCACCCATCCTTGGCCTGCAGGGGTGGAGACGGAGCAGTGAGCAGGGAATTCTAGGTAATGGAGTTTCCAGGATGAGCAGACTGGCTTCCACAAAACCCGGCATGGATTGGGAATGGATGTCAATTCCCAAATGGTGTGCAAATGCCTGGAAGTTAGGATATGCATGCAGGGGAGTATCTGGAAACTAATTAGAACACTGGAGAGTCCCACAGTTCAGCCCCCTGGTGGTGGATACGAGAACGCAGGGAGCAAGTCGTGACAGTACACCCCCTCCAAAGATCGGCTCCCGGAATCTGGAACTGGACTCAAAGCCTTTGCTCCTAAGTAGTAAGTCCATTTCCATGAGAGATGTAGTGCAAGATACCAGAGGACTGCAAGAAAACTGTGATGTTCTGGAGGGTAGGATAATAGGTTGTAAATTAACAGCAGTATTGAAGGCAGAACCTGAAGAGTCCAAATCCAGTAACGGGGGCTTAGAAGCCTGAATTAAAGGTGTTTGGAGTCCTGATGATGGCAGGCTAGAGTAGCACTCTGAAAACAAAGGCAGATTGACTGTAGGGTCAAAAGCAGATAACGGATTGGCAGGAGGCACAGAGGTTAAAGGCAAACTGGCTGAAAACGAAGGAGGTGACAGGAAGCAGACCTGAGGTTCTGGCCCTGGAGGAAAACATACAGAAGACTCACATGCAGGAGACTTTGGAAGCAGGTATTCAGGAGACCCTTGTCCTGGAGGCATAAATGTTGAGAGTTGTGTCTCTGATGCTAGAAGTTCAGTCTCTGAATGTATACTTGCTGAGACCTCTGAAGGCTGGCAAACTGGAAGCACAGGGTCAAAAAGTAGGTAAGACAGAGGCTCAGGGTCGGAAGGCAGGCAGCCTGGAAGCTCTGGTTCTGAAGGCAGGCATCCTGGAAGCTCTGGTTTTGAAGGCAGGCAGCCTGGAAGCTCTGGTTCTGAAGGCAGGCAGCCTGGAAGCTCTGGTTCTAAAGGCAGGCAGCCTGGAAGCCCTGGTTCTGAAGGCAGGCAGCCTGGAAGCTCTGGTTCAGAAGGCAGGCAGCCTGGAAGCTCGGGTTCAAAAGCAGGCAGCCTGGAAGCTCTGGTTCTGAAGGCAGGCAGCCTGGAAGCTCTGGTTCTGAAGGCAGACAGCCTGGAAGCTCTGGTTCAGAATGTAGGCGGCCTGGAAGCTCTGGCTCGGAAGTCAGGCAGCCTGGAAGCTCTGGCTCAGAAGTCAGACAGGCTGGAAGCTCTGGCTCAGAAGTCAGACAGGCAGGAAGCTCTGGCTCGGAAGTCAGACAGGTTGGAAGCTCTGGCTCGGAAGTCAGACAGGCTGGAAGCTCTGGCCCAGAAATCAGACAGGCTGGAAGCTCTGGCTCAGAAGTCAGACAGGCTGGAAGCTCTGGCTCAGAAGTCAGACAGGCTGGATGTTCTGGCTCGGAAGTCAGACAGGCTGGAAGCTCTGGCTCGGAAGTCAGACATGCTGGAAGCTCTGACTTAGTAGGCAGTGAGCTGTGGGCCTGGGCTCTGAATGTAGGCAGTCTGGAGGCTCCGATACTAATGGCAGGCAGGCTGCAGGCTCAGGTTCAGATGGCAGGCAGGCTGCAGGCTCGGGCTCAGATGGCAGGCAGGCTGCAGGCTCAGGCTCAGATGGCAGGCAGGCTGCAGACTCGGGCTCAGATGGCAGGCAGGCTGCAGGCTCAGATGACAGCAGGCCAGCTGAGGACTCTGGAGACTCGGAAAGCAGCAGGCCGGCTGAGGACTCTGGAGACTCTGAAAGCACTAGGCCGGCTGAGGACAGAGAGGCACAAGGATGACAGACTTTAAATTTTGGGAATGGCGATAGCCCGTGAACAGTAGATTCCCTGTTGTCAATAGTGAAATCTTCACAGTAGCTTGGCAAATTAAAACACGCTGAAGTACTTTCTTTGGGATGGCTCAGAATAGTGCTTGTCTTAGAGTCTCTGATGATCAAACTTCCTTTACCTTTTGGCACTTCACATCTCTTAGACAAAGGAAATAGGTCAGAGATTTCTTGGTCATGGGAGATGTTTTCAATTTCTTCTGCAATACGAGGTGGTACAAATGCATCAGAGCATAGAGTATTATAATTTCCTGACTTTTCAATATGTGGTGTGCTTGAAGGTATGGGAGCAAACAAGTGGCCAGGGTTTTGTTTCTTCTCAGCAAGGAGGTTGGCTTCAGTCACAGCTGTTAAATCAAGAGTGTGGTCTGAATCACAGTATATTGTCACATCAGGGATAATGTGGGGCACAGGTTCTGATTTGGTCTGTATGTCAATGCCCTGCCTATGGGTTATCTCTGAGATAGAACTGACCACACTACCAGGAAAAGAAAGCAAAGAGATGCTTTGTGTTTTGCCTAGCATTTGGGGTTCCTGAAAAGTGGAAGGACACATCTCAGATGTAGCGCCTAGATGTAATTTAGCCCTAGTAGACAAAACATCAGATGAGTTAGAAAATTCTGAATTCAAACATATGCTTTCATTAACTGCATTTTGAGACAAGGTACCATGGCTATTCTGATTGGAATCTAGGTGGTGAGCCAAATTATTATTCACATGTTCACTAGACCAGATCTGAGGGGACAGCAAAAGAGAGTGCAAGGTTTCATTCTCCATTTCTAAGGCGGCTAACATAGACGCTGAAAAGTAGTCTTGTACTGGGGTTTTAGATTCCCACTTGAACTCTGGGTTATAGTTTTTTTAACAGAGTCTGAAACATTTTATTCTCTTGTTGTAATTACAGAATCTTCGATTTAAATATATCCTGTGAAGATTGTAGATCTTTCTCTACAAGGACAGTGGTAGGCTTGGAAACTTCACAACAAGCAACAGAACTAAACCTTGGATTTTGTTCAAACTTGCTCCTGGCTGCCTGTGTTTAAATAGGTCTTCTCTCTCTTTGGCAAACTGATCACAGTTTTCTTTGAAAGTAGCATTTAACAAGGTCCCTTTAGTATCCGAGACTATGATCTTTACTGGACTACATGACTGGGTAACATTATTTGGATGGAAAACAGAGGATATGAAATGCATCTGCTCTTTCTCTGGTTGTATGGTTGAATATGCTTCAACTGGTGTCATTGAACTACCAGTTTGGTAAGGTGTCGATAAATACTGTGTCTGGAAATTGTCTTCAACGAAAACATTGTCTGGACAGAGGATCTCTGAGTTACAAACTTCAGAAAAATTTCCCTTAACAGAGTCACTCTTTGAATTACTATTTTGTTTTTCTGCTGCTAACAAGGTTTGAAGAAATTCATTTTCATCCTGTAGGTCACTGGCTGACATCAGGTGAGGTTTAGGGTTACAGATGGAATGAAAATCTAACATAGAAGGATCAGCCAACCACAGAGAATAATATTCAGCACGTAAGAGTCTGTTTTGTTCCATGAATCGATCTCTAGAGTCCAAAGACCTTCTAATATGTTGTACGGAACTGTGCTGCCTTGGTAATGGATGTCTGCCAACATGTGCAGACTTTCTGAATCTGATGCTAAACATCTTGGCAAGAACTGACTGGTTGAGTTTGAGAACAAAAAAGTGGTAGCTAACTGAATGTAAAGAAACCTCACAAGTGACCCTGGAATTGTGGGTTGGTCATTCAGTCAGGACTCAGTCCGGGACACTGGCATGTGTTAGGGACTCTGGCAATGATTAATGCCAGGGAAGACAAAGTAGGCAGAATACTGGGTACAGAGCTGCCCAAGATCAGACAGTGAGTCAAAGGAGAAAGGCAATCCAAAGAGGAAGCTCTGTACAAGAGAATAAGAGAGGGAAGCTCAGAAAGAACAGGCCCTCAGAGGTGATTTAGCATTCAGAAAAACTACACACAGGACGGATATGCAAGACATATATAAAACAACATTAACAATAAAGGGAATGTGGGGTAAAGCACTCGGGAGCTCCACACGATAAAACTGAAGCTCAGTAAGTTCCTCACGCACAATTGCTGTTACAGATACTGACTGCAAATACCCACATATAGGATATGCATGCAAAGGCAGGGTCTGTGGAGCTGATACCTATGGTGATGTTATAAATGTAACTTAAAGACAATACTCACAGTGAACAAGAAACACCACCTAGGTTGTCAGCTGTGCCCACGGATCTTGGCGATCAAACAGGAACACGCAAGGCAGTCACAGCAAGGGGGTATAACTAAACACAAGCACAATAGACAAGGAGCTAGCAAGGAGGAGTGCTTAATAGGAAAGGAAGGAAATCACAGGACACACTTGGCTGAAAGCAAGTAACAAACATACAAGGTAATCAGAAGCAAACAGCAGGAATAGAAAGACAGTTACTAGGAACTGGAACCAAGGAAATGGGAAGAAAGGCAGGGACTGGAAAAGGATATACAGAAGGGGAGGCTACAAGGGTATACTAGAATAGTGCTGGATCAGGAGTCAAGAAAACAAAGTAGCAATGAAGGCAGTGCTGGAGCAAGAACAAGAATTTAGCAAAAGCCAAGGCAGCACTACAGGCAGTGCCAGTTCAGGAACAGGAAATTACTATAGCTCAGGAGTCAAGGTAGCACTGCAGGCAGTGCTAGTTCAAGGAAACAGGAAATAACTGCAGCTCAGGAAAAGGAGTCAAGAGAGCACTGCAAGCAGTGCAAATCAGGAACAAGAAACTGATGAAGCTCAGGAACAGGAACAAAGAATAAATATAGCCCAGGAACTCAGGAAACAAAGTAGCACTGCAGGCAGTGCTAATTCAAGCACAAGGGATAGCTATAGCTCAGGAATTTTGGAAACAATGATAACAAATGTTCAGGAAACACTGGAAACAAGGGTCGGTCTCACCAGTACACAGCTACAATGACAAACACTGGACTGAAGGGAGCTGGGGCTTAAAAGAGCTCACAGTAATCATATGCATCAGGTGTGAGCAGGCTAGCAGCAGCCAGCCACGGGTGAACTGGATTCCTCCACCCATCCTTGGCCTGCAGGGGTGGAGACGGAGCAGGGATTCTAGGTAATGGAGTTTCCAGCATGAGCAGACTGGCTTCCACAAAACCCAGCATGGATTTGGAATGGATGTCCATTCCCAAATGGTGTCCAAATGCCTCGAAGTCAGGATATGCATGCAGGGGAGTATCTGGAAGCTTATTAGAACACTGGAGAGTCCCACAGTTCAGCCCCCTGGTGGTGGACACGAAAACGCAGGGAGCAAGTCGTGACAAATGCACCATGATGTATTCCTTTTCATTTCTTGTAGTTAATCATATTATTCTAATGGTCCAATTTTCTGAGCAATGAACGACCTGTCTGTTAGATACCCATGTGAATTTTCCAATTTATATCTCTAGCACGGTGTCATGATATTGCCATAACCAAATAATGAAGTTGATCAGAAAGAGCTGATTTCTGTTATTTCATTTTTAGCACTTTGCCACATATCAAATTATGAACATTAATGATGTGGAAAAGAACAGTCCTTAATTGATGTCGATTCTAGGCTATTCAGATCATCATTGTCGTTATTCAAGATGCACTGTTTTCCAAATTCGGAACACGGTTCAACACAACATACTAAAAAAGTGTTATTTTAAAACGGTTATTTTTCTCTGCACTGGGAAGTTCAACTTTTTTCACAGCATTTATTCCTCCCCCAACTTTGACTAATAACGTTATGTTATGACTATTTTTGTTTTTAAAAAAATCACAAATTTTGAAGTGATTATCTTGAAAATTGCCTTACTCTGATAAAGATTTGCTCATAATCCCAGTCTCAGTGAGGAGAGCTAGGCCAATTATGCACTCCGTGTACATACATACATACATACAATCTACATACAATACATACATGCAAATCACATAAAAACATTTTAACAAAAGATAAAAATACATTTGTTCCCCAAAGGTTTTCTTGACTCTACCTCCTTGCTTTAAATCTGTGGAATATAGATGATGTATATGGTGTCTCCAAAACCAATGAAGAAAATGCCCAGAGACAAACTAATGCATACAGAGATTACTTTTTTATTTTTAAGTTTGAGTTTATTAGGAAATAACAAGAAAAAAGAACAGCTATGTAATGAATACAAATCATATTTAACATAAGGGTTGTAGGAAAAACAAAAATAAATAAGGAATATAACTATCAAGCTGTATACAAAGAAGAATATACACAATATAAGCACATGAAGGGAAGGGGCAGGGGGAAGAAAACAATATATAATTAATTTATAATATTAAGAGTAAAGGACAAGAATAATAAATGATTTAACACTGTAAGCATAGCAATAAATAAAACTGTATGGTATGGTATAAATATAAGGATACAAATATCTTCTAATCATCTAGGAAGAAAGAGGCAAAGAGTGAAATTAAGGTGGCTTCCGTACATCATCTGATACAGTAATGATTTTAACAACAGAAGAGGCAGATAAAGATAAATACGTGGTTAATGGAAGCCATAAGAGATCCTTTTAAATCACTAGAGATATAGGGGTAACATAATTAGTGTCTAGTCTATGAGGGAAACACACAGCGTTCCACCAGGATCTAAAAGTGACTTTTTCAGCTTGCTTCCAATTTGAAGTTATTAAATGAAAAGCAACAGCCAACAATAGATCCAACAGTTTAAAACTGCATGGTGACTGTGGCCATTGGGGAGATAGAGTACCGAGCAATATGTTTATTATAGAAAAGGGGACATTCATTTTGAAACTTTTCCTAATTTGGGACCAAACTAACTGCCAAAATTGATGGATAGGGGGCACTCAAATAACATGTGTTTTAAATCCGCAGTAGGGCAGGAACAGGACCAACAAGTAGAAAACATATCCGATGAGAAAGATGCTAGAGTCTCTGGAGAAAATAACACCTGTTGATAAAAAAAGTAAAGGGTTTGTGTGGTATTAGCAGCTCGTGAGGTTTTGTGAAGCTTAGACCACAACTTATGCCAAGTACTAGTTGGCCAACATTGTAATAAGTTTTTTTCCGAGGCCAATTCAGTCTTTTATTTGAGTCTGTCCGGGGGCAATTGTAGGAATTTGTATATGGTGGAAGCAGAAGGGGAAGAATCTAATACTAGAGAAAGGTTTATGCAATTTGCCGGAAGGTTAGAAGTATTTGGTAATGTAAGAAGATATTGATTGAGAGAGGGACATAGAAGATCATATTGCAATCTAGAGGAATCTGGTAAAGAAAATTTAGTTTGGAGATCAGTGAATGAAAGGGGTTGTTCATCAAGTAGAAGTTGAGAAATCCAACGCAAGCCCTGAGAACGCCAATTTTTCCAGTATATAGAAGGATTCTTTATTCGTAATGATTTATTATGCCAAATGGGTTGGTGTTGAAAAGAGTTAGTTGAGGGATATGATGATGGTAAGAGAGGAACTAAGAGTTTACCGGAGTGAGAAATAATAGGAGAACGTAAAAATGAAATATCAGTAGTAAGAGCAAGGATTTCCTGAAAATCAAAGGGGGTAATAAGAGATTTCTCTATTTTTATCCACAATGGAGGATATATGGGGGACTCCGAAGACAGCCAACGGGCAGCTTGTTTTAGGGAGAAAGCAGAGTGATAAGTTTTGAAGTCAGGAAACCTAAGACCTCCGTTAGGTTTATCCTTTTTAAAGAAGACAACGTTATACGAGGGGGTTTGCCTTTCCAAAGAAATTTTGTTAAGAGAGAAATGATTTTCTTAAAATAATACCTAGGATGGTGAACCGGAATCATGGAAATAATATATAATATCAGAGGGGTGAGCATCATTTTAATCGAGTCTATTCGGCCCCACCAAGAGAGATAAAGAGGAAGCCAACGTGTGATAGTATCATTTAGTGTTTTGGAAATGTGATCAAAATTTAATTTGAATGTTTCAGGAATTGTCGGAGAGAACCATAAGCCCAAATATTTTTTTCTTTAACACAAACTTTACAGTCAGTTCTATTAATTTACACCATAAAATGTATTTCCGATTTTTGTGCATAAACAACAGGAAAACATTTTGGGTTTTAGACCTAAGTTGATTATAAGTCCTCTATGAGTGCAGATATCCATGTCTTAATTTTGTGGTGCTCAGCTTCTCTTGCTCAGTTTTACTTTATGTTTGTGTGGTCACTTTCACAATACATAGCAACATAGAGCTGTGAAACAGCAAAGCAGTTAAACTTTTATGTGCGAAAACGTTTTTGCAATAAATTTTACTCAAGCATTACACCAAAATCCCCTTGTGCTGCAGAGTGCCCACAACAATTTAATTTATGGAAAAGGGGTGTAACCGGATGGGAACTGTACAAACACCCTTTGGTTTTCAAGCAAAGTCAGGTTAACTAAAATCGCATGACCTGACTTTTAATTAATTCTTGATGCCAAAGCAAACTAAGTGCAAACAAGGGGCAAGCAGAGCATCATCTGGTGTTACTACTCGCATGATGAGCAACTGCCACAAAATTATGCAGTTTAGACTTTGAATAAAAATCTCACACAAGACAGCACTACCTTACCCTTGCACCGTAGTGCAATATTTGGGCCCAGATTCTCAAAAGTTTAGCGTAGGGTTAGCGTTACCCTACGCTAAACCCGTTTTGGAATTCACAAACCAACACAAATAAATATTTGTGTTGGTTTGTATATAAAAGAAACGCAAAGCAGTGCGAAACGCATTGCTTTGCTTCAGGGGGTGTTACATGGGTGGTACATGGGCGTTTCCATGCAACCACCCATGCTTTTTGACGCTAAACCCGATTCACTAACATTAGTGGAAAGGGTTTAGTGCCAAAATTAACGCCGCTGAAAAGCAGGCGTTAAACGGAGAAATGTTTAAATTTCTCTGTGCCTTTCCGAT
Organism: Calotriton arnoldi; assembly: GCA_963921515.1. Lineage (NCBI taxonomy): Eukaryota > Metazoa > Chordata > Amphibia > Caudata > Salamandridae > Calotriton > Calotriton arnoldi. Next base: position 549,185 of record CAWUFW010007967.1, read on the forward strand.
TTTCCATGCGTGCTGCACCGTGCAGCACACATACAAAGTAGGAAATGCTTTTGGACATGTCTAGGCATAGTATCTTGTACAGGAAGGGTACTCTTCCAGTACAAAACCTATGTTAGACTCAGGCACGCACCCTAGCACCTTGGTGCTAAGGTGTGTGCCTGGAGCACGGCAGCTGAAATCAGCGCCAGCGCTACGGAGCGGGGAGGAGAGTGCCATTTCTCTGTGAATATAATGCTTTCCTGCTCTCTCCCTGTCACGCAACTCAGCGCTGCCTCTTGGGAGGCTGTGCTGTGTTGCGTGACAGTGTTCAGAATCTGGGCCTTGGAGTCATGCTAAACCACCATTTTTCCACCAGTGCTGCCAATGACATCATAGTCATGTGACTCTTTGCACATTTGGCACTGCACACTTTTTCTTAGTTTGTGCAATCCAGCATTTAAACTTTTGAGGGAGCACCCTATTTTCTCAGAAAATAGTAAGTCTATAAATCTGAATGTTGATTCATTCAGTTCTGGTGTGCTTGGTGAAGGTACCAACCTCAATCTATAGCTTTTCCGTGCTCAAGTTGGCGTAAATGCCATTTTTCCCGTATTTGTTTATGTTGACTGTGTTTAAATAATGCATTGCAGAGGTTTGGCCATACAGGATAGTTTCATGATGTATGCGTTTAACCCACAAAACAAGCCATTGAGTGGATATCCCGTAAATCTCATAGCATTTATCTTACATGACAATTTGTGTACTTATAATGAAAAACATTCAAATTGACTTCAACCATATTTTCATGTGGATAGGATTTCTTTCTAGCGTGATCTTATCACCAGAGCAGCCTTTTGTAAGGTTCCCTAACAAAATCAGTTTGTAACAAAAACTCTGCATCTGGCATAATGCAGCAGGTTATTCACTCTGTTTCAATTAACTCATGTGTAAAAACTTGTATGACGCAACTCAGATACAACCAGATAAAGTTACACAACAAATATGGAATGAATACTTTTTTGTTCCTGTTTTTACTTCTCTGCAAAGTCTGTCTCCATATTTCTTTTCATCTCGCTATCATCAAGATGTCAAAACATGGACAACATTTTCCCAGTTGTCTACCACGCCCATCTCACAAATTTATTCAAGAAACACAGATCCAGTGATAATGAAAGGCTGCACTGCTCTTCAGCTATCAGAGCTGATCTTCGTCGTACCCAACAAGCTTTTCGCATAGTTACTAACAGTCCCACTTGTGCAAAATCTGAACTTCTGTGTTTGGGAAGGAATGCAACCTTTTTGCTCTTTTGTTTGTGGAAATATTGAAGGCTAGAACAAACTGCATCTGTTTTATGTTCTGAAATGTCAAGATTGCTCTCTTAGTAATTATATTTGTTTAACATTGCCTCTGAATGAGCTGTAGTGACAGCGCCAAAATAAAAAATAGCCCAAACTAACGGACATTTAATATCATACAATAGAGGCAATGTAAAAATAATACTTTTGTTTAAACTCCCTCACAATGCAAAAGGCGACGTTCATCTGCAGTCACATTTTAACTTGAATTAATATTTTTTTCAGTGGATGCCCTTTTTTTTTAAACTTGGAACTTATTTAATAAACTTGTGCTTGTTTACTCTACTGTTCCACAGTTTGATGATGTGTATATTAAATTTCAGATCTCGTACATGTACTTCATAGATCATCATGTCCAATCAAATCAAACAAATACAGTGTGTTGCTTCCACACATCAGAACATTGAAAGCACACCCTGGGATTAAGTAGAATTGTCACAACATGGCAGCGAATTGGTTGGGACAGATCACATGTGGTGCACCCAACTTGTGGCGATTCAATTTTACCATAATGAAGAATGTATTTGATAATCATCTACCTGGATGGAATAGGCTTACCTAAAGCTAAATAGTTTCCTCAAGTTCAACGTATAACTTTGTTTCAAGCTACAGATATTCTCAAATATAGCAGTGATGTGCAACAACAGAATGCAGAATACACTCACAGATTCAGATGGTTTATCATGCACTGCACGTCAGACAAACTTTTAGTTGTGAAGAGTTTAACATTTGCGTACTGATCGGCACAAAAATTGGTTGCAAGGTGTTGGACGTTCATTGGATCAAAGACTGATACACCATCTCCCCACTGAAAGGTAGACTGATGCAGGCGCGATCTAATTGCTGATGAGGGATGCCCTGCAAGCTACAATTGGCACAATTGGCACATTTGCAGGTGGTAGGAAAGAAAGAAGAAGTTTTGAATTCTTAATGGAAAGTCGGGTTGCAGTTTATTTGCTTCAAGGACTGGGGTATAAACCTAAAAAATTATGTATGCATTTCCAATTTTTCGTTTGCAACATTTCCTTATTTAAACAGCCGAGTAGCAATTACAGACTATCAGAGCATGCACATTTTCTGAATTTAAGTCCACACCAGGATGGAGCAATAATTGACCCATGTTTGAAACAATAAATATTTTCCTGGTACCTTTTTGGGTTACCAAAGTCAACTGTAAACTGCATCATAGAGGTTTTGTACAAATACATTTGTCTAAGATAAGGAAGTGTTTACAAGAGGGAAAGAAGGTGCATTAATGTGTATATACAGGTCATAATGTAGGGCTATAGAATAAGAACGAGAGCAAAGAAGAGCACATCAGGAACGACAATCATTCTAAAGTGCAGAATCTTCAATCGAAGCCAGAATGTGTTAGTGTCATCTGCAATTAAAGCATGCTGTGTCGCTGTCAAACAGCATGATTTATACACATGGTGAGAACACTAGGTGGCACCTTCTTTAAAAAATAAATTGAGAGAACAAGAAGTGAGTGGGAGTTATTGCGTCCCTTAGCCACTCCAACAGGGCTTGTGTCTACTTGCCCTGTTAAGGACCGGTCGCAGTTGACGTGAGGTATTGACCTTAGCACTCTTACAGGAGTAGAATGATAGTTCCCCATTTGCCACCTAAATGTGTGAAACATATATGTCCTTGAATTGGAAGGTGATGTGGGAAAAAGATTATCACTGCTCTTGCTACTCAATGCAAGGAATTGTTGGTCAATGTCTGCTCCAGGACATCAGCACATTGCACACTTGTCAGCTGTAGGCCTTGCTCTGGAGTTCACAATATTCTCTAACTTCCATTAATATCTCATCCAGGAACACAGCAGGAATCTGGGGATCCCACCACATCTAGTCCTTATCCCTGTCATCAAGGAAGGGCCCTCAAATTAGGTAAAAACATACGAATTGTCATTAAATGTGTAAGTAAATCGTTCATAATGTTAAATCCATGCCAGTTCCGTAAGCATAGAGTAGACAGCATCATCTTTTTACAGTGGTGTAAGATCCTAGGCTGTAGAAGTAGAGGTGCGGGGTGCTGCAGCACCCCCAAAACACCAATGCTGGGGTTCAGAAGGTGCATGAGCAATAAAAATGACCTTAAATTTAGTTTTTATCTTGTCACATTTGCTTTGTGGATCATTGACATAATATCGATACAGAAGTATTCTGTCAAAAATATTGATTACAAAAATATTGTTTCCTTATGCTTATAATGTTAAGTACAAACATATCAAAATAAAATATCGTTTCACACTAATATTGTTAAAAAACATACAAAAAAGTTTTTTAGTGTATATATAGCTTAAAATAGTAAATCTTAAATATTTTATTATATAACATTAATATAATATAAATTAAATACATTTTAGAGTCATTTAATACTATATATAAATATATACTTATGTAAACATATGCGCATAAACACTTACACTATTATTAGAAAAAATATTTTACATTATATTAATTTTTTCATTTACTACTATATAATGCATATATATATAAATATACTCATATATTTATGTATATAGTAATATATACATAAATATAGATAAATATAAAAAACTATTAACAAATCAAATGCAAAATATTAAATAAAATACCAAATAATTCAATATAAAAACAAAAAAATACATTTACAAAAAATATTGAAAACATATGAAAATTAATATACATATATATATATATATATATATATATATATATATATATATATATATATATATATATATATATATATATGAACCAAACAATCACCTCCCACAGTGGCACCATGGAAGGAAGCACGGACACGAAGTGGTTCAGGATTCGGCATCTCTTTATTAGTTGCTGTCGCCCTCAATCCCAAGCACAAGGAGAGACGCGTTTCGGCCACAAAGTGGCCTTTGTCAATCTATATATATATATAAAAACTAATATAAAATTAAACAAATAATATTATAAGATACATTTAAACAATATTAAAAAAAGTATTGAAGTCTGGGAATAATAGACATACTATTCCCACTCCAGTCTGTGCAACAGTAGGGAAAGCATTGGACTTCGGAGGGGTAACATTTTCTATTCCAACTCCAGTCTGTGCAACAGCAGCAACAGCAGGGAAAGAGTTGGACTCCAAAGGGGTAGAATTTACTATTCCCTCTCCAGTCTGTGCAACAGTAGAAAAAGCGCTGGACTCCGGAGTGGTAACATCTACTATTCCCACTGCAGTATGTGCAACAAAAGGGAAAGCGTTGGACTTCGGAGGGGTAAAATCTACTATTTCCATCACAGTCTGTACAACAAAGGGGAAAACATTGGAGTCCAGAAGGGTAACATTTACTATTCCCACTCCAGACTCTGCAACAGTAGGGAAAGTGTTGGACTTCCAAGGGGTGAAATTTAATATTCTCACTATAGTCTGTGCGACAGTAGGGAAAGTACTTCACTTCAAAAACATAACATATATAAAATATGCCCCTATTAATTTATAACAAAAATAAAACTCTTAATATGAACTTTATTAATTTATAAAAAAATGATATATAAAAAAAAACAATTAAATAATTAATATGATTAATAAACAATGTGATAATTATTTATCAATTAAAAAAATTGTATTTTATTTATTGTGTAATTTGCCACACTATACTCCTACAAACCTAGCAGCCCACGCATAAAATAAAACTAAAATAAATACATGTAAAACAGCTAACATAATTAATTAATAATAAATTAAATATTAATTAATCATTTAATATTTTTTGTAAAAACTTTATTGAACCATTTTTCAACAGTACAGTGTGCATATCAGAACAGCAGAAAGAGAGAGAAAGAAAGAGGTCGATAAGTGCAGAGATGAGCAGGTACGGGAGGTAAAATAATGGTGAGCTTATAAATACATGTTTGTCCAGAAATACCAAATCAGATAGCTTACTACATGACCATACAAAGAGATTTGAAGAAGCAATAGCTGCATAGATAATGGAGAAAGGCAGGATGGTTTCAGAGAAGAGGGAGGAAGAATGGGCACAGCAAGTGTAGAATCAGCTCATTGTGTTATGGCTAGTGCGTTGTAGGGATGGACCGGACACTGTCGCTGGTGGAGTGGGCTCTGGGGAGTCCGGAGTTAACATGAGGATGTAAGAACAGAGAGGCTGCCAAATATCTTTCGGCCAGGATGTGGGGGGTAGCAGCGTAGAATAGACCTCACTAGTGAGGTCACAATATGTCATGCTTCTGAGCCAGGCTTGAACTGTGGGGCACGCGCTGCTGCCCCAAGGGAGTGCAATCTCTCGCTTCGCCAACAGAAGTGCAAAAGCGATGAAACAGTGAAAGGCCTTGGGGACAGTCAAGACATTGCCCAGCAGAGCCAATAGCGGGGAGGGGGTCAGTGTTGCGGAAATCATCCGGGAAATGACACCTAACGGTTCCATCCAGTATCCAGTTATAACAGGGCAGGTCCATGTCAAGTGCGGGAAGTCCACGTCTGGGGATCCGCATTTGGGGAAGGAGGAAGATCTAGAGGGGTCAATTCTGGCTATGTCTGCCAGAGTGGTGTAGGACCTGTGGAGAAATTGGAAATGGAGCATTTTCTGACAGTGATTAGGGGATACCAATTTAGTCTGTGTGCAACTGAAAGTCCAGTACTTGTAGAGAGGGGACAGGCCAGGTCCTCCTCCCAATGTTTATGTGTCCTATCGTCATGAGTATGTTTTAAAGTCATGCATATTTTGTACAGTTTGGATATTAGGTGTGACCCATCTGATCTTTAATTAGGAGGGTAGGGGGGAAGTCCTCCGGGGCCAGGGGATGGGAAGGGAGACGGACACGTAATGTACTATGCAGTCTGATGAACAGGAATCCATCCATAAATGAGCTGACCATGTGTGAAGTGTCTATAATGTGCCTGTCGGGGAAAAGGTCCCCAAATGTGTTGAGGTCGTGACTCATCAATGTACGTTGCACCAATCCATCGGTTGTCAATGGAAGCCAGGGATTTGATGCGATGGGGAGTTCAGGGGAATATAGAGTGGTAATCTGCGGGGTCCAACGTAAGGCCTCTCAGTAGCAGGGAGTTCAAGGATGCGGGGGCCGCAAGGTCCCGTTCCAGCCTGGAGTAAGGCAATCTAGCGTGAAATGAAATGAAATGATGGTTTTTATAGAGCGCGTGTTTGCCGTGGCGTCTTAGCGCTAGCTGTCGTTACTCTATGCAGGGACGGTACTGATCGGCTACGATTTATGAGCGAATAACCAGGTTTTCAATGCCTTCCTGAACAGCTGCAAATTGGTTTGTTTCCTAAGACTAATGGTCATCGTGTTCCATAATTTCGGGGCCAAGTATAGAAAACTTCTGCCACCCCACTTTAACGTCTTTATCCTTGGGACCACCAGCAGAGAGGCTGATGCTGATCTAAGCTCTCGCTGTGGTGTATATCGCCTAACATGTTGGTTGAGGTAGGCTGACCCTGCTCCATGCAAAGTTTTATGCAAAATGCACATGGATTTAAAATGAATCCTTGCCTGGACTGGCAGCCAGTGCAGGTCTCGAATAGCTTGGCTTATGGGGCTGAATTTTGGAATTTTGAGGAGTAAACGGGCCGTCGCATTCTGTAGGGTCTGCAGCTTGCGTATTACGCTCCTCCTTGCGCCCAAGTAGAGAGCATTGCAGTAATCAACTTTGGAAAGTACCAAAGCCGTAATGACTGTCTTTCTGAGGGTCATGGGAATAAAAGGTAAAATCTTTCGAAGAACTTTCAGAGTAAAAAAGTATGAGGAGGTGATGTTATTTACCTGGTCATATAGGGTGAGCTGGTCGTCTATCTTGACCCCGAGGTTTTTAACTTATTTGACAGGCTGAGGGCAAGGCCCTGCTGCTTCCGGCCTCCAGGTGGAGTTCCAGATGGAAGTATCTCTTACGAACATGACCACTTCGGTTTTTCCGATGTTTAATTTCAGACAATTGTCCAACATCCATGTAATAATCTGACTCATGCAGTTATTAAATTTAAATGCCACTTCCTCAAGTTTGGATGTTAAGGAGACAATTATTTGCGTGTCGTCAGCATAACATACAACTTTAAGACCGTGGGAGCGTATAAGTTTGGCTAGTGGGGTGACGTAAACGTTGAACAAGGTAGGAGAAAGTGACGATCCCTGAGGGACCCCGCAAGGCATAGGGATGCGATTTATGTTCTTCCATCATAATGGATTGCTCTCTACCCTTTGGGTATGATCGGAGAATATCAGAGGCTTTATCTACAATTCCTATCTCCGCCAGACGCTGAAAGAGAGTATGGTGATCAACCGTATCAAATGCGGCCGATAGGTCAAGTAAAATCAATATGGCCCCCCCCCATCAAGTTGGACACGTATGTCCTCTGTAGCTGCAATCAGTGCGGATTCCGTGCTATGGCGGGGACGAAGACCATGTTGCGCTGAATCGAGTTTGTTGTTTGCCTCTATGAAAGCTAGTAATTCCTGGTTTAGAGCTTTTTCCAAGATTTTAGAGGGAAATGGTAGGCATGAGATGGGCCGATAACTGCTGACCTACATGGGATCTAGGGTTGGATTTTTTAAGATGGGTCTAACCAGAGATTTTTTCCAGGTGTCGGGAAAATGTCCTGCGAGCAGAATGTTATTAAGAAGAGGTGTTAATTTGTTTGCAAGTATACTGGGTGCCATATGAAAAACCATGGAAGGACAGGGGTCCAAAGGGGATCCCGACTTTGTCGACAGTATTAGCTTCTCTACTCTGTCCAATGTTAGAGTATGGAATTCCTGTAGGAAGACCTGTGTAGTTTCCTTGTCGTCATTAAGTCGGTATGATTCTTTTCCAGTTTTGCTGCTTGAAAACTCGTCGTAAACTTTGACTGCTTTATCATAAAAGAAATCTGCGAGTTTGTCGCAGAACTGTCTAGTCGAACTGAACTGTTTGCTATTGCCAAAATGGGATAGATTAGAAACTGTCTTAAAGAATTCTTTGGAGGTATTCTTGGAGGCCATAATTTTCTCAGTAAAGAAGCTAGATTTTGCTAAGACTATTGCCTCTTTATACTTTACTAGTGCCTCGTTTTACTGTAGTTTGTCATTGTTGGAATAGTCCTTCCTCCAAATTTGTTCCTTAGCTCTGCATTTCTTTTTTAACTCTTTTAGCTCAACGGTATACCACGGGGCTGATGGTGCTCTCTTGCTGAGGTGTTTGTGAGTTTCAGAGGCAAATTTTTTCGCAGCTTGATCGAGCCATCTATTAAAATTTTGGGCTGCTAAGTCTGGGTCGGTATCTATATGGGGATCATGGGACTGTAACGCAGTTTCTAAGTCAGGGATAGTTATTTGCCTCCAAAGGCGTACTACACCTGTTTTTCTTCTGTTCTCTGGTGATTGACTCCGTCAGAAGTAAATCAAAGAATATAGCCCTGTGATCAGTCCAAGTTAATGGCAGCATGCTCCTGAATTTTATCTGTGGGTAATTTGTAAAAATACCGTCCAGGGTATGATTCCCCTTGTGGGTGCGCTCCGTGACAATTTGTTTAAGGTCTATACTTTTTAGCACGTCTACTAATTTATTTGTGTCACAGCTTTCAATGGACTCTAAGTGAAAGTTGAAGTCCCCTAGTATGGAAAAGTTGGAGTGTTCCATACAGGACTCCAGGACTGAAGAAATAGATTCAATAAAGTAGTTTCTAGGCCCTGGTGGTCTATAAATTAGTAACCCATTAAAGACAGATGAATTATTACATTTGAATGAGAACTGGATAGCTTCTTCTTTCAGTTGAAGGATGTCAGAGAAGGTGGCTTTGATATGGGAACGGTAAATAATGGCCAGATGAAACCAGTGGTAAGCAAAATGGGCCTGCGCTACCAGGTGATAAATACGAAAACCAGGGTCTGCAAAGCCGCCCGTTCGTACAGGAGGGTAAGGGTGTCCCATGCCACTCGGGGCCTGTGATTCGCCCAAACCAGTTTTAGGAGAAGGCTGCGCAATATCTGAGAAGAAGATTTTGTTAGTGGGATAGGGTTATTGGTAAAAAAATACAGAAAATGAGGCAGGACTTTCATTTTAATAATCGCAATGCGGCCCGCCATGGATAAAGGAAGTTGCGTCCAGCGGTCAATCTGTGCCGAAAGCCTATCCACTGCAGGGCCATAATTCAAGCGAATAACCTTTTCTTTCTCCCTGTGGAGGACAATGCCCAGATATTTTGTTGTATCAGCAGACCATTTAAAGGGGTTCTAGCATGGAGGGGGGGTGGTAATGTCAGTAAGGGGGAATAATTCCGACTTTGCCCAATTAATACCTAGGCCTGATAATGCCCCGAACAGGATAATCTTCCGAACCACAGGTGTCAACTTTTTTGAGGGGTGCCGAATGAACAGTAGTATGTTGTCAGCATACATTGAGATGAGTAGAGGACCGGGTTGGAATTGAATACTGCGGTGCATGTGCCACTCCTGAAGATGGCGTATCAGGGTGTCCATGGCAATAATAAATAGCAGAGGCGAGAGCGGGCAGCCCTGCCTGGTGCCTCTTGATATACTGAAGAGTTGGGAGATGGATCCATTAAGACGGACCCGTGCTGTGTGTTCAGCATACAACAAGGATATGAGAGCAGCAAATCTACTGGGGATACCAGGTTTCCATAAAGTTGCATATAGAAAAGGCCATTCCAGTGAGTCGAACGCCTTCTCTTCATCCAGAAGAGCGACTACTGCCGGGACCTCCGGGGATACTCTATTCAGTACAGAGAAGACTGTACGGAGATTGTGCGAAGTGGACCTGTGGGGTATGAAACCTGACTGCACCGGAGACAGCACCTGTTCAAGTAGGTAAATTAAGCAGCGAGAGCGGCATATAGGAGGAAAGGTTTCTAATCATTTAATAATTATAAATTAATGAATTAATTAATAATTAACATCCCACCCTATACCCCTACAAACCCAGCAGCCTGCACCTAATACATAACTTTAAAAAATACAGTTATTACACAATGTGCATAATTAATGACCAATTAAACATTAAATAATAATTTAATAATTTATTAATTAATAATTAACTTCTCACCCCATACCTCTACAAACCCATCAAACCCATCAACCCATCAACCCACAATATATAACTTAAAAAATACAATTATTACACAATTTATATAATTAATAATCAAATAAATAATTAATAATAAATTGTTAATTAATAGTTAATTCATTATTACTTAATTAACTTCCCACCCTAAACCACTATAAACCCAACAACCTGCACCTGATATATAACTTAAACATATAATTATTACACAATGTACATCTTTTCAAATTAAATAATTAACAATACATTAATAATTCATTGTTAATTATTACTTAATTAACTTCCCACCCTATCCCCTACAGACCCAGCAGCCCGCACATAATATATAACTTAATACATATAATTATTACACAATTAACATAATTAATAATCAAACAAATAATGAATAATATATTATTAATTAATTGTTAATTAATTATGCTTAACTTCCCACCCTGCACCCCTACAAACCTAACAAATGGCTATGACAATATAAATTACTGTTAGCAATTAAATAAAAAAACATATAAATCACTTAAATTACAAATCCAAACATACAAATATTATTAACAATTATACAAACATTAATACAACCTAAAATTAATATATAAACTATCACACATATAAATAATTAAAAAACAATATTTTTTGCAACGATATTATTGAAAACAATATTGACATCAACAATATCCCTGAAAACAATATTACTTACCTGAAAAATCAATATTATGGACAACAATATTTCTGCATCACGATATGTTTTAATCACAATATTTTTTTCTCTGATATTTCTGCAACTAGATATTAATAACTCAATATTTTGTCCAAACACCTTCCTTTTTTCAGAGACAGAGGCCAAATGTCAGGCTATGTCTTCTGACAAATTGCTACTTATTATTTTAGCTTGGAAATGGTGTTTACTTTTCTTTCACCGACTGCAAAGTTGGAAAATTTTGTAAAGTGAACTATCTGTCAAACCCGCTGGGGTACAGGGAGTGAGAAAGTAAAGGCTGTAGAATATCACTTTTTTTCTAACACACAACATTTAAATACTGGTAAAATTACTACAAATATTTCAAAACATATCAGCAGTTGGGAAAGCACAAATCAAGACCATTTTCTGTAATTCTTAAGTATGAGGGAAACAAGTATTTTAATAGGATCAAAACAAATCAAAACATGTTACTTAATGATGTGCAAATGGTAAATATCTGATTAAAACCCATTTCCACACATTATCAGCCAGTCAGTCAAACAAGCTTTATTTCGCCACATTTCTGTGGCATAAAAGCACAACAGATAAAAGAATACATCACTTTAAAAAGATCATACTACAGCTTGTGCAATTAACATAGCACAGTGCTCAAGAGCTAGCAGCAAAGATTATAAAGTGCATTAAAAGCAATATGTCTGAGAATTGCACTTCCAAAGAAGTAAAAAGGAACAAACATTTAATTTTGGATCCAAATAGGAAGGTGTTAAAAAAGGGCCATAAATACATAAACATAGAGCTCAGAAGGTCAAGAAGGGCTATGGTTTATAGAAGCAATAAAATCAATATTTCAAGGAATCGCAGTTTCCGATGTTTAACAGCCTGCCAAATAAATTAGGCCACTGTGTAACAGACTCAGGATTTGTAAGAACAGTAGCGCTGGTCTGTATTGTCTAAATTTGTACTTTCTAAGACTAGGGATTAAAAATTGTTTTCTGGGAGAATCATATAATGTGCAAACGAACATAATATGCAGAGTGGATTGAATAGAAACTCCGTCGCAGGGGCACAAATGCAGGTCAGCGAAGGAAAAACTGTTTGCAGGATAACCAATCATAAAAGGTAAAAGGTTAAAACGGATTCTTGTCAAAACATAATGATGTTGAGTATTCTGTGTGTAAGATAGGTATGACGGGAGACCCTCTTGATAGTGTAAAAGATTACAAGCAACTGCTGAGGATTTCGCTTTGTCCACATCATACCTTTTTGACTGTGCCTTATTCAAAACCATATACTTCAAAGATGACTTAGTAACTTTTGAACAGGAATCCGGGTCACGATACAGATCAGCACATCCAGGCTCCACACAAACAGATTGTAAATAGGAGGGCCATAGACTCTTCTGGACTGCATGCAATTGGAGACAATCCAGTAACAAGGGTGCTATATTAATTTTCATTTGTGTGCTATATAGTTTTATCAGTAAAACTTCATGTCAGTGTGGATTTTTTGGCCATTTCGGTGGAGAATGCTGTCTGTAATCATGATGCACTACCACAATAATATGGTGTGGTATAAGTACACAGGAAACAGTTCCTTAAAGCATTGGATTACTTCTCTCATGTTATGTATCCACAGTAGTGCGTGTTCCATTTGTTGCAAGAAGTCCAAAAGCTGGCAGAGAAGGTGTGGTAAGTAACCAATTTTAATGCATGAGAAATGCAACCTTCTCACAGTTTCTGAAGTTTCAGGATAGGGTATCTTACACCCCATACAATGCTTTATATCAGTATCTATCTTGGCCAGCATGGTCTTGAGAATCACTAAGAGTAGCATTCCAAAAATGTTGTACCTAGATGTAAAGTCATCTTTTCTATGATGGTCTTTCTCTACTGTGTTAGTTTAAGTGGGTCAGTGGCTCCCACTTTTACACCTTCAAAGCACACAGGAGAAGTTGATCCGCTGTCTATAATTTCAGAACTAGTTCAAGGTGGTTCTCCTTTAAACTATCCTCACCAATCTGCTCTTCAGATACACCCCTTCTGCACCTGACTGTCATCAGCCATTCAGAAGAGTGATCATGGGAAAGACAATTGACTGTGTGAATAAAGTTATTCTGACTGACTGACTTAATTAAAAGTAGACCTGGGAGTAAAATTCCACTCAGCTTGCAGAGTTTGCTGAATTCAGGAACTCCGAGCTATGTGGAAAATGCAGAGTTCCTGATAAATTCCGCTTTTCTCCTCGTGGAAGATTTTGTTTTTCGGTTAGTGCCCTCGAGCAGGGTATTTGCGCTCGCTGGTGACCGCGACGAGTCTTGCCAGCACACTGGCTGGCTACACAAAATGGCCACTAGCCACATGGTCAAACATGATGTTTCCATTCAACAGACACCACAGAAATAGTTGCTTCATGCACCTATGACTAGTACTAATTTATTAAAAAACCTCTACTGTGTTAGTTTAAGTGGGTCAGTGGCTCCCACTTTTACACCTTCAAAGCACACAGGAGAAGTTGATCCACTGTCTACAATTTCAGAACTTGTTTAAGGTGGTTCTCCTTTAAACTATCCTCACCATGCTGCTCTTCAGATACACCCCTTCTGCACCTGACTGTCATCAGCCATTCAGAAGAGTGATCATGGGAAAGACAATTGACTGTCTTAATTAAAAGTAGTCCTGGGAGTAAAATTCCACTCAGCTTGCAGAGTTTGCTGAATTCAGGAACTCCGAGCTATGTGGAAAAAGTGGAGTTCGTGATAAATTCTGCTTTTCTCCTCGTGGCAGATTTTTTTTTCAGTTAGTGAGCTCAAGCCGGGTATTTGCGCTTGCTGGTGAGTGCGACGAGTTTTGCCTGCACACTGCCTGGCTACACAAAATGGCCACTAGCCATATGGTCAAACATGATGTTTCCATTCAACAGACACCACAGAAATAGTTGTTTCATGCACCTATGACTAGTACTAATCTATTAAAAAACCTCTACTGTGTTAGTTTAAGTGGGTTAGTGGCTCCCACTTTTACACCTTCTAAGCACACAGGAGAAGTTGATCCACTGTCTACAATTTCAGAACTTGTTTAAGGTGGTTCTCCTTTAAACTATCCTCACCATGCTGCTCTTCAGATACAACCCTTCTGCACCTGACTGTCATTAGCCATTCAGAAGAGTGATCATGGGAAAGACAATTGACTGTCTTAATTAAAAGTAGTCCTGGGAGTAAAAATCCACTCAGCTTGCAGAGTTTGCTGAATTCAGGAACTCCGAGCTATGTGGAAAAAGTGGAGTTCGTGATAAATTCTGCTTTTCTCCTCGTGGCAGATTTTTTTTCAGTTAGTGAGCTCAAGCCGGGTATTTGCGCTTGCTGGTGAGCGCAACGAGTTTTGCCTGCACACTGGCTGGCTACACAAAATGGGCACTAGCCACATGGTCAAACATGATGTTTCAATTCAACAGACACCACAGAAATAGTTGTTTCATGCACCATAACTAGTACTAATTTATTAAAAACCTCTACTGTGTTAGTTTAAGTGGGTCAGTGGCTCCCACTTTTACACCTTCAAAGCACACAGGAGATGTTGATCCACTGTCTACAATTTCAGAACTTGTTTAAGGTGGTTCTCCTTTAAACTATCCTCACCATGCTGCTCTTCAGATACACTCCTTCTGCACCTGACTGTCATCAGCCAGTCAGAAGAGTGATCATGGGAAAGACAATTGACTGTCTTAATTAAAAGTAGTCCTGGGAGTAAAATTCCACTCAGCTTGCAGAGTTTGCTGAATTCAGGAACTCCGAGCTATGTGGAAAAAGTGGAGTTCGTGAAAATTCTGCTTTTCTCCTCGTGGCAGATTTTTTTTTCAGTTAGTGAGCTCAAGCCGGGTATTTGCACTTGCTGGTGAGCGCGACGAGTTTTGCCTGCACACTGGCTGGCTACACAAAATGGTCACTAGCCACATGGTCAAACATGATGTTTCCATTCAACAGACACCACAGAAATTGTTGTTTCATGCACCTATGACTAGTACTAATCTATTAAAAAACCTCTACTGTGTTAGTTTAAGTGGGTTATTGGCTCCCACTTTTACACCTTCTAAGCATACAGGAGAAGTTGATCCACTGTCTACAATTTCAGAACTTGTTTAAGTTGGTTCTCCTTTAAACTATCCTCACCATGCTGCTCTTCAGATACACCCCTTCTGCACCTGTCATCAGCCATTCAGAAGAGTGATCATGGGAAAGACAATTGACTGTCTTAATTAAAAGTAGTCCTGGGAGTAAAATTCCACTCAGTTTGCAGAGTTTGCTGAATTCAGGAACTCCGAGCTATGTGGAAAAAGTGGAGTTCGTGATAAATTCTGCTTTTCTCCTCGTGGCAGATTTTTTTTTCAGTTAGTGAGCTCAAGCCGGGTATTTGCGCTTGCTGGTGAGTGCGACGAGTTTTGCCTGCACACTGCCTGGCTACACAAAATGGCCACTAGCCACATGGTCAAACATGATGTTTCCATTCAACAGACACCACAGAAATAGTTGTTTCATGCACCTATGACTAGTACTAATCTATTAAAAAACCTCTACTGTGTTAGTTTAAGTGGGTTAGTGGCTCCCACTTTTACACCTTCTAAGCACACAGGAGAAGTTGATCCACTGTCTACAATTTCAGAACTTGTTTAAGGTGGTTCTCCTTTAAACTATCCTCACCATGCTGCTCTTCAGATACAACCCTTCTGCACCTGACTGTCATTAGCCATTCAGAAGAGTGATCATGGGAAAGACAATTGACTGTCTTAATTAAAAGTAGTCCTGGGAGTAAAAATCCACTCAGCTTGCAGAGTTTGCTGAATTCAGGAACTCCGAGCTATGTGGAAAAAGTGGAGTTCGTGATAAATTCTGCTTTTCTCCTCGTGGCAGATTTTTTTTTCAGTTAGTGAGCTCAAGCCGGGTATTTGCGCTTGCTGGTGAGCGCAACGAGTTTTGCCTGCACACTGGCTGGCTACACAAAATGGGCACTAGCCACATGGTCAAACATGATGTTTCAATTCAACAGACACCACAGAAATAGTTGTTTCATGCACCATAACTAGTACTAATTTATTAAAAACCTCTACTGTGTTAGTTTAAGTGGGTCAGTGGCTCCCACTTTTACACCTTCAAAGCACACAGGAGATGTTGATCCACTGTCTACAATTTCAGAACTTGTTTAAGGTGGTTCTCCTTTAAACTATCCTCACCATGCTGCTCTTCAGATACACTCCTTCTGCACCTGACTGTCATCAGCCAGTCAGAAGAGTGATCATGGGAAAGACAATTGACTGTCTTAATTAAAAGTAGTCCTGGGAGTAAAATTCCACTCAGCTTGCAGAGTTTGCTGAATTCAGGAACTCCGAGCTATGTGGAAAAAGTGGAGTTCGTGAAAATTCTGCTTTTCTCCTCGTGGCAGATTTTTTTTCAGTTAGTGAGCTCAAGCCGGGTATTTGCGCTTGCTGGTGAGCGCGACGAGTTTTGCCTGCACACTGGCTGGCTACACAAAATGGTCACTAGCCACATGGTCAAACATGATGTTTCCATTCAACAGACACCACAGAAATTGTTGTTTCATGCACCTATGACTAGTACTAATCTATTAAAAAACCTCTACTGTGTTAGTTTAAGTGGGTTATTGGCTCCCACTTTTACACCTTCTAAGCATACAGGAGAAGTTGATCCACTGTCTACAATTTCAGAACTTGTTTAAGGTGGTTCTCCTTTAAACTATCCTCACCATGCTGCTCTTCAGATACACCCCTTCTGCACCTGTCATCAGCCATTCAGAAGAGTGATCATGGGAAAGACAATTGACTGTCTTAATTAAAAGTAGTCCTGGGAGTAAAATTCCACTCAGTTTGCAGAGTTTGCTGAATTCAGGAACTCCGAGCTATGTGGAAAAAGTGGAGTTCGTGATAAATTCTGCTTTTCTCCTCGTGGCAGATTTTTTTTTCAGTTAGTGAGCTCAAGCCGGGTATTTGCGCTTGCTGGTGAGCGCGACGAGTTTTGCCTGCACACTGGCTGGCTACACAAAATGGCCACTAGCCACATGGTCAAACATGATGTTTCAATTCAACAGACACCACAGAAATAGTTGTTTCATGCACCATAACTAGTACTAATTTATTAAAAAACCTCTACTGTGTTAGTTTAAGTGGGTCAGTGGCTCCCACTTTTACACCTTCAAAGCACACAGGAGATGTTGATCCACTGTCTACAATTTCAGAACTTGTTTAAGGTGGTTCTCCTTTAAACTATCCTCACCATGCTGCTCTTCAGATACACCCTTCTGCATCTGACTGTCATCCACCATTCAGAAAAGTGATCATGGAAAAGACAATTGACTGTCTTAATTAAAAGTAGACCTGGGAGTAAAATTCCACTCAGCTTGCATAGTTTGGTGAATTCAGGAACTCCAAGCTATGTGGAAAACGCGGAGTTCCTGATAAATTCTGCTTATCTCCTTGTGGCAGATATTTTTTTGGGTTAGTGCGCTCGAGCCGGGTATTTGCGCATGCTGGTGCCCGCACGAGTCTTGCCAGCACACTGGCTGGCTACACAAAATGGCCACTAGCCACATGGTCAAACATGATGTTTCAATTCAACAGACACCACAGAAATAGTTGTTTCATGCACCTATGACTAGTACTAATCTATTAAAAAACCTCTACTGTGTAAGTTTAAGTGGGTTAGTGGCTCCCACTTTTACACCTTCTAAGCACACAGGAGAAGTTGATCCACTGTCTACAATTTCAGAACTTGTTTAAGGTGGTTCTCCTTTAAACTATCCTCTCCATGCTGCTCTTCAGATAAACCCCTTCTGCACCTGACTGTCATCAGCCATTCAGAAGAGTGATCATGGGAAAGACAATTGACTGTCTTAATTAAAAGTAGTCCTGGGAGTAAAATTCCACTCAGCTTGCAGAGTTTGCTGAATTCAGGAACTCCGAGCTATGTGGAAAAAGTGGAGTTCGTGATAAATTCTGCTTTTCTCCTCGTGGCAGATTTCTTTTTCAGTTAGTGAGCTCAAGCCGGGTATTTGCGCTTGCTGGTGAGCGCGATGAGTTTTGCCTGCACACTTGCTGGCTACACAAAATGACCACTAGCCACATGGTCAAACATGATGTTTCAATTCAACAGACACCACAGAAATAGTTGTTTCATGCACCATAACTAGTACTAATTTATTAAAAAACCTCTACTGTGTTAGTTTAAGTGGGTCAGTGGGTCCCACTTTTACACCTTCAAAGCACACAGGAGATGTTGATCCACTGTCTACAATTTCAGAACTTGTTTAAGGTGGTTCTCCTTTAAACTATCCTCACCATGCTGCTCTTCAGATACACCCCTTCTGCACCTGACTGTCATCAGCCATTCAGAAGAGTGATCATGGGAAAGACAATTGACTGTCTTAATTAAAAGTAGTCCTGGGAGTAAAGTTCCACTCAGCTTGCAGAGTTTGCTGAATTCAGGAACTCCGAGCTATGTGGAAAAAGTGGAGTTTGTGATAAATTCTGCTTTTCTCCTCGTGGCAGATTTTTTTTTCAGTTAGTGAGCTCAAGCCGGGTATTTGCGCTTGCTGGTGAGCGCGACGGGTTTTGCCTGCACACTGGCTGGCTACACAAAATGGTCACTAGCCACATGGTCAAACATGATGTTTCCATTCAACAGACACCACAGAAATAGTTGTTTCATGCACCTATGACTAGTACTAATCTATTAAAAAACCTCTACTGTGTTAGTTTAAGTGGGTTATTGGCTCCCACTTTTACACCTTCTAAGCATACAGGAGAAGTTGATCCACTGTCTACAATTTCAGAACTTGTTTAAGGTGGTTCTCCTTTAAACTATCCTCACCATGCTGCTCTTCAGATACACCCCTTCTGCACCTGTCATCAGCCATTCAGAAGAGTGATCATGGGAAAGACAATTGACTGTCTTAATTAAAAGTAGTCCTGGGAGTAAAATTCCACTCAGCTTGCAGAGTTTGCTGAATTCAGGAACTCCGAGCTATGTGGAAAAAGTGGAGTTCGTGATAAATTCTGCTTTTCTCCTCGTGGCAGATTTTTTTTTCAGTTAGTGAGCTCAAGCCGGGTATTTGCGCTTGCTGGTGAGCGCGACGAGTTTTGCCTGCACACTGGCTGGCTACACAAAATGGCCACTAGCCACATGGTCAAACATGATGTTTCAATTCAACAGACACCACAGAAATAGTTGTTTCATGCACCATAACTAGTACTAATTTATTAAAAAACCTCTACTGTGTTAGTTTAAGTGGGTCAGTGGCTCCCACTTTTACACCTTCAAAGCACACAGGAGATGTTGATCCACTGTCTACAATTTCAGAACTTGTTTAAGGTGGTTCTCCTTTAAACTATCCTCACCATGCTGCTCTTCAGATACACCCTTCTGCATCTGACTGTCATCCACCATTCAGAAAAGTGATCATGGAAAAGACAATTGACTGTCTTAATTAAAAGTAGACCTGGGAGTAAAATTCCACTCAGCTTGCATAGTTTGGTGAATTCAGGAACTCCAAGCTATGTGGAAAACGCGGAGTTCCTGATAAATTCTGCTTATCTCCTTGTGGCAGATATTTTTTTGGGTTAGTGCGCTCGAGCCGGGTATTTGCGCATGCTGGTGCCCGGACGAGTCTTGCCAGCACACTGGCTGGCTACACAAAATGGCCACTAGCCACATGGTCAAACATGATGTTTCAATTCAACAGACACCACAGAAATAGTTGTTTCATGCACCTTTGACTAGCACTAATCTATTAAAAAACCTCTACTGTGTAAGTTTAAGTGGGTTAGTGGCTCCCACTTTTACACCTTCTAAGCACACAGGAGAAGTTGATCCACTGTCTACAATTTCAGAACTTGTTTAAGGTGGTTCTCCTTTAAACTATCCTCTCCATGCTGCTCTTCAGATAAACCCCTTCTGCACCTGACTGTCATCAGCCATTCAGAAGAGTGATCATGGGAAAGACAATTGACTGTCTTAATTAAAAGTAGTCCTGGGAGTAAAATTCCACTCAGCTTGCAGAGTTTGCTGAATTCAGGAACTCCGAGCTATGTGGAAAAAGTGGAGTTCGTGATAAATTCTGCTCTTCTCCTCGTGGCAGATTTTTTTTTCAGTTAGTGAGCTCAAGCCGGGTATTTGCGCTTGCTGGTGAGCGCGATGAGTTTTGCCTGCACACTGGCTGGCTACACAAAATGACCACTAGCCACATGGTCAAACATGATGTTTCAATTCAACAGACACCACAGAAATAGTTGTTTCATGCACCATAACTAGTACTAATTTATTAAAAAACCTCTACTGTGTTAGTTTAAGTGGGTCAGTGGCTCCCACTTTTACACCTTCAAAGCACACAGAAGATGTTGATCCACTGTCTACAATTTCAGAACTTGTTTAAGGTGGTTCTCCTTTAAACTATCCTCACCATGCTGCTCTTCAGATACACCCTTCTGCATCTGACTGTCATCAGCCATTCAGAAAAGTGATCATGGAAAAGACAATTGACTGTCTTAATTAAAAGTAGACCTGGGAGTAAAATTCCACTCCGCTTGCATAGTTTGGTGAATTCAGGAACTCCAAGCTATGTGGAAAACGCGGAGTTCCTGATAAATTCTGCTTATCTCCTTGTGGCAGATATTTTTTTTGGTTAGTGCGCTCGAGCCGGGTATTTGCGCGTGCTGGTGCCCGCACGAGTCTTGCCAGCACACTGGCTGGCTACACAAAATGGCCACTAGCCACATGGTCAAACATGATGTTTCAATTCAACAGACACCACAGAAATAGTTGTTTCATGCGCCCATGACTAGTACTAATTTATTAAAAAACATGGAGAAAATGTACTGAACTGTGCAACATTTTTCCATTTAAAAAGAAGAAAAATTAAATGCAAAAAAATAACTAGGCTCCTACTGAATTTGCATGGCCACCCATCACAATAAATTTTTTAAATTGAATAAAAGTACAAATAAATCCTGGTGCATGCCTTTTATCAAACAAACAACACCCTTAGACAACAGTTTTCAAACTTGCAATATCACAAAAACAAAGTCCTTAAATCCAATGGTATATATGCAAAAGACAAAGAGAGTGATCTTTTTAGCTCCATATCCAAAGAAAAAGTGACCAGGAGATGGACAAAGCACTGGGAGGAGCCTGTTGGACAGGAACAGGAAGTTGGAGTCTCTGGGGCACTTCCTCCTTGTTGAATAAAAAAAGTAAAATAAATAAAAGGCTCTTCGCACTAAACAAAAACATGAACGGTCCGTTGGAGAAGAATATTAACTTGAAAAACGTCTTTTCAATTAAATTTAGTGGCTTCTCGAAGAGAAAATCTGCTCGAGGATGCAGCCACAGTCGCTGGTGCTTTCTAGCACTCGCTGTCGTCAGAAAAAGGTGCCAGATGTCACAGCCTTTGGCCGTCATGTGTTCTTTTATGTGGCCATGCCTCCTTGCTTGCTGTTGTTGGTTGACCATGTGGTCGGTGAAAAAAAGATTGTCAAAAGAGAGCTATGCCTTTTTGCATTTGTTAATTTTTTTACTTTTCCCTGATATCAGTTTAATATTATGCTTGAGAATCATTGTAATATTTGTATATTTATTAGCAGATTTATATTATATGCTTTTTGCATTTTTCACCAGCACCCCCTTGCCTCCCAATGGGTTTCTCATAGTCCCCCAGTACACAACCAATTAATTATTGTTGTTATTTTTGTTTCATTTTCTTATTTTATTTATTTTTTATTAAATGTATTTTATTTTAATTATTTTTATTAGTTTTTCCACCATCTATCCACCAGCTACCTTGCATAGGCGTACAGCCACACAACAGCATTCATTTTTTAAGGATTATTCAATTTTTCCTTGGTTCCCCTGCCTGTCACAGGTACACAACACACACACAGCATTCAACCAATCAATCAGGATTTGTAGAGCGCGGCTGCTTTACCCGTGAGGGCCTCGAGGCGCTGTCTGAAAAACTGCCTGTTCCCCTATCGGTTTAACATCCATGTCTTGAGGTCCTTCCTGAATTTCTAGAGAGATGGTGAGGCTCTGAGGTGCAGGGGAGGTCGTTCAAGTCTTGGCTGCCAGATGGGAGAAGGAGCGACCTCCGCTGTTTGTCCATCAAATGCGAAGGGTTGCAGCATGGGCAAAGGATCTGGATCTGAGTTTCCTGGTGGGCTGGTGAAAGGTCACACGTTGGTTGAGGTACGCAGGTCCCTCAATGTGCAATGCCTTATATGCGTGGGTGAGTAGCTTGTACTGGCATCTCTTCATGACTGGTAGCCAGTGGAGTTTCCTGAGGTGAGGGGTTATGTGCGTCCATCTGGGGAGGTCGAGGATGAGCCTGAGCACTGTGTTCTGGATTGTCTGGAGCTTCTTCATGAGTTGGACTGTTATTCCTACGTAGAGGGAGTTGCTGTAGTTGAGTCTGCTGGTGACGAGAGACTGCATGACAGTTCATCTGGTGTTGGTCGGGAGCCATCTGAACACCTTCTTGAACATACAGAGCATGAGGAAGCAGGAACATTCATTTTTTATGGATTATTCAATTTTCCCCTGGACCCCCTGCCTGCCATAAGTGCACAACACACACAAGCATTCACTTTTTTAAGGATTATTCAATTTTCCCTTGACACCCCTGCCTGCCTTAGAGTAGATGCACACCACCAGCATTCATTTTTAAAGCATTATACAATTTTCCCCCTGCACATCCCTGACTGCCACAGGGTTCTCCCTTAGATGCACACAAAGCAAACAGTTATATCTGCATGTTGTTATCCTGATTGCAATGCATTTAACTGAACTTTGCCATACTCATTACTTTCCTTCCACAATAGATTGATGATGATGTGCTGCTCATCACCCCGATGATTATTGTGTCGTTGTGTAGTGTTTGTCCTTGTCACAACTTTGCCCAGATCCCCTTTCCCATCCATTCATCAAACCCCTAACCCTCTTTCCCCAGGCTGTGTGATTTATTAAGGCATGACTTGATTTGCAGCATAAATAGATCGAACACTTGGTGGGGCGGATGTGGTGAAAGCAACACCACCACACTGCGGGATCATCTGTTACCTGAGCAACAGCCCACGCGGGCCCCATTTTACCCTGTCACACATAAAAGTGATCCATATTTTAGATAAAGAATAACATCATTCATCAACATCATCATTGAGGCCTTGTGTTATGTTGCGTAAATGCTTAACCTTGTCCACTCCTGACTCTGACTCAACTCCTCCTCACTTGAAGATTTTGTAAGTTTAGTTTTAAATACTTGCTCCCCATTGCTAAGAAGAAGTTATCATTGCTAATTTTTGTTATCATATCAGGTCTTCTTTGTTGTGTCATGTTGGTAGTCTGGTCTCAGTCTTTCTAAAGTTATGATATAATAATATAGCCCACTAACTCTGTGTTTTCTTTCAATCTAGTTCCCTGTGATGGATAATACTTTAATTAATCCTACAGTTGAAGTTCACCTATGTGGGAGTGTGACCTCAATTGTGATTCCTTCCCTGTTAACGCACTAGCCTGCTACTACTATCACCACCATGGCACCTTGGGAAACCCTGCAGTAAGAACACTGAGAGAGGTAGCAGCCCTCATTTCCTCCATTCAGGTAAGAGAACTATGGAGCATTGTTGTAGGCAATATAGGCAACGGCAATCCCTCCCAGTGGTCAATATAGTTACAAAGGGTAATAGAACTAGGGTACCATATAACTAACCGGTATACACTTTTTAAAGGCAACAGTGCAAAGTAAAACATCCCTAAAACAATTTGAGGCATAAATAAAGTAAAATAATTATTTATTACCATTTTGAACAATAAAACCCATCCCTTCCACCCACAACAGGCCTACCCCTCTCCCCAAACAAATCTTCCCATCACCAACCAATGTCTAAGAAACAGTCCCGGTCCCAACTTCCATCATTCCCACCCTCTCCACCCACAACAAGTCCCTCCCACCAAAACAAATATTAAAAAGGGGCTACAGAAGAGGGCACTATAAGTGGGTCAGAATTTTTTGAGGTACCCCTCCATGCATGCCAATCTGCTCTCAAGATGTGCCAACCTCAGCAGGACGCAGTGCTGGAAAAGGCCATCTGAGGCTGAGCGCTGGGGCAGCAGTTGTGGTGTGACGGACAGCTGCAGGTGGAGCTCATGTTGTTCTTGCCGGGAGGCTGGAGGTGCTGGCGGCTGCCTGGTGCCCTGGGCAGCAGCAGCTGCCTCATCCTCCTCAAGGGCCACCAGCCGCTGAAATTCGGCCTGTATGGCCTCCAGTCTCTGCTGCCACAGCCGGGCTACTATCTCCTGCCTAGTAGGTGGTCAACTAGCAGGATTAGCTATATCAAGAAAGAAAAAAGGCATATTGTAAATAATGCTCTTTGCAAAGCACTTGTTTAAAATTATAGAGTGGCACAGTAGCAGTACATTGCTAGTCCCCTAGGGCCATTTGAATTTGATGTGATTAGAGTCCCAGCCATGTTTTATCCATGCATGCCTCACATAAAAGGCTGAAGCTGGTTGAAAGGAATTAAGGCAGAATACCAGCACACCTGATTAAATAAACTGTCAGTTTTATTTCTTTTAAAGGATTTCCTAGTAAATAAATAAATAAACACTTTGTGTGGATAAATAAAAATAAATTACCTCTCAAAAACGAGTAAGATATTATGCACTATGGAGTACAAGTATTCTTGTTGTGCTAAATTAATGGAGGCATGCTAGCTAGAGTGTCAGTACTGATGGTCAATACTTTGCTGCTCTCTGCATTCTTCAGCTGGGGCAGCTGTAATGGACAATTAGCTTATTCCAATGGCCCTGCTCTTCTCCAAATGCCTTTCAATTTTACCCTCACTCCAAGGCAGATGAATAATAATGATAGGTCACACACATCACGTATAAAACGCGGATAAACTGTCTGCTGTAAGTAGACGGTGGGAAAAATTAAGCACTGCAGTACAGGGAAAAGATTCAGGAATGGGATATATAGATTGTATTTCGTATGTTTGTCACAGACTATCCCCTCCGCAAAACTGAAGGCACTTAGTTCTACTTTACTCCCTGGCCTCACCCTCTACCACAATTTATAATTATTTCCAACAAATACATTCACTTGGCAGTAAGTTAGAGGGATTAGTCTGGGTACCTGGGTAAGTAGAGGTTTTACTACAGAATAGTGGGGTGTCACTGTTCATCATTATGTGCCTAAGATTTGGCTTAATCAGTCCCTGTAGTTGACGAATGTTGAAAGGGAAAAATTTGAAGAGGCATAAATCCATTATGGAAGCCACGAAATGTCTAAATCAATTGGCCAGAAAAATGGGGCGCATGGCAAGAATGGCTTTTTTTTTTTTGCCAGGCTGAGACAAGAATAGTGGAAGAATAAAGGAGTGAAGTACTGGGAAGTGACTGAGTGGGCATTGGGAGGGAATGGAAACACTTTGTTTTCGCTTTGCCAAGCATTGAAAACTTTGAAAATGCCACATTAACTGAAACAGACGCACATTGCACAGCCAACACTGCAGTGCCGAATTGAACCGTGCAGCAGTTAGGTCATGGGTGGCACTGGCAAAATGCCATGGGAATGGAGGTGATGGTGGGATACATATTTGCCTCGATTAACAAATACAGTGAGTCAGGGGAGTGGATAGAAATACCCCCCATTTTGAACCAAAGGTTTAATAAAACCATTTCAAGCAAGTTAAGTAGGTGTGCACACCCCTCTCCAGAAGAACTCTCTTGTTTCTTCATCCAAGCAATTATCCATTGATCATTTCATTGTTCTAGTTTTCTTCACCCTTTGATACCTGCCATTTAAGCTTTACATTCTCAGATCCAGACTTTCCCCATTGAAAACCATCCATCCATATATATACATCCATCCATTCATTCACCTATCCACGGCTCTAAACCATCTTTTCACCAATACATCCATTTACCCACCCACGCATCCTTTCACTCATTCACCCTTTCACCCATCCTGCTTTAACCCATCTGAGAAGAATTCCTTTCACCCATCAACCCTGAAAGGCAGGCATCTTCCTTTCACCCATATACAATTCCATCCATCCTTTACCCACCCATGCATCCTATCACCCACCTATGCATCCTTTCACCTTCACTCGCCCACGCATCCTTTCACTCGTATAACATTTCACCCATCCTTTCTACTTCCATCCTATTTTTCCCTTTTCCATCAACCCATAATTTTTT
This sequence comes from Calotriton arnoldi, assembly GCA_963921515.1. Taxonomy (NCBI): domain Eukaryota; kingdom Metazoa; phylum Chordata; class Amphibia; order Caudata; family Salamandridae; genus Calotriton; species Calotriton arnoldi. Next base: position 575,530 of record CAWUFW010007967.1, read on the forward strand.
GCGTTCATTATGAGTTTTTGTCTTCTGAGTTGCAGATAGAAGAGGTCATTAACTCAACCCCCACTGTAGCTGCTAAAGCGGGGAGTTCACTGTCACAACGCCCTTGCGGTGAGTATACTAGTAATTGTCAATAAGCAAGCAATGTGACTTACCACCTCCTGTTCATGTCGCCACTGGGTTTCTCCCTTTGACCACCATCGCGTCTGCTCCACTACCGCTGGCCCCGGCACTGGTGGTCTGTGCGGCTAGAAAAAAACTTTGCACATTTTAGATGCCAGATACGCCTCCCCTTATTATTTTAACAAAATTCAACCACAATATATCACTACAGTTCGGTTGCAGTATCTTCTATCATAAATATCACGTTGGGCATTTTGTCGGTTGGCAATGTTTGAAAAGCCAGGTAGTCAAGCCAACCATAAATATTTAGTAATGGAGGGGCAAAGCTATAATGACTTAGTCATTGGTGCGCAATGAAGGGGAGGAATAATTGGTCAATAAAGGACATATGGTCTTGGTTGGCAAATGCAATGGGACCATCCTCATACTAGTTTCCACAATGCTGCACTGTAATCGAAACAGCTGGTATAATACTACTGTATAAATGAATGATAATACATGCACAACCTTGGGGGGTCCACCCGTGACCATGGCCAGCCGCTCCTTAGTTTTACTGTTTGAGCATGAGCAAGAAAGAGAAAGCCTTCTCCACAAACATGCATAGGATAAGAATAGTTTACTTGGGCATGCAATCTTCACATTAGAGTATCTGTCCTAAAATCAGTTATTTTAGTCTTACAGTACCCGTTCACAAGGTATATAGGAGAGAGGGAAAGCTTACTGACAAAGCAGAATAAAGGAGGGTGCAGACAGACTAGTACAGACAGAAGTAAGTCAACTACAGAAACTTGAAGTATAGAAAATAACTAGGATGATGCAAGGATAACAAGAATTTAACAAACATTAGATAAAACGAAGAGTAGATGAAGAACAAATTTGGAGACAGGCACAGAAAAACAATAAAAAGGAAAAATTATTCTAAATTTGCAGCAGTAAAAGTTAGGGAAATAATAATAATATTACCAGGAGGACTTACTGGGGCCAGCAGATCTGCGGCATTGGCTGCTGCGCTGGTGGTGGTGGAACTTCCACCCGCCGCTGCACTGGTGGTGGCACCTCCGGCTCCCTGACCCGCCTCTGTGCTGCTAGCCCTCTTCTTGCCCCTGGGCGCTAATATAAGAAATAAAGAAGATAAAAGATTAGTGGTACGGTTAATAATCTCCCCAAAAATATTTTAACAGGCAAAGGCAAACACAGTAACATTGACTTTTCTATATCAGATTGCATATACTACTACTAGTAGTGAGTTGACCTATTCCTAATTTCCCAAACATAAGCCCAATTACAAATTTCCTATACTACATTTGGGACCACTAATGAATTGCAACAAATGATCTTTGCTTCTCATCTCATTCTCATTCTCAACCCCCTTTGACGGCCCAACACATTTTCCTTTTTTTTCAATGCACAGATTGATTGCTTGGGACTGAACGAGCAACAAAATGAAAGGCGCAGAGAATGCTAACTCATTGATATTACTACTACTACCACTAAGTTAGTGACAGGACAGAGGTGGCTGCATGAATTCCTACATAATCAGCCCAAGCAAGTGCCAACGAGTATGAATAGGTAGCACCAAGGACCTGGCTAGATCACATAATACGAGTAACGTAAACTCAACTTATCTCTGAGTGTGAGCAGCATGCTATTTCGACAAAAATATTTTCCTAGAAAGAACACAACAAATAAATAATTAATCACCGAGCCCTGCAACCTCAACGCCTAGCAGGTCGAAGAGGTCCTGCTCCCTGCCCAGGATGTTGACCCAGCGGAGCGTCAAATGCTTCTGGGGGCGCTGGACCCCAGAGCTCTGGCACACCCTCCTCCACAGCAGCCGACGCTCCTGCAGACTGTACACAATAGAAATAGGAGAAGGAAGTACAAAAAAAACAAAAAAATGACAAAAACGTAAAATACACAAACACGAAAACACACACTGATATAATAAAGAAAATTTAGGGGTGGATGAGTCAGATAGCGGGAGGATTGAAAAGATTATGGGTATATTAAAAAACTGGACCCAGCACCATACAAGAACAGAAAACAAAATGGCCACGCACATGCGAACTGCGTGGTGCCATTCACACGCTTTTTTCTGGTGTGAGAATGCGCATCGTGCTACAGAGCGTCAATAACGTAGCGCAAACTGGCGCTTTGAGCAGCTCCACCAGTCCGCGGAATTCCACAGAATCTTGCGGAGTTTTTGGGCTGCTCCACTGACTTCCATGTAGCAGAACTCTGCGAGCTCCGCCCAGGCCTATTTAAAAGGCTCCTATGACTTTGAACAACACAGACTCCAGTCCCACCCTTCAGCCCCATCATCTACCAAATGGAAGTGCTAATGTATGACTAATCAGAAGCTTCTTTCTGAAAAAGGCCTGATCAAATTAAAAATAGGAGCTGTGTCTCCTTTCTCCTGATTTCAGTGCCTAAGTCTCCTTCCTCCTGTGTCTACTTGTGTCAAGGGTCAGGCCTAGGCCTCTATGCACACACTAGATTAGAATGAGATTTGGGCCAAAAATCAACAACTAGGATGCCAGATACATGCAGTCAGGCACTCATGGTAAAGCAATATGACTGTACATTCTGCAAATGATAGACTCTTGCTCTATTTGATTGCCATCTCAAGGAACCAGATTGTTTGGGAATGTTCCTATGAGATGTGCTTGGGGCATCTGCAGTCCAAGTGATTTGTCTCATCATTCAATTTCCGTGCTCAAGGTAGTGTCCATCAGAATGGGGTCAAAGGTATCTATGAAGCCTTCCAGACCATCTGGTTCAGTGTACTTGAACGTTTTTCCTTCAAACCTGATCAATATTGTCAACAGGCCCATACTTAATCCCAAGCTAAAGTCTCAGTCTTAGTGCTAGGTACTTTTTCCTAACTATGTTGGTAACCTTTAAGTATGGATGGGTTTGTGTTCCCATTGAAAGGGGCCATCTTTCTTGTGTGCCACCATGAGGACTGCTTTAATGTATTCATGGTATAGTTTATTTTATTTTATTATGAATCATGACTGGTCCTCCCTTAGCTTTTTCCAAGGGCATATTCTGTGTGTTTTCTGAAATTATAGGGGGTTCTTCAAATATCATACTCAGTAAGTGAGGTGAGAGTGCCTAAAGGAACACAAGAAGTTCATGTTTCTCTACCTTCTCTGGAACAACATATATCCGTAATATGTCAGCAAAAAATCAGTATATCCCAATGGTTGTTAAGGAGTTCTTGACATATATGAATGTTACTTAGTTTTCAGCTGAATCAACAGTCCATTTCACCCTGTGTTAGACCTATCAGCCTTAGGGTGGTCTTCCCCCAAAACTTTTACCTCCCTCCTCCATGTTTACTGATCTCATTTTTGCTTGCCTTATGACTCTGCTAACCAGTGCTAAAGTGCATGTGCTCACTCCTTAAGACATGGTAACATTGGCTTATTCCCAATTGCCATATTTAATTTACTTATAAGTCCCTGGTACAGTGGTACTAAATGTACCCAGACCCTGTAAATGAAATACTATTAGTGGGCCTGCAGCACTGATTGTGCCACCCACTTAAGTAGCCCTACCAAACATGTCTCAGGCCTGCCAATGCAGCCTGTATGTGTGGTTTTAAACTGTCAAAATATACTTTTTGTCGGGCCCAAACCTTCCTTTTAAATACAAATAAGTCACCCCGAGGGTAGGCCCTGGACAGCCCAGAGGGCATGGTGCAGTGTATTTAAAATGAGGACATGGACATTTAGGTTTATATGTCCCGATATTGAAAACTCTTAAGTTTCTTTTCAGTATTGCAAGGTATTCTTCTGCTATAGGATATTTATTGCATTTAATAAGCTGCAACTTCTAAATGGGAACAGGTAACAAGTTCATGTTTGGTGCCTTTGGAATGGTAATGAAAAATCCTCCTTTATGGTGAAGTAAGATTATTAATTACAATTTTGAAAATGCTACTTTTAGGAAGTTGGTACTTTCATGCCTTAGCCTTTTAGTGCCTGCAGTCTGTCTCTGGGTCACATGAATCGGTATAGTTTGCAGTTGGGCTTTGTGTATGTCTCCTAGACAGCCACACGCAATAGAGAGCTTAGATGTGCCTGGATGGACCATCAATGACAGGGATGGCGGAGCTTGGCACAAGCCTACTTACACTTGAATAGGCTGTGTCCTGTCTTCACAAAAAGGGCTGCATACCCCCTGTTGTTAGCCTGAAGCCAGGGCAGGGGAGGCAGGATACCCGTGGACTTCAAAGGGAAACCTCTAAAACCTTCTTTCACTTCAAAGGAGTCACTAGGTATAAATATTTAACCACAGACACCAATTCATCAGTACACTTCTGGACCTGTAGAAGACTCTGCCAGGAAGAAGGACTGCTGTGCTGCAGAACAGGCTGCCACTCTGCTAGACTGCTCCCTAAAGGATTGCTGCCTGCTGTACTGACCTGCTGCATGCTGTCCTCTTGCTTGGGTGAGAAGGACTGGACCTGCAACCTGCACCCAGGACCACCAGAGTGACTCCAAGGGCTAGTCTCTTGCAACCTGTATCTGGACTCTGCAAATGTGAGTCCTACCCCGCCAAGTGGTGCCACCACAGTCTGGACCTGGTGAAGAGGAACCTGAAGGTGCTCTGTTAGTCCATCTGTGGATCCATCAGAACCGACGCATCGTTTCTACTGCAAGGATTCTCCCAGCGCAAGGAATCCGCATCAACCTCAAAGCCTACAGTCTCATCAAAACCACTGCTGCGTGATGCATCCCCAATGCAGGCCCTCACATCGCAAACCTCTCGACGATGGCAGCCTCGATGATGCCACAGGATCTCACATCGCAGCCTCGCTGTCATGATTCTGCCAATCACGTGTCCTTCAGTATTTTCTATTGCTTTTACCAGTGCTTGTTTATTGGTTTTGCCAGTGCTTATTGTTTGCACCATCACTTGTTTGTACCAATGCTTGTTACAGACTGTTGTATTTGCTATTGCTTTTACCAGTGCTTGTTTATTGGTTCTGCCAGTGCTTATTGTTTGCACTGTCACTTGTTTGTACCAATGCTTGTTACAGACTGTTGTATTTTCTATTGCTTTTACCAGTGCTTGTTTATTGGTTTTGCCAGTGCTTATTGTTTGCGCTGTCACTTGTTTGTACAAATGCTTGTTACAGACTGTTACAGACTTCAAACTCATAGTCTGCTGCCCAAGGTCTATTGGCCCTTCTCAGCTCCAGTAGTTTACCTGAGAGCTGTCATCTGGAAACCTCTTGAGAAAGCCTTTAAATAGGAGCCACACCCTGTTCTCTTTGCTGGTTATTGAGAACTCTGAGCGTGAGCAGCAGCAGCAGATCTCCGGTTTCAGTGAGAAGATCTCCGACGACTTAATGCAGGTTGTAGACCCTTCCCTTGATCACCATCAGGTAGGATCGTTCCATTTTGTTTAAAGGAGCAACCTGTTGATATTTGCATATTGACTCGAGCTCTCTTTGTTGAAGCGCTTTTTGGGCATTTGCATCTTTGAATGTGACACATCGCGCTGAAGCGCGTTTTTGGGCATTTGCATATTGAACATGGCACATCGCGCTGGAGCGCTTCTTAGGCATTTGCTTATTGACTTTGGCACAACGCGCTGACGCGCTTTCTTGAACAATTGTATATTGAACGTGGCACAGCGCGCTGGTGCGCTTTCTTGGGCATGTGCATAGATAGTATTCACATTACAAGTTGAAACGAACCTTGCATTTGAAACCTGTTGTGCATTATAAAAACGCTTGTTGGAATTAGCGCTGTGATTCTTAACAGTGTTACATGCAAATCATAACTTAAGAAAGAGACAGTGTAACAAAAACTAATAGTCTCTCTTATATGAAATTGTGACTCGTTCTGGAGCATAGTGTTTATGCAAGCACTCGATTAATCATAGAGTCTATATTGTTATATTTTGTTTTGAGGATTATAGGAACAGCAATTCCATTCCTTGTGAAGAAGGTATTAGAGTGACGACTGCTTCATAAGTTAAATTAAACCAGAGCCGAAAAATAAATACATTAAGGTAGAGTCAACATAAGGCATTTTTACACTGGGGAGCAGGTATTTATTGCAATAAGAAAAACCTTCCAATTAGAATGTATTCTTTACTATTTATTTTTATTTATAAAAACACTTCTGAACCAACTTGCTAGACCGCTATAACCATTTATTGACATTCCCTCATTAACAAGGAATTAGTCTTTCCTTTATTTCTATCCCCGGCTGTATAAAACATCACAAGCCAGAAACCAAACACATCCAGGCAACCAGAGGAAGTGTCAGCACAAGTCGACATTCCCTCTTTAACAATGGAATTAGTCTTTCCTTTATTTCTATCCCTGGCTGTATAAAACATCACAAGCCGGAAGCCAAACACATCCAGGCAACCAGAGGAAGTGTCAGCACAAGTCGTACTACACTGCACAGCAGGTATAGAGAAGGAGCCACGAGGACTGAAAGCTGTAAAACCGTAACGTATTTTACTCAACAGAATCTAAATTGCTTTATACTGTTGTCCCTAGCAGGTAACAAGCTCCCTGGTTGCCCGTTGAAATCCACAATTTAAGACTCAAGGTATGAAACCATGCCGTTTTAGAGCTGTTTGATAATACGTAATTCAAATCTAGTCATTAGCATTTATTTAATAAACAGCTAGCGCATGATATACTAATATTTATCGAAAGGTCTGATGAGAATAGGCTGCGGTCATTTATTAAAAACACTGCTATAAGATTGTTTCTACCACAACTTCAGTCAACCTTTCTTTAACACACATTAGTATATCAATAGTAATTACAACAGACCGCCTACCAAGTCGCTTTCTCTGAGGAACACTCGCAACTATAGGTATACTGCACATATGACATCGGGGTCCATACTATCACCATGAATAAGGTGTAGAACTATTAGACTAACCCAATTTTCTTCTTGTCAATCTTAACATGACACCTCAGGAGTTTAAAGACAAATATATGGTAATACATTTCCATATTGAGCACCGTATGGGAGACAAAAGAGAAAAAATGTTTCTTAAAAAGTTTGCCAGAATTTCACGCAGGAGAGAAAGAATTGCCATTTTTTAGTTGTTTTAATGTTCTTCTTTATCATTATTTCTTCTGAGAAAAGACAGCACGCCATTTTTTGAGAAAATGCGCTAAATGATACTCGCATCTTTTTTTCTTTTTGTTTCCTCCTTTACTCTGAACAGGTACTACTTGACCGCATGAGAATCGGGTCAATACACCCTGATACATAGAGACCCATACAAAATAAGGTCTCCACCACTTTTTCTTCTTTTAGGTCCTGAAGAAAGCCCACTTGACCCACAAGGGCAATCACTGGGGCTGAAACATGTCGACCTTTTTATGGACACTCACAGTGCGTTAGACCACTAACTAGTCTTCCCACGCACAACACAGATTTTAATATATCTCGAACCCAGATTGATTAAATTTTACAAATCGGGGTCTACGAGTTTTTAACATTTTGAGATTCACTTCACTAAAAACACTTTCACCTTTCTTTGATCACTACTGCAATAACCAGTGGTTTTCCTCCGGATGGAGGAAGCATACAAAAACTAACCCTATGATGATGCTGTCACGTTTTTAAGAGCAGGGCGGATAATCAAGATATACCGCTTTTCCGACTTTTGTACGTGAATGAGGGTTTTTTATCGGTACACTGCACGAATTTCATAAAACCCTGGTTACTCAGGTCAAGTGATCCATTCTCATTTTGATATCGAAGGTATTAGAGTGACAACTGTTTCATAAGTAACCTGCTTTTCTTTACAGGTATGTTGTTGTTATTTAACCATGCTAGTTTAGTTCAAGAATTCACACGGTATATCAGGAAAGCTAATTGAGGACAACGTCTCGTTCCAGGTCTCCCTCCCCGCAGTACCCTTACCAAATCCCTTCCCCCGTCTAGCCACTTTGATCCTCAGTGCAATTAAGCTTGAGTCGAAGCTGCTGGAAGGCGGGCTTCTTGAGGGTACTGCTCCTGAGGAATCCAATGATATTTACCAGTTCTGACACTCGCAGCTCCTCGGATCCAACTCATCGCCTTGGCTATGAAACGCATCTTGGCCCTCGATGACAGACTTCACAGCACAAGCTTCCCTCATCGATGGCTGGCTTGATGATGGTGCAGGACCTCACATCGCAGCCTCGCAGCTCCCTGAAATCGAAGCATCAGCTCATTGTGTGACGCATCCTTGATGCGGGACCTTGCAACACTCTGCCACCAGGATTTAAAGTACTCTTGTTCAGCAGGTCTAACTGGGTCCCTGTAACTGGCCCACACTCCTTCGTAGTCTGCCTGAATTTTTTACTTTATTCTGATCCGGCGCTAACAGATATGCACAGTTGGTACTTTGTGCTTTTTGGCACTATTTTCACCGACCTCTTTGACCTGCATATCTCCAGTTCTACTGATTGGATTTTTGTCATCTTGGTCTTGTTTTATGTATTACAAATTACTCTACTGTTCTAAGCTTGTTTGGGATCTTTTTTGTGGTGTGTTCTCCCTGTGTTACTGTTTGAAGTGTTGCACAAATACTTTACACATTGCCTCTGAGTTAAGCCTGAATGCTGTGTGTCAAGCTACCAGAGAGTGAAGCACATGTTCATTTGGGGTTTGCTTGTGACTTCACCCTGACAAGGATTGTGGTTTGTGCTTGAGTAGGGTTTTATCCCCTCAATCAGTAACCCAAAATCTTACACCCTGCCACTTAAATAACCCAGTAAAATATGTTTACCCCAAATGGTACTATACCACCTTCAAGTCAGAGCCCAAACATGGCTTTGGTTATATAGAACACCGATGGAGCATGCAACGAATTGTGTTGCTATAATTAATCATGTGAACATCTGTGGCCATTAAGCACAATTACACAGCAATGCTTGATGAGAAGTCTCTGAGATACGAAGAATCCTGCCAAGACTGCATAAGATGTCATTTGACACTATAACTTTCATAGACATGGATAACAATTACATAACAATGTACAGCCAGCTGTACATTAAAAAGATGTCTTGGGTCACCAGGGAGTACTGTACGTTGTCTGTAATATGTGCATTGAGCTCAGCGGAGATTTGTACAATCCTTAATAGGTACATGATAAAAGTAAATTTTCTATTTTCAGGAAAAGAGCACATTGGTTACTGGCGGTGCTCATTTTGGAGGAAGGGTCTGAGGTCCTCAGGCATATTCCAACCATAGACCACTCACTTCCATGGCTATATTGGAAGTATCACTGTGAACAATCCAGGTAACCACATCTTGCACAAACTGTTATATGCTGCCTGTTCTTGCTTATGTAAAATGTATAGATGTAGTATGTGACCATTTTTATGTACAACGATAGGTACCCATTGGGTCTTGTTCGAATTATATAAAAATGCAAAAATAATAAATAAACCAAAATTAAAATAAATAACATTGTTCTGTAGTTTTGTATAATCAGGCAATCAAAAGAGGCTGAAATTGAATGAACATAGAAAATTCTTCAATAAATTACAGTAGATGGGTTAGGTGAATATTTGTATGTCTTAAGTCAAGAGGTGTTAACGCAAAATAATGTAAATAGCTGCCTCGTGGGACCTTTCTAGTTTAGTGGTTTGCAGTGTTGCTGTGTACTTGGCATCTTCCTAGGCCAGTGCCTCTTCGCTGTTTGTTGTATATGGCCTCCGCTGGTAGTCATGATCGCTAACACTGGATTCTAAACCAGGTTGCTCATTACTCTGATGGAAGACCAGTAAAAAAAGAGGTTTGATTTTCAGTACTCTCATGTCAAAGCAGTGCAAAACTGGGCTTTAACCAGTGCTCTGAAGGACACTGATCTGCCGACTACTCTAAATGCTCAGCGTCCACATGCCTAAGATATGCAATTTGAAAGGCAGTTGAATTTCTGTTGTATCGCATGCCTTCTCCTTCCTTGCTCAATTCTCTGCAGAACCAAGGAACATAGAGGAATGTAGGTGGTGTTCTGGCATCAACAACTGTCGCATTTGTTTTCGGATGCTGGTCTGTGCAGACTGGTCTTGCAGAACCACATATGACAGGGTTGTGTTTTGAGCAATCTCATAGTTGATCTCTCAGAGCTGCTGCCAGCATGGTGCCAGCTCTTTGCTCCCATGGAGAGTATGGGTTCTGATAGAGTGTGGAATATAAGGCTGATAGTATAGTGCCACAAGGCACTATACACAATATTGCAGAGGGGTGCACAAGGAAGTTTCTAATGTTGTTGTGGTGGTAACTGGCAATATCCCAAATATTTGATCTTTTAATCATTGGGATGGTTTATGTAGAGTGATTTTTTGGGGTAGTGGAGGAGGGAGGCAGAATGCCAGGATTCCAGGATTTTTTTTGTGTATTTGGGAGCCAACCAAGGGTGGTAGAGGAGCTTAAACGAATGGCAGGAATAAAAAAAAAAAATTGGGGGACGATAGCCACAGTATAGTGAAGGTAGGTGGTAGGAGGCCAAATATGTATTATTTTCATGATACAGGGAGAGAGTCTGAAGGAGGTTAGGCCATGTTGTCCCATGACTACTTCCCCCCTGTGCAGTAGTTGCCAGTGGGATTAGCTTAGCAATGGCTGATGAGTTGGGGGAGCCAAGCACAGCATATATAATTGTTAATGGATAGCCATAAGTAACATGGAATTTTATGCCTCGCAGTTTCCAGTGATATCACAGACAACTCCTTGTCTATGGGTTGTCTGTTTTAGTCCCTCAGTAGAAAGCAACCCTGTTATTGACAGCTACCAATCGATAATTTCATTTTATAAGAGTAAGCACGTAGACACCTCAGTCGATGAATACTAAAATATACAGAATGTGTTTCCATAAGTCAAATAGATCATAAATGTGAGATGCTACATGTTAGACTTGGATTTTTCAGCTGGTTTACCCCCAGACGTTTTACTTTTTGGCCTCCTGTTTTTGACCTTGTTTTTGTTGGTTTTAGGACTCTGGGCACTTTACCACTGCTATTCAGTGCTAAAGTGCATATGCTCTCCATGTAAATTGTGTTTATGGATTGGTGTTTCCATGATTGGCTTATTTGATTTTCTACTAAGTCCCTAGTATAGTGCAATGTGTGTGCTGAGGGTCTGTAAATCAAATCCTGCTAGTGGGCCAGCGGCACTGATTGTGTCACCCACACAAGCAGCCTTTCAAAGGTGTCTCAGACCTGCCACTGCAGTGTCTGCATGCACTGTTTACTGCCATGTCGACCTGGCAAGTGCACCACTTGCCAGGCCCAAACCTTCCCATTTCTTACATATAAGACACCCCTCAGTGACGCCCAAGGTACCCCCATGGGCAGGGTGCAGTGTATGTGAAAGGTAGGACATGTACTGGTGTATTTTACATGTCCTGATACTGAAAGACTGTGTATTTCGTTTTTCACTATTGCAAGGCTATCTGTCCCGTAGGCAGACATGGGAGTTGCTTTGTAACATCTTACAAGCATAACTTTCAGTTGGGACAAGAAATGGAGTTTAGGCTTCCTGAACTCAGGATTTAAAAATACATCTTTTAGTAAAGATGATTTTGATATTGTGTGTGTGAAAATACCACTTTTAGAAAGTGGGTATTTTTTAGTCTAACCATCTATATGCCTCTGCCTGTTGAGTATTCGCTCTCTGATTTTAGACTGACAGGGGCTTGTTTTTGCATTCACACTAGACAGACACGGGGGGTTTTAGGTGTGTCCTGTCTTTCCTGGTTGACTCATAGCCAGGCTGAATAGACCTGGCTGCATTTAGAGTAGTGTGAGGAGTTGTTGCTTGCACCGGAATGGACTGTACCTATCTTCCATAATGCTTTCTCCACCCCCTGGAGTGAGCCTGGCCTGAGCCAGGAAGAACTGGGTTATGTATGCCAGGGAAACTTTGTTTGTGCCAACTTCAAAGGGAAATGTGGTATAAATATTGGCGCCCTGACTTCAGAACTTTAGAACTCTTTTGGATCAAGGAACCTGCCAAGAAAAAGAGCTGAAGAAGCTGTGAGGGGGAACTACCACTTTGCTGTGTGCTTTGCTGGGTTGGCCCATAAGTTACACGATGCACCGCCCCGTCCCACACCACAGCCATGGCCTACCGACACCATCGACTCCTAGTCATCAGCCGACGACAGCGCTTTTGCAACGGCGACGCCGCTGCTTGCACCGTGACCTGCCAGCCCCGCGACGAGCACCGCACTACTTCGCACTGCAGCTCAGGTCTCACCCACGCCACTGGATGACTGTCACCGAACCGCTGCCTGAACCGCGACCTGAGGGCACTGCACACCGCACTGCTCCACTTTGCACCGCAGCCCCAACGCCCACCGACGTCGGAGCTCCCGACTTCAACTGCACGGAGTTCGATCTGCAACTCGTGTGACTTCAAGGGCCCGACGACTCCTGCACCGGCCTCAGGCTCACTGCGAGGTCTCCAACACCCTGCATTTCTAAAGGTACTGTTTTGCGGGTCTTCCCAACTCTGAAGAAGGGCCGCGGCAGCGCAGTCAGCCAGAACTGTTTGGAATTGCTGCTCATGACGCAGTGATAGCCCCAGACGGAGCTATCGACTTCAAGAAACTGTATTTTAAGACTATTTTTGCTTATTAATATTTCTAAGAACTGTATGGGGGATTTTTTTTATCATTTTTGGTCTTGTTTGGCACAGATAAAATATTTGATATTTTTCTAAAACTGGTGTAGTGTCCTTTTGTAGTGTTTTCACTGTATTACTGCTGGTTATGTGAAAATGCTCTATCAAGGGGGTGAGCAGGCGTTATTTTAGACATGTCATTCCCTTATACTGACTAGAGTGATGGATTCTGTCTGTCTTAGGTACGTACCCTAGCCAAGCAGAAAACCCATTACTAACACTACGATTGGAAGATCTGGTAATGCAAAATGGGATAAACAGAGTTTGCTTCATTCAGTCCATGGTAGAGGAACTTTTTTGTATCATGGAAACTGGAGAAAATAGATTAGCTAACTAAATATAACACATTTTTATCTTTTAAATCACAAAAACTAAAAATTATATATAAGTATATACACAAATATTAAAACATAGGGCAGGCTGAATTTTCTCAAATTTTTTCTGTTTATGTAATTAAATAAGGAACAGACTGATTTGCGTCAAAATAAAAAAAATTATATTTGAAATTTTAAGCAGGATTATTTTTTATATTTGTTTACGAGTAAATAGAGGAAAAAGTGTGAAACTAGTCTGTGCCATATACCTCTGTGTAAGTGGCATGTTCACTATCCCCTATCACATGCTGATCCAACAGGGAGCAAGTGGATTTACTCTGTTTTTATTTTTGCACGAGTGCACATTTTCTGAAATATGGCCCCAGAAGTACTTGTATGGTAATTCATTTTCTACATTAACTCACAAGATTATAAAAATGAATAGACACATATTGGCTAGACCCAATCTCTTAGTACAACTATTCTGGATGAAAGTAAGGATTTCATGGAGATGCCCATCTAGCAAACTGCATCCAGCGCAGGATGTAGCAATACGTTTCTGATAAATCTCCAGCAGGGGGCAGCACCAATAGCCCACGTTATAAATATTAATATTTGCTGGCCGGCCTTCACACTGTCATGGCGTGTACTTCCAGAACTGGAGATTCCTTGGGACCATCACTCTCCTAGAGTCTGCTGTATATGGCAGACACCCTTGCTCCCCACATCTCTTCAACACAAGGGCCGGGATGTGAAAGGAGAGTCTGTCATGTTCCACCCTAGGCCTCATCGGCTAATTTGTCTCCTAAAGCACTGGGCACCTTGATTGTGCAAGCGGAGAGGGGCCCACCACAGACCATTCTACCAGTGGCGGCTGCCTCTGATCGAGGATGGTGAGGCTGCAGGGAGGGATGAAAAGATGAAGAAAAAAAAGAAAAAAAACACCTGTTTTGCCGCCGCCTCTGCCGCATGCCTCTCCTCCATCTTCTTGTCTTCTTCACGGCTGCTGTCTGAAGCCTGCACCGGAAGTACCCAGGCTTCCGGACTCTGCCAGCCAATCACGACGCAGCTCAGTCTGAGCGGCCTGTTTGGCTGCTCAGGCAGTGCCTGGGGAGGCTGAGCATGTTCTCCACAGGGCTGTGCAACACAGCCCAATAGAGAACATGCCAACTACGCATGACTGTTTGGCCGGCCCTGGAGGGCCGGTCAAAGCGTCATGCGCATGTAGGGAAGAAGTGCAAACCACTCCTGCTCCCTCTGCAGCGAGCCAGCCCCACCCCGCCCGGAGTCATAAAGGAAAAAAAAATGATAACATTTTGTTATTATCATTTTATTTTTATTTTCCACTGCTCAACGAGCAGTTGGGCAACGCTCCTCCGCCTTAGCGGAGGAGCCGCCACTGATCTCTACTTTGCACATAGTTAGTAACGAATTCACACTGTGCACCGACAAGAGCTGCAAAAATCATTCATACATTTAAATATACTTTGTTAGCATGGGAGGTAACATACTACTTGCTAGAGCACTGTTCATATAAATTTGTTTATCCCCTTGTTACGTGGAAATTATTTCTGTGCTGACACAAAACCAATGATTCCGGCCACACCAGCTTTGCACCAGCAGAATTCAGTGCTATATTTGCATGTGTGTTCTCTTCTCTTTTTCGCGCGTTTTTTAACACCACGTACTGAAGAAAGCAGAGCGTGATCTGGCTAAATGTAACCCAGAAACGGATCGCCTCACATTACTTATTACAAAAGAATCGCTAAGTACCGCAGCACATGTGGGAATAGAAGTCTCTATTCATCTATTACAGTCTGTCAATGTTGCATATTAAATGACTTCTATTTAAAAGCAGAGATTCCCCAAAAGAATAATGCAGACTTAATTAAAATGTCAATACAAGGCAAAGTGCATAAGGAATTCTATTTGAAATAGCTTATTCTTCTGACTGCTTTTGTGCCTGCTAACCTATAAGCAGATATCGTCCCCTGACACGGAAGCCATTGTTAACCAAGGTCTGTGCTGAGCATAATGCACCAGAATACACTGGTGCATGCATTTCAGGCAACCACACTTCTTTAATCTGTCGTTTAATCACTCATCAATCATTGTGATGGGAATTTGCGATCAAAGAATGTGGGTGAAGTATATTGCATGGCTATGGCTATATGTCATCTTTTGTTGTCATTCAGCAGACACCATCAATGTAAAGCAGTTTAGAACCAGATAAGAAAGTCCTTACCCAGATGATAGTGTCATCATGGAGTGTAATAATATAATTTTAGCGTGTCATGAAGAACAATATTGAAGTCAATAGAATCGTATGCCCTTATGCTTAGTTTATTGGCCTATCAATAACATTTTTACTATGATAGGTGATCAACACTGTGTTCCAAGATAGTCTTTAACATGCAATCATGCTTGAAATGTACCTGATGTTGTATGACAGAACAACAAATGATCTTTCTGCAACTCCTGAATCTGTGGTGTCAATGTAAGAGCTTATACTTGCAATGTGTTATATAATTGGTGATTTTACTCGATAGATATTAATTAAAGGATAATCCACTGTAGCCTACAATAGCCCAAGATCTGCCCATTTACATGCATTAAAGCTTAGGCTCTCCTGTTGTGCTGATGTGTCTATTTTGTGTTCATCTTCCCGATGTTCCCAAGCCCCCATGGGGGAGGGCATTTATTATAAAGATTGGGATTTTTCCATTGTAAAAGAAATATACTACATTATGTGCACCATTTTAACTGGTGTAGTACATGTTTTCGGGTTTAAACAACCCATTACTTTCGCACCTTTTATCTATGACCATCTTGATGTTCAACATCGAATATAAGGAAAGCAAGATGGCTGCCTTCTCCGAAAAATTTCAGAGAGATTCCATCCACTTAACTTGTTTGAGAACTTTAGGAAAATTGAACCACGTGGCTTCTTTGGGCTATTTTTAATTTCCAAAAAGTTGTCAAGCAAGCTTACTTCTAAAGTTAAAATTAATGTATATGTTTTAGACATCTAGGGCTTTTTTCTGAAAACCAGTTGTAACAAAATTTACCAAACATGGAAAATGCACTTAGTGAGGCTGGTCCTATGATTTATCCAAATTTGGTGGGCTTCCAAGGAACTGTTTTAGAGTTTTTCACAGAGGAAGATCCCTTGGAGAATTCCCTTTGCAACCCTGAAAGCACTTGCTTGGGAACCCCGCTTACAACATGGCCCCTTTGATATATCTGCACCAAATGTCTCTTGTACTTTTCTTTACAAAGTTTGTGGCAGATAGTTTGGGAGGGGACAAAGTTATTAGCAACAAACAATCTTTTCTCTAATGGAATTCTTTCTTAACTGCAGAAGTTCCCCTCTAACTCTTATATATTATAGAGTCAGTGACGCTTACTCTGTAATTATACTTAAGTTTCACTTGCCATTGAAAGAGATTTTTCTGTTTTGCTAATAACTTTGGTATGACGTGACAAATCTGCACAACATTTGAAAAATAATTAGCGCATCTGGCTCTGATTTTAAATGGTGTGTGCACATCTTTCCACAAGATGAAAATATGGTGGACCCAACTGAGGATCACTGTCAGAAACATGGTGGTTGTGCCACCTCTAAATGAAGCCAGGGACCACAAGGTTGGCAGGTGGGAGAACAACTGATTTAAGGCAGTTGTCACCTCCCACCAAACTCTAATTGAACCCATAAGTCTTCTTTGTATTCTTAGCAGCAATCAATCCCAGATTGGATTTAATTCGCATGTGAATTGTATCTGTGGCGGCTCGCATAGGGCATGCTGCGGGGCTGTGGGGCGGGGTGGGGGAGGGGCAGGGTGGGGGTGTAGTAAACTCGAACATACGACGGAACGGAGGAAAGTAATTATTACGTTCCTCCGTTCCGTTGTATGTCCGAGTTTACTACCCCCCCATCCTGCCCCTCCCCCGCCCGCCCCACCACCCCGCAGCACGCCCTATGTGAGCCGCCACTGAATTGTATGCAAATCTATTATTAACCAGATAAAACTAATGGTACCGTTTTTCAAGTTGTATTGTCCCTGTGGTCTACAGAGAGCTGTATACTTTGTAGCCTAATATGCCTCATGAGACTTACAGGTAAGTTTCTGCTTGATTTTTACCATTTTACCCTATGCCTGTTGAGTTTGACAGCCCACACAGCTGCCCGATTGTACATATAATTGTGGGAATTCGACGTATGTATTTTTCCAACCGTATAGCTAAGTTTCTTGGGTAAACAGTAGACACACTGGGGACCGCCCGATTTGAAAACAATAGAAACGTCTGCTGTCAGACCAAAACCAAGAACATTAACTCTAAGTTTGCCTGGACTGTTTACTTTGACAACGTCTACTCACGAGTACATCATAAGCCTGAACACGTTTGAAGCTATGTTCAATCGTGAAGCCAAGATTATCGAAATTACATAGCCAGGTTTCTTCAGGTCATCACTTAAGGCTCTTCACTTGGCTGCTGTGAAAAATAGGGAAAGAAAGTGGTGTAGAAACAGAGGGCATGTGACAGCCATCTTCAGCTACCAGCCATGAGCTCTCTGCATTTTGTCTCCCATGACATATACTCATTCAATCCAGAAAATACTATTATTTTGAGAGACAACACTTGGGATTTTCTATGTAAAAATATATATGCACACCACTACTAACAAAGGGGAAGGCTTCTGCTGGATGACATGTTTTTTGTGTTGTATCTGGCTTAATTCAGTGTATGACATGACGTCGCACAAGTAGCAGCTCACATAGATGGTGGGGACTGGGAAACCTAGAGTAGATCCGGTGGTTCCAGCTTTGCAGCAGAGAATAAGCAGCGCTCTCATGACTGTTGTCCCAATGGCCCTTCGGATGAGTCGATCGAGGCTTCGAAGATGGTTGTGAATGCTTTCAGAGGGGTGGGGACCAGGGCGCGGACTCCCCAGAGTGAGTATAGGGCAGGGGCAGCAGTTCCACAAAGATCAGCAGGGGGCATTTAAGGTACCTAAGGCATCACGAGTAGTGTTCAGCATAATGGAGGACCACGAATAAATGACAATCTGAGAGGAAACTAGTCAGTGTCTTACAAGCTGGTGTAAGTAAATTTGAATTATATGCCTCTTCCACCCACCCAAGTATTTTCTCTATAGTAATCCATATACAACGTATCCAGGAATGAGTCTGTATTATGCTGATTAGACAACCATATCTTCTTCGCGTGAAGGCTGATGGAGTGGTCTAATCTACTTATTAGCAACAGAGCAGGGAAGAGCAGCCGGTGTGGAGCATCCCTTGCTGCACCTCGTTAACCATGAGGAGCTGTAATAAAGCCGAGCTGATGGATGGGGGGTTCTCCAACTCATTCCGCCTGACAAATGATAGATCAATTGTTTGGATGAAAATATATGTCGCTTTAATGCGCGGATGGGTAACAGTGGGTTTAAATCAAAGGAGACATTACTATGAACAGGCAGATGTATAGAACGTGCAACAACTGTTGTAAACAGTTTTGAGTCAATGCTTGTATATGTGTTATACTTATAACTTTTGCATTTATGCCTGGTATGTGTTAGTATGGAAGCTGAAATTCTTTAAATAGTGAAACAAACAAAGAATTGATATACAACATTCTTAACTATAGGAGAACAACATAAAAGCGTATTAGAAAATAACATTTCGTGTTATCAGTTCAGGTTATTACATCATCTAGCATATTGCCTTTACAATCGGAAAACAGTAAGGTTAAAGGTGCTTCCAAATCCTATCATTTCATCAGCCAGAATTTAATCTACAAAGATCACGGTAATTGCCGTTATACCTATGTTCCTATATCCTTGTTAAGTCGGTTATGGCGCATATATAAGGTGACTAGCTGGCTAATGAACGGAGCCAAACACGAACCCTGCTTTATCGTGTAAGAGGCTCGATTATTTTGCCTTTTTGTAAAGGGTGTCAAGTGTAACAAACTGGGCATAACGCATTAAAGCCACTGTGCTACAGGTCCTTCCTGCTTAACAAACAGATTAAATTGTCAACAAACATTACTAAACCTTACTGCACAGGCGACCCAAATGTCTTTGCCAGTTATGACTCTTTTAAAAAGCACTGGTGCTAGCAAAGCCAATAGTGGTGACTGTCCTTGTTAGAAGTATTATGCCAGAAAGGAGGCCACCGTGTTGTAAGACACAATATGCATTGCATCATCACGTTGCATGATGTAACGTGGGGGCCACTTTGAAAGCACAGAAAGCTATTTTTCTATATTTTTATCATGGTCTCTGTTTTGCTTGATGCAAAGTGATGATGCAACGTGGAGGCCTTCTTAAAAGTTTAGAAAACATTATGCATACAATTGCATTACATGAAGCAATGTAATGACGCAGCATACGTTGTGTACACAATGCAGTGGCCATCCTTAAAGTATAAAAGACAATGTTTTTTTAAATTTTAACATGGCTGGTCTCTGCTATTGGCTTTGGCAGTGCTGGAGCATTTTAAAAGCACCAGAAATGGAAAAGTCAATAGCTACTATCACAATTGTGTGGGAGCGGGCCATTGGAAAGTGCAACGGGACACCATCCAGAACCTAGCACGCCGCAGAGGAGCATCAGGAGGGAGGGTGGGGGACAGAGACAGGGTGCATTAAGTGGCAAGACTACATCTAGAGCATCACCAGGCCCACATCTGGTGCCCGACACACCACAGAGGAGCATCAGGAGGGAGGTGGGATGAGATAGACAGTGTGAGCATGGGAAGAGCAAGTGAAAAGCAAAAGCATGCTGTGAAGCGCAAGAAATGACTGTTGGACCTGGCTCTGCAAACCAGTGGAAAAGTGCTTGTGCTCTGTCCTTCAAACATGGTGAAATTGGCTTACACCTAATTGGCACATTTAATTTACTTGTAAGTCCCTAGTAAATGAAACTACATGTACCCAGGGCCTGTAAGTTAAATGCTACAAGTGGGTCTACAGCAGTCATTGTGACACCCACTAAAGTAGCCATTTTAAACATGTTTCAGGTCTGCCACTGTAGCCTGTAAAACAGTTTCAAACTGCAATTTCGACCTGGCATAATATGCCTTTTGCAGGCCTGGACCTTTCTTTTTATACTTATAAGTCACCTCTAAGGTAGGCCCTAAAGGCTCATATGGCAGGGTGCATTGTATTTAAAAAGTAGGCAATGTATACTTAAGTTTTATACGCTCTAGCAGTGAAAGACCCCTATAGTCGTTTTTCACTGTTGTAAGGCCTATCTCTCCCATTAACTAACACTGGGTTACCTTATTACATTTAATAGGTGATAACTTTAGATTGGGAGCAGGTAGAAATATACTGTTTACGCTCAACTGAATTGTAATTTAAAATCCTCTTCAATGGCAAAGTCAGATTTTAAGGCACAGTTCTGAAAATGCCACCTTTAAAAACAATTCATGGCTTCTGTCAGTATCCTGGGACACAGACTGTAAGTGCCTCTGCTTCCTGACACAAAGGGGACAAGGTGTGGGCAGGATGAGTCATTCTGTCAGGATGGCTTGGGGTGGTGGAGCTGTGCCCTGGCCCACTTGCACATCAAAGGGCTTGGCTCCAGCACACACAAAGGAACCTGACACCAGCCTATTATCACCCCGGACAGTTTGAAGCCTTGCCAGGGGAAGGGAAGAACTTTCCAGATCCAGTTATGGGGGTAGGACAGGCTGTCCCACCACACACAAAGGCTGACACCAAGTATAAATATTAGACCTTAAGAGCTACTCATCAGAATACTCCCAGACCTGTGGACATTATAGAAGAAGGAATGCCATGCTGCCAGAGGACACCCCTGCTGCACGGGGACTTGCTTGCTTTCTGAGAATGAAGATCGGACATGCTTACCTTCAACTCAGTCTAACCTGAGTGACTCCAAGGGTCAGTTGGCTCACCTCCTGTTTGAGCTACTGGAACATAACAAGCTTCAGAGGCCTTCCTGCAACTGTCCAGCTGACCTGCTGCAACTGGACTCGCCTGAGCCCCCCTGACCTCTACTGGAGAGAGTTTCTCATCCCCAAGAGGTGCTGGCATCAGTCTGAGCTCCTCCCAAGAAGAAAAGATGAAATCCTGAAATGTTGGCTCTTCGCAATCTTGAATAGGCCCCTTCGTGCTGAAACTCTGCCACCCGCGACGACCGGCAATGCGAAGTTCCAGTAAAGACCTGCTCTTCATGCTACAGCGACCGCCAGTGGCGACCAGCAACGTGACATCTGCACTCTATGCTACAGCCACAATAGCCTGTGGTAACCGCCAAGGTGAAGCTCCAGCAACGACTGTCCCTGACCCCCAACACACAACTGGCTCTTCGCACTACAGCAATGATAGCCTATACTGCCCTGCCTGCTCTTTGCTCTACAGCCATGACCATCCCCAACGCTCTTCCTGCTCTTTGCAGCCTCCTCCACCGCGAATGGAACTCTTTGCGCCAGACCTTGAGAAGGTAGCTTTTTAAGCAGGATTAATCTTGTCCCTGTATCAGATCCGCACTCCATCATTGTCGGCCTGAACTTTTGACTTTTCCCCCGGTATAGCATGACCAGATAACCACGAGATATGTTTACCAAAAACTTTAAAATGTAATATCTTCAGTTCTACTGATTGGATTTTTGTTGGTCCGATATCATTTTATTTATTAAAATGTACTCTATTTTGCTAAATTGGTTTGGAATTTTTCTTGTGTTGTGTTTTCAGTTTATTACAGTTTTTGTGCTGCATGAACACTTTACACATTGTCTCTAAGTTAAGCCTGATTGCTTTTGTGCTAAGCTAACAGAGGGTTAAGCACAGGTAAACATTAAGTGACATTTGTGGTTCAGCCTGGCACTAAATGTGATTGTTTCCCGAGTGGGGCTTCCAGCCCCCTCGACCTATAACCCAACTTTTAACAAACACTTAAAAAAAGTAATTCCATGACATCAGCACTGAAAGAATACAGCTTATCTACTGAAAACCAAGTGTAAACAAGCTATATTCCAAGCATGGAACAAACACAGAATAGGGAGGAAAGCCATTGAATAAAGATCAGGGAAATGAGATCTACGACAGCCACACATTGGTAGAAAACACATTTCTTGGGCCAACAGGAACCAGGAAAGGGATGCTGCAGAATTAATCAAACCAACTGACACTGAATACACTATGATACAAACATCTTTGAGGCCAAAGTATTACTTAGATATGGTGTACAACACATGGGACCCGATGATATTGACTAGCTTTAGAGTCAGGATTATATGAAGTCATCTATATCTTCCCTTGGGCCAGTATGCTCCTTCTGCTATCCTCATTTCCCTTTGTGATGAGCATTCTGCACAGAGTGTATTATATTTTGCTTTTTTTGTAAATATTTATTGTCTCATGCTAAAAGATTTTTAATTTCTGTTTTGATGATTGCTGGTCTGACCAGATGCAAACCTGCGTTGCTATTTCTTCAACACCTTAATTCTACTGTAGTTTGTTTTAGTGTTTGAACTTTCCTGAAATTTTCCTTGCACCACAGAGTTTAAAAAAATGTACTGGTGCTATGGTCTTTGTATTTTAAATATCATGAATTTCGATCAGTAAGTACTGTTGGCAAGTGTAAAGCTTTTAGCCTGTAATATTTTGTATTTTCAAAGTATTGTATGTGCTTTTATTATTATATTTAATGTTTGAAGAAAGCTATTGATTGATTGATTGATTGCTTGACTGAACAATCACAATCCCTGTCATAGTGAACCACTAAAGTCAAAGCCACTAAATATACCTGTGCTTAACCCTCTGGTAGCTTAGCACAAAGCAGTTAGGCTTAACTAAGAGGCAATGTGTAGAGAATGTATGCAGAACTTAAACAGTATAAGCTTAAAACACAAAACAGGAAAAATCCCAAAACAATTTAAAATAAATAGAGTATATTTTAATAAATAAAATTACACCAAAACAACAAAAATCCAATAAGTAAAACTTGAGATTTCATTTATAAAGTTTGAATAAAAAATTGTGCCAACAAAGCACAATATCAGGTCATGCTAGACCAGGTCAAAGTCAAAAGTTAAAGTCACCCACAATGTAGTACGGGTTGGATGCATGACCGAGGTTCGTCCCAGTGGATATTTTACCTTCTGCGTTAGAAAGTTTAATGGAGAAAAAGTTGGCGGCAGTGAAGCTGCAAGTTGGGTCCAAAGAAGGGCTCAATGACATTGGGTTGCTGAAGAGCGATAAAGGCTCCAAGTGGGGGAAGTCCGAAGCCCAAGGCCAGGAAGGCATTGACGTAGATCAGATACTGCTCGGCATCGGTCCAGATGAAGTCCTCTATGTTCAGACTTGGAAACTTGTCTGGAAGTCAGATCTTCTTCAGCGGGGCAAGCAGCAAGTTGTGGCCAACTGGTGGTTCTACATCGACAACTGTGGCTTCGATGATGATCCCTGTTTCCAGGTAGAAAGTTGGCAAAAGCTTCTAAGTCCCACTTCTTGCAGTTTGGTACTGGAAGGAGTACACTCTAAAACTAGCCAACAGGAAAATATGTATTTTGAAGAGAAAATCATGTTAAGGCATTCCACTCTCTCTCTCTCCCCCTCTCACTCCTAACATTCCAACTTACGCATTAACAAGATATTACACATAGATCTCATTTTACCCAAAGAGACTTGCAGGTATTAAGCTCCATGTTTGCACTTTATTACCAGTGCTCCAGAATTTGTCTCTGCTAATTTATGTGGGAATTTTGGATTCGATATATTTAACCCCTTCGCTGCCAGGCCTTTCCCCCCCCCCCCCTGTGCCACGCCTTTTTTTGGCTATTTGAGGTAGTTCGCGCTTAGGCCCCTGTAACCTTTTGACCACATAAGGTATCCATGCCAAATTTGTGTCCTTTTCTTCCAACATCACAGGGATTCTAAAGGTACCCAGGATTGTGATTTTTTTATTTATTTTTTTAAATGGGAAAAAAGGGCTCCAGATGAAAGCGTCTGGTTTTTTCCCTGCAAACGGTATCAAAAAAGGGGTTGTGGTGCTGAAATCACCATCTTCCCAGCTTTGAGGGACAAGCAGACTTTTGTCAGAAAACCAAAATGTTTTACACAGTTTTGGCATTTTTCTGGGACATAGCCTATTTTTGCTATTTTTTGTGCTTTCAACCTCCTTCCAGTTAATGGTAGAAATGGGTATAAAAGCAATAATGGATCCTATAAAGCTATACATTTCTGAAAAGTAGACACAATTCTGAATTCAGCAAGGGGTCATTTGTGTATATCCTTCAAGTTTTCTTTATAGAAACTAACGGTTAACTATAGGAAAAATTGAAAATTAGTTGAAAAAAACAGCCATTTGTGTCAACATTTTCACCTATAACTTC